>CM031238.1:89584000-90784000 GCA_018340775.1 Taxus wallichiana var. yunnanensis
AGTTCCCAGCTTGAGTCCTTCCCAAGTAAGTTTCTGTTTAAAAGCGCTCTGTAAGATCCTGCTGGATGTACTCATCCGTGACTAACAGTTAAATTTTGCTTGAGAATCTTCTTCATTAACTCTCCAACTCTGTTTTTCTGTTGAAATTTGGATTCTGAGCATCGATTCATGTCCATCACAGTCTCATATCCATCTCCGTCCAAAGTCTTTCGAAGTTCTAAAAACTGGTTCAAACCATTGAACTACTTACGATTTGTCCAGTTTTATATCAAAATAATTCAACTACTTTGGGCTCTGTATCCTTAGAACGTCTGAAAACCATCATGTTGTAGCCCTTTCCATGAGCCCTTCTATATGTACATAGGCTGTCGAAAGCATATTACCAAGGCAAAGCAACAGACAAGTACCTAGAAGCATACATGGAATCTATAATCACATGCCCACGAGCTCAAAATGATTGATAGCTTCCAAGTTCGGTAACTATTTTCGCAAATGGTTTCAAGGGAAGAGAAGAAAATATCAAGGATAGAGCCTGTAAAAGCCACTAGAGTTCTTCCAGAAGGCACTAAAGCTGTTGGGCTGTATACAGAACAGGAAGCTGGCCAGAGCCCCAAATCAATGCAGAGCCCTGCTTATGAATTCCAATTGGAGGATAAATGGATGATTGATCCAAAACTTCTCTTTGTAGGGCCAAAACTTGGAGAGGGTGCTCATGCAAAAGTATACGAGGGAAAGTAAGTTGTTTTCGTTCTGACCGCTTGTGTGTTTATTTTTTCTCTTGAATCACCTAACAAATTCTTCATCAGATTCATCTCGGATTTTCGTTTCTCATTTTCCATAACGATTGGAGCCCAAGGACTAGGATTATAATACCCATAGGCCTCAATTTGACATATGTGTCTCCCTTTCTGAGCCTTAAGAGATTGCTCTGTACTGAGCTAAGCCTCCCTTTCCCATGGCAGATTGCCTGTGTCCCGTATAAACATTCTGAGTGGATACTGAAGAGTTGTGATCTATTGTTTTCCCACTTGGAATACAATGAAGTGGATTTGGTTGATTTATTTGATTTTGAGCTGGTAAGGCTGAGGAGTCAAAAACTATCGAATTCTTATAGATAAACACCGAATTTCTAGCCTTATTTTTTTCTTTGACTAGGGTACTGAACATTCCTAAATCATCTCGGAGAGGGTACTGAACTCCAGTTTACAAATTGCACATATTGTCTGATTCTGAATCTGGGCCATTGTCACAGTAAGGCAGCCGAACATACGAGCATTCACAGCCTGGTGGACCATTTCCTTTATGATCTATATTGTTGGTGGAGTCGACTAGATTAGCTCTTGATGCTAAGAGAAATCCATAAGGAGGTTTGCTTAGCTAGGGCCAATTGAGGGTTAATTAGATGGCAGTCACGTAGGGAGCTTTTATTACCTCTTTATGTTTTCATTCCAGATATTTGTTTTGTTGGTCCTCTTTCAGTTTTCATTTAGCATCTAATGTGAATTTTGTTTAGGACACATCAACTTGCAGAGTAAGATTGAAAATTGGGAAGGAAGTCATCTGTTTTGTCATGGGATCCAACTTAGCTGCTTACCAAAATAGTAATATGCTTGTGATCATATTTTGCAGGTACAATGACAAGACTGTCGCTATAAAGATAATACAGCCTGGTGATAGCCCTGAAGAAATGGCCAAACGGGAGGGACGGTTTGTAAGAGAGGTTGCTTTGTTGTCACGTGTGCAGCATAAGAATTTAGTCAAGGTTTGTTGCACTGTCATATCTCAGGGATTAGTTTGTGAAGTAACGTTGAATAACTTATGAAACGTTGTGTATGGTATCATTTTGTAGTAGTTTTTATAACAATGCTAAAATAGCTTGTACAAAGAATAAATGATCACATCTTGAATTATGCAAGTGACATTCAACATACTATTTATTTTGTCTGGGCCTGCAGTAATTTAACAGTCTTAGGTTGAACTTCTTCAGGCCTGCCTTTTGAATCGTGAGTTTCCAATGTACTTATTTATGGGAGGACTTGTTAGATAAAGGTTTCGTGCATGCTAGTTTTTTGATGGTCTGGTTCTGAATGTGACCTAATTTGATATGCAAATTTTATTATTCTTTTATACTTCCTTTTAACGACTTGCACTTTTTGTAAGAAGAAAATTTACAATTGTGTTGTCTGCTTTTTGTAAAACAGTTTATTGGGGCCTGCAAGGATTCAGTTATGGTGTTAGTCACAGAACTTCTACTGGGAGGGTCACTGAGGAAATACATGATGAACTTGCGACCAAAACCCTTAGATTTGCATCTTGCTCTCACCTTTGCCCTGACATTGCTCGAGTGATGGAGTGTTTACATGGAAATGGAATAATTCACCGTGATCTAAAACCTGGTATGGTCTATGTAATCTCATATTTGTTTTGTGGGTATTCCTAGTGCTTGTATGTATTTTTCTTGTTAAATCTGTACACAATGTAATTGTAAGAACTGCACATTTTTTTAAACTAAAAATTGCTTGGGCAATCCTTTCTCATCTAGGACCAGAATGCTTGTGTACATGATTCATTTATGTACAATCAGCTGATCAATCATTTATGGGAAAATACAACAGCAAAAAGGCACTACAATTACCTTAGCTGTAAGCAGTAGGTAATATGATACGTCTGTTCTTTCCTAGAGCTACAAAGTAGATTACTTATTTGTTTAGATGTGGCCTAAAAGTTGATCTTGAGGAGGACGGCATAGGCTTTGAACCTTATCCACACAAGTCTCTGAGGTATAGTTGGCTTACTGCTTATGATCTTGTGTTGAAATTTGAAACCCTCTCTACTAATTTCTCAGTCTTAAGTTCCATCCCAAAATTTGTGAGCGATGGAATGCAGTGGAACACATAATGTCCATAAACAACAGTCACCTCGAGACAGGAGGATGGGGCGGGACAGGGATGCCATCTCAAATGAGGGTACGAGAGAAAGTGAACAAGAGTACATTTGTATTACATATAGAACATAGTCACCAGTTGATATAGGTACTGGGACAGGGTCCTGGTCCCTATACTGGAGTGTCCTGGTGGTTATGGTAAACAATGAATATTATATGTTGCATTATCTTGTGTAGGAACTCTTCAATATCCTAGGAATGTACTAGGACTTGATTGCTTTTTCAGGAGCTGCCGGTTCTCAATACTAAAGCAAAACAATTGTACTGGTTATTGAAGGTGTTCGCTCCTTTTAAAGTTCTGTGTTTTTAGTCCCCAACTGGTGTAAACTGTAAACTGCAACATAAGAATCTGTTGGATATGTTGTGACAAAAGATAATTGAAGTTGGAAAATAACTATTACATCAATGTGCCTACGTTGTTTGTAGGTGGATTGAAAAGGTTCAGTTTACTCTGGGTTTAGGGGTGCAAAATTTTGACTTTATATGAGTTAAATTGAAAAAGAAAACCCCAAAGGGAGTCTCATACAGCAATTGACATTTGGCTTGGCTGTAACCTAAACAACGACCTTTATCTTTACCTTAGTGGCACTTCTCATTAAGCATCCCATCTAGAGGGAGTGCTTGGCATCGTTCTATCTTTTTATCTATTAACATTTTTGTTTCCAAATTCTTTGGGCACTTTTTCTTGTAGATTTAATCAGATAGATATCCTGGTCTTCATACGGTTTATATCCAATACCATAATGTATGTGTATGCTTTTTGCGGGGAGATTTTGAGACTTGCAACGATTGTTATCAGTTTTCTAAAATTGTCCCAACATATTTCTACTTGCACCAGATAATCTTCTGCTGACAGCTGATCAAAAGAAAGTAAAGCTTGCAGATTTTGGTTTGGCCAGAGAGGAAACCTTAACTGAAATGATGACTGCAGAGACTGGAACTTACCGCTGGATGGCTCCTGAGGTCAATTTCTATTACTTTGATTTGCTTCTCGAGTTATATTCTGTTTTTTTCTATGTTTTGAAACTTCTGAAACACTATTGTTTCATTGGTTTGTTTGATGCAGTTGTATAGTACTGTAACACTAAGACGGGGCGAAAAAACATTATGATAACAAAGTAGATGTATACAGTTTTTCCATAGTTTTGTGGGAGCTACTCACCAACCGTATGCCATTTGAAGGCATGTCCCATCTGCAAGCAGCATATGCTGCTGCTTTCAAGGTATGTAGATTTATACAAGCAAAACCTAGGTAAGCAAATGCTATTGTTTAGTATTGTTATCTTTATTTTTAATCATTGGGAAGAAGGAGAAAGGCAATAGGTGTCTGAAATCTCATTTGAAAAGTAGGTACTCTGTGACTTTAGAAAAAAGATCCCATGAGTGCTTTTGGTGGAAAAAATGGATGGATTTGAAATAAATAATCTCATAAAAATAGTATTTTCATTTTGCAGAATGCGAGGCCTAGTGTAGAGAATCTGCCAGAAGATTTGGTCTTCATATTACAGAGCTGCTGGGCTGAGGATCCAAATCTCCGTCCTAGCTTCACTCAGATAGTGCGAATGCTTAGTGCATTTCTTTTATCTCTCCCAACTCCTGGAAACACACCACCACAACTGATTATTGCCTCCAAAGATAGTATCTCTCCAGTGGATTCTCCAGGTATACATTCATTAGAGGAGAGGAGCCAACAGGGAGAAGGTACAAATGCAAAGCCAGAAAATAAATCTCGAGGACTGTTGCTATGTATTACTCAATGTTTCTTGTCAGGAAATTGAGTCGATCTTGATTAGAGAAGCTGCTTTTCCTCACACTTCTTAGCAAACCTACTTGCACCGATGCCTTGCAAAGCTCTAGGAAAATCTGCATTATGAAGTAATGATTTCAGATGTAGCTTGTAGCTTTGACTGATGATGTGAAAATTCACTTCTTGGTTTAGCTAATGCAAACCACTGTATACTAGATATGGTCTTATACTTGCCCCAGAAATTTCTACCAAGTCCTCAAATCATTGAAGAGTGAATATATTCTATCTTCAAATGGGGAGGATAGATCTCGATACTATCTACTACGTTAGACAGGCATGTAACACGATCTTCAAATGGGGAAGATAGATCTAGATACTATCTATATTAGATAGGCATGTAACGTGATCTTCAAATGGGGAGGATAGATCTAGATATTATCTATGTTAGACAGGCATGTAACATCATCATCAAATGGGGAAGATAGATCTAGATACTATCTATATTAGATAGGCATGTAACATGATCTTCAAATGGAGAGGATAGATCTAGATACTATGTTAGATAGACATGTAACATGATCTATACAAGTAAAATTTATGAAAATTTTGTGTACCAACTAATTAAATTGAGCTTTTGGTGGGGAACAAAATACATCTGATTACCTTTCATGTAGGGTGACATTTTGGCCAACATCAAAGGAAGTCGGTATCAAGTGATTGTATGTACATCTATCTGTACATACTATGCATTATGTACTTTTAGCAGTTCTCTAGTGTGATCTTTGGATGAAAAATACAAAATTCTAACTAATTAGTATGAGCTTTTGTGGACAATTATATACATGATTTACTGTTATATACTGTGTGATGCCGACCACTATGATGCACTACAGATGTCTCATAGTTGCTCCAGAAATTTTTATCAAGTCCTGGAGTCGTTCAAAATAGGGAGGATATTTAAATACTCATGTTTTGATACAAGATGCTATTTATGAACATCTGATGTGAAATTAATTCTTAAAAGCTTTCGTGTACTTGATTTGCCTTCCACGTAAGGGGCCGCCTTAGCTCACTTCAGAGGGTATTCTTTTCAGGGAGAAACATGATATACTGAAGTCTGATTCAATACACCTATATTTGATTTTAAATTGCCATGGTGTATGTTCTGTTAATAGGAGCTTAATATAACCTTTTTTTGTGGATTCAGTCACTTTGGTTGACTCTGTAATGACTCGATGAGTGTGTTGATGTACTGGTGATTATCCTATAAACACTCCCTCATTAATCAATTTAGATTTTTAAACATTCAAGTCATATATATATATTCCTTGGAAGCCAAGGTGAATAAAAACAATATCGTGGTCCCCTCCTTGGAAGTCACGGTGAATAAAAACAATATTGAGGTCCCCAATGGCCTCAGGGGCCTAATTATTGAGTGTATATGATACATAAAAATATAGAAATTTGATATTTTAAGAGTGAACGTGAAAAATTTCAAGTCTTTTGTAGAATCTTTTCTGGGCTTATTCCTTTGGGCAAAAATTACTCACCTGCGTTTGGTAAAATACTAATTTATGAGGATAGTGACCAGTTTATTGGGGAGAGAGAAAGGAGGTGCTAGTATGGAACAAAATTCCACACGTAGGAAGAGAGAATCTCACTGTCTGATATGGATTCAGTGAATACTTATCCTTATCCACTCATGGTTGGAATGCTGATTCTATAGGACTAAACCCACTAGCATGTGTATGGGATTTTTTTTTCATTGTTTGATACTTTGTTGAGTCATGCGGGTGCAAGGAAATAAAAACTACTAATTGAAACTTGGGTTAGCTAGCATGATTTGTAAAAATTTGCAGAGCAATATCAATTGTCGAGCCGCATGACATGCAACTTACATACCAGTGCAACTTTTCAGGTAGGATAAAATGAACCCATATGAAATATCAATTTTTAGACTCTTAAGACAAATCTTTGTTGGACTTTCATCAAGCATAACTTTGCCTTTTTCCTCCGGTAAACATTAATTGCTTAAAATTTCAACTCCAAATGGCTACAAATATCCGTCGAAGAATCCTATCAGCATGGCTTGAAGTTAACAATTCTATAGTGACCAGAGTCTCAAGTGCCAAATTTGCATAATGAACTTAAAGACAATTCATGACTCGAAGTTAGAACAGCTAAGCAATGTCAATGAACACAATCGAAGGTAAAGTGGTGTCTGTCTTTCATAAATCAGAGATCAACTTGAGGAGGTCAAAACCCTGTCGAACTTGAGCACCTAATCTGGATAGGTTTCAAGAACCATGATCGCGAACGAAGACCATATCGATATCATCTTACAATGATTGACAAGAGTTTTCTCTACCGTGGGTTCTATGATGGTTCTTTCTATAATATTCGTGTAAGAGGATATTTTTTCTCAGAGTGTAAGTGGCATGAATGATGACATGTTCTCTAAAGATGTAGGAGATATGTGCCCTGTTTACAACTGATTTTAAGTGTTTCATAAGCATTTCTGGGCATTTTGAGGCTGTTCAAAGAGATTTGAAATATTGTAAAATAGTTATTCAAATGGATAACCAACTTTGATGACTCATGATTGATTCTACGAACAAGCTAAATCATAGACAATGCACCATGATGCCGAAAATCCTTATGCACAGGTATGGATCGAAGTACAATTGATATGGGACATTTTGTCTATCATTTGATTTTCTCACGTTTATTGGCGTCTCTGGTTTGTGTTATTATTGAATTGTGGCTTTCTCATGACAGCGGCAAAAATTCATTTCAATTTAAATGAATCAATGAATGACCTCACCAAACTAACTTTGTGAAGTAATGTCTCTAGTATGATTAATCATATAGCTTAGTGGGCTATCTTTCGACTCAAAAAGTTCCACTGCTAAGGTAATCTTCTCAGTACCATTTTACCAATCTGTGGATATATAATGGCTGGTCTTGCGTTTCCTTATCAAATTTAGTCTCCTTGTAATGAGAGAGGTAGCTTTCTTAAAAGTGTTGGACAAAAACTTAGTGTTGGACAACAACTTCTACCCATGTTATTCAAATCAAAATGTTCGACAAATTTGTAAATAGTATACTGAATAGAATCTCATAGTTTAAGTAGATATATGTTAAGAATAGATTGCATACATTTTCTTTTGATTGAAACCATTAGCTTTGTAAGGGTTAGGTGCTCATAAAGCTTCTTTGGCTTACTTGCAAAGGACCGAGGGTATCCATTCCGCTTAATTTGCCTAGGGTATGATTCTGGTCTCATACCTTTTTGATCTCTTGGGAGTTATATTTTGGTGGATGACAACGCTGCACCTTTTACACCATCATCCTCAACGTTGCACTACAACCCACTTGATAGATTGCATAGATTTGTTTTTGCACCATGACAAAAGTTGCGTCAAAAGCACTTCAATGTAATTACATCAGTTGTTAATGTATACGATTTGTCATTCAAAAAGTGTGCACTTCATCGAAAGGATTGTAGTTCGACTTATGGGGATGATAGTTGAACATAAAGCTTCTTTGGCTTACTGCCAAGGACTGAGGGGTATCCATTTCACTTAATTTGCCTAGGTATGGTTATGGTCTAATACCTTTTTTGATATCTCTTGGGAGTTATACTTTGGTGGATGGCAAGGCAACACTTTTACACCATCATACTCACCGTTGGACTACAACCCACTTGATAGATTGCATAGATTTGTTTTTGCACCATGAAAAAGTTGCGCCAAAAGCACTTCAATGTAATTACATTAGTTATGTATACAATTTGTCATTAAAAAAATGTGCACTTCATTAAAAGGATTGTAGTTCGACTCATAAAAATGATAGTTGCTTGTATCCATATCCACCAAGGCACAAATCCGTTTAGATACTTGATATGAAGAGTGACCGGATACGGCCATTTTGTTTCAATTGATAATTGATGAGAACTCTTGATCAAGTGCTTGCCAAGGCATTTAAGTCTTTTGATTTAAACATAATAAATGATAAAACTCCAAACTGGGGTGCTCGGCAAGGATTTTTGATAGGAGATTGCTCTCTGATGTCATGTACACCAAACGGTTTCGACACTGAAACATTATTCAATTTTTACGTTCTCCTTGAACAATCATTTGGCAGTATTGTGGTTGAATGGAAACTTATGATCTATCATTTTTGGAAGTATACGTTTCTCGTTATATTTGTATTGTTTATCATTCAACCCTTTAATAAATGCCTTCAATCCCCCTGTTAACCTTTCATGGAGCTCTATCGATCCTTACACGACAAATTTTCAGTTGGCTTGCTGCCGAATTTCTTATAAAGCTTCGAATTGGGAATAATTTAGGGATTTGACTTTTTATTTGTCATTTTGTAGTTGTGTCAGTGTCATCTTCAGAGACGCCATATTATTACTCACTTATTGAAGGTCAATTCGAGACCAGAAAGGATATGCCCTGAAAAAGACATGAATACGACTGCCCTTGCAAGGATGCATTGTGCTGGCGAAGTGTTTGTCCATGCACAGAATACCCATGACTCATTATTGTTGTAATATGCTTACAGCAATGGCATCTAGTAGATTTTGACAATAATGGTGTACTTCAATTAATTTGGTTTATCTATATAATTTGTTTTATCTTTTGATTTTGTTGTGAAATGTATTCTTAAAATTGTTGTTTTGGTTTATCATCATTTCAGTCTGAATTCTACAAATACATATAATGTCAATTTTATGGTTGCGTTTTTATTATTGAAAAGTATTTTTTATTAACCATACAATAATTTAAAACAAGTGGGTGAGATCATATCTTGAGTGAAGACACTACATAAAAGATTGCAAATGCTCTTAATAGAACAATATTATAATAACATAATATTTAAAGATTCAGAATAAGAGTTATATAAGCATAATCATTCACAAATATTTTTCAACCAAAAATTATATAAGGCTCCTTCCGCAACGAAAGCAAGGCACAAAGCAACAACCAATTCATGTAGCAAGAGCCATAATAACAATTGAAAGCGCTAGAGAACCATCCACTTGTCACCCCAACCGCCATCACTAGGAGGATCCACTATATCGTGTATTGTCTCCCACCCATAATTGTTATTCGTTTGTCTTCTTGATTTGTTTGTGTGGGTAGAGGAGATGTAAAGAGACAACTAAGAGAACTTATACTACGATGATATCATATATGCTATCGGGGCCATGAGCCACATGGCCAATGCCACTACCGTCATTGCTTCATCTTAAAGAAGGTAATCAAGAGTGCAATGGATAGCTCTATTGGCTATGAGAGCATTGATCCCCATGACTCCCATGCCCATGATCTTGAGATGATAAAAAACAAGGAGATCTTAGTATGGCACTCATTTCATGGCACACAAAGCACTACCTGAAATGATCCAAAAGTGAATGGAGATGCTCCACTTCTAAGTTGAATTGTGTTTATTGGACTTGTATGAGATGTATGACATCAAAGATAATTGGAACTTTGTTAGTAATTGAATAAACCCCTTCAAGAGAGGTGATTAAATGTTATGTGTTTTCCATCTTTTCAAAGTTGAAATAAAATATTTTCTTGAAATATATGCCGAATTTGATTGAATTTTGCAAGTATCATGTTTAATCCCCACTAAGCACCATTTATATGTGAAAAATTAGGAAGGAATGGTTGAACAAGGATGTGAATCCCCCGCAAGTTCATTGAGTATGAAGGAAACCCCAAAAGATATGATTGATGGTTTTAGGTTGTTGGTAGCAATCCAAATCGTGTGAGAAAACCCCATAGAAGAAAGCCAATCACCTATAGGAAAACTTTGATTGAGAGTGCACTAAAGGAAATGAGAGTTCTTAGGCTCATATGTCTTCTAAAGAGAAGAGAAACACTTAGTCCAAGTAGATTCAATCGCTTAACTTCCAACATGTTTTCAACCTAAATGTGTTGTAAAGGAAAGAAGCTAATAAGCAAGTTGAGGTGAGTACCGATGAAAGGGCGGTTCCACAAGACACTTCTAATCTTTCTGGCATGTAGATGAAGAATGAACACCAACACAAATGGATTTTAATTTCATTTATAGACTCACTTTCCCCATTACCAAGTTGAATTTTTGTATGAGAGTAGGTGGGAAGCCAATTATGAATAACTTTGCAAAGAAAAAGTAAGAAATGCACTTCAAACATTTCCTAAAGAGTAGGGGAATTTAAACCAAGACACCATAGAAAGGGAACACCACAAATATTGAGATCACAAGAACAACAAAGGGAAAAAATAAACCAAACTTGAATCCATCCCCATCCTAGATGATATTAAACTTCAACAACCCCTAAAATTTTGTATTCTATTACCACTAAAGGTGTCAAATATTTAACTAGCACAAGAGTAATGAGAATGGGGTGAAAACCAATCCCTTGAAAACATTTTCAATCAGTAAGGATATCTCGACGAGATGTACTACCTCAAAATCACCTTTCATGCTCATCTCCTTCAAGAACCATAGAGCTTGAAATCAAGAAGGCCTAGTTGTCCTACCTCTTTGGCATGCAACAAATATACCAAAAATCCTATGAAAACCTTTATAACCTTCACAACCTTCATAATTAGCCTAAGTCAAACTAGGTGTTCTTGTATGCAAGCTAAATCTAAAAACATGTAGTTTCAAAAATAAAACTTGCACCTAAAAGTTCATTCCTAATTGAAACCACTTACTAGAAATTGCTAATACCTTAAGATTGACTATCATACAAGGAAGAAGAAAACTGTAATTTCCTAAATAGGACATATCAAGATTCAACAATTATTTGTCAAAACCCTTGAGATATGAGAGCTGAAAATAAATGACAGCAATCTGGAAATTAAATACTTTATGACAACAATGCATTTAGTGCCCAAAATTCGTCTTCAAACCCTAGTGACTAGGGTAGAAGTGCAATTCTACAATCAAATTAACTCCAAAAATTATAGAACTTAGTACTTGAGCAGCCTTAGAGTTGTAGACATGGGAAACACTTTCGAATTAACACCAATGTGAAAATTTGAATTTTAAATGAGAGAAAACAACTAAAACTTCAAAAATTCATAACTTTTCCACCAATAGGAATTACAATGCAAATGATAGCTCAAAATGATCTTGGAGAGATCAACTATCCAACAAAAGTGATTTCCTATTATTCCTACCTCCGAGACATGCCAAAATGTGATTGAGAACTTTCCAAGTGAGTAAATAAATTGAAACCCTACCCAAAAACTACCGAATATGAGATTCCAACCTTATAACATATGGAGAATCAATACATCAAATATGAATTCTAAAATGTTCCTAGAAGACACCGAACTCGGATAATATGCAATTCGGCTAGGGTTGGAAATGAAGATCTACAATGTAATGTAACAACAACACAACAAATTGAGAATGGTCCAATGTACTTTCCGGATGAAAGTACTCCTCAATCAAGTAAAGCAACACTATTGGGCATACATCCCTTTTTTTTCAAGCAATAGAATTCAATTTATCAAATATTCAACATGCCTTAAACTAGAGCCTTACTAGCGCTCATATAACCTTCCCAAATGGGACAACCCACTTTGGGAGGTTACATTTTAAATTCACTTGTATGCGTCGTATTTATGACTTACTTTTAATTTTATCTATTTTTATTAATAGCCTACATTCTCAGAGACACAAAATCACGCACATATTACTATTTTACTATGTCATCAATATGTTGTTATATGCATGAATCTCAAGTAAGAAAAGTATTTATTGGTGCCACAATCCCTTGTCCATCTACTTGTTTTGATTGATTTCTATTATATTGCTCTCCTACATCTCGTGTCATTTCTGCATTTCATGTTCTAGTCGAGTCACATGGATCCCTTTATGTCTATCTTTTCACATCATCTGTCATTTATTCCAGGACACCAAAGCACCACCTGAAACCGCGCCATTCTCGACATTAGTGCCCATGCATTTGTTTCCATTTTGAGCGCTCATGTCCTGTTTATTCTTTTTACTTATTTTGACATTTTTGGTCGGCATTTTTGGTTTTCTTATCCCTATCCCGAGATCATAGTCGGCCTTTCATGTCACTAGTGTTGAAATTCAAACAAGATATCCATATATATACATAACATACACACTATTATTTTGGACGAAAATTCTTAGGGGCAACCACATCTACATACTATCAATCCTATCAAATGACTAGATTTTGGGTTGCGTACACTGCATTAGTAGGAAGGGGAAGTGTTGATTTCTATACCACACATTTGCATCTTATCTAGCTATAGCCCGCTATCTTGGCGTCATTGGCACAAGGGAAACCTAAGGACACTATTTCACACACAACCACATATAACTACATGGATTTTGGAATGTAGTGCAACGCTACCATAATTTCACTCTTCAGTGACCTCTTGGGGTCATCCGACTTCACATATTGCATACTTTATTTAAATTTAATGTGTTTATAAGATTGTGCAAGTAGCTAGGGTTTGTTTTGCAGTTATAGGTATCTCCGACAATCAAAGAGAGAATATCAGGTGACCAACAAAAATAAAATGTGAAACCCTAGCGACACAGAAGAAAGAAAATCATGAGCTCCGTAATCATGCCTAGAAGAAGTCTCCAGCACCCGGTGCCCTTTCCCTACTACTATAGGTGCCACGCCTTCAGCCTCGGTGCAGTAGTTCTAAATCTTTTATCAAGCTCCTATCAAATCTAGTATTTACACGTCCCAACTATCTACATATTGTACAGAACAAGCTAAGTCACATATCTCTTCCATTTTCTTTTAGTCTTGCATTGCTTGGGTGTTTAGCATCTATATTTTACTATATTTTATTACATTATTTACTATGAAATTATATTTAAACAATTTTATTTAAATCATTTGGTGAACCCCACTCTTATTTGAACTCCTTTCCCTAAGATCCCAAAACCCTCATGGCTAAAAAGGAGACCATCATCTCCCAAGCATAATATGTCCTACACATGCGTGTAACCTATTTTCACGATGCCTATGTAGAATTTGAATTTCATGATCTATACCACAATCCTCAATATGATCCTGAGTCCTTCAAAACTTACTTTAGCTTTCCAAAACACCCTTCCTATTGGCCTCGATACCTCCTCGATATTTACATAGTCTCCTTAACCAAAGCTTTGCTTCATGTTCTCCCCATCTCCTATAGCTACCCAATGTTGCTCCATCTTCCTCTCCTTCTCTTATGGAAAATGATACAATTAATCTAGATTATTTGCATGATGAAGTTCTTGCTTGTGACAATATGGATGCCAATAATTCTACTTCTAATGATGACAATGTAAATGTGAATGATGATGCTTCTATTAGTAGTCAAGATGAATGTAAAGCTATCTCTTCTAGTCTTCCTATTTTTGAAATTGTTTCCAATGACTCAATGAGAAATCGATGCTAGTACTCCTCAATCTTCTTTGTATGCTGATGATAATCTTGATGAAATAATTGCTTGTGAAAATATGAATGATAGTGATGTTGATTATGCTTCTGATCATGAACATGTTAGTGATGATGTTACTTCTCTTAGGACTGCTAAATGTGAATTTACCACTCCTCTTTCTTCTACTTCTGAGGCTATTTCCAATGTTTTCCATGATGAAGTGCACCTCTTATTGTGTCTTCTGAGCCTACACCTAACATTCCCATGATCCTCCATGTTCCTCTCTACCTTCTCCTTCCAAATCCACTCTTCTTCTCAAGTTCCCATGATCACTCATAATGGAAAAATCCAACCTCTCAATGTGCCTCTCACTTCTCCCACCATCCCTTCACATGATATCCTATCCCTCATGCATGTTTTCGGTAATTTGCAAGCTCAAGTTCATTCTCTTACCCTTGAAAGTAGAGCTTATTATGATTCCATTGACAATAATTCCCTTCCTAGCAATCCTATTCCTAAGAAGATTCACAATTCCACTTTCCCTAAGGGATTCACCATGCCTACCTTTTCATGTTTTGATGGCACATGCAATCCTTATTTGCATCTCAAACATTACCGATTAGCCATGGCCTCTCATTCCAATGATTGCTTGTTACTCAAATATTTTTTCATAGCCTTGTTGATCATATTCTTCAATGGTATACTCACTTGCCTAATGGATCTATTAGTACTTATTATGATATGGAGAATTTTTTTCTTAGGAGTTTCATTTCTAACAATGGCCCTACAGTTACATATGAGTGCTTTCCTTCTTTGCATCAAGGAAAGAAAGAACCAATTATAGATTACATTTTACGCTTCAATTCTTACATGCATGGATTATTATTTCAACCTATTGATTTAGAAATGTAATTTATCTTTGTCATGGTTTAATTCCTCCATTAAAAGAAAAGATTTTATATGATACATGTGAATCTTTTAATCTTTTGTGCTATAAAGTTATTGATTTAGAACAAGATTTCATTGCTTGAGCATATTATACCACCCCCTTCTACTTGTTCTACTACTCCATTGCCTAATATTTCTTCTCCTCTTCCATCCATTGAGCCCCCTCCATGGTCACCATCTCCTCCTTCACAGAACGCGTCTTCCTTCCCAACCAACGTGTCGACATACACCTAATTCTTCTCCACCTCCTACCTCGTGAACAACTACACTTTTCACATGTTTCTAAACTTCATGATGCTTTGTGTGCTTTACTTGACAAGAACTTAACTCCGTTTACCTTCCAATCAACATCCTCCTCCTCACCACTTGCATCACCAACGTGACCACCCTTTCTATAATTTTCATTGCATCAATGGCCATCGTGATAATGATTTTTTTCTCTCCATGAAAAACTACAATGATTAGAAGACAAAGGTGCCCTTACTTTCCACTCTCGCCCTTGTAAGCGTTCTACTTTTCCTATTCCACATAAGCAAGCTTTTACTACTGTTCACTTGTCTCCTTCACCCCCTCTTAAGGTTATCATTCGCCCACCTCTTATAAACACTAAATCACACACTTTAGGTATATATCTAGTCTTGATCATATAATACTATTCATATGATTCATAAGTAAGAAAATTACTAATTAACCCATGTTTTTGGCCATCTTTGATTGATTTTTGTTGCTTGTGTTAATCTTACACTCTCTAGCCCAGTATGTCTTTTCACACTTCGACATTTCTCACTCTGGACACCAACGCCCATCTAGGACGCCGACGCCAGTGCCCCCGTCCCCTTTGGGTGCCCCTAACCTCTTTTTACTTTTCTCACATCTTTTGGGTCCTTTCTAGCCGTTTAGGCATCTTATATTTTTGATGGTCAACCATTTCGGGTTAATTATAAAATTCAAGAAAAGGAATCATATAAATATAAAGTTATGTGGCAATAATAAAGGACCAAGCACTAAGAATTAGCTATCACCACCTAAGGTTGCATCCAAAGGCATTATCAAGAGCATTCAAGCATCCATCTAGCATCCACACAAGGGAAAAGGACTACATTCTTCGTATACACTTCATAGGAGGGGAAGTTCATTCTTTCATGCACACATCTATCTACATTTTCTACATCTAGTTACTTGCTCACTATCAAGTGCGACTCGCACAAGAGCCACCTACATCACAATGTTTTCACATACACACATAGAACTACATTTGGTATAAGATGGAGTGCATCACTCGGTCGTAAGTTCACTTGTTTGACAACTTTAGTCACAAAATCATGCACTTTAGACATTATTTAGTCCCAGTCTCATACTATTATTCATAGGTTTTGAGTGAAGAAAGTACTAATTAACCCATGTCTTTTGTCCATTTTACTTTGATTTCTTTGTCACTGTCAACCTTGAAGCACATACTTTTCCAATCTATTTTTGTCATTTGGCATCATTTTACCTTTAATCAAGGTGTCAGGCCCAATATTGGGGCACCTGGTCCCATTTGGGGTTCCTAGAGCCTTTTAACAATTTCCCGCCACTTTTTGGGAACTTTCTCACCTTTTGAGCTTCTTATCTTTTTAGGGGTTAGTTACGAAATTAGAACAAGAGAACCATGTAAATATAAATTTATGAGACCATAATGAGGGACCAATCACTAAGCACTAATTTCAATCACCTAAGGTTGCATCCATAAAAGGATCCATTTGCATCCATCTAGGTCCATCACAAGGCACAATGTTGGTTCATCTGCATCACAATGCATAGGAGGGAAGTTTATTCTATTTCATCCACCATTCTATTACATTTTATACACATAGTTTTTGCTCACTACTCTTTCACAAAGTACGATTGGAAAAAGAGAACCTAGGGCACAATTGCACACACACACACATAGAACTACATCGGTCTGAGATGTAGTGTAATGCTCAGTTAGCAAGTCCACCATTGTGGTAGCTGAGGTGAGTTCACCCCTTCATATACATATTTATTTTTCTACGGTTTGATGCTTGTCTTGGGGTTTTGCATGTATTTTCTTCATCACCTATTACCAGCGAAATACGACACAATGTAGTGAAGTTAGTGCGATAGGAAGTGAAGGCAAGAAACCATTATGCGACACCTCGGAGGAAGGTTACATAATTCTTTCACAGACCAGGGCGCCCATATTACAGACTAGGGTGGCCACAGGCGCCCCTGTACCTATCCAAGTGTCACAAGTCCACTCAAATTTCCTAGATCTACACTTTTCTAGACTTTGGCATAGTCATTTCCTCCTCTTGTTTCTCCAGCCATATTTGTGACACAATCCAACAAGCTCGTCGAATCAACTGATTTCTTTCTAACTCTCTTTGCACTTTAGGGTTTCTCATATCTACTTTCTTAGTTGCTTGGGTCATTTTATTTATACATTCATCTATTATTTATTGTTGTCCTTAATGTCGATTAACTATAGAATTAGTCATAATTCCACATTTTAGTTAATCATTTTGGTGAACCCGTACTCCATCTTCACACCTATAAGATCGTCATTCTTTGAGTCTATTCATCATGAATATCTTGATCACTAATTATTTGCTTGTGCATCTTGATGTAAGGTATAGAGTCCAACATATTTTAGCTACTACCCACATTCGTGCTTGATATGCACCTTGACTCAATATATCAAACTTTTGTTGACGCATTTTCTCAACACTTATCATTCAAGTCTAATCTTCCCGTTGATTTAAACACTTTTGATAATGACCCACCCTTACATATTATGATTCACATTCTCAATATGGGTATTACGAAAAAATTTAATTGATAATGGATCTCGAGCTCAACTTATTCCCGTGTCATTTATTGAGAACCTAGGAATCTCCGTTATTCATCTTGCTACCTCTTTTCTTTCATTGCATACATCCGATGGGTTTTTTTCGTCCATGCCTTGGTCGCATTGTGTTACCCATTACTATGGGACTAAAAACTGTTAACACCATGTTTTTTGTTATTGATTTTCCAGTCCCTTATAATTTTTCACTTGGTAGGCCATGGATTTATGCCATGTAGGCCATTTTTGTACCTCATGGTGTTAAGTTCCTACATGAAGGTAATTGAATAAATTGTCTTGTGTGATCGTCACCCATTCCAATATTGTGATCCCACTCCTAATACTACCCTTCTTATTCCATGCACCGACACTATAGATAATCCTCAACTAATGGACAAACTACCTCATTTTCCACCACTTGAAGGTGTCATTTATGTGATAGATGTAGTCTCTTCTACACCACTTTCTACTACTACTGCTATGATTCCTTATCAGGGGCCTATCCAGTCCATGTATGTCTATCATCTACACCTTCACATGTGCCACCTACACTAGTAGACCCACCATTTACTTGCACGCTCTTCATGAATGATTCATATTGGGAACATATTCCATTTAATCCTACTTACGATGACACTATATGCACACATGAAGGTTTGGATCGAATAGGTTTTTCTTTTGACGAACTCTATCCCACACCATACACTCCTCATCTTTATTATGGCTTTGTTCACATCATTGTTTCTTATGGTTTGCGTGTCTTTCATCTTACCATCTATTTTTCACACACTCCTCGCTCTTCACCACTTACATTAGGGAAATCATGGCTTGATTATATTGGGGGCACTCTAGATCCTAATCATATAGACATCTCTTTCCCTATGCCTTTGGACACATCTTCATTTGCAATAGCTCTTTTCTAGGTCATACAAAAATATCACTCATTGGTATGCACACGGTTGTCCACTTCCTCCATTTACTGATGAGGAATATGCCATGGGTATGTACAACTTATGCCTTAATGGCTCATTACATGATCAACCCGATACTATAGCTTATCATATTTCAAGTATTGGAAGAAATCCATTTCTTTTTTGGCATATATTGGATTCCATTTTTTTCTATACTAGATTCCATTATTACTATTATTGGAATCCATTAGTAGCAATATTGGATTCCAATATTGTCATTATTGGAATTATTCTAGTTCCAATTTCACTATTATTGGATTCCAATATCGCTATTATTGGATTCCAATTTCACCATTTTTTAGATTTTCAATGTTGAGAGTATGTAAGGCTAGAAACTGCTAACTATTATAAGGCATGAGCCTATTGGATTAATAAAAATAAAAAATTAACAATAACTTCCTACAAAATCTAGTTCAAAGTCATGAGTGGTCGCTAACTATTATTTGTGAGCCCGTTGTATTAAGGTGAATAGTCACTAAACTATTATAAGTCATGAGCCTCGATGTAAGGTGAGCGATCACTAACTATTATAAGTCATGAGCCTCAATCTAAGGTGAGTGGTTGCTAACTATTATAAGTCATGAGCCCATTGTATTAAATGAAAGTGAAAAATCCTCAATGTAAGGTTAGTTTTTGCTAACTATTATAAGTCATGATCCCGTTGTATTAAATGAAAGTGTAAAATCCTTGATGTAAGGTTAGGGATTGAAATTTTAAAGTCATGATCTTACAGTATTAAATGTGAAATAAAAACTAACAATAAATCCCTCCAAGTAATAGCAAGTTCAAAGTGCGAGTGCCCCACACTTTCAAATGGAAAAAATATGAGACTCACACTTAAAATTAAGTGATAGCCCCACACTTTCAAAACCCGAGACCTCACACTTAAAGTGTTTATCCCCCACTCTGCAAAGTGTGAGCTCACACTTTGAAAGTTTGAGATCCCTTGCACTTTCAAAGTTTGAGCCTCACACTTTGAAAGTGTGAAGTATCACACTCACACTTTCAGAGTGTGAATCTCAAATTTGAAAGTGTGAGGCACACACTTTTAGCATGCACATATCCTTAAATTTGACATTGGCCTTAAATGCTTAGTGGTGTTATTTTGACTTCTAGTGGAACTCACAATAAAATTACATTCTCACCCCGAAATATACCTTGTAACAACTCAAGTATTGTTTTTTAGATTGTACAAGTTCACTAGTGTTTATTATTATAAACTATATCTCTGCGAGTAATCATTAAAAGAAAACAACATAGTTGGGAGTTTATGTATATCACAAATTCTATTACTCTAAAAGATAGTAGAATTTATGCTTGTAAATTGTTCCATTCTCCATATAAACAATGAGTCACTTTCGTGAGCAAGAAAATGAAATAATCCTTGACACAATGCAAGAAAAATGTTTGTGAGAAATGTTTTCTTACACCCTCGAGATACATTGAACCATTATTTTATAGTTTACATCAATCAAAACACTCATTGTGCCACAATTGTATTTTTTATGAGTCAAGAAATAACAAAATTGATCTATCATCATCTTTACATTGAAAGGTTCTATCTGTACATTTCAAATTTGTTACAAATTCATACATATACAGTTGTAAATCTTATATGAGGAGTCATCACTTTTGTGGACAATTTTATTTGCACAAAACATGAATACATTTGTTGCCTCTAGAACGGGACTGCCAGTTTGGATACAAGTAGTGTTGAGTAAAGTAGCAGTGGAGGTGCTATCAAAGTAGAGACTAGTATTTATGAGCAAGGAAACATCAAAGAGTGTACTACTACTAGTATCGAAGTGGATTGATTTAGCTATGATGAAAAACAATCCTATTTGGCAAGTGGAAAAGGAACAAATTTCCCAAAACCCAATTTTGCCCCTTCTAAAAGAAATTTGGGCACACTTTTATCTATTTTAAGGGTTCAGAGTGGTTTGAATTATTATGGAAAAAATATAGGAATGTAATAGGTAAAATGGTCATTGTTTACTTGAAAATCAGCTCACCATTGAGAAAAGTAGACCTCGAAAGAGAGGACTCCAGGGGATGCTTTTTTTCCCATCACAACATCGTCCAAGTCTTGTTCTCAGTCAAAAAGTGTTTTGTGAAATCACCTCACTAAATCTCACAAAAAATGCCTTTCAAAGCATCTTGTGCTCCCTATAACATCATTGTGCTTACCATCTACGCATATCCATCCAAATACCTCATGTAATTATTACTAGGGTTTAGTTGGTTCATTCGAATACTAGGAAATTACGTAGGAGTAGGCACTAGTGTCATTGAATTTAGAACTCTAGAAATGTCATGCATGGTGGGTCAATAGATGGTCATTTCTTGGTAAAAGAAGGCCAACTGGAAGTTTTTTCTTACAATCCCAAGATCCATATAGGTTTCTGCAACTTCTGTATCAATAGTTTCCATGAGTGTGTTGTAGTCTTCTTTTGATAGAATTTGGGTTCACTTGCCAATGTCAAAGACAATTCCATCCACATTTGATTTCTCTCTAACAAAAACCTTAAAATACTTAAACAACGTACAAGTGTAAGCTCTGAATGAAAATTAACAAACATAAATCTTACCAACTTTGGAAGATTTGAGTTATTGGCCACAACTTCCTTCCCATCAACAACTCCAAAAGAGAAATCCCGTAACTGTATACATCAGATTTCTTATTCAACCTTGATGTTCTTGCATATTTTGGGTCAATGTAACAAATGGTACCCATAACATAGGTAGAGGTGTGGTGTTTGGTCGAGGAAATGCACTTGGCAATGCCAAAGTCTAAAAATTTGTTACATCAAATTATAATCCAAAAGAATGTTAGAAGTCTTCACATCCCTATAAACAATGTGTGGGTTACAATCATAATGAAGATATGGCTATCCTTCTTTAGCACCATGAGAAATCTTTAGCCGATTGTTCCAGTCTAGCTTAATCTTCTTTGATGATCCTATACAAAAATAAAAATTAATAAAACACTTGTTAGATTTTCCAACAATCCATTTTAATATGAAGGTTAGAGGTTGATTGGACACTTCTATTTCAAAAATGAATCTACAATGTATATGATCCATTTTTATTCATAACATAATCATTTTACTCACCATGTAGGATGTCCCACAGACTTTTGTTTACCATGTAATCATAAAACATCAGGTTTCCAAGTGGAGAAAGTGAACATCCATGCAGACTCTCAAGATTCTAATGCTTGATGCTTCCAACTATTTCCACATCAATTTCAAATGCAAGCAAGCTTAGTGGGTAGTGACTGTACATTCTCTTTATAGAAATTGGCTTAGAATTCTTTAGATCACATTTATAAAGATTTCTTGTAGCACCATAGCCAATTACATATTTCTCTTTAAGATTTTTGTGATTGTCATTATGTCATCGTACATGTAAAGAGCCATGTTCATGTGTAGTATGACCAACCTTGGAGAACCTAAATGTAACAAATAGATGTGTCAATAAAGAAATTGTAATATGATATTGCTTTCTGATTTGTCATTTGATAATCTATACAATATGAAATCATGTCTTTCCATGTTAGTTTTAACACCTTGCTCCATGTTGTTTGCAGAGCCTTTTGTAAATACCTTTGGATGATTTGAATGGTACAAAGCTATAATTATGCACAATAGTAGTATTGAACCCTAACAAATGCAAACAATTTTCGGTTTTGAGATGGATGTTGTTCATTGCATTGGGCCACAATTTTGTTAGACAACATCATACATATCCAAGTTTGCCAAATTTTTGATAACAATAGAAGAATGTCTCTAGAACCTAAGCTATTTAAAAGACAACTACTATTTCTTGCATCAGTTAATTGGTGATATCCAAAACCATAAGAAAAAAAATTGAATTGGTACATAGAGAAAATTTGTGTTTATATCTACAAATTGTATGGAGGAAAACATGAAAAAGTTTTTAATGACAGAATTTCCCAGACAGATTGTTATAGGAGAGGTTTCTATAAAATAAATAGAGCCATTTACAATATCTTCTATTATTAGGGAAAGAGAATTAAATTTATTCCTTTCTCAAAGACCTCCATAGCTTTCAAAGTGAAGACCTCCAGTTTCCACAATGATGTAGTGTAACTCAATTTTTTTAAAGTGATGGGAAGATAACCATCAATCCACTATTAGCTCCTCTATCCTAAAGTTGTACAGATTGTTTTTTACATTGATGGAAAGATATTCTATAATATATTGATGCTAGTGGTCACTAGTCTTCACTTCTAGCAACAAATTGACATCTTCAAACAAACCAAATTTAATAGTGATTAATTGTTGAAATTGCATAGTGCAACGCACAACAAAAAATTTTTTATTAATGATTTCTTGATTTTTATAACTAAAGGAGGGTTGAAGGGTCCCTTTCCCTTTACATTATAGATATAATGAGAGGATCAGTCTAAAAACCCTGAATGATCCAACAATACTTTGGTGAAAAATGCTTAAGGGCCTATGCCAAAACACAAGTGGTTGGGAATACAAAAAAACCCTAGACCCAAGAAGAGACAAGATGATTTGGTAACAATGGAACTAGAAAGGCTATATAAAACCAAAAAAAAATTTACAACTTGATATATTTTAGAAGAACTTATTTATTTGAATCAGATGACACCTCTGTAACCTCCACTTTAATGGGGATGAAAATGGTTTCCACAGGAGGTTTCGAAAAAGATGCTCTTTTCTAAGCAAAAACCCGACTCTTTAACCAATCATATGCCTCATGACCTTTTCAACAAAGAAGATCCCAATGTGTCGGTTCTATTATAGTAGAGAAAACATATCATCCAAGTCAGAAAAGGGAGTGAACTATGTCCCACCCTCGTGTCTCACCCCATTTGGACACACCAAACACAAATCACATTAGGACGTCAAACCATTTGTACAACTCTGAAAAAATGGCCATGTCCACAAAACCTTCATGTTTATAATGAGCCTCAGATAGCAAGGGCCACGAATGAACTCATGGTTTTTCCATTTCCACTTCCATGCCAACCCTATACGTTGGCTTGATCCAGTGACGACCCATCTCAAAGCCAATCCTTCACGTCAAGTGTATGATAAGAAGATGAAAAACGAATGTTGAAGAAACTTCCACATTTACCCTGGACATCCCTCTAGAGAAAGATAATCATCTCAAGAAACTCCTCAATAGTAACCAGGTCTTTCTTTGTTTCAATTCAAAAATGGATTTCAAACAATGACGTGAAATTTTGGTATAAAATGCCATTTCACGCACCGATGCGGAAAAATTGCATGAAAGGAAACATTGGAAAGGCCATGATAGATGAAATGAAATCCAATGAAATAAACCCAAAAGGTGTGAAAATAAGGAGAGAGGATTGGTAAATATATGGAGTGATTATGCCATCACATGCTTGTAATTAATACAAGCTTGCTAGGGGATTTAATATCAACCTTTATTGGAAAAGGTGATGAGTTTGGGTGATCAACATATTTATTTCCAATCTTATCACAAAACCTTTGATAAACCCATGATTTTCTATAAAATCCACCTATTTAGTAGCCTCCCAATATATAAGATTTAAGGTCCAATCTATAATTAATGAAAGCATAAAAAATAATTTTATTCACACAAGTTTTTTTATGGCGGTGTTAGCAATAATATGAGAGTCACCTCCAATAATTAATTCATTACTATTCAAGTCATTAGCAAATGGACCAACAATGTTCCAACACTTTAATTTATTGATTCATACATTTATTAATTTACATTGGGTGGGAACAAGGTCCATAATCTACAGTCGGGGACAACCTCGGTAATCAATATCATGATACTGCACAATTTAATCTTCAAACTATTAATAATCATTGAAAAATAAAAATTCTATATTTGGTCCTTTGAGTAATCTCAATAATTTTTACATATACTTTTAATTTACTAATTTGGGATTGATGGTGTGTTTTATTTATGAATAACATCTTATATTATATTAACAAGTAAAATGATATAAGAATATTCACAAAATTGGGCGGTATGGAAGCACGCCCCAAAGCCATGACTTCAAACTAGGCAAACAAAAAAATCCTAGGAATACATCCGATTACAAAACATCACAAGATAGAAAAAGCAAAAAATTAAGCCACCACTATGAATTACTGACTAACAAGGCACAAATCTTGATCATGCCATCAAGAGCTAGAAAATTCTCAAGGATAGACAATTCCCTTCTGTTGCTTTCCTTTGAAATAACAAATATCAGTGTGGTCTTGAACAAAAAAAATCATTACTTAAAATTTAATGAAAATAGTCTAAAACTTCCATACTTCATCTTGTTTCATGATACAAATCATATAGTTGGGCAATACGAACCACTATATTGGAAAAAATTGATCGATACAATATTGTATCGACAAGGTTGGTTATAGACAATTCCTTCTACACAAATTATACACAACATGCTTTCCACTAACATTATTTTCTCAATACCCTCTTCAACATTCTCTATAATAACACCTTCCGCATTTGCTAAACAACTTCTCAAAATTTACTACATATCTACACAACCACACTTCTCTTACATCAATCAACATTATCAACTTCTATCAATCAAAAACACATTCCAACAAAAATTCTAGTCATTAGTCATGTTATTAATTATGTGATTAGCATCTGGAAGAAGGTCACCCTTTTTTTTCATGGCTATCTTGCCAAACTAGCTTCGAGGATTGGAGAGAGGCTGACACACACATATAGCACTTAGACCCATATTTTTATTTTCCTAGGCCAACAAAAGTTTTTTTATTTTATCAAACACACCATTGGGCATACTATATCAGAAATATTTGATCAATGCAATAGAATTCTATCATTTAATATTGTGCGAGAATCTTGTTCACCTTCACCCTACATATGTGGTTGATCCTTTAGGTATATTTTATTTGAAGGATGATTTTAAGAAAATATGCAAGGCCAAGATAGATAGAAAACATGTCTTCAGTTTAAATGATGTACATCTGTTATGATGATCTAACATTTCCATACTACGTGGCTATGTTAATTACAAGAAATTTTTGATCATAGCAATAGAAAAAGCCTTCCCTTTCACTAACTAACAATGCTTATCGGTTGTAAAAATTCTAGTCATTAGTCATCCTTCTCAAAGTTTTGTATTTAAGGACTTGGCTCTGCCAAGGATAGTCCATCGAATATAATATAATTACAAATAATGACTTCAAACCTATTGAGATTGTTTTTTGCATTGTTAAAATAGATTCATTGACAATATAGAGGATAGTGGTCGATAGCCTTCTCATCAACGAATAATTGGTAAACATAAAACATGCATTTCTCTTCATGGACTCGAGATCATTCATTCTTGAGAAAGACCCATGTTCATCTTTGCCCTCCATTTTTAGTAAAACATTTAGGACTATTTTTTTAACGGGTTATTTCTAGAAATATGCAGGGCCAAGATGATCAGGATACATCTTCACGTTTAAAATATGTACTTCTATTATTATGCTCTAACTCTTATCTTTGTCGCTAAGATATAGACAATGATTTTTATTAGGTCGATATTTTTAAAAAAATAGAAATAGTAGAGCCTAGTGAGTGCCAAACCACTCCTTTCAGTAAGTAATGTAGCTTAGTGGTCACTATGCATTTTATTTGATATGAAACCATGAAAAATTCCTTGTGACACCATTTCATCCATTCATATGATCTGTTATCCAAGCATTATGTTCTATAAGTTCAGTAGCTTAGCTGGTCACTAAGAATTTTCTATAATATGAACTTTTTTTATCTCTATTTTCATAATTAAGAAACAGTTTAGCCTAGAGGCCTAATCTATTCCTTTCTCATTTAACAATAAACAATAAGCGTAGAGTGCTATGTTCTATGTAAGTATTCGAGCTTAGTGGTTTAATAGGAATTTCTTTTATACAAACTATTTTTTATCTCTATTTTTGAAATTAATAAACAGTTTAGCCTTGAGGCCGCTAATCTATTACTTTCTCAAAGACCTCCATAGCTTTCGATAGTAAATTTTTATATCTCACATATTTTGCATCTAAAATTTCATGAAAAATGCCTAGTGCCCAATAATATCTATTACTATGATATGTTATTAGAGCGCTATGTTTAAATAAGATATTGTTTAGCCTAGTTTCCACCAAATCATTCCTTCCTGTAAGTATTTGAGCTTAGTGGTCACTAAGCATTTTCTTTAATACAAACTATTGTTTGATCTCTATATTCAAAATAAAAATCAGTTGAGCCTAGTGGCTGCTAATCTACTCCTCCTAACAAGTAGTGGAACTTAGCGGTCGCTAATCATTTTCATTGATGCACACCGATGTGTAAAAAAAAAAAGATGCAAAGGTGTTCCTAACAGTCCCTATGATGTTATATGAGCACCTTGAAAACATTTTTAGTAATCATCTTTCTTCTCGACTATGCAAAGACCTCCATAGCTTTTGACAATAAAAATTTTCCATATCTCACATATCTATCATCAAAATATATTATGGAAAATGCCTATGACCGCTAATATCTATTACTATGATTTGTTCATAAAGCATCTATGTTATCAAGAAATTGTTTAGCCTATTTTCCACATAATCATTCATTTCGGTAAGTATTTGAGCTTAGCGATTCGCTAAGCATTTTCTTTCACACACACTATTTGATTGATCTTGTTCAAGTAATGGAGCTTAGCAGTCACTAAGTATTTTACTTGATACAAACCGATATAAATTATGTGTTAGACACAAAAAAAATTATGAGTAATATATAAGTTGAGATATCTTTCAATGGTATGTAGTGCCACACTTGGTTGTGGAAGGAATGTATAGTCAATAAGATAATATTATAGTTAATGAAAATACTAGTGATCAAAACTATAGAGATATTTATTTACATTGCTGGAAATGAAACCTAGGAGTTGTAGAGGCTAGCGACCACTAGGATTCTTCTCAACAAATAGATGGACAACATACAACATGCAGAGTTTGTTCATTAACACATGTAAGAATACCTCGATCCCTATAAAATCTAAGTATTTATTATTTTGAATTTGGTGTTGCAAAAATATCATTCTAATGGAGCTTAGTGGTCATTATTTTCTTTCCTATCTATAAGGTACTCTCAAATTTTGTGAAGCATAAAATTATGTTTTAGTTTTTCTAGAGTAAAGCGTAAATAACTCCAAAATATCGATGATCACGAGATATATTAGAAATTTCATGCCACGTGTCAACATTTTAATGGATTACAGTTACAACTTAATAATGTGGATTTTTATAGGTAAAAAATATTTGTTAATTCTATCGCTAATTAAAAATTTCTTAATAAATGTGTCAATTATATAATTGTGTAATTAATTAGTTCAAACTTGCAAGATGCCACATTTTATTGGATTTTTTTAATTAACGCGATTGTAGCTAAAAAATATCAATTCACACTCATAAAAAAAATTAATAATAAACGAGGTGTATATCGCTCTCTTAAAATTTAAATTTTTTGTTTCCTAATGTTCACTTCTATTTTCTAAATGGTTTTTTATTATGCTTAAATTAATATTTTTCATTTTCCCACGAGTTCAAAAAAACTTTGACGATGTCCCACCAGTTTCTAAAGTAGGTAGTATTAATAAATTTTATTTCCTCGTATCCCACGCTATCCCCCAAATTAACGTGAATTATATTTATAAAATATCAAATTTGCAGTAGATAAAAATTAATAATTAACGAGGCATATATCGCTCTCTTAAAATTTAAATTTTTTTGTTTCCTAATGTTCACTTCTATTTTCTAAATGGTTTTTATTATGCTGAAATTAATAATTGTCATTTTCCCATGAGTCCACAAAGAAACTTTTTTTCGTTGTCCCACTTGTTTCTAAAGTAGGTAAAATTAATAAATTTCATTTCCCATATCCCACGCTATCCCCCAAATTAATGCATTATATTTAAAAATATCAAGTCGCACTCGATAAAAATTAATAATTAACGAGGCATATATCACTCTATTAAAATTTAATTTTTTTGTTTCCTAATGTTCACTTCTATTTTCTAAATGGTTTTTTATTATGCTTAAATTAATATTTTTCATTTTCCCGCAAGTGTTCACAAAGAAACTTTTGTCATTGTCCCACTTGTTTCTAAAGTAGGTAAAATTAATCAATTTGATTTCCCTATATCCCATGATATGCCCTAAATTAAATGAAAATATTAATGATGGTGAATTCAAAGTACGATATGTGAAATCCCCACATTAAATGCCAATATTTGAAATATCAAAATCCCACACTTTTTTTAAGAAGGGAAATTCAAATTTTGAAATTTCCTATTCCCATTTTTTCAATTTTTAGAATTTCTTTCATTGAATGCATTTGGAAAAAACTAAATAAACCAGAGAAATATATATTAGGGTTTATTTTTTATTTTGTAATCATAAAAAGAGCTCTTGAAATTAGAATACAACACACATAGGCACTAATTTACTAGTTCCGAAGTGCTCGATTCTTGGACATTTTTTTGAATGGTAAGTTGAGGCAACGATCGTAATCATTTTGGGGCACACAAAAAAGACAAAAAATAGTGATTGTGGATAGATAACGGTGTGAGTGTAGATCAAGAGGCCCACAAAGGACAAAATCAAAAGAGACAAGAAAAACAGGTTGCAGATAGAATCTCATTGATATTGTGTTTTAGAGAGAATACGAGCTTTAACAGACATTATCAAGCACGTCAAAATATCATATACAACTAAAACATGTATTTATCAAAAGCATCTATGTTATTGTATGTGTACCGTAGTTGATGGCGGGCACTTGCAACCACTTTGTATTTACCTAGTTCTTGTGTTTTACACCGCAATCCATCCCTTCCTTTCCCTTTGGCACCTTTGCAGTTTCATTTCATCTTCTTGTCAAAATGTGTTGCTCTATCTAAAACCACATTTTTCATCCCATGACCAAAGATTTTGTAATCCCTTTTAAAATATTTATTCCTTCCGAAAACCCATTTTTATGTTCACCATAGCTCAAGTATTTGTGTTGTTAAATGGGTTCCCTTTTTAGCCCTTCTATCTTGTCTCTCTAGTTAATTTTTGTTGTTGATTTTTCATTCTTCTTCATCCATTTATTTTTTCCTCTAGTAAGCATTGACATCTATCTCTAGCAAAAACATGAGTCACATATTTTTTTTTTATAAATCGTAATGGTTTTATTTTGTATATTTTAGGTAATCATTTTGACTTCCTTTAATGATTTTTTAATATGAAAGAAATAGTCGTGACTAATTATTCAATATTCGATTCTCACTTGATTTCCATATTGATATATATATTTTTATATATTTTTTTTTCCCACGTAGAAATAATTAAATGCATTATCTTTACAATTTTTTTATGTTTAGTAAAAGGTAAGCACATTATATGTACTCGTAAATATTATTAAATATAAATGTTAATCATTCTATTTACAAACATATATTTCATTTACAGTTAGTAATGACTTACTTGATAAATGAGCCAATATAAAGTAACAATTTTTAAATTCTAAAATAACATATTCCAAGACTAGAGGCCGTTAAGCTTGGATGTTTACAACATTTCCTAGCTATTACAAGACAACACAAGGCAAACAAATATTCCAAGACAAGAAAAATATTAAAGAGTTTCCTGAATACATTTTTCAAACAAGAATGAGACTAGCAACCACTAAGATTCTGGTTAACTCGCATATGATACAACTAGGATGGCTCACTTAAAACCAAGCTAAGCACCATTATTATATTTATATTTCCATATTAATTTATCATAATCCTACCATGATATTCAAAGCCTAATGGCCACTAATGTCAAAGATTATTAAATAGCATTGGTGCAACATAACAAATACTTGAGATTAGCACCGCTAGGATATTTTTTTCCTTGCATATAAGACAATTTGTAATGACCCAACTAAAAAAAACTAACTAAGCTCCTTTATTATATTTGGATGTTACAATACTACCTTCTAAGACTAACGACCACTAGGGTGGATGTTTACTTTCTTTGTTTGATGTTCCAAGACAACAAATATTCCAAGACAAGATTAATTTAAACAATTTTCTAGAATACACATATTCCAAAATGAAATTTTTTGCATTGTGGCCACTGAGTTCAATATGTTATTCAAAGTCTATCACATGATATTCGAAGCCTAATGGCTGCTAAGGTCATAGATTATTCCACTGTGTTGGTGTAACATAATAAAGACTTAAGATTAGCACTACTAGGATAATTCTTGTCTTGCATTCAAGATATTGATTAATGACCCGACTAAAAACTTAAAATTAAACTAAGCTCCAACACCAATTGTTTATCCAGGTGCCTCTAGAGTACAACATGTTATTCAAAGTTTATTACATGATATTCCTAGCATACTATGTCAAAGATAATTACATAGCATTGAAAAATCACAAAGACTTGAGGTTAGCGGCCACTAGGATATTTGTTGTCTTACATTCAGACAAGTTGTAATGACTCGATTGAAAATCTAACTATGCTCCCCACAATTATATTTAAATTTTAAAAGACTATTTTCAATGACTAGCATGACCACTAGGGTGGTTTCTCACTACATTTATTTCCTGAATACTCATGATTCCAAATGAAAATTTAAGCCTAGTGGTCATTAAGCTGAGCTCAATAGGATATTTGAAGTCTATCGCATGAATTCCAAACAAATTTTAAGCCTAGTGGCCTGCTAGGTTCAATATGTTATTCACTGGGTTCAATATGTTATTCAAATTAGTGTTGTTGCAACATCACAGAGGCTTGAGGTTAGTGGCCACTAGGATAGTTTTTGTCTTACATACATGACAATTAGTAATGACTTGACTAAAAAAATGCACTAAGCTCCATTATTATATTTAGAATTTAGAAAACGATGTTCCAAGACTAGTGACCGCTAGGGTGGATGTTTACGTCATTTCTTGGATATTCAAATACATGACTAGACAAAAAATATTCAAAGACATGACAAATATATTAATGATTTTCTAGAGTACACGTAGCCCCTAAGATCAAAGCTTATTATACTCCTTTATGTAACATAACAAATTTTAACGAATTTTGTGATTACACATATTCCAAAAATAAATTTTCAGCCTAGCAGCCATTGAGTTCAATATGTTATTCAAATTCCACCACATGATATTTGAAGGATAACGGGTGCTAAGGTCATAGATTATTTTGTGGCATTGGTGTAACATAACAAAGTCTTGAGATTAGCGATCTTAGGGATAATTCTTGTCTTGCATTCAAGCCCCTCTAACCTAAAGCTATAAAGATTGTTTTTTTACATTGATGGAAAGATATCCTAGAATATATAGATGCTAGTGTAGCCACTAGTCTTCACTTCTACCAAAAAATTGACAACTTGAAACAAACCAAATTTAATAGCGATTAATTGTTTAAATTTCTTAGTGCAATGCATAACATAAACTTATACTAATGATTTCTTGTATTTTATAATTAAAGGAGGGTTGAAGGGTCCCTTTCCCTTTACATTACAGATACAATGAGAGGATCATTCTAAAAACCCAAAATGATCCAACAATACTTTGGTGAAAAATGCAAGGGAAATTGCCAAAAACACAAGTGGTTGGGAATACAAAAACCCCAGACCAATAAGCCAAACAGTATGAATCGATAACAATGGAACTAAAAATGCTATATAACAACCAAAACAAAGATACAACTTGATGATTTTAGAACCACTTATTTATCTGAATCAAATGACATCTCTATAACCTCCACCTTAATGGGCATGAAAACGGTTTCCATTGGCGGTTTCGAAAAAATATGCTCTTTTCTAATGGAAGCATGAACACACTCTTTAACCAATCGTATGCCTCACAAACCTTTCTTGGAGAAACATCCCAATGTGTTGGTTCCTATTGTAGCGAGAGACATAACATCCAAGTCAGGAAAGTGGAGCGACCTACCTCCCATCGACGATGTCTCACCCAATTTGTCCACTTCATACAAGAAATGATTTAGGATGTGAAACCATTTGTGCAACTCTGAAAAAATGTCCACATCCACCAAACCTTCTTATTTAGTGAGCATCGAAAAAAGGGCCACGACACACACTCAAGGTTTTTCCATTTCCACTTCCATGCCAACCCTATACATGCTGGCTTGATCCAAGTGACGACCCATCTCCAAAGCCCAATCCTTTGTCAAATGTATGATATAAGATGATGAAAATGAATCAAAGAAACTTCCACATTTACCCTCGATGTCCCTCTAGAGAAAGATAATCATCTCTAAGAACTCCCTCAATTATAACTAGGTCTTGCTCTGATTCAATCCAAAAATGGATTTCAAACGATGACGTGAAATTTTGGTATAAAATCCCATTTCACGCACAACCATGGAAAATTACATGAAAGGAAACATTGGTCCGCCATGACAAAATAAATGAAATCTCATGAAAGAAACCTAAAAGGTGTGAAAATAAGGGGAGAGATTAGATAAATATATGGAGTGAATATGCCATCGCATGCTTGAAATTAATACAAGCTTTTCAACGGATTTAATATCAACCTTTATTGGAAAAGGTGATGAGTCCGGCCAATCAACATATTTATTGCAAATATTATCACAAAACACTTGGTGAGTCCCTCATTTTTCACAAAATCTACCTATTTAGTAGTTATCTTAATAGATAAGATTTAAGGTCCAATCTGGAGTTAATGAGAGCATACAAAGGGAATTTTAATCACACAAGATTGATTTTCCTTGACAAGGTCTACTTTTTAATGATGACGTTATGTTAGCAATAATATGGGAGTTTCCTCCAATAATAATTAATATGGACAAATAACATTCCAATTAAAATTACTATTTATACATTTAATATTTTACTAAATTTCTAGTCATTAGTCACCCATTATTTTTTCACGCTACCATGCCATACAAGCTTTGAGGATACTTCTTCTACTATGATCTACTTGTGCTAGGGGAAAGGAGCCAATGACTGTGCATGGGTCAATGACCGTGAGTGGGTATGTGAAATAAAGTACCATTAGTTGTTTGAATTCAAGTTAAAAATTAAATAAAACTAGCCAATAAAGTAAGTCACATCAAGTCTCATCAATAAATTATCCAATGAAATGGTGACACATAGACAACCCATAAAAGGTGATTTTATTCTCAAGTAATGGGTTGCCTTAAATTCCTTTGTATTCAAAAGTACTTATTTTAAATCCCTTAAAAATATGTTCTCCACATAATTTAAATTGTTAAATAAAATCTGCATATTAAAAAAATCATGATCTATTAAAGGGTATTTTTTAATTAAAAATTATGATTGTTAAGTGGCTCTAGCAACCTCTTACATTAGGATTCATGATAATTGGCTCATTTCCTCTACTATGATCTAACTTTCCTAACTATGTGTCTATCTTTATTACCAGCCTTAACTAACGATGCTTACCTTTCATTAACTAACGATGCTTACCGGTTGCAAATCATTTTTGTTTATATGAAAATATATGGATTACATTTTATGCAAAAATATCAAATGAGAACTACATAAGGCATCAACCTTCTCGAAGGTATGTATTCAAGGACTTGGCTCTACCAGGATAGTCCAACTAATATAAAATAATTACAAACAATGACAACAAAGCTATTGAGATTGTTTTTGCATCGTTAAAATGGATTCCCGACATTGTAGAGGCTAGCGGCCGCTAGCCTTCTCATCAACGAATAATTGGTAAACATAAAACAAACATTTCTCTTCACGACCTCTGATCCTTTATTCCTGAGCAAGGTTCATGTACATCTTCACCCTCGATGTTTAGTAAATTGTTACGGACTATTTTGTTTAATGGTAATTTCTGAAAATATGCAGGGCCAAGATGAAAAGATACATCTTCAAGTTTAAAATATGTACTTCTATTATTATGCTCTAACACTTATATTTGTCGATAATGTAGACAATGAATTTTTCATTGATGTGGCTTAGCGGTCACTAAATTTTTTCATTGATATGAACTAGTAATACATAATGCCTTATCCTAAGGGAAGTCAATGTAGAGGAAACTACCTAAGGGAAGTTAGGCAAGCTAATGGTTATGAAAGAATTTTCCTTTCTTTGATGTTCCAAGACAAGAGAAGACAAAAATATTCAAAGACAAGAAATATATTTACCACTTTCCTGAATACACATAATTAAAAATATTTACCACTTTTCTGAATACACGTAATTAATACAAGAATATTTGAAGTCTATTACATGTTATTCCTAGCCTAACATACTATCTTGATGTTGGTGGCCGAGGGATATTTTTGTCTTTTATACAGGACAAGTAGTAATGAATCCACTGAAAACTAACTATGCTCCATTATTGTATTTAAATTTTACAAGACTAGTGACTATGGCTAGGGAGGATGCTTACTACATTTATTTGATGTTCCAAGACAAGAGAAGACAAAAAATACTCCAAGACAAGAAAATATTTATGACTTTTTTTGAATAGATGTGATTCAAAATGTAGATTCAAGAGAATACAATACACATAGTCAAACACATAATCTTAAGCCTAACACCCGTTAGGTAGATTAGCCACCACAAGGATCCTAGCAGATGTCAGGGTTTTCCATGATTTTTTTTTATTCAATCACTAATTTTAAAATAAGAAACTATTAAGGCTTGATATTGGAAACCATTACTTTCAATTACTAATTGAACCTAGTGGTTGCTAGGCATTTTCCTTTATACTAGTCAATTTCAATTATGTGATATACATGATATATCTTATGAGAACTATAAAAGGCACCTAATTACAACACCCAAACACATCATGACATGTAAGATTTGTTATTATTAAATATTCAATTCTCAACCCTTATCACCCATGTTGGATTCCAGGTTTTCACAATGATGTAGTGTAACTCAAATATGTTTTTACAATGATGGGAATATATAGATGCTAGTGGCCACTAGTCTTCACTTCTAGAAAAAAATTCACTACTTGAAACAAACCAAATTTAATAGCGATAATTGTTTAAATTTCTTAGTTCAATACATATAAAAAAATTATTAATGCTTTCTTGTTTTTTATAACTAAAGGAGGGTTGAAGTATGCTTGAAACCGTTATGCTATAAATATTTATTCCTATTGAATTTTACTCTATGAAAATAATGACATCAAGATACACATCTATTATTTGATTGCATTATTTTGAAGAATATTTTTCCTTCCAATTACTTACAAAATATTTATATTTGTTTAATTCCTTTTTTAGTAATATGTCTTTATTATAAAAAACAAAAATGCATTAATGCAAAAATTCCTTTGATTGAAGGAGCAGGATTGAAAATATTAGTCACGATGGTTTGTTTGTAGTGAATGCATTCCCCAAAAATTACCACGGTGATATATGGTTATTTTTTGTTAATGAGGATGTTGTCAATGAAGTCGGTATGGTACTAAATTCAAAATTTATTGATGAGCAAACATTGTGTATTCAGGTTGAATGCATTGACATCGAAATGAATAAGTTCCTTATTCTTGACATGGAGTTGGAAGTTTCATTGTTCAAGAAACTGGAAATGAAGGCTTAGAAAAATATGGCATGCTCTTGTTTTAAATATGGTTGGAATTTGGGGAATTTCATATAGTCAGAAAAAAAATAGTTGTGAAAAATGCCCTTGAATTTCATAATAACATGAATTTGGTATTCAAAAATTGTATAGAACGAGGATACCTCTTCTATTTGTCATTATTTGAATAGAAAAAAATGCTTTCTCCACCAAAACATGCAAAGCTATTTACAACGTTGAGGAGATCTTATTTGTCTAAATTAGAGATAGATCCATCTAAGTCAAAGTTTCAAGGGCTTAAAAAGAATAAAAATCAGCTTTGTTTGTTGAAGAAAGTGACCAGATATATTTGAGCAAATAAAACTTCAAATGTTGAACAATTAAAATTGTTTTTGTTCAATGGTGATGTTTTCCAATTGAAGTTTCTAGGTGCCATTTGGCACCTCCAGAATATCAATTATGTCATGTGCATGATGAGAATGTTGACCTTATTTCTATTTCAATGTTGATTAATGTTATTCCTATATTGAGGATGCACTTCTTCTTCCCTTTTTACCTTCTACAAAGGAACTTGTGCAACTCGAGGATCCAGATGACTGAAAAGGGATGAAGTGTAGTTCTACATTCTTGATGACCAACATACCATTTTTGCCCAAAAAAATTTTGGCTGAAAAGAAAATACAAGTCATTACATACTAAGATGCAGTTTAGAAAGGCTCATGCATTATGTCTTCACACACTCCTTGTGAAGTCATTGTTAAAATTTTCCAACAGCAAAATGATGTAAACAAAAATTGGATTGATACCAATTTTATTGATGTACTCTGTAAGGCTCGAATGATTTGGAGATCCCTAGGATTTCCTCGAGGCCAGTGAGAAACTCAAAGTCAGATGATTTAAAGGTAACAAAACTTAATTTTAATGCATTTGTTCTTAAAATTTAATTTTTTTGTAATATGTAATATGTAGAAAGTAAATATACTATTTCCTCTTTCAATGTAGTGTTTCAAGATGCAATGTCTTGCTATTTTCAAAGTGGCTAAGGATGAGATCCTTCTAAAAAAATGACATTTCTATTTTTACCTGAGGACATATGGAAAAATTGACAACAACCATTGAGTTATTTAAATCAGTGGGCTTGGCTTGTTCTCCTTTTAAGGATAACCAACCTAACTTTCAACCAAATTCATTGGCAAGGTTCATGGAATTACTTCAAGCCTGCAAGAGGAATGACCAATGAGGAGATATCAATTCTACTAGATAAAGTGCAAGTAGGGAAAGTATGGCTAACTCACTCTATTAAATAGCAGTGTCATAACGAGACTTTAGATACTTATTGCCAAAGAGTAAAAGATGACAGAAGGATGAGAGAAAATTTTCTAAAATATATGAAAAGTAAATATCCATGTAATCGTGTATTGGTAGAATGCACTAAAAAAATATTGTTGAAAAATATGGTGTGCATGAATCTCACTACTGCTAGTTGTGTGTACTCTTGGGAGAAGAGACTAAAGGAAAAGAAAAGTTGATTCTGGAGGAAGTGAAAATTGACAAAAATAAAATTTGATGTTGAAGTGGCAGAGGTTCTCCTAGTAAAAGCTCAAACAATTATAGACAACTACATGATTTCAATGGAAGAAAATATTCCAGCAAGGATGGAAGACACCGAATACTTTACCTATCAATGTGCATATCCCTTCCATCTCCAATCAACAATATCTTCTATTCCATCAACTAATCCATTCAATGTAGAATGTGTGATCACAAATTTATGTAATTTGTCTAGTGTACTCACTTCCGATGCAATAATGGACCTACTTACAGTTTTTGGATCTAGTCTACTAAATTGTGTAATTATTGTGCTCTTACCTATTTCTTCTTCAAAAATGTTAAGAGAGATAATAAAAAATACATGCAAAAATTCAAAATACAAGGGGGAATCAGTTGTGGAAGGTTGTTATAGATTTTATGACAGCAGTGGAAAATTTAAGAGCTTGTGTCTTATGTACACAATAACTAATGTGCACAATTGTGATGTTGATGATGGGGATATAACAAAAATCACCATGGATTGGATGGATCAACTTCCATACAAATTGTGACTACAAGTGAAATTGGCCTATGAGGAAAGACACATCATTTTCTTTATGAGAGATATCTTATGGGTTTTGGTCTCATATGTTCACTCGACTCACTTCGATAATTCTCCGGTTATAGTGTTGTATGATGGTAGTGTTACAATGCATGCTTTGGTTGACTTAGGTCTATCTACGGTTTTTATTGTTGAATCATGATCAAGAAATGTTTTTACAACATTAATATTTTCATTTGAAAAAGGTACATTGATTAAGATCACTTTAAACAATTCTATTAGTTTAATGCATTTGAACTGATACATACAATATTTATGCAAGACAACCAAACAATAGAGGAAGACACCATCTCTTCCTCTCCACATACAAAAAGAGGAGATGATGTCATCTTAGTATGTCACAACCAATTCAACTTGTTTCCTAGATGTCGTTGACCATCCATCCAATGAATCTATAAAAGGTGAGTGGGAAATACTCGTTTTATAAATTTATTGCTACAAGATGTTTTCATTGTCATTGTTTACATATTTTTAATAAAAACTTCAATTTTTTTAGATTTGATGCCAAATGGGGAGGTTTTGGCACATCACACATGAACTCATAAATGGAAAATGGTATGATAGTCATATACAATTATAAATAAAACCATTTATAAGACCCTCATAATTGAAGGAACCTATAGTGAAGTAGTTTATTTATAATATGTATTACCCTATCGTGGTAACATACATACATCTTTTAATTAGATTTATTTTGAATTGAGTAAATTTTTGGTTTATTGGTTAATATTAAATTGTGGACAATTGAAAAAAAAATACATAGATTGTCACCCAAACATGGTTGTTATATAAAAGTGAGTTGTTTCACGTATATTTTTACATTGACTTAAAATTTATTTTGAATTGATTAATTGTTTTTTTTAAATAGAATGAGCATCACAAGAACCTACAGAGGGGAGTGCGAGGGAATCCAAGATGGAGTCTTAATCAATAAGTGTTAACATACTTAAAATTTTGATTATTTGAATTGGTTAATATCAAATTGCAAAATTTGAGAAAAAATTACTTTTGTGTAGTTTGGCCAAAAGGATTATTTAATTATTTTAGATTTGGAGGGTTTTCTCTATGAGAAAAACCAATCCTACAAAGAGTTGACAATCAAGTTTGGTAAGGAGACTCTCAACTTGTGAGGTGGGATCAAGGAATTTTAAAGATACTAGCAGCAAAAAAATGTGAAGTGGGATTTTGGTCTAGCTATCTCTCTTGCGCCGAAGTTGAAAATTTGATTAAGGATTTGAAAAAAATATAGCATTTGAATTCAAACCATTTATTATTTTGGGTAAAGAACATTGTTGTGTAGAAGATGAAATTGCATAAAAATCTCTCAAAAGATTTGGAGTAGAGATGGTATTGTTTTTGGCCTTAGAGACACATTGTGTATTACAATGGGCCCAAAGGGAAACCCTCCAAAAATTTATGGTGGGGAAGAAATCCAATGAAGAAAATTATTTCAAAGATAAGTGGTTGATGACCAATTTGTACATAAACATAACACGATATATGTCAGGGTTTGAGTGTTGTGGAGGGCATCCAAAAATTACAGCAAACAAGAAAATATATAACTATTAATTATTTCAAAAAAAAATTACAATGATATTCATTCATACAATCATATGGTCACTCTTTATTTTATATGTTGAGATTACAAATTTAAAAGTTGGTAATATTTATATCTTCACTGTGATTGAGATGATATTATAGTTTTATAAGTTGTTTTTGAGTTGTGATTAAATACTTTGATGCCTTTTTTTAATCACTTTTGGAAGTCTTACATTAATTCTGAGTTGTTTTTATAGATCCTATTGGGAAGCCTCAAAAATTACTAGTTTTGGGAGTTGAAGGTTTGTTGTTTGGAATTTTTGGTATTGGCGTGACAAAATACCTCGTAATATGGTTCCATATTTTAGATCCAGAATACTAAATACTTTGAACGAGATTTTAGTGCTGACTTGATAAGTACTACATCAAAATATTTTGACACTACCTTATGGTCTTCATTTATGGATTCAACAATGGTGAAATACATGTTCATCAAAAAAATTAGTTGGTTATGAGAAACCCACTTCAGGTTCATTTGGGGATGCCAACAATGTAAGTTCAAAACAAATACAAGCCAACAGATAGTAGACATTTATGGTAATGTCTATGGTGAAAAAAATATACTTTTGATTGATGATGCAGAGATTCTTGTCTGCATGAGGTCAAAGAAGAAATTACTCTCAAAACCCCAACATACTGGAGATTTGATGGAAACTATAAGACTGATTCAAAATTTATATTGAATTATGTACATGGTTGAAACATGTAGGAGAACACAAAAACATGTGTAGATCATTGAAAATGTTCAAACGCACCATTGGCATTTGAATTATATACTTTTCTTCCAAATCCAACAATGTATTGTGCATTTTTATGGAATAAAATAACTACCTTAAGGTTCTTAAATATTTGCAGTGTACGTAATCATTTTTTTATTATTTTTGGGAAAGAAAAACATTTTTTCTAACTTGGGTGAAGAGACAATCATGGATCATGGACCAATAAAAGAATGATTTTTCCCAGATCTACATAGTTTAAACTTTTCCATTATTTCACACATCAATTTTGGCTTATAATGTTTATCAAAATAAAAATAAAAAAATTTTTCCCCTAGTTATGCATGGTTTAATCTTAAAGACATTTTGAAATTGATAGAACCTTATTCACAAGAAAAAAATAATCCTAGCGGCCACTAGACCATATAAAACAAAAACATGTTATGCTTATTGATTTGCAGATCCATGGAGGCTTCCTTGAAATCATAAAATGATTTTTTACTAGATCTTCATATGTTAATCTTAATGATAGTTTGAAAATGATAAAACCTTGTTCCAAATAAAAAATAAATCCTAGGCTGCAAGCACATATAGAAATGAAACATTTTCTGTTTATTGTTTTGCATATCATTATTTTAAAGTATTTTCTATTTATTGTTGTGTGGAATATTGCATCATGATCATACAGGAAGATTACATTATGACCAAACAAACCATTTATCGATGATCCAAGAATCAAAATAGATTTCTCAAAAATATTAGCAAGGTTTGGAATGACATTTTAAAATTGTTAAAAACATTATTCCAAAGCAACAAATAAATCCTAGCATCCACTAGCCACTATAAAAAGAAAGCAGGTGATGACATATCTAGAGTGTGATGGGGAGCTTAATGATGAAAATTTTGATTGAGTTACCAATTTGTTCGAGGACATAATGGATGTTGATCTACATGATCTTTTCAAGCCATTTAAACACATCACACGTGTCTATGTGGTCATGGATTAGAAGATGGGGTTATTAGCAGGGGGTTTGGTTTTGTTAATTTTGTCAATAGGGAGGACACAAAAAGAGAGCTATCAATAAGCTCAATGGTTATGGTTATGATAATCTTATTCTCATAGATTCGAATGGGCCACTCATGTGGTATTTTTCTAGATGATTTGTATTATGTTTTTTTACCCCTTAAGACAATGCAAGATGTTGAAGTTCTATACTATTTGATGTCTTCCACCGAATTTAATGTAAATGATGATACAAAGGATTTGAGTTGGTTTCTTTGTTCTTCTAAGAAACATGTTCTCATAAGAGAGTGTCTTGTGTTATCAAGTGTTATTTTATGTTGTTCGGTACTTGATGATTTGGAAAATTTGTGGGGATTAAACCAAATTAAAAACATTTATTTTTGATTGAAAAAAACCTTAAGCTTAAATCTAGTGGAGATGTGTCTTCTACCATTGACAAGAATTTACGTGAGCATAAGTATTCTTATTTTTATTTGTAGGGTTTTACTGCGATAACCAATGATTTGAGTGTCTGCAAACCAATGATAACTTTTCTCCAAATGCATGAGGATTTCACTTCTTTTCCCTTTTCTTGAGATAGGGATGACAGTGATTGCGTTTAACAGAGTGAGATGTGGTAAACTTTAATAGGAGGATAATGATACACACACATGCCCCACACACATGTTGGATTATGATTAAGGAGAATGAGACAAGCATTACATATTACACTCTTTACAGGAAAAGTTATACATTTTAAAACATAATGTTAATGACATTTTAAAATTGTTAAAAATGTTATTCTAAAGCAAAAAATAAATCCTAACAGCCACTATCAAGATAAAACAAAAACAATGATGGCGTCTGATAGAGTGTGATGGGGAGCTTAAAAGAGGAGGATAAAAGACCTAGATTTTCATTATCCACCATCGAATATCATTGGGCTAGAAAAAATGGCATGAAGAATATTTGGAATACAATTTCAATGAGAATGGAAAGAAGGTGGTTCACACCACTACCACATGCATCCATAAAGTGGCCAAAGCGTTCCTTAACAAGCATGCTCTCTAGCCACGATGGCTCAATTTCTGTGTTCTTCCCAACTAAAAACCCTCAGTGAACTTTATAGGAATATCCTTAGAATAAATCCTACTAGAGCACCCCCGCCTATAGGGATCCCAAGGCCGATGATTCAAAATCTGGTGTTGATGTGTTGTCCATCTTGGTTGGGTCCAATGGTGGTGCGGTGCTCATGGTTTTTGTATCTACGGTAAGAAGGGTGATCATTGGACATCAAAATGGACTTACAAGGATCTCGCCCCCCAATGTGCCACAGACACCTTAACAATGGATAAGGCCATTGAGGGCCTCACACCATGGTGGAAAAGCACTTTGATGATATTACCACTTCTTCCATTCATGCTGGCGATCAACCTATGTCCCTCCTAGTCTCATGGGTGTCATGGACCACTCCGGTGACACCATGCACCAAAAATGATGAAAATTTTGATCAGTTACCAATATATTCGAGGACATGATGGATGTTGATTTGCACAAGATTTTCAAGCCATTTGGACACATCACATGTGTCTACATGGCCATGGATCAAGAAGATGGGGGTTAAGCAGGGGGTTTGGTTTTGTTAATTTTGTCAATAGGGAGGATGCATCAAAGAGATATCAATAAGCTCAATGGTTATGGTTATGATAATCTTATTCTCAGAGTCGAATGGGCCACCCTATGGTATTTTTCTAGATGATTTGTATTCTACTTTTTTTACCCCTTAAGACAATGCAAGATGTTGAAGTTCTATACTGTTTGATGTCTTCCACCAAATTTAATGTAAATTATGATACAAAGGATTTGAGTTGGTTTATTTTTTCTTCTAAGAAACATGTTCTCATAAGAGAGTGTCTTGTGTTATCAAGTGTTATTCTATGTTGTCGGTACTTGATGATTTGGAAGATCTGTGGGGATTAAACCAAATTAAAAACATTTATTTTTGATTGAAAAAAACCTTAAGCTTAAATCTGGTGGAGATGCGTTGTCCGCCCTTGACAAGAAGTTTACGCGAGCATAAGTATTCTTATTTTTATTTGTAGGGTTTTACTACGATAACGGAAAATTTGAGTGTTTGAAAACTCCGTGATAACTTTTCTCCAGATTTATTTGAAGATTTCACTACTTTTCCCTTTTCTTGAGCTAGGGACGACAGTGATTGCATCTGATAGAGTGAGATGTGGGGAGCTTGAATAGGAGGATAATGATACACACACATGCCCTACACATGTTTGGATTATGATTAAGGAGAATGAGAAAATCATTACATATTGCACTCTTTACAGAACATGTTATACATTTTAAAACATAATGTTAATGAAATTTTAAAACTGTTAAAATGTTATTCGAAAGAAACAAATAAATCCTAACATTACATTTAGCCAAGATAAAATAAATAGTGATGACCTCCAAAGAGAGTGTGATGGGGGAGCTTAAAGTGGAGGATAATGAAGACCTGGATTTTCATCAGCCATCGCCACATATCATTGGGTTAGAAAAAAATGACTTGAAGAATATCGTGAAATACATGTTCAACGAGCATGGCTAGAAGTTGGTTCACACCACTACCACGTGCATCCACAAAGTGGTCAAATCATGCCATAACAAGCACAATCTATAACACCATGAGTGGCATAAGTTCGGACTTTCTTCGCCAACCAAGAACCCTTAGTGAACTTTACAGGTATCTCTTTAGAATAATCTTGATAGACTATCCCCACCCACCTGGATCCAAGGCCGATGATTAAAAATTTGGTGGAGATGCGTTGTCCATCCTGGGCTGGCTCCAAGGGTGGTGTGGTAGATTTAATTGATAACACCTTTTTGTATAATGTGTGTGACTGTCTCTAGTAATGAAATTTTTTATAATGTGTGTTTATCAATCAGGGGTAGCCTTTATTCATAATCTAGCCTTTGTTTTTGGTGTTCCTCAGACTCCCTTATAGTTTTTTCTTTGTTGTTTTGCTAGGCTTGACCTAGTGTGCTTGTGGCTTTGGGGATTTCTCTCATACCGCCCGCTTATTTTGTTGATAGAATCTTGTATCATGTTGTATTTAATATAATATAAGATCATTTTCATCAAATAATCTAGCCAATGCATGGGAAAATGTTGATGACACCATCCATTTTTTATTGCATCAACCTTCCTCACATGAATCAAGGAATATTTAATTGTGTTGTGCTTTCTCCTAGCCTCATTCATTTTCTCATGTTTCTATTTGTTGTTTTCCCCTTCCCTCTTATGACATCTACCTATGTTCCTTTCATCCTCTTGCAAACAAGAAATGGGAAAAAAATTCCTCTCTACTATGTCTTACAGTTGTCTTTGCAATGTCTTCTACATAGAATCCATAGATGCTATGAGTGTGATTGTGAATGTCCCGGTGTGGATTATATCCATCATTGACTTTGGAGAGCTCATGTAAACTCCAAGATTGCAGGCTTTTTTTGTGTTCAATTTCCTAGTGTTGTGTGTAGATAAAGCAAGTGGTCATGGCGGTCGCATCCCATTTCATTTAACCAAAACATCGTGTGGGTTTGGTCGAAGCTTTGGCAGAAATATGCCTTCCTTGTCTCTTTGCAAAGTGAATCCTTTTCCGTCACCTTTTTGGGTTGACAAATAGGATTTGTGATGCCTTGGAATTGAAAATTCGAGTCTTACTTCAATTTTTTGACTCTGTTCAAAGCATATGTTAATCTGATGGGGCGTCTATCTCTAGCATGTCCATCCTGGACCTAGTCACTCTTGCAAAACCTACCCCGCCCCTTTCTGATCATGTTGTGTAATTGAAGTCCATGGCTGGCACATCCTTTTCCTTTCTCAAGATTATTACAATGCTTGGATGGGTGGAACCCTATGGTTTCTCTATCATTCCCGCTCTTTTTTATTCATGGCTCTATGTTTTTTAGCAGCTTACTTATTCATGTTACATGTTGGCCTCATTATCTTTCATACTCATTTTTAGTTTTTTATGTATCTTTTCATCGATCAAAATGTGGGATACTTTTAGGGTGGGGACCCATCAACCCTCCGGTTCATAGCTCCGGTCAAAAGCGTTTAACTATCTAAAAAAAGAAAATTATGTAATTTTTCCCTAAATTTATTTGACAAAAAGTTTCTGTATAATGTGCTTGACTATCTTAATAATGTTTATATGTATAATATGTGTGATTATCTTTAGGAAATTTATAATATAGTAAAGGATTTAAACGATAATAGATATCTTAATATATAAAAAGTATTAACTCTCTTACTTTTATTTTTAAGGTCATATTATCCTCTTGACTTCAAACTGTCCACTGCAAAAATTGTTCACCTCGGTTTAAGGTATATAAAGAATTGAAAATTAAGAGGTACTTCAACAATTAGTGTGTTCATAGATATTGTGAAATTTTTTTAATTTGCAATGAATTATTCTGTGAATTTGGGATTCCAACGTGATGAATAGTATTACAATGAAATTCAAATACTTCTTAAAATGATTTACCATAATTCTACCTTTAGAAAATGATTTTTAATTTATTTCATATCTATATTTAATTACGAAAAGATATCCTTCTGACAAGGGAGTAGGAGAATTTTAATTGTCATTTAAAATGTTAAGTGTGGGAGGAAAATGTCTGCATAGTGATTTCATGTCCTTTTTCGAGGTACACAAGGATGGTAGAAGGTGACGCGGGGTTAATGATGAATGTCCTTGCAAGTTTATAACTATTAAGGGGATGTTAATGTTCTTGTAATGTGAGTGCGCTTTGAGGTTTATAACTATTAAGGGGATATTAATGTTCATGTAATGCGAGTGCCTATGGAGTTTATTCCTCTCTTGGAATTCCTTACAAGTGTAGTGCGGTGTGCGATGTTTATTTAGGGGATAGGAATATGGGGGAAGATTTGGTTTGCAGACTGAGCCTTGGGATCTCAATGATGTTAAATCTAAGGCTATGGAGGTGTTTGACCGAATGGGATTGTCCCCTTTCTTAAATATTTTTTAGGTTATAACAAGCATCTTAGTAAGGATTTTGGATCGGCATGATAGCCGACCAAGAAATGGATGGGTGGCAATGTGGTGCTGCGGGGAGAGCCTATATAAAAATGATAAAAGACGTGTAAAAAGGCATCAAATTTAACACCACGTTGTGGCCTTTATTGCAACCATTGAAGGACAAGAGAATATGTTCGCTATCTCGATATAAATCAGAAACATGTTCTGTACATAACATGTCATAAATAATGCCTAGCGTCAACTAGACCATATAATATAGCATAAATAACATAACATAAATAATGGCTGATGGTCACTAGCCCTTATAACATAGCATAATTAATGGTTGGCAACCACTAGCCCTTATAAAATAAAAACATGTTTTGTACATAACAAATCATAAATAATTCCTAGTAGACGTTAGCCCATATAATGGATTCCAATATTTGATTTTCTGGATTCCAATATATGGGACTTTAGAGTACATATAATTCCAATATATGTGATTTTGGATTCCAATATATGTGATTTTGGATTCCAATATATGTGATTTTGGATTCCAATATATGCGATATTGGAATCCAATATGTGCGATTTTGGAGTGCAGATAATTCCAATATTTGACATTTTGGAATCCAAAAATAGTAATATTGGATTCCAATATTGGCTATATTTTTAAGTTTCTTGACTGGAATAAGTCCAAATTTAGTGAAATAAGAATTTTACACACTTGGGGGAATAATATCCAATAAACCCCTGTTAAAATCTATGCATATCTTATCTTCGCATCATCATCCATCACTATCCTTGCATAGGCATATTCATCACACATTTTAGCATCATCATTTCTTGATGACACTCTTGTGCTTTGGTTCACACTTGATTATTGAGGGCTTCTACACATGAACCCCACACAAAGTGCACAATCGGCATTATACCATGCATCTCTTCACATGTCTCATGTCATATGTCTTACATCTTACATCATACACCCTACATTTAGTCTACATAATTTGCATACCTACACATCATACATCATACTAGTCGTCATTATACAAGTATCACACTCTTAGGGTCTGTGTAGTCACAAAATCACGCACATTCTATTACATTTATACCACCAAATATGTTATTTTATATATGGATCTTGCGTAAGAAAAGTATTCACTAATGACCTATCCCCTAGTCCTGCCTTCTTCGCTTAGTTAGTCATCTTCGCCATTTGTCTTGCACACTCGTTAGTCTAAACGCAGCTTGGAGATTTACGCAGAATATCACTCTTAATATATTACTCTATATATTCAATCTATTACTTATCAAGCATACAATACAAATATATAGGAATGTGATTCCTATTATCTCTCCACCATTTTCTCACAAGAATATCCTCGACGATATATTGTTACAACAATATATCTTGACAATCTATATCCAAACTATTGTTGTTATACACAACAATATTACATCAAACCAATATAACTTAAATATATGAGTTTGATACAACTCATTTACAATTACCGAATATTTACCACATGTAAATATTATTATCCATCGAAATATTAAATTCCTAATAGTTAGTTATTTACATAGCTCTGGTTGTCTTTCAGGGAGTCTCGGGTGTCAATATTTGGTCATTTGTCATCTCTAGTTTTTTACTATAGAATTTAGGGTAGTCTGGGGGACCCATAGGTGCTCTGGTCCTAGCAGCACTTAGATCTAATTTATCTATTTGAGGTTGGTTTTTTCCATTTTCCCTTTCATTCCCCTAGGTACTAGTTGGCATGTCGGGTCATTAGTGTCGAAATTTGAACAAGAGATCCCTATATAAACATAACATACTTATTATCTTATGGGCATACTATCTACTAATCAATACATCACACACACCATATGAAGGGTTGTATTCATTATATTCCATCCACCATTTGCATTTTTCATCTAGGTATTTCCCCCTATCTCCACGTCATTAGCACCAAGGAACCCTAGGCACACAACTGCACACACAAGCACATAGAACTACATTATGTCTGGAATGTAGTGTAATGCTTAGTTGTAATTCCATCATTGTGGCAGCTAAGGTCATCCAACCCTTCATATACATCTTTCATTTTTAGGAATTAGATGCTTTGTATGGGGTTTTTCAGGTGGGATTTTGTTGCAGGAGTTTACGGTGACACCAAAGTGAAGTTCATGTGATCTGTCACATGACAATGATTCGGACATTACGAAGATATAGTGGTACTCCAAGATTTAGATCTTGATCTTTTTAGCAGAACTGAGTGCCCTTACTACGGACTGGGGCACCCACAAGCACCCCAGTCCTCTTCCAGGCACCCCATTCTAGTCAGATATTCATTTGCTGCAATTTCTTGGGTCGTACCTTCATATTCTACTTCATCCATACATAATCTTGTTTAGTCTAGAATTACAATGAGGTAAGTCATCTTCAAGTTAGTACCTTATCCCTCCTATTTCACTTATTTCATTTCATTTAAATATCAAATAAAGTTAGTTACCACATATATTTCATTTCATGTCAGGTTATTCCATTATCCAGTTACTAGTCTAGATTAAATTAGAATACGAAACATTTTCATATTTTTAGTTAATCATTTTGGTGAACCCGTACTTTAGAATATTTTTCCCTATGATCCACTTCAAACCTTAATGGCTAAGAATAGTTCATCTTCTTCGCCCATCATGTCTCATTTTAGTGTCAACCCTATATATGATGAGGCCGTCATTGCTGAGCTCATGGCTCTCTATGGTAATCCTATTCCTACACCAGATCATACTTAACAATAACTCTTAGCTGGTCAACAATATGTGCCTACTCATTTTGAAGATTCTCCCATTGGAATTAGCATTGTTGAGGATCCTATAGCTTTAACTCATTGTACACCATGTTATACGGCTACTTGTGATCATCCTTCTGACCTTTCTAAGGAAATTTTAGATGATTCTCTTATCGATTAATTTCTTGGTATTGAAAATTACTCACATATACATACTGATTCTTCTCCTAGTTAGACCATTACTACAATTCCCTCTCATGATTCTTCTACTTCTCATATTGCTTCTCATGATACATCTCATACTAGCTTGCATACTCTTTCATATTATGTCGATGATCCTATTGATATCATATTTATCAAAATTCTCATTTAAGAGTCTCTATCTCGATACCGATGAGGTGGTTGATAGCCATCATTCTCTTTCTTTTCATACTCGTCAAGTTTGAATATCCTATTCTCTCATTTCCTTCTCCTAAAATTGCATATATAATTGTGCATGAGTCACCTCCATCTATCACTTCTTCTTCTCCTCTTGTTTCATCTCCTCTTATTACATCATCTACACTCCTTTTTCATCTTCTCATATGTATGTATCTCCATCGATTACCTATCTAGGATGTTTCCAATGCTAGTCATACCATTACTTATTGATATTCCATCCATCCCATCTACTATAGCTTCTTCAAACCTACTCCTAGTGTGCCCTTAGCAACGAATCTCCTTTATCATATCTTGACATCCCTATGATCACTCACAATGGTAAATTATAACCTCTTAATACATTATTTCCATCTTTCACTATTTCTTCACAAGATATCATCTCTCCCGTGCATGTTGTAGGCCAATTACAATCTCACGTTCAATATCTCACTTTAGAAAGTAGGGCTTACTATGCTTCTATTGACAATAATTCATTACATGGTAACCATGTCCCTAAGAAGATTCATAATTCTGCATTTCCTAAGGACTTTATCATGCCTACATTCACATGTTTTGATGGTACTAGTGACCCTCATGCTCATATTCTACACTACCGCATGCTTATGACCTCTTATTCTGATGATAGATTATTGCTTAAGGCCTTTTGATACAAGTATTATTGATGAGGCGTTGCAATGGTACACTCATCTTCCCTTTGGGTCCATTAGTACTTACTATGACATGGAGGACACTTTCCTCCATCGGTTTATCATCAAAAATGGCCCTAAGGTTACTTATGACCACTTACCTACTTTACATCAGGGCTCATTTGAACCTATCAAGGATTATATCTTATGGTTCAATGCTTGTATACATCAACTAATATTCCAACCTATTGATCTAGAAAAGCAATTTATTTTCTATCGTGGTCTGATTCCTACACTTAAGAAAATATTGCAATATGATACATGTGAGTCATTCATTCTTCTCTGCTATAAATTCCTAGATCTAGAGAAAGATCTTCTTTCAAAAAATTCATTGACCATCCACATACATATACTTCTATTATATCATCTAGTCCTCCTCTGTCAAAATTGGTTGTGCGTCCTACACAGTCTCCACCTTTTCCTCACAAGTAAGGAAAGCAAGCTCAACCTACTCCACCACTACATTGTACTTCTTCTCCTCCTCCACAACAAGTTAATTCTCCTTTCACTCCATCTATGTGACATGATCCATTGTATTTCTCCCATCATGCTAGACCTCATGATGTATTTTTTCCTTACTTGAAAAGAACCTAATTCGCTTACCATCTAACCATCATCACCCACAACATAGGCTACAACATCAGCGTGACCAACCTTATTGTAATTATCATCACATAAATGGCCATAAGGACAATGAATATCTTTCCTTCATGATTGATTGTAACAACTAGAGGATAAGGGCATCATCTCCTTTGGATTTCTCTCACATGAGCGATCCATCTCTCCTCTACCTCGTCAAAGAGTTTCTACTACAGTTGAGTCATATCCTCTCCACCCAATGCTCATGCCATGGTATGTCCACCACCGTAGTTTGTTCCTCATGCACACTCTCCACCACATCCATACATTGTTGCATCATCACATCCATTGCATTCACTTCATCCATCTCATCCATTGCATTCACATTATCCACCACATCATGTTGTTCCTTCACATTGGATTTCACAGCCCATTGCTTTTGCACATACCACCATAGCTCCATATGACATTCAATTCGGTTCATACACTCATACTGCTTCCATCCCACATGCTTCCACCACTTTGTACCACCTTGGTCTTTGGTAGGTGATTATTATCACCTCACCCCCCGATGATGCACTTGTGTTCTTAAGGTTCTTACTCAACTGTTGAGGGTTTTTCTCTAAGAACCTTTCATCACACACTCTCGTCACTCATCTAACACACTTAATCATTTCCCAATGATGCACTCTTTCTTATGCGGTTCATTCTTGATCGCTAAGGGATCTTAATTACATGAACCTCGATCATCCATATGCTTTGGGGCATTGTCTATTACCCCCTTCATTTATAATACTAACATATTACGATTACATTACATTATCACAATGCACATTCATCACAACACATTAGCTCAACCATCAAACATCATCATTTTTTAGATTCATTCTACTATCATCATTATACTAATTACGCGTTACAAAATCCATTTAATAAACATTAACAATATACAAACACACCACATACATCTCAACATTAATCGCCCAATCATACACATCAATACACCACAAAATAAACTCATCATATAACAATAATGTGTGTCCATACATATATATCAAATACAAAATCATCATCACAGAAAATATATCATCACTAGGGGGAAATTCCCCTACATCATATACAATAATACTAATCACACCTCATCATCACTATCTCTCTCAGGTACTTCGAGAGCCCTAAAGGTAAATACCTCACCACTAACTCGATGTCATTGTTCATTTGATACATCTCCACTTGCGTACATAATAAGATGTTATCTTTAGACTACTCTAATAACTAACACCGCAAATCCATGTATCGTACAAAACATCCTGTGCCAAGGACCACCACCCACCGCCTCTCAGGCTCTCGAGTCTCCTTATGGTCCTCATCCTCTCACCTAGTATCACCATGCACGTTGCCACTACTATGGCCACTGGATCAAATAAATGGGTATGCTCACTTGCTATATCATCCACTCACTCAAGTATCCCTCCACCAAGTATGTTATTAGGTACATTCCATGTCAAGGTGCGAGATGGATGTGTTTACTATTAGGGAAAAATACACATTGCCTACAAAACAAATAACAAAATGTGTAGATAACCATTATAAGCCATAAGCCAAAAAAATGACATAGCTACATATAGATACTAACGCTCACCTATAGTTGTTGCTTCATCGTCGGGGCATGGGCTTCCCCTCTCCTACTCCTCCCTACGGTAACCTTGCTAGACTTGAAATAATGGGAACAACAATACCCACCGATGTGCCACCCACCATACGTGGTACTCCTCTGTGTCACCCACATCATTTGAGTCTATTGGCTCCATCACCGCATCCACCTCATATTGTACCGAAGTACTAGTTTCTATGTTTTGGGGCTTGGTATAGTGTCGATCCTCCTTGTTTCTCTGATAGCTCTCAACCATATATATGGATTTGGGGGCACATCTTGAGCCATGCCGAACTGTTGTGATACTATCCCACCCGTAAAAATCTCTGGCCATGCACGGGAATTAATCCTCTAACCACATATTCCTTTGCATACATCGTAACTCTATCAGATCCTTGGGATTCCCCCATAGTCATGGTATGGCCTCCATACAACTACCTCAGGCCCCATCCTATCTATCAGCTCCATGTAGGTATTTGTGTCCATCATACACCCACAAATATTAATCCACATCCTCGTATATATCTTTGGCCTAGCCCACTCTCCTCGTGGACCTCCAACTAGTCTTAACACGATTATATGCTCATAAGCCCATACGTGTAATAATGTAGTGGTTCCTATCCCACCACCATGCTCATCATGAGTAAATTGGTATAGATCTCTGTATAGGTGGGCCAACACACACCATGCCCACATGTATCTAGTACCCTCCTCCTCTATATGCCGACATATATCATGTATCTTATACAAGATGCTTACACCTCCTCCCTCCACTGATATAGGTGAAGTAATCACAACTGCTATGAACTTCCACAAACATAGAACCCTAGACCATAAAATAACATCCAGAATAATATGGGCCTCGATAGGTACTTGAGTCCCTACAAAATATTGTCTAGCAGAATGCATCGTATCTCCATATCCTCCAATGGCATCACTTGTAATCTCTCTCCAACAACCGAAAATCACAATATATGATATACATCCTCTAAAGTAATAGTCATCTCCCCCGTAGGCAACCAAAATGTGCATGTATCTAGCACACCACCTCTCGCATAGTGCAGTCAACATAGGCATATTATGGGGCACATCCCCCATCCGTGTTATGTGCCACAAGATAGAATGGTCCATGACATCCCGTTCCGCATCATCGACAAGCCCAATCCAAGAAAAGTACTCATGTGACGCCCATCACGGAACTCCCTCAAGTGAATATCCCTCTTGCACACCATAACACAACAACAAACACCATGTTAGAGCACTATACAATTCCAAATACACTCACTCATCACATTATAAATCACATTTATATCATTCCAGACAAAATACACACATTCTGGACCAGGGCGCCTAGATGCAAGACTGGGACGCCTAGGAGCAAGACACTAACAGCGCCTAGATCTGGCGCGCTCTGTCCTGGGGTCACTAGTGCCCTCTCTCACTCTTTTTCTAAGTCTCAAATGTTGAGAAAATTAAAAATCTCAAATTTGTGAAAAATTTAACAAAATGGCTACTACACCATAATTTTTTTGAAAATTAACATACATACTAACTCCATGGGTTGTACCTGAAGCCATGACACTCGCCACCATCTCAAACCAACTAGGACACACTACTCTTAGTTGTGGAATTTTCACTCACTTCATGCTCAATATCACACTCACGCAAACAACAAATGAAGTGACTAAACAAAGTTTTTTCACTTCACTACTTATAGTTACTTTTTCACCTACTTTACTATAGTCATTATTTCGTGCTTATTCACGCAACTAATACACATCACACCATTTTTGTCATATCTTGAGCATTTCTACTCCGATTTACACCCTATTTATGGAATTATTTTTATAATTCCACCTACTACCGTATTGGACACATTCAACATGCATTATCTCTCTTCGACATTGTTTTTTACACTAACTTATTCACATTTTGAAATTTTTACCACTTTCTATCTATTTCGTGCTTACTTTTGGCTTAGCATTCGTTCTTATCATCACTTCCCTTTCACCGAAATGGGGGCATATCATTGGGGTCATCCTATAATTCCCCTTACATTACCATGTGATCAATCAACACTACCAATTCATCATTTTCAAACATTTACTAATTCACCGTGTGACATCTCACTATTAATTCCCCTAATGACCTAATTTAAGGGCAACAAATGTACAATTATTATATGCAAATTTCATCACTTCCCCTAATGACCTAACCTAGGGGAAATAAATGATTAAAAATATTTTCATGTGATATTTCACCAACTTCTATCGATTTCCCCTAATGACCTAACCTAGGGGAAACTAGCATAAAATATTTTCATAAGTAACCAATCAATCGAATCAATCAATCAACAATTCAAATTCCTAATAATCAAAATCATATCATTCAATCAATACAAATTCAACACAATTGGCCTCCTAGATGACCTAACTTGGGAGTTACGTGTGGCCTCCTAGATGACCTAACTTGGGAGATTTCATCTATTGTTTTCCTAGATGATCTTACTTGGGAAACTATTCTACATTTTGCATTTTTTTATAGATTACCTAACTTGGAAGCCATCACACACTTCACGCTTTATTTTAGATGACCTAACTTGGAAGCCATCATACATTTCGTGTTTTCTTTTAGATGACCTAACTTGGAAGCTATCACATTACGATGACACCCATGGAGTGGGGGAAAGAGTTCCTTTCCTATACCACTCCTATATGGGTCAACTATTTGATCAAAATTATTTGGATCCAAAACCACAAATATTTGATATGATTCCATTTGCAATGGCTATATCTTGAGGATGTAGTTAGAGATTGGAGAATAACACACTTTTCTCCCTACACTCTTCCTCTGGCGGTAGGATGCCCAAATCCTCTAGTCATTTATTCATATACATGCATTCGGGTTGGGAACTGATCACTCCCTTCCCCATCTTATCATCATTATACACATTCAAAATCATCATACATAGAAATCATCACTCTCATTTAGTGCACTTCATCATACTAGTACGATTTTTGTTACGTTGTATGGATTAACTCACTGATCCATGGTTCGACACACTTTTATAGTTCTTTTGACATGCTTTTACTACCACATCTGCGTGTTCTACTACAACATGGGATTCTCTGAATTTTCTCTCATGTACACATATCTATCTACTTTATGTTACCGAGCTTTCTACTCACCAACATAAAGTGGGGGAAAATGTAGTCACAAAATCATGCACTTGCTATTACATTTATACCGCTAAATATGTTATTTTATATATGGATCTCACGTAAGAAAAGTATTCACTAATGACCTATCCCCTAGTCCTGTCATAGTTAGTTGGCCGTTATCATCATTTTTCTTGCACAGTCATCAATTATTTACACAGTTTTGGTCATTATTCAAGGAGTCTCAGGTGTTGTTATTTGGTTGTTTGTTGTATCTAGTCTTTTACTAGGGTGCCTAGGGTAGTACTTGGGGCACCCATGGGTGCCCCGTCCTTAATTTTAGGTGCCCTAGTCCCGACCTCACTTAGATCTAATTTATCTATTCGAGGTTGGTCTTTGTCATTTTCCCTTTCATTCCCCTAAGTACTAGTTGGTATGTCGGGTCATTAGTGTCGAAATTTGAACAAGAGATCCCTATATAAACATAACATACTTACTACTATCTCATGGGTGGAATATCTACTATCAAGGGCTAGCTATCTACTAATTCAAGGGATCGCATTTTGGGCATCATTGCATCACACATAATGCATAGAAGGGTTGTATTCATTCTCTTCCATCCACCATTTACATTTTACATCTAGCAATTGCCCCTATCTCTCGTCATTAGTGCTAAGGCACACTAGGTATAAAATTACACACACAAGCACATAGAACTACATTGGGTCTGGAATGTAGTGCAATGCTTAGTTATAAGTCCACCATTGTGGTAGCTAAGGTCAGTCTGACCCCTTCATATGCATCTTTAGTTTTTAGGAATTTAATGCTTTGTATGGAGTTTTATAGGTAGGTCTTTGTTGTATGTTTACAAAAACATAGGTGAAGTTATCGTGGCAATCACATGATAATGATCGAGACATTGCGAAGATATATCAACACTACAAGATCTAGATCCTAAGATTTTCTACAGACTAGATCACCCCTACTACAAACAAGGGCACCCACATGCCCCATTCCTCTTCCGTGCACCATAGTCCAAATCATCTTCATCTCGTTGTAATTTTTTGGGTCGTACCTTCATACTCGCTTCATCCGGAGATCATCTTGTTTATTCCGTAATCACAACGAGGTAATTCATCTTCAGTTAGTACTTATCCCTCCTATTTCACTTATTTCATTTCATTTAAATATCAAATAAAGTTAGTTAGCATCTATATTTAATTTCATATCAATTATTCCATTGTTGTTACTAGTTTAGATTAATTTATAATATAGAATATTTTCATATTTTTAGTTAATCAGTCTACATTATATGCTTCTCATCCTACATACCGCACACCTTAAAATTTTAGTCTACATACATATCTTGCATTGTGCATTCCTAGATCATACATTGTCTACACACTATACGAGTCTTGATTGCCAAGGGTTTACTAATCAAATGGACCTTATAACCCTCAAACATTCATCATTCAACCTTCTATCATGCGACATTACTAGGTTAGTGACATATGTATAGGATTAATGGTCACATATTCCTTCATTTTATAGTGATATATGCTTTAGGCTACATCATCACTTTTTAGATCATCTTTTTGTGATATATGATTCAGCTATAAGGGTCACACATACATCATCTCTAGGTCACATATCATCAACACACATAGACAATCATCACAATGCGCTAGATACAAAACACATTTTGACCATTTTATGATGATGCACTCTCATTTATGGTTCATTCTTGATTGTTGGGGCATACTAAATGAACCTCATTGCATATAACTTCATTCACTCGGGCACGTGGCTGTTGTCATCCATCTTGCATTCCACTCCATCCATCCATAACATGTTGCATATCTTGGTTGCTTGTACTCTTGCTTACCTTTTCTTGTTCATGTTCACTTATTACACATGCTAGCTAGATTTTGTATATGTCATTATATTTACCATACACACATGCACGTTCACACATTTTTCTAGTTGTGATAGCAGATATAGGTCTCTTATATGCAACATGGATGCTCGCCTCCTACCACTCTACAACGACATTCGGGGGAATCCAAAATTTTCTCTTACAGTGCTATTGTTTCATTCTGTACTTAGCACTTTACATCACTTTCTTATACACGCTTTTGACATATGGGTTATCTTTCTAACATGCTAATGGGTGTTTCATGTGCAACATTTTTGTCAGATTATTTTCTTCCATGGTTATCTATTGTTTGTACTTGCTTGTTTTTTCTTTTGTATTCGGGTCATTGCAGCCTTGAGTGTCTTGCGACATCATGAGTGATGTCCCATGTTTTCCACCCACTTTGGTGGTATATTGATTTCTTGCATTCTAGCTTACACAATCTTGTTTGTGTAGCATATATTTTTCTTTTACATGCATACTTGTTCATACTAACAATTGATTCTAGCCAATTGTTTGTCTGTGCCTTGGTTTCTACTAGGCACATTTCATTCCCCTACAGGCATAGTTTGAGTGGTTGGTCCTCTTTTGGGGCTGCATTATCCTATCAGTGACGTTGCATGTGCCCCCAAAGAGGGGGCATCATTTGGGGTTTTACACACTACACAATGCTTCTACACCGGTTCAGTTCAATTTATTTTTACGTCCTTGACATTGTGGGTTATACAATGAGTGGGTTCAAAACAGTCTACAAACCCCGTACACAATGGATTTTATAGGACATGGTTGTCCTTAGCATTATGGGGAGTAGTTATAGGTTAGAGGACACAACGAATTTCCTCTCTACACTATTTCAGCCAGTGGTGTCACATCGCCAAAAAAATTAGGAAGTACAAAGATCTCTTCATACAACTTCAGGGAAGCAGTTATAGGTTGGAGAATAATGTAACTTTCTCCCTACACTTCTTCAGCCAGGGTGGTGTGAGATCTCCCAAAATACTTCTGCGATACAGATATCCTTATACACTTTTTATCTTGACATGGATCATGTACATATGTTCCATCTTTCATTTATGTACTTTACATTTACATGCTTTCACATCCATATACATGCGTATTTTACATGCATTTTTATAGATACATGTGTATTTGACTACTTAATCATTTTCTTCTTGCAGTCTCATCTCGTATGAGAAACAAGTAGCCAAAACAACAACTACAACAATGGGGGAAATTACAACAACATTTTTTGGCAGCACACACGATACTAACCATGCAGGTACATCACACACATTGGAAACTACACATGCATTTCTACCATAGGTTCACTCTCATCACTTTTTGAACTTTTGCATCTTTATTTTCCATGCTCCACTATTTTCTCATTCCACACTTTGTCTAGTCCTTCAACACGTTTCTACATCACTCTACATGGATTATCAAGTACACATCTCTATCTACTTTATGTTACCAAGCTTTCCGCTCACCAACATAAAGTGGGGAAAATTTAGTCACAAAATCACACACTTTAGATATTATTTAGTCTTAGTCTCATACTACTATTCATATGGTTTTTGAGTGAAGAAAGTACTAATTAACCCATGTCTTTTGGCCATTTTACTTTGATTTATGTCGTCATTTCCAACCTTCGAACATACTTTCCTAGTCTATTTTCATTTTTGGCATCATTTTACCTTTGATTGGGGCATCTATCCCAATATTGGGGTGCCCTGGATACCTTGGTCCCATTTGGGGCGCCTGAGCCTTTTACACTTTCCCACCACTTTTTGGGCACTTTCTAACTGTTTGAGCTTCTTATCTTTTTAGTGGTCATCCTTTTCGGGGTTAATTACAAAATTAGAACAAGAGAACCATATAAATATAAAGTTATGAGACCATAATGAGGGACCAAGCACTAAGCACTAATATCAATCACCTAAGGTTGTCAGATCCATCAAAGGATCCATTTGCATCCATCTAGGTCCATCAAAAGGCACAATGTTGGTTCATTTGCATCACACTACATATGAGGGAAGTTTATTCTATTTCATCCACCATTATATTACATTTTCTACACATATTTATTTCTCGTTACTTTCACAAAGTGCAACTGGCACAAGAGCACCTAGCGCATGATTGCACACAAACACATAAAACTACATCAGGTATGAGATGTAGTGCAATGCTCAACTAGTAAGTCTACCATTTTTTACAGATGAGATCAGTCCAACCCTTCATATGCATCTTTAGTTTTTAGGGTTTGATGCTTGTCTTGGGTTTTTATAGTTATTTTCTTCATCGCCAATTACCAACGACATATGATGCAGTGAAGAGAAGTTAGTTTGACATGAAGCGAAGGTAGGAAACAATTAAGAAACACCTCGGAGGAAGTTTATAAAGATTTTTCACATACTAGGGCACCCATATTACATACTAGGGCACCCACAGGTGTTCATGTACCTATCCAGCGCCACACCTCACTATTTCTTGGATTTATACTTTTCTGGACTTTGGCATAGTCGTTTCCTCCTCTTGTTTCTCCAACCATCTTCATGACATAGTCCAGCAAGTTCCCATCAAATATGTTGAGTTCTTTCTAACTCTCTTTGCACTTTAAGGTTTCACATATCTACTTTCTTAGTTGTTTGGGTCATTTTCTTTATACATTCATATATTATTTACTATTGTCCTTAATGTCATATTAACTATAGAATTATTCATAATTCCACATTTTAGTTAATCAATAGCCGAGGACAATCCAACCCCTCATTCTCGCATCTTTTTCTTTTTCAGATTTGATGTGTTTTGGGATTTTGTATGATATCATTTGTTTTACATGTCACAAGAACGATTTTAACCCATGGTGACATATAGGTGATCAACATCGAATATATGTGACACCCTTTCGACCCACAAAAAGTCAAAATCTTTAAACTTGACCAGACACTAGTAGATAATGAGTTGGCGAGCCTAGGTGCTCCCGACCTTCTAGGAACTTGAGACTGGTCTCATCTGAAAGTTACACATTTTTTGGTTTCATTTGCAACGCCTAAGTCCTGTTCCATCATTTTTCCAAATTTCAAAAACTTCATAATCACTTGTGAATTAGATAAGTATTTTAATCTCCTCATTCTCAACTAGGGTTTTAAATTTAAATTTCTTATTTTTATGGATCATATTTGTACTTCATTGCATATTTATCAAAGTTATTACATATTTAGATTAAACTCTATTTATTTCAATATTTGTTCAATAATTTATTGAACTGTCTCATTTCAATATGCTTGATCCTCATCTTTCTTCTATTATGGCTCATAAGGTCTCTCAAGTCTCCTTGCATCAATTGCTTCGAATGCACCCATCTTGCAAAGATGTTCTTCTAAAATACCTAAACACTATATATCTTCCTAGTGATACACCGCCTGCTCAAATTAGTGATATCTTCAATCATCTTTCTGATGAATCTCTTGGTTCTAATTCCCATCAACCTATGTTGGCGTCACTTCAAGTTTTGCATTCTTTATTTCAAGACCAATTTCAGGCTATGGAATCCATGATTACATCTCTTAAATCTGAAATCTAGCATCTTAAGGATGTTTCTTAGGCTCATTCCTCTACTACATCTCATCCCATTTCTATGTCTTCTACTTGTGCTCATATCAATGAACCTCAAGTCTTACCATTACCAACACCTCTCAAGTTCAATCGCAATGCTAAGAAAAATGATATTCTTATTGAGCTCATTAGTCATCAATTGATCACTTTACCATCTACTCATTACTATCCTCCTTATCATCTTGAAAAATATCGAGTCATCTATATTGCAATTATCATCGAATTAATGGACAAAATGACAATGATTGCTATGTTTTACAACAAATAATCAAGCATCTTGAGTGTCAAGGATTTATCTTATTTGCTACACAACATTATATTGCTTTCCCATCTACAAATGTTAAATCCAAATGGTCTCATAAATATACTTCATCTATGCCTAATGAGTATCATGATATTAATTCTAACGTTACTTCTTCGATCACCAAGCGTCACTTATTCAACCCATTACAACTAAGAAATCACCTCTCAAGGTTAGTCTTCCATCACCTCCTCCTACTATGTCACCTATAGTATTACTGAGTCAAACTAAGAAACCTCCTCTAAAGATCGGTACAACTCCTCCACCTCTAAATTCTTCTATGACGTTACCAATCCCAAATAAGCAACCACTGTTAAGCAAGATCAATAGATTATCATTAGCCTCTTTCAAATTTTTCCACTCAATGATCCTAAGTCATCACCACTTCAGTGTACAATTAATGTTTTCAAGAAAAATACGCCTTATATTGATCCACTTAATGGCATCAACTAGATCTCCATCACTTACATACTTTAAGGGAATCACAGCGTCTCCCCTTTAAATTGCTATCAAATGTCTCTATCATTCCTTGCACTCGATGCTCCACACTTAGTGTCTAATATCTCCTAAGCATGAATAAAAACCACTTAATACACTTGTATCGTCAACACTTGATGAAAAAATCTTGTGCTTTGGTTCACACTAGACTATTGAGGGATTACTACACACATGAACCTCACATGACATCACACAACACATTTCACACTCAAGCACATCCATGACATATATTTCTTACATATAATTTTACATGATACACTCATTACCCTATGAAACACTCTAGTTCCATGGTCCATACTGATTACTAAGGGTTTCAATCTTAATTGAACCTCAACACACTCACTCACTCATTCGCTCACACAATCTCTACACTTTAAGCTTTCACATCTTTCTAGCGCATAATTCAGACCATTTCCCAATGACGCACTCTTGTTCTACGGTTCATTATTGACTGTTGAGGGGGCATGTATAAATGAACCTCATCACATGTATACTCATTCACATTTTCTCATGGGGCATGTGGCTCCTATCACTCTCACACTGCATTTCATTCCATCTCACACCTCCACAACATACTGCATATCTTGGTCGCATTTACTCTTGCTTACTTATGCTTACATGTACACTTTTTACACATGTTAGACATATATTTTGTATGTCATTATCTTTATATACACACATGTGTGTTCACTTGCCTTCTAGTTTTGATCACCGAATCTACAAATATCGATACATTAATCATGGATGCTTAGCGCGAGTACTCTCATACCAGTCCCACATCATATCCTGGGGCATCCAATTTCATACACATTACAAGTGATATTGTTTAATTTTTCATATCACATTACCATATCGGATTATACATGCTTTGACATACATTTTATCTTCCTAAAATGCTAACAGGTGCTTCATGTGTAGCCTTTGCTTTGCAAGTTTATCTGCCACCATGGTTGTTTGTTATTTTGCTTGCTATTGTATTCCATTACTCGTCATGATTTTCCATTTCTTACAGGCATTGCCCTATGTCTTACTTATTCTTTGATTTCTTGTATGATTAGGGTCTTTTTGGACTTGTTTTTCTTGCAACATCATAAGTGATGTTCCATGTTTGAAACCCACTTTTCGCGGTCTACTTTGTTTGTACTAATTCTTGTCTACATTGTCTTCTTACGTTCTTAGCTTAAATTTTGTCTTATACATAAATGTTTATATTGTTTGCACTAAATTTTTGTCCTAGCCACTTTGATTTTGTGTGCCTTGGTTTTTGTTATCCAATTTTACACCCTTGCAAAATTGATCAACTTGTAAAATATGAGATTGGGCCGACTTGTTCTATACCGACATGTTCTCGAATGACACAACTAAAAATGTTCTCGGATGACATTAGGACGACATGTTTCAGAGCCAACATGTTCTGACAGACAATAAAAAAATTCTACCAGCTAATATAATGAACATAAATATGTCTCTAGTATTAAATAATGCAGTACATGGTAGATATACATCCATTTTTAATGAGGTATGGAACCCATTTCTTATTCTTCCAAGAAAGTACCTATTAGTGCGGAATCATAGCACCCCCAAATGGCCTGGGTGTGAAGTGGAGCATTCGGTGTGATTGCATAACATGGGACCATTTCTCAAGTGTGGACTTGAACAACTTAAGATGGACCTCCGTAAAAAAGTTAGTTCTTACTTCCTAACCTACCGCCATAATCTACTCCAGTGCAGTCAGAACCTATTCTGTCCTAATCTAACCATTCCAAGGGGAAAGAGAGAGAGACATAGGGTGAAATATCCTACACTAAGTGGTTGAATCACGAGACTCAACCGCCTAAAGTGGAGAGAGGTGAGCAGAGGAGAGGGTGGACAGAATGCACCATGGACCAAAGATAGATTTCACATAGACACCACTTCGAAACCCATTAAACATAGCTCCCAGGACTTGCAATGAACATCAAAATATGCATAGTATACCCTGTAATGATGAGAGGTAAGAAGAGACAAAAAATAAGCCAAGGATGGACAGATGCATCACAAAACAAATTTTATTGCTCCAAAATGTTACATAGTACATCATCAGTGGGAAAGAGGCAAGAAAATACCATTACAGAGCCATGGGAGGAGGCTTAGACTCCGTGTTCTACCCTAAGGAAAAGAGAGAGGGGGAAGAGGAGAAACAATGACCAACCCTTGAATATGCCCCTCTGTTACAATATATAGGAAGAATAAGAGAGAGAGGAGGGAAAATTTTGAATCCTTCTTCAACCACCTAGAGATATGCATTGAATCCTAATTTGAAAGCTCAACCACTATCAATCAATGCCTTTCTCAAATCTGCCCCAAATATTTCATGTCTGGTTCCCTTTCTGCTTGGCGTGTTGAAGAAGGAAGAACGATGGATCGAATCGAATCAGATCTAGTGGTTGAAGAAATTTGATTATGCTTTAATGGCCTAATATACATTTTCCCATTTTCACCCACAAAATCCTATTAAGAATGATATTTTATGTTTCCATGGTGTGGAGGGTGTCGAGATGTTTCCAAAAAGTCTTCTCCTACCCAAATATGAGTTTCCAATCAAAAGATATGGCCATTTGAATATTAGGGTCACGGGCGCACAATATTTAAAGAGTCTATCCATACAGGGTCCACGTGGTGGCCTCCGTGTGCTCCTTGGGATTCTTTGTATTTTCCTAAGTCTCTTTGCTTGGTGGGGCCAAAATTATGACCCTAGACACATGGTGACTTGCGCTTGTTTGGAAACCCGCCCCAAATTTTATCTTTGAAATAGCGTCGCTTGACACTTGGCACTCTCCGCTAGCCTTGCCTTTGCTTTGACTATTCAACCCCGACTCTATCCCTTTTTGGACTCTAGGACACGTGGAAGGCCCGTGCTCATTTGAAAACCCGCTCAAGATTTTACCTTTGAAGGAGCATCATTAAGACACGTGGTGCCTTCCGCCTGCACTCTATACTTAGTCATTTTGGGCCCGCTCTCCTTTTTACCTCTATTGACCATTTGCTATGTGGAGGGCTGGCACAAGTTTGAGTCTCCACTGGATCCTACTTTTTAATGTGCATCATTAAGACACTTGGCACCCTCCGCTGGCTCCTCCATACTTAGTCATTTTGGGCCCGTTCTAAACCATTTACAAAGCCCGAAGAATTCGAATCTTCGTCGTGTTTCTTTTCCTTTGAGCCTCTGGTTCTTTTGAAACTACTTGACCTCCTACCCCAACCCCGCTGTTCCATTTCCAAGCCCACCTATAATATGATTATAGGATTTGAACGTGACTCTAGTTTCAATTTATTTCCGATGCGGGGTCATGATCGACCAATTTTACCTGGGGGAAAAATATGGATAACAATTTGGTGACTCGCAGGGGCATCTACCTGCTAGATGAAGGGACCAGTAGCCTTGAAGCATCCATTGGGCATGGAGTCAAGAATAATAGCCGATGATTGATCCTTTTACTTTGAAAATCTGATCCCCAAACCGCTTACCCGCATGTCCACACTCTCAATTTTCATAAGAAATCTTGAAACAAGGCTTCTGAGAGTAGAAAATTGTTTTGACTGGGGATTTCGTTTGTCCCTGAATGGGCTATCTTGAAAACGTTCTTTAGTTTCTCTGCATTTGTTTTATTTTGAAATTCACAAGCTCATGATGTAACTATGAGTCTTCTACCATGAATAGTGAAGGGCCTGGCCTCAGTAGCTCTGAGCAATATGAACAAAACTTATGTACAAAGAAAAAATCATACATGCCTCAAATGAGACATGTAGAGTGTGCACAAGCACTTCTTCTGCTGAAACAAAGTCTACTCCTACTCCTAAACTAACCAGAGAGAAAAGGGGATAAACAAATCTTGCTATAGGTAGGGAGAAGTAGCTTCCCTTTCTCAAGAGAGGCAGCCATGCAAATGATTTGACACTAAATATTGATTTTTGTATGAGTGAAAAAATGACTTTAATCCAATCTTCCACCCATATCGAAGGTATCAACATTAATGGAAAATACCTCCTCAATTTGATTTGCATTAGACTCGTGGAGGTGTTTATAGTGACCCTTGGTGCTTTGATACTCATCTGCATGCCCAAGTAGGCATGACTAGTTTTAGCTTCTCCCTTGGCTCCAATGAATCTAAGTATCTGATTGGGCATGGTCTGATCCTTCGGGTGTGCCCATTAGTCTGAAATTTAACTCCAAAAATGGAGTCTTCTTGTGGACCTTCTTGGGTGGATGGTGTGAGAGAGATGATGACATCTTCTTGCCTTTTCTCTTCCTTCTCTTGTGAAGAACATGGAAGACTCATATCTTCCAACCTTGGTTCTAGAGGAATGTTATGAAGTGCAAGCTGTTGTCCTTGAATATTCTCCTCCATGGCAGCAGGCTCATATGCTTGGGAGATGGATGATAGAGGAGTAAATGATGTAATTTCCTCAGGCTCCTCTCTATCAAAGAAATCCTCCAAGTCGAGAGATATATATGCCTCCTTCATTGTCATACGCATGTGCTATACCTCCTCCATGGTGTCCTCCTGATTTACAACTAGCTCACCATGGTTCCCTTCATCCTCAAACATGAAGTTTGAAAGATAAAACTCTTCTTCAACATCAGAGCTTGAAGGGGATGAAGTGGGAGGAAGAACTTAAGGTTCTTTTGTGGCTTGCTCCACACTTGGAGCCTATGAAACTATATGGTCCTCCTCCTCTGCTACAAACTCAGCCTCAACCACCACTAGTTCCTCAACCAGCTTTGCAATTATTTATGGTGGGGAGGGAGGTGGAACTTCTTGTTTGTTTGGAGGGGATGACTTCTTGGGAAAGAAAAGGGGAGAACTGAAATGGGGTGGAAGACTAGGGAATGGAGAAATGGAATCAACACTTGGGGAAGCAAATGGGAAGCTTTAAAATTGGATCTTGAGTTGAGATGGTGCTACTTGAGAAAGAGAAAAGAAAAGTTATGAGATGGTAGACTTACCCATTGACAAGGTTGTCTTGACTCCAACTCATAAGCCTCGATCTCCTTAGTCCATTGTGCAAGTTGGGGAAACATTTCAACCATGAAGTCTAAATTCTCATGAGGGTTGTAATGTCTTGGAAAAGGGCCTCCCCATGCCTCTTCAGGTGCCAAATGCAACCAATATTGAATGCCTTCATTTGTGCTTGATGGCCCTAGAATCAGTATCATGCTAGCCTCCATTTTTTGAATATTATCCAAAGAAACTAGCATCCTCTCAGGTAGATATTATCATTGTATGTGCCCCCTTGTTCTTGATAAGCTTTGTTTGGCCAAACCGATTTTGACCCTACTCATATGGGTAAGTATAATGGTTCCGGATTTGATCATAATGCTGATTTGGAGGAGTTGGGAAATTCATTGAGGTGGATTGCATTTACGTAAGTGTGAGTTCCATGAAGGGAATGAAGTCTTGTCTTGATTGCAAAATCTCATGGAATGGGAGAAAATGAGAGATATGGAAGAATAAAATGGATTAAAATGAGTGGAAATGGATGGAAAAGGTCCGCAAAGGTCGAGGATGGGTTATTGACTAGATGGAGTCGCCAGATGTGCTTGCATGTTCCTCAAAAGGCTGAATTTAACATGAACACACCAACCTACTAAATGAAGTGGTAAGGATCTTCATACTGTCCCACCGACCATGCCAAAATTGTTAGTGTGATCACATAGTGGCTTATGATTTGCTGCCTTTGTAATGAGACACCTTGGAAAGATGGAAGATCTAACGTCGGTCTCCCATCGGGTGTGCCAAAATGTTAGGGCAGAATCATTTTTCGCACCCCGGAATGGCCTGTGTGAAGTGGGGCATTCGGTGTGATTGCACAACATGGACCATCTATCAAATTGTGGGACTTGCAAAACTTGAGATGGACCTCTGGAGAAAGCTAGTTCTTGCTTCCTAATCTACTCTCGCCACAGCAAACTACTCTAGTGCAAGAAAAACCTATTCTATCCTAATCTAACCATTCCAAAGAGAGAGAGAGAGAGAGAGAGAGAGAGAGAGAGAGAGAGAGACATAGGGTGAAAGATCCTACACTACATGCGGTGATCCACCGAGAAAAGGAAGTGTTTGAATCACGCCAGACTCCGACCACCCGAAGTGGAGAGAGGTGAGAAGAGGAGAGGGTGGAAAAAAGTACACCATGGACCAGAGAGAAATTTCACACAGAAACCACTTCAAAACCCATTAAACACAGCTCCCAAGACTCGCAACAAACATTAGAATATGCACAATATACCCTGCAACGACGAGAGGTAAGAAGAGACAACAAAATAAGCCAAGGGTGGACAGATGCATCACGAAACAAATTTTATTGCTCCAAAATGTTACATAGTACATCATCAGTGGACAAGAGGCAAGAAAACGCCATTACAGAGCCATGGGAGGAGGCTTAGAATCTGCGTTCTACCCTAAGGAAGAAAGAGAGAGGGGGAAGAGGAGAAACAATGACCAACCCTTGAATATGCCCCTCTCATTACAATATATAGGAATAATAAGAGAGAGAGGAGGGAAAAATTTGAATCCATGAATCTGCCTACATCGACACTAAAATTTTCCTCCGTAATTTCTATTTCATTAATGTATGTATTAGGAATATGATGTTGTTAAGTATAATTAGTAGTAGCATCCAATAGAAGATAACGGTGCCATCACGACACCACCAATAATGTATAGTATGGTAATAGTCAAAGTACAATAGGAATGTTGTGGTAAAAAGTAAATATTTGTCGTAAGTGGTTCAAGTAATGTTAAAATGTCAAAGTTAGGGTAAGTAGAGAAGTAGGGTCTACATGATTAGGAATTAGAAATATTATATTGGTAATAAGGACAAGGAGTGAGGTCATAAATATTTTGTGTATTTTATTTGTAAAAAGTCTAAAAATGTGGAACCCATGTGAAATGATAAGGTTTATCTTATCTTAAAAGATAAGCTTACATGTAAAGATAAGAGTTAAGGTATGGAATATGATTCGTCAGAGTAGATTTCTTATCATATCTTAGAGATAAGGTGGATAAGCCTGAAATTTCTATAAATAGAGAGGCCACCCCCTCATTTAGCATAGAAGAAAGTAGTGAGAAATATTGTATGAGTAAGTGTGTGAAGGAAGCCATCATTTAGAAGGTGTGTTAAAGAAGCCATTAAGAGGTGTAATTGTGAAGTTTCTCCCATAGTTATTGTTGGAAGGCAAGTGGAGTTGGTAACACTTGAAGTACCTCATGGGTGAGATTGTAACAATTTCATGTTGATAATATAATTTACACTTATATTTCAGATTTTTCATCATTCCTTTATATCATAGTCTATGGTATTCTTGTGTTATGTCTATTATTGTGTTTCTAGATTACTTCCACCAAACTAAAAGTTATGCATTAGTAAATAATCATAGCATGAGGAGTTCTGGTGGAGAATTATCATAGTGCTGGATTGGTGATGACATTTTGGTTCCATTCTTTGGGACCATTCCTCGTTGGTGGATTTTTTGGAGAGATATTCCCACTTAGTCAGAAATCATTTGGAGGGTAACCTTGTTTTTACTGTGCATAGTAGTTACCATGGTAAAGTCACTTTTTACCATGAATAGTATTTACCACAATAACTTTACTTTTTACCGTGAATAGTATTTACCACAATAACTTCACTTTTTACTTGTGAATAGTGTTTACCATAGTAAAGTTAGTTTTTACCATAGTAAGTCAAGTTTTACCATAGTTTACCATGGTCATTCCTATTTTATTGTAGAAAGGTGTAAAGTCACTTTCTATTATAGTGATTCCAATTATTTGTGCACATAAGTCTTGTTGATTGTACTTGTGGGTTGGTATTTCACTGTGGTTACTTTTGAAAATGGGAAGATTCCTATTTTTTCAGCCCAATCTAATGAAGATGCTTCCTCTTTCATTCAAGAGTTTAAACGATCTTATATTTTTAATGGCCTTATAAGAAGGGAACAATGGAATGAATTTTTTCCTACCTTTTTGGATGGTTCAACCCTTAGGTGGTTTGAAACACTAGGTGATAATGTGAAAAACTCATGGGATTTATTAACTAAAAGTTTTCTTGAAGAATTTGGTGAACAATAAAAATATGCAGATCTCATGATCGATATCACAAAGTTATCCCAAGGAGAGAAGGAGAAGATAAGGGATTATCATGCTCGTGTTCTAGAGCTAAGGAGGAAGCTCGATGCCCAGATCTGGAAGGAAGGATTAGCGGATGGGTTGATGAATGACATGGATAATCTCCTCTGTAAGCACTTCATTCTTGGGATGAAGCCAGAGATCAGAAAACGAGTGAAGTATGACCACCCAACGACTCTTGAACAAGCAAAGGAGATTGCAAAAAGGCAAGAAGAAAGCATGGAAGAAGAGCCCAAAGAAATTGTTGCTAAGGTAGAGCCTACACCAACACCTTTGGTCCTAGAATCCACAACCACTCTCGGTGAGCACAAATATTTCTCCTAGTACATCTACTGAGTATGAAGATCTTCTCAGGAAGATGGGCCAGTTAACTATTAATCTTCTTCAAGGAAAAGAATTTAGTTCTCAGGGAGGAGATAGAGGTCCAAAAAGAAATATTTCTGAAGTTGTATGTTATGGTTGTCATAAAAAGGGTCATTATAAGTATAATTGTCTAGATAGAGCTTCTACATCTAGTACAAGAGATAATGATAAAGGAAAAGCACCTATGAATTCTTTTGATGTAGTAGATAGGAGCATAAATAATGAAGTAGATGTGTTTGTAACAAAAAGAAAGAAAGAAAAAGATAACCAAGATGGAAATGATCCTAAGAAGATGAAAGGAGAAACTAGTAAGAAACATAGGAGAAGAAAGTTGGGTGCAAGATTTTCGATTTCACAGGACAAGGACCATACTCCATCTTAGAAGATCTATCCAAAAGGCCTGTAAATATTACATATGGTCAACTTTTGCTATGTCTTCTGAGAAGAGGCGGAGCTGCAAAGTGGACTCAATGCTCGATGAAGGAAGGAGGTTGAGGTCCCTATTTTAGAGGTAGAGGCGGATCCCTACGCTCCACAAGCTGAGGTATTATGTAATGGTATTTCAATTCATGATGTCTTAGTTGATGGAGGTGTTGCAGTTAATGTAATGACCGAGTCTGTAATGAATATGTTGGGTTTAAAAATTGATCGCCCCTCAACACTTATGTTAAGGTCATTAAATAAGGGAAAAACTAAACTAGAAGGTGTTGTTTCAAATGTGGCAATATCTATTATGGGTGTTGTATGTGTGGTAGACTTTCAGGTGATGAAAAATGGTATTATTATGTACCCAATGTTGTTGGGAAGGCCATGGCTAAGGAGAGTTCATGCAAGAAACTACTGGAATGAAGGCTTCATGACACTTGGACATGGTAGAGAGAGGGTGAAGATAAACGTGATCCCTCGGCATCATAAGGCAGAACCTGTGGATTCAAGTGATGAAACTGATGATTGACATCCTTTGATTACTCTAGTACCAGTGAAGTGGACATAGAAGATGAAGAAAGTGAGGTTGATGTTTCAATCATGGATATCCTTCTAGTCACACCAACTCATGAACCCATAAAATTATCTGAAGAAGAAATTGATGATCATCTCCAACAAATAAAGATTGGTGATGTTGTGATGGAGAGTGAGAAGGAATCCTACCTCCAACTCTTTCAAAGGTACATACACCTATTCACTTTTGATTACAAGGAACTCCGTCAAGTAAGTTGGGTAGAACATTCTATTAAGCTGGTAGATGGTGCTAAGCCCATAAAGTAAATGCCATATAGAATGAATCCTAATTTTTCCAAGACTGTAAAAGAAGAAATAGATAAGTTGCTTGATACAGATTCATATTTACTGTGGAGAATTCAGAATGGGTTTCTCCCATTGTGATCTCAATAAAAAAGAATGGGAAACTACGCATTTGTGTTGATTATAGGAAGCTCAACAAGGCAACAAAGAAGGATCATTACCCTCTTCCATTCTCAGATCAGATCTTGGATGAAGTAGCTGGCCAGGAGTGTTATAGTTTTGCTGATGGATATAGCGGATACAACCAAGTTCATATAGTGAAGAAATATCAGTTGAAGACCATGTTCACCACTCCTTGGGGAATGTTTGCTTATAGAGTTATGCCTTTTGGGTTGTGTAATGCTCCGGCAACATTCTAACATTTGATGAATAGGGTGTTTGAACCCTACATTGGAAACTTCATCAGAGTATTTTTGGATGATTTTTGCATCTATGGGAGCAAGATGGACCACCTGCACTAGATGGAGACAACATTTCAAAGGTTAGATGAAGCACAAGCCTCACTAAACCCTATAAAGTGTGTCTTTGGATGTTCTAAAGGTGTTTTGTTAGGGCATGTTGTATCCAGAGATGGTATTGGTATTGATCCTAATAAAGTTTCAAAAATCAAAGAGTTACCATTTCCTATGAATAGAAGTAAGTTGAGATCATTTTTAGGCCATGTGGGTTACTATAGAAGGTTCATCAAGAATTTCTCAAAGATTGCACAACCACTAACCCAATTCTTGAAGAAGGATGTTACTTATGAACCAGGAAAGAAGGCGCATGAAGCTTTTGAACAACTAAAGGAAGCTTTGGTGTCTTCACCTATTTTAAAGAATCCATATTGGAGCAAGCCATTCATTGTGTATATTGATGCCTCAGATGCAGCACTAGGAAGTACTCTGAGCCAAAAGGATGAAAATGGGAATGATCATCTAGTTTACTTTGGGAGCAGACAAATGAGCAATGCTGAGGTAAATTATACTATAACTGAAAAAGAGGCTCTAGCTATCATTTTTGTTGTAAAGAAGTTTAGAAATTACTTGTTAGGAAGAAATTTATAGTTGTAATAGATCATCAGGCTCTAAAATATATTGTAAATAAGCCTAACCCATCAGGGAGGATAACAAGATGGATAATTTTTCTACAAGAATTTGAATTTGATATTATAGATAGGCTAGGAAAGAAGCATGTCAATGCAGATGCACTCTCTCAAGCCTATGATGGTTTAGGTTCATCTTGTGATGATGATGATTTCCCGATGTACATCATTGTTATCCCTTGACACAATCCCTAGTGAATACATAGATATTTGGAATTATCTAAATGAATTCAAGTTTCCTGATGGTGCTAATGCAAAGACTAAGAGGAAGATTACTCAAGCCATTCATCCATATTCTATTCTGCATGGAGTATTATTTTGAATAGGACCTGATGGACAATACAAGAGGGTAGTTGGACGTGATCAAGGGAAGGAGCTGATAGAAGAATTCCACAATGGTACATGTGGAGGACACTTCTCTGACAACTTACAACAAGAAGGATCTTGGATGCAGGTTATCACTGGCCCACTCTTTTTAGAGATTGTTATAATTATTGTAAGACATGTGATATTTGTCAAACACATGGTAACCATAAGACTTCATCAGCTCCATTATGCCTATTCTTCCACTTGGTCCCTTTGAAAAGTGGGGAATAGATATTATAGGTCCACTTCTAACTACCCCACACCAAAATAAGTATATTATAGTTGCCAGATTATTTAACCAAGTGGGTTGAAGCTAGGCCATTGAAAACAAATTCCATGGATGAAGTGGCAAGGTTCATATATGAACGCATTGTCACTAGATTTGGTTTGTCCATTAGAAATTGTAATAGATCAAGGAAGCCACTTCATTAATGAGGTGGTAGAAGCCCTAGTCAAAAAGTTTTCTATTAAGCACAGAAGGCAACAACATACAAGCCAAGCACAAATGGACAGGTGGAATGAAAAAATTTGTGTTGTGTCAAATTCTAGCAAAATATGCAACCTTATAGGTACATAAGTGGGATAAAAGGATTCATGCAACATTGTGGGCATATAGGGCAACATCAAATTCAGAAACAAGATACTCCCCATTTCAATTGGCTTATGGCATTGATCTTGTTCTTCCTATTGAGTTTGATATTCCCACTGTGAGAGTTATGAAAAATGAAAGGATGGATGAAAGTGATTCAGTAAAAGAAAGGTTGGTACATCTTCATTTGCTAGAGGAAATGAGGGAAATAGTGAAGGATACAAGCTATAAGAAGAAAATGAAGCAGAAGGAATACTTTGATCAAAAGATCCATTGGTCTCCATTTCATGTGAATGACTTGGTTCTAGTATATGATTCCAGATACAAAAAAAAGGCAGAGAAAATTTCTTCCCAAATGGATGGGGCCCTACAAAATAGCAGCTTGTGTATGAAAATGGTACATATCGACTAGAGGAATTGGATGGCACTCCCATTACGAAATGGGTCAACCAAAACAAGTTAAAGATTTTCAAGCACTAATAGTCTACTCCAAGGACGGAGTAGAAGCTAGGAAGGGGGAAGATGTCGATACACTAAAATTTTCCTCCGTAATTTCTATTTCATTAATGTATGTATTAGGAATAGGATGTTGTTAAGTATAATTAGTAGTAGCGTCCAATAGAAGATAATGGCGTTGCATCGGTATGATGCCACCAATAATGTATAGTACGGTAATAGTAAAAGTACAATAGGAATGTTGTGGTAAAAAGTAAATATTTGTCGTAAGTGGTTCGGTAATGTTAAAATGTCAAAGTTAGGGTAAGTAGAGAAGTAGGGTCTACATGATTAGGAATTAGAAATATTATATTGGTAATAAGGACAAGGAGTGAGGTCATAAATATTTTGTGTATTTTATTTGTAAAAGTCTAAAAATGTGGAACCCATGTGAAATGATAAGGTTTATCTTATCTTAAAAGATAAGCTTACATGTAAAGATAAGAGTTAAGGTATGGAATATGATTCGTCAGAGTAGATTTCTTATCCTATCTTAGAGATAAGGTGGATAAGCCTGAAATTTCTATAAATAGAGAGGCCACCCCCTCATTTAGCATAGAAGGAAGTAGTGAGAAATATTGTATGAGTAAGTGTGTGAAGGAAGCCATCATTTAGAAGGTGTGTTAAAGAAGCCATTAAGAGGTGTAATTGTGAAGTTTCTCCCATAGTTATTGTTGGAAGGCAAGTGGAGTTGGTAACACTTGAAGTACCTCATGGGTGAGATTGTAACAATTTCATGTTGATAATATAATTTACACTTATATTTCATATTTGTCATCATTCCTTTGTATCATAGTCTATGGTATTCTTGTGTTATGTTTGTTATTGTGTTTCTAGATTACTTCCACCAAACTAAAAGTTGTGCATTAGTAAATAATCATAGCACGAGGAGTTCCCTGGAGAATTATCATAGTGTCGGATTGGTGATGACACTTCAACCACCTAGAGATACACATTGAATCTTGATTTGAAAGCTCAACCACTATCAATCAATTCCTTTTTCAAATCCACCCCAAATCTTTCATGTGTGGTTCCCTGTCTCCAAATCATTCCGTGTTGAAGAAGGAAGAACGAAACGGATCGAATCGAATTAGATCTGGTGGTTGAAGAAATTTGATTCTCGCTTTAATGGCCTAATATACATGTTATCCAATTTTACGCACATGGAAAAATTGGAAAATGGGGCCTTATTACTATCAAATCACGACATTGGTCCTAGGGACCCACTTCGGTGGTCATCAGTGAGATCGCTCATTTTTTCCAAGAATGCAAGCCATCGAGGAGTTTGATAAGCTTATCTCGCTCATTGGTCGAGCTAAAACAGGAAGTGTCAAATCGGAATAAAGAGACGAGTCATCAGAGGAGTTCGTGCCTTGTCCTAACTCGGTCATAACTCAGATCACAAGCCTTAGACGAGTTCATGAGTAGGAAATGTAAGTTCAGTAACTGAGTTTGGCTTGTCATAAAAGAGTCTCGATAGGAGCGGAGGATGTTTCGATGGTTGGCTCATTGAGGCAGAGAAATGATGAGTTCGACCCGGTTTAATTCAACATGGAGAGATTGATGCTTCCTTGTTGGAATATGAATTCAGTTTTAATGACTCGATGGAGACAATAGCTGCCTCAAGATTTGGTCGAGCTTCTTCCATGGAAGAGAATTTCCAAAATGAAAAGGCGAGACAACTCAACTAAAACTTTATCTCGTTCTTCTACTACAGCGGCAAGATTTTACAACAACTGATCACGACTGTGGTCGCATGCAACTAGAACATCAGGACCAACACCAATGGTTCCTTGGGATCACCCTGTGGCAGCTGTCGCAATTAACTCTCTCTGGAGGTGATTGATTTTCTGAGATAAAGTTTACTTCTCTACCCTGTAGCTGCTGCGTATAGCCAATTATTATAGTGTCATGGCAAGAGAACGATATTTCCGCATGGGAAATATTTCACTTGATTTCCAAGTGGATTTTTATGAATGGCAGGCCAAGCTGAAAATCCCGCGCGCTGGTGGGAATTGTGGAGATAAGGAACGAACTTGCCAAGTTTGCGTGGCGAAGCTGAGGCCGGGGCCCGTGGATTAATTTGGCCAAGCCGTTATGCGGGAGTCGAGCTACGATGCCAAATGGGTTTTCGTGATGGCAAGCCATTGAAAAGATTCCAGGCGTGGGAGAATTTTGAGTCTGATCCAAAAATGGGAGAAATCCGATCAAACTGCCAAGCGTGGAGATTTTACGATGGCTATCCAACATGATACTTCCGCACGCGGGCCGTGTAAACAGGATCGGAGCACGTTGTGCGAGTCACAAGGAGAGTTAAAGTGGCAGTTGCAAATTGGGCGGTGAGTAATCCTCCAAGCGATAAGGGAGGATGATGGCGAGATGGTTGAAGATGGGTCGACGTTGAAAAAGTATCTAGTTTCAGGCTCACAAGAAAGAAACGCCTTCTCATGGAATACTATAATTGCAGCTTACAGAAGACACAGGTTTCCTCACGAAGCAACAAACAGATGTCCGACCTGATCAGTTCGCCTTTGCCAGCATACTTCTCCCAACTCCCGTTCGGGCTCTGAGCATTCGGTGGTCATGAGAAACTCCCACGCATAGGCAGCAGGCATGTTGCAGTACAGTAGAGGCCTTTCTTTTGAGCGCTTTCAGCAAGCAGGTTGTCCAACTGGCTTATCCTTATTCTGAACTCGGATCTATGGCAGTAGAAACAAATATTCACTGCCGTGTACGATGGATTGGAGTCACACTGTTCAAGGCTTCATAAAATTTCCCTGAATCAGGAGATGAAGGTTTATTACGGTGCAGAATGAAACGATTCATATTGCTCAACATTTTTTCTCCGAGAAATGAATTGAATGTGAAGGTCAACTCTGAAATACCTGGTTGGCCGTTTTGTATGCTACATCCTTGTTACTCGTAAATGGTCTCTTTGAGAAACTCTGAGGGCAATAAGCAATTTATACCCTTCCATTATATACAATCGATCGCATATAAAAGTATTCTTTTACTGTGTTCAAAGAATCTTGTTTTTTAACAATGGACGATTATACTGTAGTTTCAAGCTATTTTTATCTAGCTTTCTTTCTATTAGCTTTGATCCACGACTAAGGAAGAATTCATATGGTTGTTACCTGTACATTTTTCCAAGGTCCTCTTGGCTGCCCCAGTTGTTCAATGTATTTTTTGAAGGGCTTCTTTTATGTGTTGCAAATTGTAACATAAAGGATCTTTTTAGTTTCGGAAAAATGAGTATATTGTGTAGCTCACAACTACCTATGCCATACTAAGATCCCAATAGTGGCATAATTGTTGATTGGAGCCGAGATTGCAGAGTGCACTGCCAAAATACCGAAGGGTTCTTTGACCAAAAATTAGTCTTAAGGGTGTCTATCGACATGTTACGGGCATGAGCCTGGGTCATCATCATGGCAGCACTAGGTCTTTATTGATAATGGCATTTTCTCATCGTTTGGAAGGTACAAATTGTGCTTATTATGGCAAAGCCAAAACATTCTTACTACAAGTGTTATATGATGAGGAAGAATCCTGAGCATTGTGGTAAAACCATTCTTTTTAGAAATATTGGGTTAAGCTCGGTATTCAAGTGAGTTTGAGCCCAGGAAAGGTAAGATTGTTTGCTGGATGAAGAGCTCGGTGACTTCGCAGGGAGCTCGTGGTGATGTTTCATGAAGTTTGAACGAGGAATGCATAAATGGCCTCGAGTTAATAGAGGAAAATGATAAGAATCGAGTTTGATAGCTCACCATTCGAAGGACTCAATGCAAAAGAGCGCGATTACCAAAGCAAGGAAAGAGTTAGTGCGGGGTTCAAAATCGAGTGCAACACCGAGTTAGAGGATTCGAAACTCACCGAGTTGAGATTTGTGCAGACTCTATCCACATGGACCCCCCTCCTCTTCAAGTCAAACGGGTCAACGGGGGGGTCCCAACATTATGTTAATTAAATTAATATTTTTATTTAAATATTTTAATAATAATATTTATTATTATTATTTAAATATTTTATTTAAATATTCTTTTAATTAATTGAGAAGACTAGGTCATCAGGCAATTAATGACCCATGATGGAACCTTCTCGTGGTTCAACTAACTGCAATAAATACATCATGGGCCTTCAATTTAGGAATGTAATTATGACCTTTCCTCTTCTTTCTCACATATTCTTCTATAAATGTAAGTTGGAAGCTCATTTCAAAGGGTTCCAACAGTTCAGAAGTTGACAGTTAGATATCTCAGGCAAGTGTATACTTTTCAAGAATCCTCTCTCTTCTGCAAGTTGTTCTTGTGTGTTGAGAGAACTTTCAAGCCTCCTCTTCAAGACTGTAATGGCAACTATTGCCTCTTCTGAATGTATGATGCATTGTGCATGTTATTGAAGCAATAAAAGTGTGTGTTTTGTGACTAATCTCGGTCCTTTCATCCTTCTGTGCTTCTTTGTGCCTTTCTCATACTTGCAGGTACACTGTGCAAGTTTAAGTTCTATTGCAGGTTCTTGGAGTTTTGTGCTTATCGAGTGGTGAAGTATTGCATGCAGTTGAGTTGTGGTGTCTGTTCACCCTTCTTGAGTTCATCCTTCTTCACTGGGAAATTGGTATATTTCTCGGTCTGATAAATTTTAACAAAGGGAACGCGTGTCTCTTAGTTTGTGGTATCCTGTACCCTCTCTAAGTTGCAGTAGGTGAAGTTGACCTGTGGTGCACACACCCTCTTCAAATTAACCCTTCCTGAATCTGAAGACACCCTTTATTTGGTGCATCACCATCCCTAGTATAGTTTCATTTCTGTAAATCTCTTTCCCTAAAACCCCATGAAAATGTTAGCATAGGACTAGATAATCATTTTTGTTACACTAGGAGTAGTACAACACTTAGTTTAGGAAGAGGAAGCCGGCCTTCTCCGGAGGTTCACCTCGAGCCCAAGTCCCACAGCTTGAGAGGTGATCCCATGTGTCCCAATCACACCGAACGTCCTATTCACATCCTGGCCATTCAGAGGGTGCAGTGATTTGGCGACAACAGTTTTTGGCACGCCCGGTGGGACATCACAGAAGTTAGAGTTCCATCTTTCAGAGGTGTCTCATTATCAAACAGGAAATCTTAAGCCACCGTGCGACCACACACAACAGTTTTTGGCACGCCCGGTGGGACAGAGTTGGTACTTCTCTTCTCACTTACACAAGTCAAAGTACCTGGCGACTCTATATCTCTGGATTCCAAATCTCAGTGCAATAACTTATGCGAAGAATTCAGACAAGAGCTTCTTCAAAGAAAGGAAAGTATCAACATATCAACTTTCCTTGTCTCCTCCAAAGAGAAGCAGAAGAGGCATTTCCACATCCCCAGTTGCAGATTTACCTAGTAGGGGTCATTCAACTCCTCCTTACGGAAGATTTCCTCCACCCAGGAACAATCAACCTTTCATTGTTGCTATGGCGAGGAACCAAGTTTTTCCCCCTTTCAATGCAAGCAGTCCTCTTATGTTGGCTCAACGTGACCCGATACCTGTTGCGGCACTCAAAAGTTTACCCTTCTACATGGGGAAACTCACGTTACTCCAGTGGAGCATATCTTTGATGTAGCCAACATCTGCACAGTACATAATATCACCGAAGACAACGTTGCAGTTAGACTTCTTGCTACCTCTTTCAAGGGAAAAGCACTTCAATGGTTTTGCGGGTTAGGTGTTGGCACTATAACCACTTGGGACGAGTTGGGAGAAAAGCTATGTAAACAATTTGAAGACAAAAGTGATCACCTATCACTTTTGGAACAACTTACTACCATAAAGAGAGCTTCCCAAGAATACATGAGTGATTTCAACTTCCGATTCCATAGGACTTGGAATAGGATTCCAGCTCGTAAAAGCCTTCTGCACATAATGCATTCTTGTACTATTTGCGAGCCTTGAATAGTGATGTAGCAGTTATGATCCAGTCCATGGGAGGGACTACACTTCCTGATGCTTACGAAGTTGCCATAAGTGCAGAGAATTCTTTGATTCAGGCTGGAAAGATAGCTCCACGACCACCAATGCCCTTTTCTCCAGATCTTACGAATCATCAGCCTATCATTGCTCCTATTCCAGTAGACTCCAAGCAACCATCTCAATCTTCCCCTACCTCTTCAAATGACCTATTTGAAGTCAAGTCACTACTGCAAAATTTTGGAAATGAGCTCGTTGCACTCAAAAGGCAACAATTTCAATACAATCGTCCGTATCAGCCACAAAATCAGCAGTATCAAGCTAACCGTTCTCCTTTTCAAGGAAACAATCAGCCTCAAAATCAAACTACAAGTCAAGTTGCAAATGTTAGGCCCTTGAACTTTCGGAACCCTCTTGCAGCTAGCTCATCTAGAGCTATAGTACCTGTTCAAAATAATCTAGTTCAAGACTACGAATGGTGTTATCCTTGCTCTCAACCTCACAATCAAAATCTTTGTCCCAATGGGGTTCTTAGCCAGGCCCTTATGGTTCAAAGTGTATCTGCCCCTTCAGAGTTAACAAACAATTCATCTATGCAAGAAGCAGCAGATCAACCGCAGGCACCTGAAGAATCCACTTTGCTAAACTGGCAAGCAGAAGATTTTTGTGGGTTGAATATAGATTCTTCATCAGTGGCAGCAAACACTCGTTCCAAAAAAAGAGCAATGGAGCCTCAACCTCTCGAAGCTGATCTAGCATCCACTTCTCAACCTGGGTTACAAATGGCAGTTGATAAAAATGCGGGAAAGAAATCACTAGAAACACCAGCTAGCCACACCGCAGGGAAAGATGGTTCTCCAGGCATCACGGTACCCAACAAACATTTTCCAAAGGAGGACCCCAATGCCCAAAAAAGTGTCATCAAAGTTGGAGCAATTCCCTTCAGCATAGTAGAACAAATGAAGAAAACCAATCTGAGCGTTACCATGTGGGACGCACTCTCGATCCCTTCCCAAAGAAACCTGTTGCGAGAAGCTCTGAACAGTTTTAGTACAACCAATGGATCACCAAGCCATGGAGTGACAAATGCTACAAATTTGTGTCAACCGGAAGGGAAAATCATTCCTACGGCAAACAAACCACCGCCATTCTACATTTCCCTGATCATTGGTGACCACCTGGTACATAATTGCATGATCGATTCTGGTGCCAGTAGCTCTGTCATGCCGAAACAAATTACAGATGTACTAGGCATACAATATGCGCCAGTTACAAGAGGGGTTGTTCAGCTAGATGGCACAACTGTTAAGACTATTGGGGTTATCAAAGGACTTCAACTTACCATTCATGCATGCCCAAGTTTTTCATTCACCCAAGACATATCGGTCATCGATCTCCCTCCTCTCTTTGCCATCTTCCTATCATGGGATTTCACTGCCAAGATGGGTGGTTACCTATCAGCCGATTGGTCACATATGATTCTCAGGACTCGATACGAACCAAAGTAACTATAAGGGCAGAACCAATCTGCCATAATCATGTAGAACCCTACACTGCTAGTCCCATAAATGGAAATTACACCATCGGTGATCCAGAAGAGGAAGATGCCGATCATGAACCAACCACCCTTGTTGAAGAAGTTCCTGATACTTTGCTGGATGAAGTAAGTAGAGATCATCAATACGATCCCTACGCTGATGTATTGGCAGAAGAAGAAGCTGGTTTGCTGGTCTTGGAAGAAACAGGATTAGGTACTTACTGTATCCATGAAGAAGATACGATCATACCACAACTTGTCAAAACACCAAGTGATTCTAAAGGATTGTGGCAATTGTTCTTCGATGGCTCAAGAAGTAAGAATGGATCCGTGCTGGTGTTATGTTAATTTCTCCAGAGGGAGATAAGTACTTCTCATCTTTTCGGTTGCAGTTCAGTTGCACTAACAATGTTGCTGAATACGAGGCTCTTGTGCAAGGAATTCAGCTAGCCCAAAGGAAGGGAATCAAGGCCCAACTATTTTTGGAGATAGTGAGTTAGTTGTTCATCAAGTTTCGGCACGTAGTGCATCCAAAAATGATCTTTTAAGATCATATAAGAATCGAGTCTAGGACCTGATTGAAGATTTCGAAGCTTTTGGAATCCATGCAATTCCTAGAGGTCAAAATCAAGATGCAGATAGGCTTGCTACAATTGGTTCACAATACAACATACCAGTTGATATCATGAAAGAAGGGCAGCAATTTGTTAAAATGGTGGTTCGACCAGCAGTCCCTGATAATGTGAGTAGTTGGCAAGTGTTTGATAGTGACAAACAAATTGTCCTCTTCCTACAAGAAGAGGCGGAGTTTGCTACAAAGAATCAAGATAAGTTGCAGGAGTCATATGGTGAGAAAATTATCCAATTGAAAAGCAACAAGTTACCAAAAGGTTTAGTCACTTTGGAATCCATTTTCAATTCAGATGACCAAGCCACAAGACAAAGCCCTAACATGGTGGTCAGAGAAGAATATTTTGAGGAAGTTGAAGTATCAAATGAAAAATTTCTTAAGATCGGAAAAGTGTGTACTTCGAGAGAAAGAAGCTTTCATCAAACTTTGTCAAGAGTATCATGACATCTTTGCATGGAGCTATAAAGATCTGTGTGGTTTTGATCCAGGTCTAGCACAACATACCATCGAACTGGATCCTAATGCTAAGCCGCCTGTGTCAAAAAGAGAGACAATTAATCCCAAAATTGAGCCACTAATGAGAAAGGAGCTAACCAAGCTCATCGAGGCCTGTATAATTTTTCCCATCAAGCATTCCTCATGGGTAGCCAATTTGGTGCCCGTGAGGAAGAAGAACGGAGAGATCCGGTTATGCGTAGATTTCAGGGATTTGAATCGTGCATCATTAAAAGACCATTATCCTCTTCCATCGATGGAGCAGATCCTTCAAACGGTGGCAGGAGCTCAAAGATTTTCTTTTCTCGATGGATATTCAGGTTACAATCAAATCCTAGTCCAAGAATCTGACCAATTCAAAACGGCTTTCACTACCAAGTGGGGCACGTATGCCTACAATAAAATGCCATTCGGATTGTCCAATGCCGGGCTACTTTCCAAAGAGCCATGGACATGGCATTTAAGGGACTAATCAACGATATTATTTTAGTTTACCTTGATGATATAACTGTATACTCTAAGCATGCAGAAGATCACATCACGCATCTAAGGAAAGTTTTCCAAAGGTGTAGGGAATTTGGGGTTTCACTTAACCCCAAGAAATGTATTTTCACAGTGCACGAGGGAAAATTGTTGGGGCATGTGGTTTCAGCAGAAGGATTATCAATCGATCCAGCCAGGATTCATTCAATTATGTCCTTATCTCTCCCAAGTCACAAGAAGGGCCTCCAGAGTTTTCTGGGAACCATAAATTTCGTGCGGAGATTCATCCCTCAATTTGCGACATTGGCTAAACCACTGACAACCATGCTAAAGAAAAACATGCCATTCTCATGGACAAAGGAAGGACGAGAAAGCTTTGAAGCCATCAAAACAGCCATTTCTCAAGCTCCCATGCTTGTGAACCCTAGGTTTGACAAAGATTTTATCCTTTATGCTTTTGTAGGTCAAGAGAGCATTTCAGGGATCCTCACCCAACAAAACAACAACCTGATGGAGCAACCAATCGCTTTCTTCAGTCAATCCCTCAAAGACTACAAGTTCAAATACTCATTCATTGAAAAGCAAGTCTTTGCGGTTATTCAAGCTTTGAAGAAATTCAAGCACATGTTGTCCAACAACAAGATTCATCTGATGGTGTCTCATCCAGGTGTCAAGGAGTTTTTGCTGAACAAAGAAATGAATGAAAAGCGTGCTGGATGGATCACGAAGGTAATGGAGTATGACGTGCATATCAAAGTCACTAAACTTGTCAGAGGTAAGGGTTTATGTCAGCAACTTGCTGCAGACATGGAATCAAAAGGTAATGAGGACGTGACACTCCTAAATACTGATGAGGATGTTGATCAAGCTGACTGGTTATCCAAAATGAAGAATTTCATCTTCTCAGGAGCATACCCGGAAAACATGGATAAAAACCAAAGACAAACTTTCCGTCTTCAATCTATCCCATATGTTTTGGTAGATAGCGTTCTCTTTCGAAAAGATTTGAACGGGCGTCCTCTCCTTCGAGAGTGATAGACCGAGAACAGTCAAGAAGATACTAGAAGAATTTCATAATGGCCTATCTGGAGGACATTATTCCACACGAACAACAGCTACCAAGATCATGCGAGCCGGCTACTATTGGCCGATTTATTCAAGGATGCCCATCTCTAGGTAAGGAAATGTAAGGAATGTGCCTTTTTCATAGATAAGCAAAGGTTAAGATGGAAGCTCTTCCATTGCATCCAATTCAAGTGGATCAACCCTTTGTTCAATGGGGGTTGGACTTCATCGGAATGATTAATCCTCCATCCAGTGATGGACATAAGTGGGTCCTTACCGCAACAGACTATTTTACTCGATGGACAGAGGCGGTAGCATTAAAAGAGAGCAATGAAAAGGCAGTTCTAGATTTTTTGGAGGGTATAATGACGAGGTTCGGTGTTCCGTTTATAGTCATTTCGCATAACGATAAATGCGCTGGATTTTCTTGGTATGAAATTGAGTGAATGGGCTGTTAAAAATGGGGTATACCTCAAAACTTCATCCAATTACTATCCTCAAGGAAACAGATTGGCTGAGTCTAGCAACAAAAACCTCATAAGGATTATTAAGCGCACAATGGAGACTAACAAGAGGACTTGGCATACACAGCTTAAGACCGCCTTATGGGCAGATCAAATCACACCTAAAAGGGCCATCGAAATTCTCCTTTCGTTCTTGTATATGGAAGAGAGGAAAACTCCCACTCTCATTGGAGTTACCTTCTTTGGAGTTAGCTCATCAACTTGAAGTTATAGAGAGTGATCCTCTGACAATAAGGTTTGCTGAACTCATGGAGTTAGAGGAAGTACGAGACAAGGCTATGAAAACTTTGGAGCAGCATCAGGCTCAAGTTAAGAAATATTTTGACAAGAAGGCATCCGATAGGCATTTTCAAGAGGGAGATTTAGTTCTCAAATGGGATGAAGACAGGGCCAAACCAGGTAGGCATGCCAAGTTTGACGCTCTCTGGAGTGGGCCGTATATCATCACAAGTTGCAAAGAGGAAAATTCATTTCATCTATCTAGGCTCAATGGAGAAGAACTTCCCATTCACGTGAATGGGATACATCTCAAAGCTTGTTTTTGAGAAGTGTTCCACCCCCTGTATAGTTAAATTAGGTGTTTTCCTCCAAGTGCTTATGCACATTGTTGTGTGTTGTTTTTTTGCTTTCCTTGTTGTTGTGTTTTGTGTTGTTCTTGCACATTGTTCATCATTGGAAAGTGTTAAGGAGAAGGAAGGTTCAAGGTTTCCATAAGAGTTTCAAAATATGCTTCATTCAAAATTTTGCAGTGCTCCATGGATGTCAAGCATCAACAATCAGATTCAGTATACTTCATGCTTAGCATTCTAGGGAGGCCCAGGATATCGGCAATGCTCAAGGAGATTTCGGGATGTGTCAAAGAAAATCATACTACTTTTAGGATTCCAACATAGACTCCATGCCCAATGGATGACTTAAGGCTACTAGAATCATGCTTAGCAGAAATCATCCCCGAGAGGTCACCAAAAATGTTATCCAATTTTACGCACATGGAAAAATTGGAAAACAGGCCTTATTACTATCAAATCACGACATTGGTCCCAGGGACCCACTTCGTCATCAGGTGAGATCGGCTCATTTTTTCCAAGAATGCAACTAGAACATCGGGACCAACACCAACGTGGTTCCTGGGATCACCTCTGTGGCATTGTCACAATTAACTCTCTCTCGAGGTGATTGATTTTCGAGATAAAGTTTACTTCTACCTCCGTAATTACGGAATATAGCCAATTATTATAGTGTCATGGCAAGAGAATGATATTTCCGATCAAATTGCATGGGAAATATTTCACTTGATTTCCAAGTGGATTTTTATGAATGGCAGGCCAAGCTGAAAATCACGCGCTGGTGGGAATTGTGGAGATAAAGAACGAACTTTCCAAGTTTGCATGGTGAAGATGAGGCCGGGGCCCGTGGATTAATTTGGCCGAGCCGTTATGCGGGGATTCGGAGCTGCAATGCCAAGTGGGTTTTCGTGGATGGCAAGCCATTGAAAAGATTCCGGGCGTGGGAGAAGTTTGAGTCTACTGCCAAAAAATGGGAGAAATCCGATCAAACTACCAAGCATGGAGATTTTACGATGGCTATCCAACATGATACTTCCGCATGGGCCATGTAAACGAGGATCGGAGCACGTCAGGCGAGTCAAAGGAGAGTTAAAGTGGCGGTTTACCATGCAAATTGGGTGTGAGTAATCCTCCAAGCAATAAGGGAGGATGATGGTGAGATGGTTGAAGATGGGTCGACGTTGAAAAAGTATCTAGTTTCTCAGTGGATCACAAGAAAGAAACGCCTTCTCATGGAATACTTGATAATTGCGACTTACATAAGACACATGCGAGTTTCCTCACTAAGCAACAAATAGATGTCCGACGATCAGTTCACCTTTTCCAACATACTTCTCCCAACTCCCGCTCGGAAATCTGAGCATTCAATGGTCGCGAGAAACTCCCACGCATAGGCAGCATGTTGCAATGCAAAGAGAGAGCCTTTCTTTGAGCGCTTTCAGCATAAAGTTGTCCAACCGTGGCTTATCCTTATTCTCGAACTCGATCTATGATAGCTACAGAAACAAATATTCACTGCCGTGTACGATGGATTGGAGTCACGCTGTTCAAGGCTTCATAAAATTTCCCGAACCAGGAGATGAAGGTTTATTACGGTGCGTAGAATGAAACGATTCATATTGCTCAAGCATTTTTCTCCTAGAAATGAATTGAATGTGAAGGTCAAATCTGAAATACCTGGCCGTTTTGTATGCTACATCCTTTTTACTCTTAAATGTCCTCTTTGAGAAACTCGAGGGCAATAAGCAATTTATACCCTTCCATTATATACATCTAATCGAATAATAAAAAGTATTCTTTTTACTGGTTCAAAGAAGCTTGTTTTTACAATGGACGATTATACTCAGTAGCTTTCAAGCCGGTTTTATCTAGCTTTCTTTCTATTAGCTTTGATCCACAACTAAGGAAGAATTCATATGGTTGTTGTCACCTCTGTACATTTTTCCAAGGTCCTCTTGGTTGCCCAGCAGTTGTTCAATGTATTTTTTGAAGGGCTTCTTTTATGTGTTGCAAATTGTAACATAAAGGATCTTTTTAGTTTTGGAAAAATGAGTATATTGTGTAGCTCATAGCTACCTATGCCATACTAAGATCCCAATAGTGGCATAATTGTTGATTGGAGCCTGAGATTGCAGAGTGCACTACCAAAATACCGAAGGGCTCTTTGACCAAAAATCAGTCTTAAGGGTGTCTATCGACATGTTACGGGCATGAGCATGGGTCATCATCATGGCAGCACTAGGTCTTTATTGATAATGGCATTTTCTCATCGTTTGGAGGGTACAAATTGTGCTTATTATGGCAGAGTCAAAACATTCTTACTACAAGTGTTATATGATGAGGAAGAATCCTAAGCATTGTGGTAAAACCATTCTTTTTAGAAATATTGGGTTAAGCTTGGTATTCAAGTGAGTTTGAGCCCGTGAAAGGTAAGATTGTTTCTGTGGATGAAGAGCTCGGTGACTTCAAGGTGAGCTCATGGTGATGTTTCATGAAGTTCAACGAGGAATGCGTAAATGGCCTCGAGTTAACAGAGGAAAAATGTTAAGAATCGAGTTTGATAGCTCACCATTCGAAGGACTCAATCACAAAAGAACGCGATTACAAAGCAAGGAAAGAGTTAGTGCGGGGTAAAAATCAAGTGCAACACCGAGTTAGAGGATTGAAGCTCATCGAGTTTGGCTTTGTGCAGACTCTATCCACATGGACCCCCTCCTCTTCAAGTCAAATGGGTCAACGGGGGTCCCACATTATGTTAATTAAATTAATATTTTTATTTAAATATTTTAATAATAATATTTATTATTATTATTTAAATATTTTATTTAAATATTCTTTTAATTAGTTGAGAAGACTAGGTCATCAGAAATTAATGACCCATGATGGAACCTTCTCGTGTGGTTCAACTAACTCGCAATAAATACATCATGGGCCTTCAATTTAGGAATGTAATTATGACCTTTCCTCTTCTTTCTCACATATTCTTCTATAAATGTAAGTTGGAAGCTCATTTCAAAGGGTTCCAATAGTTCGCATAAGTTGATGACAAATAGATATCTCGTGCAAGTGTATACTTTTTCAAGAATCCTCTCTTCTCGCAAGTTGTTCTTGTGTGTTGAGAGAACTTTCAAGCCTCCTCTTCAAGATCGTAATGGCAACTATTGCCTCTTCTAATGTATCATGCATTGTGCATGTTATTGAAGCAATAAAAGTGTGTGTTTTGTGACTAATCTCGGTCCTTTCATCCTTCTTATGCTTCTTTGTGCCTTTCTCATACTTGCAGTACACTTTGTGAAAGTTTAAGTTCTATCATGGTTCTTGGAGTTTTGTGCTTATCGAGTGGTGGAGTATTGCATGCAGTTGAGTTGTGGTGTCTGTTCACCCTTCTTGAGTTCATCCTTCTTCACTGGGAAACTGGTATATTTCTCGGTCTGATAAAGTTTAACAAAGGGAACACATGTCTCTTAGTTTGTGGTATCCTGTACCCTCTCTAAGTTGCAGTAGGTGAAGTTGACTTGTGGTGCACACACCCTCTTCAAATTAACCCTTCCTGAGTCTGGAAACACCCTTTATTTGGTGCATCACCATCCCTAGTATAGTTTCATTTCTGCAAATCTCTTTCCCTAAACCCCATGAAAATGTTAGCATAGGACTAGATAATCAATTTTGTTACACTAGGAGTAGTATAACACTTAGTTTAGGAAGAGGAAGCCGGCCTTCTCCGAGGTTCACCTCGAGCCCAAGTCCCATAGCTTGAGAGGTGATCCCATGTGTCCCAATCACACCAAACATCCTATTCACATCCTGGCCATTCGGAGGGTGCAAAGTGATTTGCGCTGACAACAATGATATGTTTCCAAAAATTCTTTTCCCGCCCAAATTTGAGTTTCCAGTCAAAAGATATGGCTATTTGAATATTACGGTCATAAAGGCAATATTTAAAGAGTCTGTCCATATAGGGTCCACGTGGTGGCCTCCGTGTGCTCCTTGGGATTCTTTGTATTTTCCTAAGTCTCTTGCCTTGGTGGGGACAAAATTATGACCCTGGACACGTGGCGGCTTGCACTTGTTTGGAAACCTACCCTAAATTTTATCCTTGAAATAACATCGCACTGACACTTGGCACTCTCTGCTGCCCTACCTCTTTGACTATTCAACCCTTGACTCTGTCCCTTTTTGGACTCTGAGACATGTGGAAGGCCCGCGCTCATTTGAAAACCCGCTCAATAGTTTACCTTTGAAGGAGTGTCGTTAAGACATGTGGTGCCTTCCGCTTGCACTCTATACTTAGTCGTTTTGGTCCCGCTCTCCTTTTTGACCTCTGTTGACCATTTGCTACATGGAGGGCTGACACAAGTTTGAGTCTCCAGCCTGGATCCCGCTTTTGAATGTGCGATGTTAAGACACTTGGTACCCTCGATCGCTTCTTCATACTTCATCGCTTTTGGGCACTGCTTCGAACCATTTCACCGAAGCCCAAAGACTTTGAATCTTCGTTGTTTATTTTCCTTTGAGCCTCTCGGTTCTTTTGATATTGCTTGACTTCCTACCCCAACCCCATGTTATTCCATTTCCAAGCCCACCTATAATCTGATTGTAGGATTTGAACGTGATTTCTCTAGTTTCACATTGTGTGGGGTCATGGCTGACCAATTTTACCTGGGGGCAAAATATGGATAACAATACCATTAGGAAATGGATATGTCAGGTCGCTCATACCTATTTTTAGAGATTTAATGCATGTTTTCGCATCTCAACAACCAAATTTAAGGAGGTATGGTGCCCTTTTTTTTTCCAGCAAAGTACCATTGGGAAATAGACCTGTAAGGTTTCCCATACCTCTTTTAAGAGATGTAATGCATGTTTTCAGTTGTTGGAAGGGGAAATATGAGTTTCTACTCTACATAATGTAAAAACCTCTCATTTGAGAGGGAAGGATGTTCTAAATTGTATAAGAACTCACAAAATTGTTCCCTAAGCGCTTATGAGTTGTAGGCCTTAGATTTAGACATTTATAAGGAGATTCTTACCTTTTACCTTCATCAGTAATGGAATGTGCATTTATTTAAAGCAATAAAATACTTGTTTTGTGGTTATTATCTACCCTATCTTGTGTTCTATTGCATTTTATTTCCTTTCATTGCTTCTACAGGTATGTTGTGCATGTTTTATTCTCCTTACAAGGTTTAAATTTGTTGTGCTCCATGAAAATGGTGGTTTGAATGTTGTTTTGGATTGTGGATCTCTAATCTACCCTCTCCTTCTTCATTTTCCTCCCATTCTCTCTCATTTGAGAGTGTATTTTATCTTGTTATTGGTGCTATTACCTTCCCTTAGTTTAGGATTTTTTTGATGCATCTCCTTCTCACCCCGGTCCCTTGGAATCGTGGAGTAGAGTTAGATAGTTACATTTTATTTTTTAGGTGTAATTTAGCATTAGGAATAACTAGAGGAACCATCCTTCTCTGAGGCCTCTCTTAGTTCAAGTCCCAAAAATTAGAGATAGTCCCATGTTCCCTCAAAACCTTGGATCATTCTTATTTCGGATGATGCAATTTTGAGCTCTAACAATTTCTACCAAGCACTTTCGTCCCCAAGGGAATCAATTTTAGTTTAGTGGTCACTCCTTTAGGCCACATACTCCTCAGTGATGTCACATGCACCCCAAATGAGGGGGGAATCTATCAGGTGAATCATTAACCCCATATAATAGTATACATTTAGAATTTAGTATAGTTCAACACATAGTCATCACAGCTTCACCCGAGTAACAACCTAAAACCTGACTTGGGTCTTCACTACAACACAAACACTAGCACCCAGACCTGTAAGATAGCGCTTGTGTGCCCCCCACCCTTCCTAGATGCATGTGATTAGGGGAAGTTACACAATATTTTTAGTTTAACACATTTCTCAAAATTTTACACAAGTGTCTTTTATAGATGTACAATCCTTTAGCACTCAACATGCATGCACTACACCTTTCTTTTCTACTTTCACGTTGGATCATAATTTTTCAAAAAGATTTATTTTTTACACACCATTTGCAATGGTGTTCACACTTTGGGAAATAATTAAAGGTTGGAGGATGATAACAAAATTTCTCCCTACACTTCTTCCATTCTTAATGGGGAGATCACCAAAAAAACTCATTCTTCTACATCATCTTCAGGATCCTTTCTATCTCTTTCACTCATCAAGAATCGGGTGCAAATGTTCCTTTTTCATATTCTTTTATAATTTTTACACGTTTTGAACATATACATGCATATTTGACTACTTGATCACTTCTCTGTGTAGGTTTGTCCTTATGGAAAGTAGTAGTCACATTAACCACAACATCAAGAAATACATCAATCACATCGTAATCAACACCAACTACAGGTACACACACGACATATATACATACGCTCTCACCCTAGGTTCATCATCACTTAATTTCACTTCCTCTTCTCTAGTTTCCACACTTCATATTTTTATCACTCCATGCTTTTCCTTGTCTCTCAACATTATTTTTTCCATCGATCTACATGGTTATCAAGTACGCATCTCTTATCTACTTTATGTTATCGAGCATTCACTCAAAAACATAAAGTGGGGGAAAATGTAGACACTAAATCACACACTTTGGGTATCTATCTAGTCTTGATCACATACTACTATTCATATGATTCCTAAGTAAGAAAAGTACTAATTAACCCATGTCTTTGGCCATATTTGATTGATTTTTATTGCTTATGTTGATCTTACACTCCTATCCTAGATTTTCTTTTCACGCTTCGACATTTCTCACTATGGACACCAAGGTGCCTAGCTAGGACACCAGCCGCCAGTCCCCCTGTCCCCTCTGGGAACCCCTAACCTCTTTGTAATTTTCTCGACTCTTGGGTTCTTTCTAGCCATTTTGGTAGCTTATATTTTTGGTAGTCATCATTTTCAGGATTAATTACTTAAATTAAAGCAAAGGAATCATAGAAATATAAAGTTATGCGGTAATAAGAAAGGACCAAGCACTAAACATTAGATATCACCACGTAAGGTCGCATCCAAAGGCATTATGAAGAGTATTCAAGAATCCATCTTGCATCCAAAAAGTGCAAGGGAATGCATTATTCTTCATACAATCCATAGGAGGGGAATTTCATTCTTTCATGCACACATCTATCTACATTTTATACATCTAGTTACTTTCACACTATCAAGTGTGATTCGTATAAGGGCCACCTAGTGAAAAATCTCTTCAAAGACACATAAAACTACATTGGGTATGAGATGTAGTGTAACATTTGATTGTAGTTCACTTGTTTCAAAACCGAGGAAAGTCCAACCCCTCATTCTACATCTTTTTCTTTTTAGGATTTGATGTGTTTTGGGGTTTTGCATGATATCATTTTTTTCAAGTTACATGAGCATGATTTGAACCCTAACATTGACATAAAGCTATTCAACAATGCATATATGTGACACTTGTTAGGAAAATTATAGTGCATACATTGTTTTAGATTATTAATTATTGATTTGTTAAAACAACTTGTAGTAATTTAGTAGAATTGAGTAAAAGTGTTTGTTTATGCTTTCATATTTATCAAGGAATTATTTTCTTATACAATTGTATTATGTGGACCGTATGAATCAATGAGAGAATAATTTTCCTGTGTTTGAATTATTCTACTCTTTTATTTGGCATCAAAGCGTGCACATGTTACCTATGAAGAGCTATAAGAGATGATGTAGTGTAATTCTTTTTAAGATATGTTATGCACATGTCAAAACATTTGAGTCAGTGTGTGTTCAACATTCGTACGCTTTTTCATGAGGTCTGGAGTTTCACATTTTTTCCTCTTTCATCTGCCATATGATGTACGTGGAATAGTGGATCTACTACCAAATCAAAAATTTGTGCCTCTTCAGATCTCAAAACCATCATGAAACTCGTATGGTCAATAAATAGCCAACTAGGCAAGATCTCATCACATAAGGTAAGGTGTACGTGTATTATTATATAGCTTGCTTCTAATCTTAATAACATTGATTATGTGATTTGGTGATTCTTAAGCAACAAAATTCATGGTCTGTCTCCCATCAATCCCCAATTTTCTCATGAATCCTCCTCAAAGTGTTTTTCCAACCTATTTTATCATGGATATGGTTCTAAGAGATTACACAAGATTAGTCCAAAATGCAGCCAAGGATATATTCTCAGAGTCCATACATCTCATATATCGCCGACTTGTGTTGAGCATGTGTAGAGGTGTCAAACACGTAGCAACCACTCGTGGAAAAAAATTAGTCCCCACATAGCTCGTGGTTGTACTCATACTGGATTCACTGTAACTAGTCTTTAAGTTGTTATTTATTATTCCTTCAAAAATAAATATGCATGTGTCTTATTTAAAGTATTAATAAAATTATTTTTGGTCATGTTATAAAATAATTTATTTTTTTCTCAAAAATATTGTCATTAAAACATTTTCTATCATCCAAAGAGTCTCAAAGTCATTTTATATCATCAATATTCATTATGTTGTAAAATAAGTTTAAAAAGTAAAAGTCGCTTAATATTTAATTACTCATTGTCATTTTGTCAAAAGTGCGTCAAAGATAAAAAATCAAAAGGCATCAGATTGTCGTAAGAAGTCTTTCTCAAGTATGTGAGTGGGTCATAATGGAAAAATTGAACCATATTGTAAAATTCGAAGGAAAATATTTCCATACATGGCAGTAAGAACTCAGTTGTTGTTGATCAACAAAGATCTATGGGAGATTGTGGAAGGAAAATTCAAGAAACCAAATGATGCAAATGAAGCAACAAAGTGGGAAAGTAAAGATTGAAAAGAAACAATGATTATTGGCTTGGGATTATTTGATGCCTACCTGCATCACATAAATCTAACCAAGACATCACATTTCATCTGAACGACATTGAGAAAATTGTTCGATTGCCAAAAGAGATCAGATCAAATGGCACTCCAACAAAAATTATTTGGGCTCAAGATGGAAGAAGGTGACAGTATGGTTGATCACATCAGTAAGTTTCGTTCTATTTCAAATCAATTAGCTGGAATAAAAGTTGATGTACCTGATGATGATGCAAAAGTTGTATTACTTAATAGCATGCCTCCAAGCTATTCTAACATGGTCTTTACATTGAGTAAGATAAATCCCAGTTTAGAAGATTTGATTTCTTCTCTGATAGAAGAAGAAAATAGAACCAAGAAAATTGATCTAGAGGAAAGTGCAATGTATGGTAAAAACAAATCATATGCTAAAGGGAGATTTAAATCTTTGTTTCAAAGGATCCAACTCCAAAAATACAAAGAAACAAAACTCATGTTACTATGTAAAAAATCTGGTCACTTAGCTATAAACTGCAAGAAAATAGCACGTGATTTACTTGATGGAAAATTACAAGAAAGTGCCATGGCTACTAATGAAGAAGAAGAAAGTGATGCGTAAGAACCAATGACGAAAATCATTATAATTCAAGACGTTTTATATTCGAAGCATCATCTAACTAGAGGATAGAGGTACAGAGGTTAGAGGTCAATCAGTGACCTCTCTCACCACCACGAAGGGGCCACACGAAGGTGTGGTGGCATATTGTGGTGTGTATTTTTCTTTCTGCTATGGTTTCAGCACTTTCCAATTTTTGGTGTGCTTCATTTTCAGTTGTGTGCAGTGTGATTCTATTTTAGAGTTCTTGTTTTGTGTTGAATAAGTGGAAAATTCACATTGAGGGGGGAACATGATCTCAATGTTCCATTTCCATTTCTACCTCTTTTTTCAAATTTGTATTGAGCAAGGAGTAATTCCTATGTAATTTAATGATGTAATAAAATGGTGGAAAGATGAAATCACAAGGAAAACGTAGTTTCGTGATACTTAAAGAGGATGAAAAGGGGTTCATACACTGGATATGGGTCCATATTTGATGAACATGGGATAATACCTTGGACATGGGTCTATATTTGATGAACAAGGGTTAATATGAGGTTTTTGGTTAGCCTTTTCAAAGCCATCGGTGAGCCAAGATCATGAGCATGTAGGAGAAGAAATCTGCAGAAGAAGTGTAAGTGTTTTTCTCCCATGTTTGCACTAAGGGGGGAATGTTACGAAAATTATAGTGCATTTTAGATTGGTAATTGTTGAGTTGTTTAAACAACTCATACTAATTTAGTAGAATTGGGTAGAAGTATTTGTTTAGGTTTCCTATTTATTAGGAAACTATTTTCCTATATAATTATATTATATGGAAAACATGAATCAATGAGAGAAGAATTTTCCTTTGTTTAGATTATCCCGATCTTTTAACACCCTTTTTATGAACTAGAAAATTTAGAATCTACGAACTTTATCGAATACCATTGGAAAGTGTTTCGATAGAGCCTAGGCGCTCCTGACCTTCTACACACTTATATCTAGCCTCATTTGACACTCACACAATTTTACAAGTTCATTTGTGATGCTCCGATTCCCCTCTGCTCCATCATTTTTTTAGCTTAGCACAACTTCAACATCATCAGAATCAACTAAGTCTTTTATATCCTCATTTGCAACAAGGGTTTCAAATTTAAATTACTTATTTGTTTGGATCAAATCCAATCTTCATTACATATTTATCAGCGTGCTGTTACATATTTAGATTACCTCTATTTATTTCAATATTTTCTTAATCACCTCTCAGGGTCATCATCCATTTGTGTCCTTCACTGGTCCACCTATTGTCACATCCTCCCACCCTCCTCACATTTCTATCAGATCCAATTGGCTTCCTAAGTAGTTTTTTTCTGACTTCCTATAACTACACCTCCTATTGTTGGCACCATTTCCTTTGACATCCAATTCGACACTTATCCTCATGTTGTTGCTACTTCACATGATTTCACCATCCTCGCAAGAATCTTCATCTCTGTAGATGATATCCAGCTTTCCTTCTCATTACCCAATGACACACTCATGTTCTTAAGGTTCTTACATGAATGTTGAGGGAATTGTTACAAAAATGAACCTCATTCTCACACTAGGGGGCATCGCTATTCTTTCCCACCTTCATATTTATCACATATAATCATGAACATTGTTCTACATATTTTCCTTATACAATTATCAACACATCACAATTATATTCTTTTATACTATCTAAATCACACCGCCACTTTTGCTAATCTACCACATTACATCACATACATTTCTATCATGATATCACTATACTATTCACTTTAATTTCAATACACATTCTATTCTATCCACTACTTAGCTATACTTCCCAAATCATCATACATTCCAACATTCCAAATTCAAGACAACCATTTCAACCATACACATAGAATCTAACAAATCCATGTGCAAATACCAATCATCACATCATATACCAATGCACATCAACAACACACATGATATCAATATACATCTATATATATATATATTTTCAAAAATCATAGTTACAATATACAATCATTGGGGAAATACCATCTCATCAATACATCATATAGAATACATCGTATATTATCATCATTATCTCTATATATAATCACATGATTGCTAGAACTGAGAGGCTTCGCCCCTCACTCTACGCTACTGATCTCAACCTCTATATCTCTCTAGCTGACCCCGTAATACAACAACCTCGATGTCCACTCGCATATCAGCCCCGTAGCTCAACATATCTCGTGAATACATCCCGAGCTAGGATCCTCCTCATATGACATGTGTAGCTCCGCTCAATCTCTCGCATGAGCCTCATCGTGCCTGCTCAATAAAATGATACACGTGGCTTCTGCTATAGCCACCGACTCAAACAAATGGGCATGCTCGCCCGCAATCGCATCTACCCACTCTAGCATACCTCCTCCCATGAGCACATCTAGGGAACATTCTACATCAATGTTTATATCGAGGAATCTACAATAAATGACCAATAGGCATCACTTGTAACCATGCAAAAACATTAATTACTACACAATTTTACAATATCGAACAACCAAACAACAACTAATAAATACAAATGAACAATAGTTATGCTTCGCTTGTGTTTGTTATATTATCTACATCTAGGCAGGCTCTTTCCCTCTACTCCTCCAAATGCTAGTCTACCTACTACATGATCTACCACCATTAGAAAAAGAAACACCCATCGGTGTGTCATCCACCACTCACTATACACCTAGGTGCACCCCGCATCATCAACCTATATCGACTCTATGTCCCCATCCACATCATCTCGACCCGTAGATACACTAGATATGCTCCTCTTGCCTCGACCTCATCCTTGGTCATCTGGTAGCCTCTCGTCAATCGATACCATATATATGGATCTAGGGAACATCTTGGGCCATGTCAAACTATCAAGGAACTCACTCACCCTGAATAACTTTTTCACCCTTGGGAATCAGTCCTCTAACCACATGGTGCATCAAATGCACCACAACTCAGAACCATCTTCCAACTAACCTCCATAGTCTCTATACGACCTCCATATAATGGCCCCATGACCCATCTAATCTATCATCAACCTATAGGTGGTCGTATCCATTCTCCTACTATGGGTGCCTACCCATCTTGATGTAAATATCTTGAGTTTAACCCAATCAGATTGTGGCCCACTGAGTGGCCTCAATATTTCTATATGCTCATAGGCACATACGTGTAACAAAGTGGTGGCTCCTAATCCACCCCCATGATCCTCCTGCATAAATCTATACAAATCTCTATACAAATGGGCCAATACAAACCATGCCCATGTATACCTAGTCCCATGCTCCTCTATCTTGTGACAAATATAATGTATCTTATACAATATCCTAACTCCACTACCCTCAACTACCACTGACGAAGCTAGAATCACTGTAATAAATTTCCCATGATTATGGAACACTAGATCTCAATATATCATCTAAAATGATATGGGTATCCAATGCATACTCGTGTCCCCGTAAAACCACCTTGTTGTTCTCATCTAAATATGTGCATCCACAACATACATAACATGTACTCATGCTCTCCTACAATAAGAAATCATGAAATCCTATATACATCCTCTAGTGTCATTGTATATCGCCTATTAGAAACCAAAATGTACACGTATCCACACACCACTATCATAAAAATTGGTCAACATAGGCACATTATGGGGCATCTCCTCCAATCTAGCAATGTGCTACATGCCGGAATAGTCTAATATATCTCACTCTACATATGAAAACCTGAAAACTAGTGTTAGGCTCATGACGCACCCGCATGAAACTCTCTAGAGTGTATATCCATCTACATAACACAACAAAGCAAAACAAATCTTATATTAGACACCATACATACATGCAAAATAACTCATCATAGCACAAAATTAATTAGAATATACGCATTTTCACACCACGGTGCCAAAACCCCGCCTCGATGCCATCACCGAGGAACATGTCACGACGCCCGTAAACAGTCACTAAAGATCTCTGGAATCGGGATATAGTGTCCCAAAATATAGAAACACTGACGCTTTTTTCCTAGTCAAAAATGTAGAAAATCAAAGTTTAAATTTTACTAAAATTGACCAAAATAGGCATATTTGATAATTTTTCCATAAATAATCACACATACTAACTCGCTTGGCCGTAATGTGAAGCCACGACCACCGCCACTCTCTCAAACCTTATATCGACTCACTTCTCTCACACGTGGCATCCTCACAACTCATAGCTCTAAGATTTCACTTGATCTCGATAAAAATGAAATTACTATTCACTTTTCACTATTACTATATATAGTAATTCCAATTTTCCATATAATATAGTTCATATTTACAATCATTATTACAACTAATACATGTCACACGATTTTTCCTCATATCTTGAGTTCCATTACCCCATTTTCCTCCCCATTGGCACATCCATTCGATCACAATTTCCCTAGCACCATACTATATACTTTACATGATTCCATATTCAAATATGAGACATACACATGTCAATACATATACATATCTTGTCACTTAAATTACTATCTCTTATTCACTATTATACCTTCAATAGTCTTTCTTTTGGCTCAAGGTTTTACTCCACCCTCACCCTTTCGCCAAAAGGGGGCATACAATCAGATAACCTAATGATCCCTCTTAGTATACAACACAATCAATCAAGCTCCTAATATATTACTATCACAATTTTCTATGATCTTATTCAAACACAGCTTGCAATCATTTTATTAATCATTCAATACTTTGTACTATTTGAAATGTATTCCCTGAAATGACTTAATCTAGGGAAAAATCTCTTCCCGAGTAATCTAATAAGTAAATATTATTTCAAGTAATCTTCTATCACTCAAAATCAAATCAATCAATCAAGATAAGAATCATAGTTACCATATCTACCAGATGACCTAACTTGGGAGCCAAATTATATTATTGTTTTTAGATGACATAACTTAGAAGCCATTCAATATTATGCAAACCAAAACATCCGTTACTATAGGAGTGGGGAAATGAGACATCATTGTCTTTCCTATACTGCTCCTATGAGGTTTATTCAATCAAAACAAACAATTTTTCAATCGAAACTAAATTGAAGCTAAATTTGATATCTATATGTCTGTAATGGTAGGACCCTTTTGGGGATGCAGTCATGGATTGAGATTATAACTTGACTTATCTCCCCAACACTCTTCCTCTAGTGGAAGGACGCCAAAATAATCCCGTTTTCAAAAAAATCAGGTTGGGAATTGACCACTCCCTACCTCTTCAATCTCCTTTGGAAACAATTCTAAATCTCCAAATTCTCCAAAATCCTTTAAATTATCTCTCTAAGTGCTCTTTACGATGGTTTTCTATCTCTACTTACACCACATGGGTTAAAAAGTTGATCCATGTTTCGTTATGCTAGAAGTTCCTACATTCTACGCGCGCTTTGCAATATGGCTTCTCTCGACTTTCTATACATGTATGCTCCTTACTTATTTTACACTACTTAAATTTCATTCAAATAGCATAAAGGGGGAAAATATAGATAGAAAATCATGCACATATTACTATTTTACTATGCCATCAATATGTTGTTATATACATGAATCTCAAGTAATAAAGTATTCTTTGATGACACAATACCTTGTCCATCTACTTGTTTTGATTGATTTCCATTGTACTTCTCCCCTACATCTGTCATTTCTATACCATGTTCTAATTGAAGTCACATGGATCTCTTTTTGTCTGTTTTTACACATCTGTCATTATTTATTCCAAGACACCAACACCCATTATGGACACTAGCGCCCAGTGTATGTGTGCATTCTTAGTGCTCCTATCCTGTTTATTCCTTTTACTTATTTTGACATTTGTGGTTGGAATTTTTAGTTTTATTATCCCTATCCTAAGCTCATAGTCAGAATTTTGTGTCACTAGTGTCAAAATTCAAACAAGAGATCCATATATATACATAACATACACACTATAATTTTGTCTAGCAATTCTAAGGGGGAACAACATCTACATACTATCACTCCTATCAAAAGGACTGCATTTATGGGATGCATACACTTCATAGGAAGGGGACATGTTGAATTCCATACCACACATTTACATCTAATCTAGCTATAACCTCGCTATCTTAGCGTCATCACATGCGCGAGGGAAACTTAAGGACACTATTTCACACACAAGAACACAAAGCTACATGGATTCTAGAATTTAGTGCAACTCTTGGTCATAAGTTCACTCTTTGGGTGACCGTCAGGGTCAATCCAACTTCACATATTGCATATTGTATTCAGATTTAATGTATTTGTGAGATTTTGTAGGTAGCTAGGGTTTGTTTTACAGTTACGATTATCTCCCTGATCAAAGATAAAATATCAGCTCACCAACAAAAATAAATGAGAAAACATAACGACATAGAAGAAATTAAATCTTGACCTCCCGCATACACACCAATGCCTGTAAGCGGGCCCCAATGCCTAGTACCCCCTGTCCTACTACAGACACCCTTGTTTAGCCTCAATGCAGAGTTCTAGATCTCATTATCGAGCTCTCGTCACATCATTTCCTATCGATCCAAAGATATTTACACAAAGCCTCGACTACCTACAAGATTGTACATGAATTAACTAAGTCACCTATCTCTTCCATTTTCTTGTAGTCTTGCATTTTTGAGTGCTTAACATATACATTTTACCGTATTTTATCACATTAGTTACTTTGAAATTAGATTTAATCAAGTTTTTATTAAATCTACTACATCATATTTATTACATAAGGAATTAATTAATTAATTCACCCGCTTGCAAGAGTGATTAAATCACTTGGGTAAATAATTAATTAAAATACATTCCACTCAAATTATATTCTATTAAATAATTAAAATTTCCTTATATGTGTAAATTATAAAAATAATCATCCGCATACACCTTAATTAAACAATAAAATAATAAAACCCCAATAATTTCCCTTTAGTCCATGGAGTGAGGTGAACTAAAGGTCTCCAAGATTTTTTAATAATGTCCCAAAAAAGGGGACATTACAATCCTCCCCTCCCATTTCTTTCCCTCAAGCAAATTCCAGCTTCTCATGCCCCACCGCCAATGTATCCATATTGAAAAACATCCATATAAGAGCTCATGTGCCTATCAAATGAAAGGGATGATGTAGAAATAATACCTTGCATTGGATGCCCCACTCTTTCTTGAATTCCTTAATTTCCCATGGAGTTCTATGGTTGTCATAACAAGAACACCAACTACGGTCATACCAAATATAGACGAAAAATATGAGAAGTCACCATGAATTTGGCAAGCAACATTAATTTTCATCGATCCTTGCATCAAAATTGTTCCTCAAATTGAAAGAGAGTTCTTCAACCATGTATATGAAAACACTTGAGTAATGTAAGTGGTTATCATAAATGATGACAATCGTAGACACAAAATCACACACTCACTCGCTATTTACTATACCACCAAGTATGTTGTTTTATGTATGGATCTTGCGTAAGAAAATTATTCATTGATGACCTATTCCCTAGTCCATTTGATTGCCTTTTTGTTTTCATTTCTTTTATCTTTCACACTTTTCACTCATACACCCAGTTTTGGTAAGGTCATAGAGATCTGTGTTAGGAGAGCAATCTCCACTCATTTTTCATTTCATTTGTCTCAGACACTAGCACCCAAGGATTGGACACAAGCATCCAGGTGCTCTTGTCCATCCTAGGCACCCATGCCCTCTTTATGTTTGATCTTATTTTTTACATTTGAGATCGGTCTTTTCAGTTTTACCTCTCATATCTTAGGGTACTAGTCGGAATGTCGGATCATTAGTGTTTAAATTCAAGCAAGAGATCCCTATATAAACACAACATACATACCATAATAAGGGTGTGAAATTATTATCAAGGGCTACCTATCTACATATCTCAAGGGACTGAATTTGGGCACATTATTCTTCATACCCAATACATACGGAGGGGATTTCATTCTATTCCATCCACACATTTACATTTTAGCTAGCTACCACCCGCTATCTTGGCGTCATTGGCGAGGGAGACCTAGTAGCAATATTGCACAAACAAGATCATAAAAATACATTAGGTCTTAGATTTAATGCAATTCTTAGTCCTAAGCTCACTATTTGACAAATGAGGACAAATTGATACCTCATTTTGTATCTTTCTTTTTTAGGATTTGAAGTCTTTTTAAAGGTTTTGCAGGAGGATATTTGTGTGTAAGTTTACTGATACTCCTAGCATTCTAAGTGAGACATACAATCAAACAAGTGTGAAATCCTAGAGAAAATATCGAACCATGTTCCAACCCTTTCTCGTAGACTCCAATGCCCCCACAAAGGTCTTGAGCACCCAGTGCACCCCTGTTCCTACCCAGTGCCCCTTGTCCAGAATTTCCACCTCCTCTGCATTTTTCTGAGGTTTGTTATGATGATTTGTATTTCTATTTCATCACATTATTGAGCCTAAGAACACTTTGGGTCAAGTGAAATAAAGGTAAGTGTCTTATCTCTCTCATTCATTTCATAATTAAAATCAAATAAATTGTTTAGCATTTATATTTCATTGTATGTCATTTATAATAGTCATTGCTTTCAAATTTTATTAAAATAAAATTATAGATTTTATTAAATCATTTTAGTGAACCCGTAGTTTATAAATCATTTCCCTAGGATCCACTAAAACCCTAATGGCTCGAGTGTCTCTTCTCATCCTACATAAGCTATGACTCATGAGAGTATAAACCTTATCTATGATTAAGTGGTTATTGTTTAAGTTTGCGCTCTCTATCACAATATTACTCTTCCGATGAGGTTAAAATAAATATTTCAGCTAATGAATGCAATATTCCTACTAGCTTTGTTCATTCTATCATTAGTATTGTTTCATATCCAAAATCTTTTCTAGTTGTCATCTTAGTTATCCTATCAGCAATAAGCCTCCTCCACCTTCTTCTATTTCGTCATTGCAACTTTGGATGAGGCTATTATTGATTATCTGCTTAACCTTGATAGCGGTAGTACAAATCAAACACCTAAAGACAATGTACATGTGCATGATCTTACTTATAATACTAGTTAGGATAATTATATAGCTACATCTCATACTCCTTTCATTTTTGAAATATTTTCTAGTGATTCTAAGGTTATATCTCATATTAGCTCTCCTTTGTTATACATTTATGACACTCTTGATGAAATCCTCGTGCATCTCAATTTTTTTTGATATTGATCGTGGTACACTGATAGTAATGATTCCACCTCTTTACATACTTTTGAATGTGAATCCCCTACTCCAATTTCATCTTCTTCTGATATTGTGTCTAGTAATATGCATGTTGAATCATATCCTTCCATTACTTCATCTCCTAACAATTCTTCCAATGATACTCCTAATGATGCTATCAATATTCCATGTTCTTCACCACCCATTAATTCTTTCACACCTACACCTATGGTGCCTATAACATCAGTATCCTCCACTTATTCTTCTAGTATTCCTATGATCACTCATAATGGAAAGAGACAACCACTCAATACACCATCTACATCTCCTACTATTCGATCACAGGATATCTTATCACTCATGCATGTTATTGGTCAATTAAAATCTCAGGTCCAATCTCCCACTCTTGAAAGCAAGGCATATTATGCCTCCATTGATAAAAAAATATTTACATGGAAATCCTATTTTAAAAAGATTCATAATTAAATATTCCCTAAGGATTTTATTATACTTACATTTTCATGCTTTGATGATACCGACAACCCATATTTACACCTCAAGCATTATCTTCTAGCTATGAATTATTAATCTAATGATCTATTATTTCTTAAATCATTTCATCATATTCTTACTGTTGATTCTCTCCAATGGTACACACATTTACCTTTCAGATATATTAGTACCTATTGTGAGATGGAAGAGGTCTTTCTTCGTCACTTCATACTTAACAATGGCCCTAGAGTCACCCATGCCCGCTTACCTAACTTACATCAAGGTAAGATATAACCTATTGTTGATTACATTTTGCACTTCAATGTTTGCATGCATCAGCTAGTCTTTCAACCCATTAACTTAGAAAATTAATTCATCTTTTTTTGTAGCTTGATCCTTGCTTTAAAAGAGTGCTTGCAATATGACACTTGTGAATCATTCACACTCTTATGTTATAAGTTCATCAATCTAGAACATGATCTCATTGTTGCACATGTTATAGATCATCCTCCTATTACTGTTGTTGTTGCATTATCTAGTTCTTCTCCACTTCCATCTATTGAGCATCCTCCACGGTATCTATCTCCTCCACACTGCAAACAAGTTTAGTCTCCTACATTGTATAAGTATCCTTCATCTCCTCCACCACGTGGGGCTCCACCTTGGAATTTTACATCTCCTTCACGTGAGCCATTACACTTTTCTCATCACACTCAACCTCATGATGTGTTGCATGATTTTTTTGACAAGCATTTGATTCGTTTATCTTCTAATCAGCATCATCCACCTCCCCACTTGCAATGCTAGTGTGATCGACCTTATTGTAACTATCATCGTATAAATGGCCAGCGTAACAATGATTGTTGCGCCCTTCATGATATATTAAAATAATTCAAATATATGGGTGTCATTTCCTTTGGCTCTTGCTCCCATGGTTGTTCTATGTCTCCAATTCCATGCAAGCATGTTGTTACTCCCATTTACTTATCTCCTTCATCTAGTTCTAAGGTCATTATTCATACGCATTCTCCATCACATTCATCCACTGTTACACCATCTCATCCATCACACAACACTACTACTACACATTGGCTTCCTAAGTTTCGACATCCGTGATTGCCACCACCGCATATCCCATCATTGGCATCATGTCATCAGCATTCATTTTGGCTAGTACACTCATGTTGCTTCCATTCCGCATGCTTCCACCACTCCATGCCCGCTTGGTCTTTAATAGGTTATTTTTCTCACTTTACCCCTCAATGACACACTCGTGTTCTTAAGGTTCTTACATGAATGTTGATGGATCTATTATAATAATAACCTCACCATATATCAAGTGATACACATTATATCGATATATTTATCTAGCATACATTATCATATCACTTCCCAATGACAAACTCTTTCTTTATGGTTCATTCTTAACTACTGAGGGTCTTATATAAATGAACCTTATCATCTACACACTGGGGGAATCATTATTCTCCTTCCCCCTCTTCATCATAATAACACACGCTTAAATATGATCTTATGACCATCTCATTCACATACTCTTTTACATCATTCATTTTACACATACTTTATCATTCATCACAACTCTATTCACACATACAATACACGTCTTCATCATTTCTATATCACATGGAAAAAATGAAACTATATGCACTATCTATTATCAAATATGCCATCTCATCGTGATCACATTAATCATCATTATTGATTAGTAAACATCAACTTCGTAATGTAAATCACATCGAAAAAAACAAAGAATGCTCAAAACATCACACATTGAATATAACAACAATAATCGACACATCATACATCAACATACGTGTACCAATCATCACATCGCATAACAATAAACATCAAATACAATGAGCATACATCGATAGTCAATGTATATATCAATCGCTTCAAAATCATAGTTACAAAATTTCATATCCTGGGGAAACTCCCCATACATAAATATATCAAGACATATCATATCTCGTCATCGTTATCACTATCTACAACCACTAGAGCTCTAGAACTAGATGCTTCATTGCTTAATCTATGTCATTGATCATGGCCCTTATATCTCTCTACATGTCTATGTAATAATGTCACCTCAATCGAATATTCCACAAAATGACCTCTGTAGCTCCACAAACCTCGTAAATACATCCTATGTTAGGGGATATCCACCCACAACCTCTCTAGCTCATTGTTTCTCCTCTTGCACCGCATCCTCTCACTCAATAACACAATAAAATTAGCCACCACTAATGCTACTAGATCAAATAAGTGTGCATGATCACCCACAATAGCATTCACACACTTTAGCATACCTCCACCTATGATTACATTGGTGGGAACATTATGCATCAATGACCGGATGGATGTGTCCACAATCAGTGACCAAAGTATGCATCACCTACATCCATATATCAACACATTAGATTATAATGACAGTAAAAAACAAAATAACCAATCAAAAACCATTATACTCATGCTCTCGCTATCATCAAGTTATTATGATATCAAGGGCATGTGATTTCATTTCTAATCCTCCACTCGGTGGTGCTCCCACCACATCCAAAAATAATGGAAACAAAAATACCATTTGATGTGATGCCCATCATGAATGATATGCCTTTGTATACCCCGCATCATCCATGTCTATTTGCTCTATCATCACATTTGCCTCGTCTAGCCCAGAGATTCTGTTTGTGCCCCTATGGGACCTGGTCTAGCTCCATCCCTCCTTAGTGTCCTAATGGATCTCACCCATACATATGGCCCTGGGGTACATCATAGGCCATAACAAATTTTCATGTTACACACTCTTCCCCGGAATAGCTCGGTCACCCCCGGAAAACAATCCTTTAACCACATTATTTGTTGAATACATTGTGAGCTCTACTCCATGCTATGGTCACCCTCCATAGTCTCATTATGGCGTACATATCATGGCCTATGGTCCCATATGATGTAAGCATCACCCCGTAGGTATCGAGTGTTCATCCTCCTACTATGAATTCCTACCCATCTCCTAACAAATATATTTTGCCTCACCCACTCTCCTCGTGGACCACCAAACGACCTTAGTATCGCAATATGATCATAGGCCCATACATGCAACAATGTGGTAGCTACAATAACACCCATTCGCTGCTCCTATGTGAATCTATATAAATATTTGTACAAGTCGGACAATACACATTGTTCCTAAGTATCTCATCCCATGCTCTCTATTTGACGGAAAATGTCATGCATATTATACAAGATGCCTACACCACTTCCTCCACTACAAACAATGAAGTAATCATAATGTCAATGAACTTATGAAATCATGGAACCCCCTGATCTCAGTATAGAATCCAGACTAATATAGACCTCAAGTATATACTCAGGGCCCTTGTAAAGTACCACCTAGCGGCCCTCATCTTCCTCTAAGCATCATCTATAGCCATCACTTGAACCCTCTCACCAATAATAGGCAATCACAATATGTGATACACATCCTCTAAAGTCACTTTCATCTCCCCTATAGGTAACCAAAAATGTGCAAGTATCGGCACATCACCTCTTAAAAATACGGTAATCATCGGCATATTATAAGGCACATCTCCCATCCTCGCTATGTTATGCAGGCTGAAATAGTCCAATACATGCAACTCGTCATCTTAAAAAACCAAACGTATAAATGTAGTAAAATGAAGACCACCACAAGACTCCCATGAATGAATATCCTCTACACAACAAAAACACAACGTTATAACCTCATACATATGTAAATACACCTAGCAATAGCATCAAAAACATCAATTTCTCTCGTTTTTACAATCAGGCTAAGAAAAACTCTTATAGGTCATTAGCACCTAGGAGAAGGATGCGGGTTCCCAGGAGAAGGTCACCAACAGCTATATCTGTGCAACCTTTGGCGTCCCAAAGGTCATTAGCACATTCACCACTCTTGCCTGTGTCCTAAATGCCTAGAAACTTCAAAAATATTTTTTTGTAAAAATCATGAAAATGGCTAATTTGAACACTCTTTTCAAAAAAAAATCACAGCTTATTATCTCGATTGTCATACGTGACGCCAAAAATTCCGCCACCATCTCAAATCAACTCAATCGTGGTGCTCTCACTTGAGGCATCTTCACACACCCAGATCTCAAAATCAAACTAGTCTAATAGTCAAATGAGTTTCCTTTTCACTTTTTTATAATATTATTTATCATAACATTCGATTACCTACCGCTTTATAGTCATCATTTACACTTCTCCACCAAACTAATACACATTGCATGATTTCAATGATTTCAATCCGATTCATGTCTCATTTGCAGCGTTATTTTCATAATTCTTCCTAATATCATATCGTACACATTCCACAAACACTATATTCCTCTTTGACATTGTTTCAACTTGATATACACACCATTTTGCGATACCTATCATACATTCACTATTACATCATTACATAATTACTTTCAGCTCAACATTCATTCTCATCATCACTCCACATTTCCTCGAAAGGTGGGGCATCTCATAATCCCCTCACACCATAATGTGATCATTTTACATTTATAACTTCGTATTATCAAAAAAATCTTTTACATTACGTGAAATTTCATACCACTTTATAATGATTCCCCTCCAATGACCTCAACTGAGGGAAACAAAGTAAAACCTCTCCATGAGTAACCAATCAATCAATCACACATATTCAAATATCGATAACACAAACCTTATACTATTTGAAATCAAATCAATCAACACGACGCATCGTATTTATCCTCCCAGATAACCTAACTTGGGATTTACATCACCACTTTCCTAGATGACCTAACATGGAAGCCATCTCATACACATTGCAGTGAAACCCTTAGAGTGGGGGAAATGAGACATCATTGAAATTCCTATAATGCTCATATATTGATTATTCACGTTTGATAAAAATAAATAAAAATGGATCCAAATAGAAAAAATCTAGTCTTTATTTGTATACAGTAGCTTAGACCTTTTTAGGATGTAGTTAAAGTTAGAGAGTAAAACTAGACCTCTCTCCCTACACTCTTCCTCTAACGGCAAGACACCATGTTTCACCAGATTCTTAGTAGATTAATGAAACAAATAAGGGTACAAGGCGAATGAGGAATAATTATTGTAATATCGGTTAAAGGTTGAATGCACGTATATATGACTTCCAGATCAGAATGGATGTGAGATCTCCCTTTTGGCTAGGAGGAACTACTTGTAGATATAAAACAATACCACCAAATAGAGTTAAATAAAACAATGAGTGGACTTCCTAGCGGAAGCTAGATCCAGGAAGCATGATACTTCTTGAACAGATGTCAATCCACTTTTATATAACAATATTAATGCTAGTTAAATCATACATGAAGTAAATATCCTATTAAAATTGAAATGATTTAGGTATCTCATACAAAACAATAAGAAAGGTCATGCAAAAGGTTGTTTAAGGTCAAAACAAGAGGGTTGATTGGTTGGTGTTGAGTTGCAAGTCTGGTATAGGATCTAGGTAAGGTCTGGTAAGGATTAGGAATGGTTCTGGGCTATTGGGAAGTGGGTATTATCTCACTTGTCTAAGTTATATTGCACGACAAAGTAACCAGATTTGATGAATGAACGATGCCGCTTAGGAAGAGTGACCGATGTCGGTTGGCTAACCGCATCCAGTGAGAGTAAATTAGTAGAAATTTGTTAGAATTGGTTTTCCGACTCCGTGGTTTCACGAGAGGTGGAAATGGTGAGGGTGGGTTCGTAAAATGGTTTTGAAGACTCAGAGATGATTAAGAGAGGGTGAAAATGGGTGAAAATTCCGGGTATGATTAGGTGATGGGTTGATAGAAGGAAGGAAGTATATGGGTATGGAGAGAAATAGACTATAGAGATGAATAAATAAATCTACACAAGGAAACTAGAGATTCAATGTAGAGATGTTAAATACTTATTGGAAAATAGATTGAGGACATAGGTGATCAAGATGGTGACAATAGAGATCTAGAGAGAAGATCCATTGTGTTCATGCCATGGAATTGTGGACCTCTATGCCTCTTTGTTGTGAATCTGTGATCATGAAGAGGATGATGAATGGTGACCGATGTTGGTAGTGCTCCAATGTGTCTTCTTTTTCCTGAGTGCTAAAGAAATTCAAGTGCTCCAAGTCTCTGGAAGAATGAGATCCTGAATGAAAATGACCAACCTGGGAAAAAGGTTGCAGAACTATATATATGGTAACCGATGATGGTCAAGGTGACCGGTGGTGGTTGCTGGGTTAACCGACATCGGTTAGGGTGAGAAATCCTAGGTTTACCAAAAATAGCAGATCTTGGCTATTTTTGGCATGCTCTGCTTGTTAGTCTGGGTCTCAAGTGATGGTTAGCACTTAGATAAGTGGGAATGTTGTTGGAGAAGGAATAGGAATTTAATGTTAGGGTTAGACTAAGTCTTAGTTAGTTAAGATAAGTAGAGACTAAGTCTTAGTTAATTAATAGGCTAAGAATAAGTCCATGGTGAGGTGTCTAGGTGATGTGGTCAGGGTGACGTGTAAATTAATTAAATTAAATTATTTAAATTAATAAATAATGTGAGGATGGGTTATAATTATATTACAAGTAATTAAATTAATATGAATGTGGCGTAAAGGGGTCATTGTTAGGTGAACACGTTATTTTAATTGCTTGAAAGGGGACCAAGGGGAGTGTGACCCAAATTTGGTGTCTACATTTTTCCTTTTGTTGTGTAGATTGTATTGATAAGTGACGTTGACAAAAATAGGAACTGGTTTCCCCAAATATAAGTGAGAGTGGGGTTACCTTAAGTAGGGCTAAGGGCGAGGTGAGGCACTGAGTGTGGTTGGAGGTGATCCCCCTCCAACCAGGAACTGATGAGGTGTTAGATGAAGTCGGTGAGTGGTTTGATAAATGGGTAAGTGATGAAAGTGATGGTAGGTGGGTTATAGGGGAGGGTATGGGAAATTTGGGTAATGGTTTAAGGGTTATATTAGGTAAGGGTAATGGTAAACGAATGTACACACACATATAGACTATGACACGGTACTAGATGGTAGAGCTTGCAAACTCTACATTGTCCAAGGTCGATAGGTTTATCCAAATGAGGTGGAAGTGTTTCAGGTATCCAAGGTACATGATATGGTCCGAAAACACAACTTAGGTTAGGTGCAGGAACATTTAGGTATGATCCGGTACACCAAAGGTTTGGTCGAGATAAACAACATGACAATAGGCAAGGTAAGGTCATTAGGATAAACAACACGGGTAATAACATTACAAGGTATAAAGTGAGTACACAAATTCCAATGTCACAAAAGGTGGTTCAGTTAGGGTATATAGGTCATGGCATGGGTAAGGCCTAGGTATAGGTAAATAACATGTCCCTAAATGTAGGTAAGGACATGTACAAGTAATTTAGGCTTGTGGGTAGGGTGTAATAGGGGTTGGGAGGTTCAAGTAGGTATGTAATCAGTAATGTTTTTAGGTAAAAATGGTCTGAATGTGGGTGAAATGGTAATGGTAGGTGACTGATGCCGGTTAGGGAATAACCGATGTCGGTTAGCTAGGGCATGACATGACTGACGTTGGTCATGTCGATTTGGGTCTAAAAAGAAAAATTTGTGTTTTACGATTCATTTTGAATTTTTCCATTTGTAGAAAATGACAAAGGAGAAAGTGAGGCTTGGAAAATGATAGTACAAGGCATTGAGCTGAGTTGGCAAGCCAAGCGCGTAGGGTGATTGGCATTTGATCAGCGGATCCCAGAGATCGATTTGATTGTTTTCATTGGTTTGGAGGTGAGCCATTGATTTGGTCATGGCAGAGGTGGGAGAAGGTGTGGGAGGTCCACCGACATAGAGACCAGAGGTGCCACCACGTAGACGTTATCGAGATGAGGTAGGAGGCGATACAAATCCCTCTTTTGATTGAAAAATTATATTGTTAAAACCATTTTTGGTTAAAAATGGGATTTTGAAATTTGAAATTGTGGGTAAAATTGAAGGAAATGAGGGGTGGGGAGGTCACACATAGGTTAAATAGGTGTGGGAACTAAGCTAGGATAAGGTGGGATGGGTAAATGAGGGTGTCAGGTAAGCTTTGGTCAATTTTTGAGAATGGGGGAATAGGTTTTCAGTTTTGGAAAAGAGGTGAATGGTAAAGGAGACAACATGACCCACCTAATTGATAAGAACCATAATGATTCTATCATACCAAAGATTGGATTATGAACATAAGACCCTGAGGCATTACATAATTGACTATTCTAAGGGTGAAGAAAGTCACATGATCAAGAAATGTCGTGTTTGTGGCATGTCCCTTAAGCAGAAGGAAATTTAGGGTGAAAAGGTGATGAGGTGAAAATAGTTTGGTTTTTAGCGTAACCTAGTGTGAGACAACATGACTATTTGGCAAGAGACTCAAGATCAAAATAGGAAAGTCCATGATGAAAAAGTTATCTTTTTCTTTTTTCTTTTGTTTTTATAGAATGATCGATGTGGAAGTCTATATGGGATGAGTAGATTATCTCCTTGAGGTCTTCATGAAGTTGATCGATGCAGAAGCTTCTAATATTTTATTTTATTTGTTTGCAAGAATAGTCTTCTTTTGATGATAGACTATGTATAGTATGGCTAACTTTGTATAGCTGTCCTTTGAGGGAGCAAATATTTATAAGCAAGAATGAGATAGAGTAGATTTTCTTATTGAGGGAGTCATCTTTTTGGAAGTTTGACTCAAGGATTTGAATCCCATTTTACTTTTGAAATTGGTTTGCTTTGTACTTTTAGGTCATTGAAAAGACTATAGAGAAAGATAGGATCTTGTGTTGAAGACAAAATCAAAACACACAGAGAGTTAACTATGACATAGAGTGTTTAAGGAATGAATGACCATGGGATTCCATCTTAAAAAAAGATGAAAATTATCCATGAGGATCATGCCATGAGTAGAGCCGTGGTACTCATATTAAAGATAAGGCTGAAAGGTGACGGATAATCACATGATTCTTGTTTAGTCGTTGAGCCTTAAAATAGGTAAAATTGAAGGTGAATGGTGCTCAAGGGATGAGCACTTAATAGACATAAGATGATTTAAGAATTTATTCAACAACATAATGGTCAAAGATGCAAGGCATTTAGGGGCTCATTTGGGTTTACCTTCGAGTGAAGACAAACGATAAGCAACTGATCCATAGGCATGAGTAATGATATAGGGTCTAAGCCAATTAGGAGAAAATTTACCCCGTTTACTTTTCTCCTCTTTTGTTACATGTTGATTTTCCTTCAAGACGAGGTCACCAACCTGGAAGGTTAGTTCATGGACACATTTTTCATAGGTACATTTGATACATTTTTGGTATATTTGGAGGTGATCAAGAGCACTGCGATGACATCGCCTAATAATTGGAGTTGTTCCAAATGGTCATGGTGAAAGTCCTCATCTGTGAGCATATCTTTGAGTGAGATACAAAGAGATGGAATCTAGACTTCAAGAGGCAAGACAACCTCCGTACCATGTGACCGACCGTAGAGAGAAAGGTGTAGCAATAGTTGAGGTATGAATACTAGTACGATAAAGCCATAAGGAAAAGGAATGCACGTTTACCAATCCTTTCTAGTATCGCCAACTACTTTCATAAGAATTTTTTTAGGGTTTTGTTGGTTGATTTAACTTGGCCATTTGTTTGAGGGTAATAAGGTGAGGAAAACTAAGTTGAATGTTGAAGGTGTCACAAATTTTCCGTAGGGTTTTGTTTTTGAATTATTTTCTATTATTAGTGATGAGGCGGTGAGGAACACCAAAGTGACAAATGATGTGATGGTTGATGAATTCACATATTTTCTCAGATTTTGTAGAAATAAGAGGTATGGCTTCTAACCATTTAGTGTAGTATTCAATAGTGGTAATAATCCATTGATGGTGTTGGCAAGAACGAGGATTGATCTCTTTGACAAGATCCAAACCTCATTGAGAGAAATACCAAAGGTCTCGTGTGACCCGTGTAAGACGTGACTATAATGAAATTACTTGTATAATTCAGATCATGAGCAGAAATATAACACCAAATAACACAATATTCTAGAATAATGATCTCAATATGCAATTAGAATAGCTTCGCCACTTCGAGGGGGCAACCTCCAAACCATACAATAATACTCAAATGCTCCAATGATGATGAATTACTACCTACAATCCCCTATATATACTATTCATATGTTATGGCCATCACCAAGGCCGACCTACTAAGCATGAGAAAGTATAAATGATATAATAAAATGATATGGTAAGCCACAAGTTGGCTACTCATATCCTAATACAAGCAATAGGTTAAGGGCGTAGCAAAGACTAGGGTGTGATGAAGATTAGTGTGTTGGCATTGACACTTCACACAATGTTTGACATAAACACAAAAATCACGTTTAAGGTAGGCCAATAATAGCCCAGGTGGAGAATAGGTTTAGTGATAGCTAAACCACTAAAGTGACCTCCACAAATTCCTTCGTGAACTTCCTTGATGGTGTAGGGAATTTCAGAACTTATTAGGCATCGTAAGAGGATACCATCAAAGCCATGTTTATAAATAATACCACCCATGATGACATAGCGAGAGACACCTTTAAGAAAGGCACATTATACCTTATGAGTAAGGTCTGAAGGTAGAATTTAAAGGGAAAGGTAGTCTATAAACTACTTATACAAAAGGTCACGTGGGTCAGGTTCAATGGTTCCAATGAGGTTGACATCTCGAAATAAATAAGAAGGTGATTGCAACCTTTGTAGTGTGACAAATATTTTCGAGTCGATGACAAAAGCAGGTATCTCGAGATGTAAGACAGGACATGGTGTCCACAAATTTGTTAGTGGAATGTGGAGTGGTTTGAAGTTCAAAATGGTCAAAGGTAGTCAAAATTATATCTACATGATGTTTATACTTTTGAATTATTTCATTACTGAAACTGGTATATACCATTAACTTGATTTACAACCAGTTGAGAGTCGCCAAAGATATTAATCGATTTTACGTCTAAGGTGATGGTAGTTTGAAGAACTTATATGAGTGTTTCATAATCGGTGATATTTTTAGTATAATCAAAATATAATTTGAAATATAATGGTATAGGCTCACCGTTAAGGGAATGAGGATAACTCGCACCACCCCCATGCTGAAATTTGGAATCATCAAAGAATAAGGTCATCTGGTAAATGGTATCATCTAAAGAGAGGGTAGCAATGGATTCATCAGGGAAATCAAAGTTAGAGGATTGATTTCTAGAGAGAGCTGAGTCTTCGAGAGTTGGTCGCTGATGGTTTGTCCTTTGACATATTTTTAGGTCTCTAAGAAGCATGAACCAACGTGCAAAGAAATTGATGTTGATAGGACTTAGCGCATATGTAATGTAAGGGGTCAGTATTGGTGAAAACAATCTTTTTGTGGTTAAGTAGGTCATGGTGAAGTTTAGTGGTGACAAAAACTAAGGAAAATCATAGTTTTTCGATGTGAGTGTATCTAGTTTCATATTCTAAAAGTGTACGACTTATATAATAAACTGATTGCTCCATGTGTTGCTCGTCAGCAATGAGTGGGCATGCACCCAAGGAATGATTAGTGGCAGAAATGTAAAGGTAAAATGGTTGGTCATACTTAAGGGGAATGGGTACGGTGATTGAAGGAGGTAGTTTTTAAGGCATCGAAGGTTTTTGGCATTCATCATCCCATTTGAAGGAGACGTCCTTTTGAGGAGATGATGAAATGGGTAGAATGGTTTCGAAAAGATGCAAAATAAAGTGATGAATAGATTACAACTTGCCTTGCAAACTATGAAGTTGACGAAGGTTAGTAGGTGGAGGCATTTCAAGAATATCCTTGATTTTAGTAGGGTCAACTTCTATGCCACACAAAGAAATGATAAAACCAAGGAGCTTGCGGAAGATTAGTGAAGACATATTGTTAGGCTATAGGCAAACACAATATTTGATGAGACGGTCGAAGATGACCTTAAGGATGGTAAGGTTTGGCTCAAAGATTATATTTGGAAAGAAGATCATCAATGTAATCTTCCAATATGTGATGCATAATGTCATGAAAGATATCACCATCATAATTGATATGTGGCACCAACGTTTTAAGGCCAAAAGGCATGACACGATAATAGAAGGTTCCCAAGGAGTGATGAAGGAAATTTTTTCATGTTGATCCCCCTGGGAAAGTAATATTTGGTTATAACCCAAGAAACCATCCATGAGGGATGACATCTCATGGCCAGCGATAAGATCAACGAGTTGGTCAATACTAGGTAGAGGAAAGTCATCTTTAGGGCAAGCTAAACTAAGGTCATGGAAATCCATGCAAATGCAGAGTTCCCCTGTTGCTTTTGTTACGAGAACAATGTTAGAGATCCATTGCGGATGATCAATGGGTAGATGAAGGAAACCAAAAGAAGGCGTTGTAGTTCTTATTTGATAAGAAGGAAATGTGATGATTCATTTTCTGCAACTTCTATTTTATGGGTTTGGCTTCAGAATAGTTATGATATTGTGGACCATGATGTTTAGGTCAATACCGGGCATATCGGTGTAGGAAAAAGCAAAAGCATTGCTAGTATCTCGAGAGAATGAGGTAAAAGCTTCCTACTTAGCAACATCTAAAGATTGTCCTATCTTTAAAATGTGTGGGTCGTCCTGAGTGTGGATATTGATTTCAATGGTCGATTCGTTTAACATGGTTTGTGTCTCAGAAGGTAACGACCGATGAATATAAGAATCTTCCGCACCAAGGTAGGTGAGAATAGACTCATCATCTTGACATTAAACGATGTTAATAGAAGGTGTATCATCATCGATCATGTCAGGATACAAGAAGGGAAGAGAAGAGGGAGCCTCACTATCTCGTTGATAAGTCGAGGTCCCAAGGAAATGGTGTTCACAAAAAAAAGTTAGGAGGAATGGATTCTAGATCCATAGACTCCGTAGGTGAAGGTGGTGAAGTTGGTAGATGGGGTGAAGGAAGTTTTCATCCTCAATGAGTTCGATGTGGGATTTCTTGAAGATGGTTTGGCAAAGCCAATACCACTTCGGTCTTTATGTTTACGTGTGGTGCATGGAATGACAATATGATGACATTTGCATTATAGAAAAGCAAAGCCAAAACCCTTCCATGCACAATGATGGAGGAAGGTGTGGGTGAAGCAGTGGTTGGTGAGAGATTAAAGGTCAGATGAAAATGGTCACGTTTGGGAAGGTGGCTCGGGCGAGTAGGTAGAAGTATCAAGTCCCCCATATGTTAAGTTGGTACAAAGGTGGGGAGGACCATAAGGGAAAACCTCACCTATGCGGTGATCATAGTGAGGATGTTGGCAAAGGTTACCATACTCTTGAGGAGTAAGGAATGTGTCGATGTTGTATAGGTGGTACTCCCCATAGTGAGACGTTGAAAACACCTTCTAAGGGATCGGTAGTGGATATGTGGGTAGCGGGAATAGATGAATCACTAGGTGATTGTGAAGAAGAAGAAGCATTTGTTGTTTGAGAAGTAGATGGGTTGGGTCGGAGGCTATGGTAGCAAGTGGGAATTGAGGAATTAGGTGTGGGAGAGGTAGTAGTAACATTGGTGGATAGGGATGTGGGTGAAGGAGAAGTGGCAGCGGTGGTGGATGCCTTAATTGGTACAAGAACATCATTAGGTCGATACAACATGTTACATGTTTTGAATGGTGAAGGGTCAGCTAGAATGGTATAGTTATGTCCTTCATGTTCAAATTTTACATAACAGATTTAAGGTTGAAGGAATACAACCCATGAAACATATCCAAGGTCAGCCAAGAATAAAGTTATATCTTGAATTTCCCTCTAAGATGTAGAATAATTCTAGAATGATACGGGGTCCCACAAAATGTGGAGAATGATGGTGCCAAGGGTCCAAGTTATGGCATTGTTGAATGAACACAACATAATCGGGGTATTATGCATGCAATCGGTGGGGATGTGCATTTGGTTGTACATATGGGAAGTTATAATGTAGATGTTAGCACCACCATTGATCATAATGCGTCGAATGCGTATATTATCAATGTAGATGGAGATGAATAGGGAAGGATTAGGATCATATGATTGGAGAGGTATAATCACGTCGTCAAAGAAACTGAGAGCGGCTACTTGATGAGTGGTAGTGGGTGTAGAGGAAGGTAATGAAGTGGTGAGAGATGCCACATGGTGAGGAGTGATCATGGATTCCATAGGAGTTGGATCATTAGGTAAAACCTCAATAGATTGTAGAACCTCCATGAGGGCCTGTGAGTGAGACTCAAAGGTTTAGACAAGGTCATACAAAGAAAATTTTAGAGGGGATTAGTGTAATTGTTTTATCATTGTACGATGGGTGACCACATCATAAATAGGGTATGTGGGTCCCCGAATGGTGATTTTTGGTGTGGGTGCAGATGGTATATTAGGCACAAGATTGGTGGAGGGGTTGGTTGCCTTCTCCTTTCCTTTATCTTTTTGGGTGCGAGTAACAACTTGGATCATGTTAATCTGAGGTAGAGAGGTGCAGATGGAGAAGGTGTGTCATGAAAATTATAACAACATGATGGACAAAAACCTAGTGCGGGATAAGAGCCTTGTGAAATGAGTAGGGTGCACTGGCATTTTGGTGGGGTTTTGGCTAGCTCTCTTATACAGACCATATTGATCTCAAATTTTGGAGGTGGATAAAAGGGTTGTGGAGGTGGTGATGCAGGTCATTGAATAGGTAGTGGGCGAGGATGTGTGGTGATAGGTGGAGGTGGAACAAGGTCCTCATCTAGAAGATCATTGTCGTCAAAATTTTCTTCAGGAGGACACAGTTGAAGGAGAACAGTTTTAAGAGCCTTACAACTTTCTACATCATGCCCTGACACACGATGGTAGGTGCAAATTTTAGTATCATCAAACCATTTTTGTTTGGGTTTGAGTGGGTTGTAAGGTCTAAGGGGCGGAAATGTGATGATGGAGGTCTCTAAAAGGTTAGCTAGAATGTTGGCGTAAGACCCTACCAATGGATCACAATGTGAGGTGAGTGTGGGTCTAGATTGAAGTGTGGGTGATTTTTGTGGGAGAGGCGTCACAGGAGGTGGAATTGGATGTGAAATGGGTTTGACCACTAGTTTGGTAGGTGGTACTATTTTAGATTTGGGTTATACCTTCTTGGGTAAAGGCATAGTAGATGAACTAGTGATAGAAGGTGTTGTAGGCTTAACTACCTCTTTGGAGGGTAGTGGGTTTTTCAATTTTGGTTGCACCTTCTTGGGTAAAGGTGAGGAAGGAGTACATGATGTGGAAGGGAAGGCAGATGGTGGAAGAGGATGAGTTAGCCAAGGTGATAAAGGAGGTGTGGTGAAGGTTGCTAGTAGAGGCAAGGTGGAAGGTATGGGTTGAAGAGAAGGAAATATCATAGGTACTGATGAGGTTATCTGTATGTGGTGGGGGTATAGGTGTGTTGTCATGAAAATGTGCAACAGAAAAATTGACAATTTCTAGAGCACCACAACTATACCCAGATGTTGAAATTTTCATGTTTTATCATTCCCAAGAACCCCAAGCCAAATCCGTTAGTCTGTTCACCCTCTATTTGATGTCAAATTCGTCCCTAGGTGATTTAGGAAATTCTATTCATTCCCCCTAGGTGATTTTAGGGAGTTTTGAAAAGATGTTATCTTCTGGCAGTATTGGGAAGGGCTATCGCTAGCCTTCCCAGGACTGGATTCAACCCCTTGAGCGGAATATAAGGGCCAAATTAAAAATGGACATGAATTGAATACATTAGAACATCATGGAAATTATTTTGGAAGGATTTGGGAATTTTGAAATACTTGGAGCGGTTTGAGAGAAAATAAGGTTCTCAAGCCTACGCGGTACACAAGCCTAAAACAATTGTTGGGATTCAGAAGAGGATTCCGGGAGCTCCGGATGGAGTTGGAAGTAAAACAAAACATCTTCAGAAAGAGAATTCCAATACCTACATGATGGTGAAATAATATTTTTCACAACACTTTGGTGAATATGATTGGAAGGTAGTTTTTATCGAGCACAAGTGGAGTATCGATCAAAAATCTGATTTTTCGGGATCATATAGTCTAATTAAGACATGAGACCCACATAATTAGATTAAAAATTCCATTTCCTATAAGGATCATATATAATTTCACCAATAAATTCCACCGGAGCTCAAGTTATCTTCATTCCAAGTTACCCTCTCAAAGGCAGTTCAAGACTTAGTCATTTTTTCGAGAGGACACGTGTTAGCACCAGGAGCTTGGCAGATTTCATGCCCTGAAGTCCCTAAGGTTAGGTACATCAGCCCTTGTAAAATGTTCCCAGCCCTCATGTGACCTCTGGGACCCTCATATGACCTCCAGACTTGACAATTCAGCCCCAGTGTGCTTACTTGGAGCATGCGATTCCCCGCCGTCTCGGATCGGTGCCACGTGTCACTCCAGATCACCATGGAATTTTATGTCCCTTATGCACCTTAGGTGGGAGACATCAAACCTTGAAAAAATTTCCCATTCCCTATGGGGAGTCTTCTGGACACCCACGTGACCACGCTTCAGCCCCAGTGCTTATTTGGAGCATACATTCCCATCTGTCGGATCGGGTGCCACGTGTCGGCTCCAGGACCACCGTGGAATTTGATGTCCCTTATGCACCTGAGGTGGGGGACATCAGACCTGAAAAATACACCTATCCCCTATGGGGAGTCATTTAGACACCCACGTGACCGAGCTTCAGCCCCCAGGTGCATTTTTGGAGCAAATCCCCTGTCGTCGGATCGAGGACACATGACATCGCCTTGACCACCATGGAAATTGATGTCCCTCACATCCCTAAGGTTAGGGACATCAGGGACATAAAATTTCACCCATCCCCTCCATGTGCATGTTTTTAAAGTTTAAATCCAACACCTAGCCATTTTCTTCCTCTCATTTCTCCTTCACAACTTCATACCTTGTCATGGCTCCGTGCATGATTGTCCAAACACCCGGTCCACCATTGTTGCTCCAAACCAGATCCGCCATGGCCAAATAAACTATTCAAACCATGAATTCACAGAAATATTCAGACCTCATAGAAAAATGGAGTGAAATGACGAAGAACAGAGAGAAAATGGAGATTTTTTGCTAGATAACCGTGAAGTCACTCGATCGAAAAAATCCTCATATCTTGCAAGATACAAGTCAGATTGAGATGCCGTATTTTGTAGAATTCCTCATTTTTCAAGGTGATCAAGATCCAATAAACAAGAGGTCAAATGGTGCCCAGAATCATTTGCTCCAACAAAACCCTCACTTCATGCACCGACTCACATTCGTCGAATTTCCCATCATTCCAAAATGGAAATGAGCTAAAAACTTGCACATGAGTTCCAAATGAAAAACCTATCATGATGGAGTTTTTTTCATTACAAACAGAGACAAAAACCAGACCTACAAATTTTGAGCTCCATTAATGGCCGCTATGACAGCTCTGTTCGAAGCCACTACTGTGTCTATTTTCAAAATTTATTTCTAGACATTCTAGTGGGAAAAACTATGTGAAATTCAGAGGGTGTGATCGTAACGACAAGAAGAGTCCAAAAAATTATGTTCCATTGCAAATTGAGCATTGGAAACACACTTTCTAAAAATAGTAAGTTTTCCTATACATGCTTGCTATTTTGGCATGTCTTCATCAAAAGCGGCTATGGAAAGAGCAGTGTGCACTAAAGATCTCCAAAAGGCTAGAATGATTATCCAGAGCAGAAAATAGTGGAAATGACCCTTTACTAAAAATAGTAAGTCACACTCAAAGGGCAGTTTTGGCACAATGGGACATTTAGAACTTCGTTGCATTTGGAGCTTTCCATCAACAAGGATCAACAAACTTCATCAGGAGACATATCCTCTTCTTCTTCTCTCTCTTTCTCTCTCCTCTTCCCCTAACTTTCTCTCATTTTCAAATTTTGTAATTCTTCATTGGGGTTTGCACTTTTTGATATACCTTTAAGTCACTTAAAAGTGATTTTAGAAACATAATGTAAATTAAGTTGCACTTTGCTATTATAAAAGGGACTTAAATATTTAAAGTGGAATATGAACAATCTTAAGTCATAGAAGATGAAGAGTCATATTCTATTCTATAAATCAAATCCATTCCCATTTCAAAGGGTTGGAAATTGATCTTGTAGACTCAAGAGTGCATTGTACCTAAAGAAAGCAAAGGAGATAGCCATTTTCTTCTACTCTCTTCCCCTCTTAAATTTCTTCCATTTCCACATTATGTACAACTTTGATTTTTGCAATCAATACAAGAAGAAGGAGTTTCTAGCTTTCTTTGAGTAAGGGGTTTCTTAATACTTAGTGATCGGTGAATTCTATTTGGTGTTGTTGCTATTCACAGAGTTGTTTCTTCCGATAAATGCATGTGTTGAAGTTTCTAACTAGTGTGTGTGCAGGAATCTGATTTTCTACCTGCAGCATTAGTTATCCTACCTCTTTTCTCACTCCCCTTTCCCGCTCTACGAGATGAATACTTCCCTAAGAAGAGATTTCTAGCTTTGCCACGTGGGTCGCTGGAGTGCCCCGTTGGATCCCCGCCGAAAGACCACCACGAAATATACACTTTCTTGCGCATGCACATACAAAATCTGCACCCGATTAAGTAGAGGGACTTAGATTCCCAGAGCATTGGCAAGAAATCCACAAGTTTTTCCACACGAAAAATTTTCTCACCAATGATTTTTGCCTACTGTAAGGGCAGATTTAGCAAGATTCTCGCACCTAATATACTACCACAAGGTCCCAAAAATTTTTAAAAAATCAAATATTGAAAAAATAAAAAAGGAGTTCATGAAAGTCCATTGCCAAAAGATACACTACTGATTTTTGTACATGAATTTTCACATTCCACAATGCCCTTTCGTGTTCCGACTACAGAAGTTTTCAAAAGCTAGTTGAAAGAAGATACACCAGGTTGAGCAGGTCGAGAGGTGTTGCTGATTCCAATTTTGAAGCTTTGAAAAATCAGCAAGAACGAATTAGAGATAATCCATACTTCTTCTCTCAAGCCTCCTCTCCATCTGGCACTTCGAGTAGTTCTCCTGAGAAATCCTATCCAAACTCCTTCAAATTCTCCAATTTTTCAACCATCATTGAACATCGAGTTCGTGGAAGAAGAAGAATTTGAAGAAGCAAGAGCTGAAATAGAAGCAGAAGAAATCGATGGCGGACGAAGAAGAAAGACCTCAACCCATTGTTCCATGGGGAAGGAATACATGCCCGCTTGCTCTTGAACCCCCTCTTCACGATCTACCAATGGGTTCCCACAAGAAATTTCCAAAGTTCAAAGGTGAAAACTCACAACATCCTAAAGAACATGTTGTTGCTTTCATGACATCATGTGGAATTCTTGGTGTCCAGCATGAAGATGTTGCTGTAAGATTGTTCGTGGAGTCCCTCCAAGAAAAATTAGTAGAATGGTTCTACCTCCTACCTTCCCAATCCATCACTGGTTGGGATGACATCAAGGCTGCCTTCGAGGAAAGATTTAAATCAACTAAAGATTGTCAAGACCTCTTGGTGCAGTTGGCTCAAATGAGGAAAGGAGAAAGTGAAACGATGAGAGACTTCGTGGCTCATTTCGAATGGTTGCTTCATAGGATACCGGAAGAAGATTCACCCTCTCAGAACAATATCAAAATATTCTTCATAAACGCTCAATCACCAGAGGTAGGATTTCTCCTACAAAGAGTTCAACTAAGGAACATTGTAGAAGCACAAAGGAGGGCCATTGAATTGGATGATGATCTCATCCTCTCTGGAAAGATCAAGAATCCATCAAAGGGCAAGGCCCAACATCCTGAAGATGAGAGAACTAATCCATCACTGCAAAAGTTGGCAAATGAGATGGCCTCTTTGAAGAGGGAATTATTTGAATCTTCTCAGAGAAGCAACAGAAATCAGATTGTAGGAGCACCCCAAAGACTTGCCTTGGAGGCCCCACCCATGAATGTAAATTGCATATTTCAAGAAAGTGAAGAAGAGCTTGAACAAGAAGGTGGTGATTTCCAAGAAAGTGATGAGTTTGAGAATGATACACAAATCAGGTTTTGTGAGTATTCTGGAGGTTATGAAGAAGATGAAGAAGATGCACCTAGTTTCTCATGTGCGGTATTCACTTGTTCTCGTCTCCGAGAAAAGAGAATCTCCCTCCACTGCTGCAAAAGAAAAGAAGGTTGATGATCCTCCTATGGCGACTCCAAAAATAAAATAATCAGTCAAGGATCCCCACTTCCATCTTCCATGAAGTCTGCATTGTTGGATCTTGATCTCGTAGCAAGTAAGAAGACTCCCGAAATCCCAAGTAAGTCTTCCAATGTCTCTTCCATTTCTAAACCCAAATCTGCTCCTAAAAAATCTAATTCCTTGAAAGCTCCTAGTGTGCCTTTCAAAATACCGTCCATTCCTCAAACATCAAATCCTGCTCCTAAACCTATCCAGGACTCCAAAATCAGTCCCTTCACCCCCTTGTCCACATCTTCTCCCTTTGACTTCATAGAATATGCAAACAAATCCAAAGTGCAGATTACCGAAACCAAATATTTGCGGACTCATCCTGAACAATTTGAGAGGTTTGTTTGATATATCAGGAGTGGTAGTCTAACACCCAATGATGTAGCTCATCATTCCAAAGGCATGCTACCAAACTCACCTACACCTCCCTCACATAAACATGCTTTCTCTGAGTGCATCAAAGACTGATAAAGTTGAACCTTTCTACATCTCCCTTCTTGTTGGAGAATATGTACTGAACAATTGCATAATAGATTCTGGTGCCTCAGACAACGTGATGCCTTTGAAGGTTGCCAAGGCTCTTAAACTTACAATGACTCCACCTAGTGGCTCTTGTTACTCTTTGGAATAAAAAAAGGTCTCACTTGTAGGGAAGGTTAAAGATGCACAGGTGGCTCGCCAAATTTCTAGACAAGAAAGTTTCAACGATGATTTTGGTAGTAGACGTCCCAACCTCGTTGAATGTTGCTGAGTAGAAATTTCTACCAAGAGTTGGGAGGGAAAATTCAGATGAATTGGTATTTTGTAACCATACCAATGAAGGGATACATGGATAAATTACTTCCTGAGAAGAAGATGAGGTACACAAGATTTAAATTCTAGAAGCCCGTGCTAACATCTTGTATCAAGGTAGCAGGAAGATGAATCACTTTGTGGCAACCGAGGAAGAAAAGGATATCCCCATCTTGATATGCCTAGACATGCCTTCCCAAAGAGATTTGGATTTTGAAGAAGCCTTGAGGAGATTCAAGTTACAAGAGGGCAGCCCCGAATTGTTGGATGATGCAAACCATGAAGAAGAGGATATGGTTCTTGAAGATTTTCAAAAAGAAAAAACAGCTTATATGCTTATCTGTGATGAAGAAATTTTCTCATTCCCATTTGAAGATGAGGACTCCCTTGATCATGTCACCTAGGAAGAGACCAAGCCAGTCTACAATGAGCCCTTGAGCAATAGGAAAGAACTATCTGTACAAGAACTGCTAAGAGCCGTGGAAGAAACAGAAGACCCTGAGATCAATCTCAAGCTCCTGATGCAAGCCACAAATCTGCAAGACAAGCGTGAAGCTAATTTGGAAGCCTTAACCAATGTGAAGGTTGGCCATATTGAAAAATATGATGGTACTCTAGAGCTAATGGTTGATGGATGCAATAACGAAATGGAGATATTTTCTTTCCCTTTTGAGGATGAAGATTCTTTCCATGATGAAGAAATCAAAGCAAGGAGTCTCAAGCCTCTGAAGATGAAGCTCTTTTTGATGAAGGATCGATAGAGTGTAGTGATTCCCAAGATGATGGGGTAATCCCTCCAGATAGTTTCCTTGAGCTGCATTCCTCAAATGTGTACAAAGATGAGTTGCAGGAAACAATGAAGCATAACTCCGTGAAAGAAATTTTTGATGCAGTAGAATTTGCAGAAGATCCCGAGCTGATTCTTGATCTCTTCACTCGTGCCATGGACATGCAAGACAAGTATGAGTTTTCCTCTGATCCTCCCAGTCAGGACTCAAACGCCTCATAGGGAATAAAGATAAGGGATGATTCAAATGTTTCTCATGAAGAAGATGTCAATGAGCATAGACCCAGGAAAGAAATTAACTCAGAAGATTCAAGGAATTGGAATGAAAATCAGCATTGGGGCAGCGTGATGAGATGCTCTATGGAGAATCAGCTATATTTATAAACATGGAAGGCAACTGAGCACGACGAAACCAATTTCAAAGAGCATGAAGGCAGTGGAATTTCCAAGCAAGGACCTGAGCATCAAGAAGATCACATGGACTCACTCCTACCAAGTACATAGAAAATTGTGAAAGCACCTAGATTTCATAAGTAGCTGAGGAGGGGAGGATACTTTCTAGAACCCATCAACGGCTTCGCAGAACATCATCATTCGGTGTTGCCTCTTCAGGGGTAACTTTTGAGAAATAAAAAGTACTTCAGTGAAAGCGAGTTGTCCCTCACTTTTTACCATAGGTGATTGATAGGTGTGTTTCCCTTCCCCGTTGTGTGTCATGTGTTTCCTTTCCTTCGTTTTTTGTGTGTTTTTTCCTTCTAATCTTCCTTTCTGAAGTTGTGCATGACTCACAGAGGCCCAATGGAAGGGCTATTGCTCGCCTTCCCAGGATCGGATTCAACCCCACAGGCAGAAAATAAGGGAAAAATTAAACATGGACATGAATTGAATACATTATAACATCATGGAAATTATTTTGGAAGGATTTGGGAATTTTGAAATACTTGGAGCAAGTTTGAGAGAAAAACAAGGTTCTCAAGCCTAAAGGCATACAGGTGCCTAAAACAACCGTTTGGGATTCGAAGAAGATTTGGGATCTCCTGATGGATTTGGAAGTAAAACAAAACATCTTCAGAAATAGGATTCCAATACCTACATGATTGTGAAATAATATTTTTCACAACACCTTGGCGCATATGATTGGAAGGTAGTTTTCTCAAGCACAAGTGGAGTTCCGGATAAAAAATATGATTTTTTAGGAATCATATGGTCGAATTAAGACATATGAATCACTTAATTGGATTCAAAATGAAATTTCCAGTTATAATCATATAACATTTCACCAATAAATTCCACCGGGAGCTCAAGTTATCTTCATTCCAAGTTACCCTCTCAAATGCGCTTCAGACTTAGTCATTTTTTCGAGAGGACACGTGTCACACCGGGAGCCTGGAGGATTCTATGCCCCCGACGTCCATAAGGTTAGGTAAATCAGCCCTTGGAAAATTCTCCCAGCCCTCATGTGGCCTCTGGGACCTCATATGACCTCCAGACTTGTGATTCAGCCCCAGTGCTTATTTGGAGCATGATTCCCTACCGTTGGATCGGCGCCATGTCTTAGCTCCAGACCACCATGGAATTTTATGTCCCTTATGAACCTGAGGTGGGGAACATCAGACCTTTAAAAATGCGCCCAGACCCCTATGGGAGTCTTCTAGACACCCACGTGACCGCAGATTCACCCCGGTGCTTATTTGGAGCATGCATTCCCCTGCCGTTGGATCGAGTGCCACGTGTCAGCTCAGACCACCGTGGAATTTGATTTCTCTTATGCACATGAGGTGGGTGAAATAAAACCTTGAAAAATGCACCCAACCCCTATGGGGAGTCATTTGGACACCCACGTGACCGAGCTTGACCCCTTGAAGTGTATTTTTGGAGCAAATCCTGTCGTCAGTCGAATCGAGACACACAGCATCGCCTTGACCACCATGGAAATTGATGTCCCTCATGTCCCTGAGGTCGTGGAAATCGAGAGACATAAAATTGCACCTGCACCCTCCATGTGCATGTTTTTAAAGTTTAAATCTAGCACTTAGCCATTTTCTTCCTCTCATTTCTCCTTCACAACTTCATACCTTGCCATGGCTCCGTGCATGATTGTCCAGACACCCGGTCCACCATTGTTGCTCTGAACCAGCTCCACCATGGCCACATAAACTATTAAAACCATGAATGCACAACAATATTCAGGCCTCATATAAAAATGGAGTGAAATGACGAAGAACGAAGAGAAAAATGGAGATTTTTTGCCAGATAACCGTGAAGTCACCCGATCAAAAAATCCTCATATCTTGCAAGATACAAGTCGGATTGAGATGCCATATTTTGCAGAATTCCTCATTTTTCAAGGTGATAAAGATCCAAAAAACAAGAGGTCAAATGGTGCCCATAATCATTTTCTCCAACAAAACCCTCACTTCATGCACCGGCTCACATTCGTCGAATTTCCCATCATTCCGACAATGGAAACAAGCTAAAAACTTGCACATGAGTTCCAAATGAAAAACCTATCGCAATGGAGTTGTTTTCATTGCAAATGGAGACAAAACCAGACCTACAAATTTTGAGCTCCATTAATGGCCGCTATGACAGCTCTGTGCCCGAAGCCACTGCTAGGTCAAAATTTCAAAATTTATTTCCAGGCATTCTAGTGGGAAAAACTATGTGAAATTCGGAGGGTGTGATTGTAACGACAAGAAGAGTCCAAAAAGTATGTTCCATTGCAAATCAAGCACTAGAAACACACTTTCTAAAAATAGTAAGTTTTCCTATACATGCTTGCTATTTTTGGCAAGTCTTCATCAAAAGCAGCTATGGAAAGAGCAGTGTGCACTGAAGATATCCAAAAGGCTAGAATGATTATCTGGAGTAGAAAATAGTGGAAATGACCCTTTACTAAAAATAGTAAGTCACACTCAAAGGGCAGTTTTGGCACAATGGGACATTTAGAACTTCGCTGCATTTGGAGCTTTCCATCAACGAGGATCAACAGACTTCATCAGAGACATATCCTCTTCTTCTTCTCTCTCTCTCTCTCTCTCTCTCTCTCTCTCCTCTTCCCCCAACTTTCTCTCATTTTCAAATTTTCTAATTCTTCGTTGGGGTTTGCACTTTTTGATATACCTTTAAGTCACTTAAAAGTGATTTTAGAAACATAATGTAAATTAAGTTGCCTTGCTATTATAAAAGGGACTTAAATATTTAAAGTGGAATATGAATAGTCTTAAGTCATAGAAGATGAAGAGTCATATTCTATTCTATAAATTATAAAGCCATTCCCATTTCAAAGGGTTGGAAATTGATCTTGTAGACTCAAGAGTGCATTGTAACTAGAGAAAGAAAAGGAGATAGTCATTTTCTTCTACTCTCTTCCCCTCTCAAATTTCTTCCATTCCCACATTATGTACAACTTTGATTTGAGCAATCAATACAAGAAGAAGGAGTTTCTATCTTTCTTTGACTAAGGGGTTTCTTGATACTTGGTGATCGGTGAATTCTATTTGGTCTTGTTGCTATTCGCAGAGTTGTTTCTTCCGATAAATGCATGTGTTGAAGTTTCTAACTAGTGTGTGTGCAGGAATCTGATTTTCTACCTGCAACATTAGTTCTCCTACCTCTTTTCTCACTCCCTTTCCTTCTCTATAGACGAAGACTTCCCTAGTAAGAGATTGCTAGCTTTTCCGCAGGGTCAGTGGAGTGCCCCTGTTGGATCCCCTGGTCAAAATACCACCACAAAAATCCACACTTTCTCACACATGCACATACGGCAGCTACACCAGTTAATTAGAGGGACTTAGATTCCCATAGCATTGGCAAGAAATCCACAAGTTTTTCCACACTGAAAATTTTTCTCACCAATAAGGTGGTAATAAATATGCGGAGTAACGATGAAGGTGTACATTTTCGGTAAGTTGGGTGTAATAAAAGATTGCGATGAAGAGACGGGTTCTGTGCTTTTTGGTTTTCCTTGGATATGAGGTTTCTTGGCCAAGGTCGATGGGTGAGGTCCTAGGATGGAGGGTAGTGGTGAAGGTGACAGAGGAGTAGTGGGTGAAACCAGTGTATGTGGCCTAGAAGGTTGGGTCTTCCTTTTAGATGGGGGAATAGTTTTGTGCGAGCTTGGGAAGATGTGGCTAAGTCCAATTTGATAGGAGGATGGACTAGGCTTGATGTCAGCATGACTCCTAATGTGGTGATGGTTTTGGCTGTAGGGAAAATGTAGGTGCAGGTAGGTTCTTAGGCATAGGATCATGTTTGATTGTTGGTAAAGGTTTAGGTGTAGGCGGGTGATGAAGAAGAGGTTGTTATGACCGTAGTATGGGCATGGTTGGTTTGATTTTCTAAAATACCTTTGGATAAATTGTAGAGGTATCAACAGATGACATTTGCATTTGGGTTGAAAAGGGTATCTGGAGACATCCCCAAAGCATGGAATTATCAACATAATCCAAGCTGAGTCATCGGGTGAAAATGACACTTTCACAGCGAGAGGAGATGACATTGATTTAGTAGTAATCCACTGTAGAAGTATGTCTCGTGAGACAAGGAACTGGTTGACTCTGCTACTCATGTGGGTAAGAGAGCCAAGAGAAAATCAACTAGATCCTGGAAGGCTAATGGGAATTGTCACCAACAGGCAGTGGCACTTCTAAAGGATCCTCTATTGGTAGGGGAGATGACAGGTGGGATGAGGTAGGTTCCTATTTCGGTGGAGAGGGAGGTGAGCATGAATCTCCCATGGGTAGGAGAGTTAACACCACATGTTATTCATTAGGTTGCAAGGGGAGTGATGAAATGGCATTAGCAGATATTATGGTCTCTTGTGTGGGTGAAGGGGGAGATAAAGGGGAATCCTATGTGAGTGGAGTAGATGAAATAGGCTCCTTTGTGTATAAAGGATCTCATGCTAGAATATCCTCAATGGAGGGGATAGGAGGAAATTATGGAAGGGCTGGTATGAATTCAAAAACAACATGAACTTCACGGACATTACTGTCATTAGTTGCAAGTTTTCCAGTTTGGTTAGATGACGGGGTGTGATTAGGAAATGGCTTCTTGAAGATATGCAAGTTCTAATTAGCCGAGTGCATTTGGGTTTTCTAAGATGAGATCTCTATTGTCTAACATTTCCTAGACAATGTTTTTGAAGGTTATACAATTACCATTTCTATGACCTTTAACACGATGGTAGTTGTAGTAATCATGTTCCTTATACCATGTAGGCATAGGACGAGACAGGGTCAAAACCAGTATGTGGTTTGATGGGTGGAAGAGCAATTTCTCTGGACTTTTAGAAGTTTTTCTAAAACCGATGAATAGGGCTCTCCTATGGGAGTGTAATTTTGTTTCTCTCACTGAAATGGAAAGCTTGAATGGGAGAAAGGTTGGAAGAAGGTTTCATTGATTGGATGGGTGAGATGGGCTAGATTTTAAAACTACCGTGTTGGCAGATCCTTTGGCTTTGGAATAAATGTTTTAGAGTTTGGAAGAGGAAGAGGCCTCATTTGACTTGAATGCACATGTTTTTGTTACGCAATTAAATTTTCTTCTCTTCTATGGCACGGATTTAAAAAAATTAGCCATGGTGAACACTTCATCAAAGGTATGGAAGGTTTGGACTTGGAGAGTTGGTGAGATGTGCCTGGCACAAGCCCTAGTGAACAACTCTATAAGATCAATTTGAGGTAGCTAGAATCTAAGTTGGTTGATGAGGCTCTTGCCAACGAGCGACAAAATCTATGATAGAATCATCATCATATTGTCGTGTTGAGTACAAGTCAGTCATGGTGACCTTCTTGACGATATTGATTGAAAAATGGTCCAGGAAGGCTTGAGCCACTTGGTTAAATGAGTAAATGGAATGTCGAGGTAAACCACTATACCAATCCAACACAGGTCTTGTTAAGGACATTGGGAATGTCTGCAAGAGTAGAGCATCGTCATGAGTGATTAAATAACACCCATGTTTGAAATACCACAAGTGTTGTTGCGGGTCCTCTTTGTTGTTGAACTAGTTGAATTTGGGCATTTCCCAATGTGTAGGGTATGGATGAATGGGAATAGACGGATGAATGGGCTCATTGCATATTTCATCATATGTCAAAGAGTTACGAGAGCCAGAAACTGATGCTTCTAATGTTTGCATCTTCTCCATCATCATTTTAATAAGGTCATTGGTAGGTTGTGATGATGGGCACCCTTTGTAGTATAAGGGGTAGATGGTGAATGTAAGATGAGGAAAACATCCTAGTATATGGTTGTTCCGAATACAAGAATTGTGAGGGGGAATAGATGCAGGAAAAAATATCTTGAATAGGTGATAGACGAGATAGGTGGTTGTTGGTGATATGTGTAAGTAGGTGGGGTGGATGTAGTGATTCTTATAGTGATTGGAGGTAAAGACTGTGGGATGGAGAGGATGATGTTTTGGAATGGAGTATGAATTGCTTTGACACCATGGGTGGCGAGGTGTAGGCAGAGGGCTATGCTCAAGGTGGCTGATGAAGGAATGGTTGACACCATGGGAGAAATTGATGTCAAAAGTGTGACCGATGTTGTAGGTGCCACAAATATTGATGATGTGGGGTCAAGTTGGGATACTACAGGTGGTAAGGTGGAAGAAGGTAAGGCTGAGTTAGTACTAGCCGATGCGGAAGTGGGGGTGAGGGAAGGGGGATGGACACAGGCATGCCGTATACCAATTGTCTGATGAATCCCAAGTAGATGAATGGGAAAGATAATATTGTAAGGCAACGGGGTTGTGGTCAAGGAGTCTTGTAAACTCCTTATCACCGGTACTAATGATAATGGGCTGAGTAGGATCCATAGGTGACAAGATGGAAGGTGGCGATGGGCTAGGCAGAGTGGTGAAGGCTTGTGTGGAATACAAGGGTGTTAGCTTGACTATGAGTCAAAACCATGTGAGTTGGTATAGGCTTGGCAATCTTTTCTCTATAAATGACACAAAAAAATAGAAGAAATGGAGAAAAAGTTTGGCAAGTGAAAACTAATGTTGTTTTAATTAAAAATTTAAAACACAAGAACCGATGGTGGTTGGGTTAACCGATGACGGTGAGAGGGTGATCGATGATGACGGTTAAGGTGACCGATACTGGTTACTATGGAAAATCAAAAGCTTTGCAAATGAGGCAATAACTGATGAAAAATGAAGTAAAACCTAGATTTTATAGTGATTTTAAAAGATCCAGAGGTATGATGATGTATTTGAGAAGTCCCAGAAAGAACAAAAAATTGATGAGTGTTGTTTTGGTGAAATAACCCAAAAAGAAGGAAACCGACAATGGTTAGGTAAACCAATGATGGTCGCTGTAGACCGGCGCTTGATCCTTTGTGAAATTTGAAAAGATGAGAAAAAATGGGATTTAGTGACTTAGATCAGATAAAATACCAACCTAGAAACTTGAGTATGGTAATGATGAATCCTGACACACTCGAAATAGTTGAAATACACCAACTATGATTGTGGAGCGTGAAAGGAAGAAAGAAAATGGAGAAAACAACCTCACAACTCAAAACAAAATTCAAGCAAAAACTAAGAAACACGAAATCCTATGGGTGAATTTTATGTTTTAGCTTATGTTATTTTAGACTAACTTGTGAATGAAAATTTTTTTGGTTCGATAGAAGGTGTCCTATGAAATCCAAGATCTAAGGATGGTTTCTCGTATATTTTTAGCGGGGCGGTCCGTTCTTTGAGATAATGAATAGACAGAGAAACCAGTGGGCATCCACTATCAATCCTATGATCGTGTGATCGTTGAAAACTTCTTCCAGGTAGGAGGATGTTTAAGAAGATGTGTAAATTATTTAAGTGGTTTGGTATAGAGAGAGTGTGCAAGTGAACTACAATTAAATTAGTCAACCATCATTGGGCATGACTTCCAATGTATAGGTTGCCCTCAAATTAATGTGAGCTATAATGCAACAAACCAAGAATGAAATGTAAATGTTTTAAGCCCAAATCCACAATTACATTCGATGTAGCAAATGGAGAAGAGGAAGAGGAATGCTCTTTCACTAATGCAATGCAGTAGAAAAGAAGACATGTTCTTTTTAAAGCACTAAAAGTACAATTTATTTTAGTCAATAGAAAGAAGGAGAATATTCCAAAGAAGAAAATTAATGTGAATACTTTTCAAAGGGAAATAAACACACAATTTTTTCCTAGGAATGAACAAATGCAAAGGAACCCCTGATGGGTCCCACCGGGTGTGCCAAAATGTTTCACCGGATTCTTAGTAGATTAATGAAATAAATAAGGGTAGAAGGCCAAGGAGGAATACCTGTTGTAATATCGATTGAAGGTCGAATGCATGCATAGATGACTTCGTATCATAATGGACATGATAGATTTTTTTGGCTATCGGAACTACCTGTAGATATAAAACAATACCACCAAATAGAGTTAAACAAAATAATGAGTGGATTACCTAGTGGAAGCTAGATCCGGGAAGTGTGATACTTCCTAAATAGGATGTCAATCCACTTTTATATAACAATATTAATGCTAGTTAAATCATACATGAAGTAAATATCCTATTGGAATTGAAATGATTTAGGTATCTCATACAAAACAATAAGAAAGGTCATGCAAAAGGTTGTTTAAGGTCAAAACGGGAGGGTTGATTGGTTGGTGTTGAGTTACAGGTCTGTACAGGCTCTGGGTAAGGTCTGGTAAGGATTAGAAATGGTTCTGGGCTATTGGGAAGTGGGTATTAGCTCACTGGTCTAAGCTATATTACCAGAACACACATTAACTAGTTTCGTATGACCCGATGATTTTGGTTAGGAAGAGTGATCGATGTCGGTTGGCTAACCGGTGTCGGTAGAGGAAATTAGCAAAAAAAATTTAGAATTGGTTTTCCAAACTCCCTGTGATTTCACATGAGAGGTTGGAAATGGTGAGGGTGGGGTCATAAAATGGTTCTGAAGACTCAGAGATGATTCAGAGAGGGTGAAAATGGGTGAAACATCTGGGTATGATCAGGTGATGGGTTGATAGAAGGAAGTATATGGGTATGGAGAGAAATAGACTACGAGAGATGAATAAATAAATCTACACAAGGAAACTAGAGATTCAATGTAGAGATGTTAAATACTTACTAGAAAATATATTAGAGGATGTAGGTGATGAAGATGGTGACAATAGAGATCCAAAGAGAAGAGCCATTGTGTTCTTGCCATAGTAGTTCGGACATCCGTGCCTCTCTGTTTTGAATCTATGATCGTGATGAGGATGATGAATGGTGACCGATGTTGGTAGTGCTCTCGTGTGTCTTATTTTACCTGAGTGCTAAAGAAATTCAAGTGCTCCAAGTCTCTGGAAGAATGAGATCTTGAATGAAAATGACCGACCTAGGAAAAAGGTCACATAACTGTATATATGGTAACCGATGATGGTCAAGGTGATTGGTGGCGGTTGCATGGTTAGGTAGAATTGGTTAGGTCGAAATCCTAGGTTTACAAAAATAGTATATCTTAGCTATTTTTGATGTGCTATCTTGTCCGGGGTCTCAAGTGATGGTTAGTGCTTAGATAAGCGGAATTTTGTTGGAGAAGGAATATGAATTTAATGTTAGGGTTAGACTAAGTCTCAGTTAGTTAAGATAAGTAGAGACTAAGTCTTAGTTAATTAATAGGCTAAGAATAAGTCCATGGTGAGGTGTCTAGGTGATGTGGTTGGGTGAGGTGTAAATTAATTTAATTAAATTAATAAATAATGTGAGGATGGGTATTAATTCAATTGTAAGTAATTAAATTAATATGAATGTGGGGTAAAGGGGTCATGGTTAGGTGAACACGTTATTTTAACTACTCGAAAGGGGACCAAGGGGAGTGTGACCCAAATTTGGTGTCTACACACCCAAATCCTCGATTTTCACACATGTTAAATCGGGTTGGGAACTGATCACTCCCTACCCCAACACATCTCCATCAACAACAAAATCAAAATATCCAATCACTCAATATCGAAATCATCAATCTTGCTTATAGATCCTCATAACGGTCACACGTCTCTTGTTACACTAATGTATAGATTGACACGTTGATCCATGGTTTTCCATGTTATATGTTCTTATTTTGTGCATAGTTTTGCAACATAGGATTTTTTGGAATTCTCATAGGTATGTTTCTTACTTCCTTTACACTACTTGAATTTCATTCAAATAGCATAAAGGGGGAAAATGTAGACACAAAATCATGCACTTACTACTATTTACTATATTGCCAAGTATGTTGTTTTATATATGGATCTTGTGTAAGAAAAGTATTCACCGATGACCTATTCCCTAGTCCATCTAATTTTCTTATTGATTTCTATTGCTTTATATTTTACACTTATCATGCATACACCCAGTCAGTCAGGTCGAGGGATCCATGTCAGAAATATCCACTCATTTGTCATCATTTTCTCTGACACTAGTAACTGAGGACTACACATGAGCTCTTAAGCACTCCTGTCCATCCTAAGCGCCCTTTCCCTCTTTATATTTGATGTTATTTTTTACATTTTAGGTTGGTCTTTTCATTTTTCCCTCTCATACCCCAAGGTACTATTTGACATGTCGGTTCCTTAGTGTCTAAATTCAAGCAAGAGATCCCTATATAAACACAACATACATACCATAATAAGGGCGAGTAATTATTATTAAGGGATACCTATCTAAATATCTCAAGGACTCAGTGTTTCAGACACTTTATTCGCATACACACTGCATACGACGAAGGGGAGTTCATTTTATTTCATCCACACATTTGCATTTTATCTAGATACCGCTCATATCTTGGAGTCATTGGTGTGAGGGTGACCTAGGTGCACTATTTCACACACAAGCACATAGAACTACATTGGAGTCGAGATGTAGTGCAACGCTCGTCGTAAGTTCACTAGATGATAGCTAAGGATATTCGACCCCTCATTTTGCATATTTCTTATAGGATTTTATATATTTATTAGGTTTTGAAGGAGGATATTTGTGTGTAGGTTTACGGATACCCCAATGATCTAAGTGTGACATACAGTTGATCAAATGTAAACAAGTGTGAAACCATAACAACAATATAAGAACCAGGTTTTGACCCTTTCTGCAGATTCTTGTGCACCCACTGAATTCTTGGTCACTGCAAGCACCCTTGTTCTGCCAAGGCACTTGTGTCAAGGCATTTCCACCTCCTATGCATTTTTATGAGGCTCCTTATGACAAAGTGTGTATTTTAGTTTCATCACATTCTTCAGCTCAAGAACACTTCGGACAAATGAAATTAAGGTAAGTGTCTTATCTCTCTCATTCCTTTCATAATTAAAATCAAATGATTTTTTATCATTTATATTTCATTGTATGTCATTTATAATAGTCATTGCTTTCAAATTTTAATAAAATAAAAATGCAGATTTTATTAAACTGAAATTTGAGATAACCTTTTAACATAAATTCATGACAACAAAGTCAATATTCCAAGAAAAAGTATTCATATCCAAATTTACCACACTTTCTTCTATGTGGATGTAAGATACTTCTTGCTTGTTTTTCCAATCTATGAAGGAGATGCAAGAACAACTTATACCCTTGTGGGAATCCCTCTCTAGGTTCATACGAAATTATGTAAAATTGAAACTTCTCTAAAACAGAGAATACTTAAGGGATGAAAATGTCAAATCATCCTTACCATACACGGGAACTATTTCCTTCCCTTTTTCATCTCCTATTCTCCAACATCTTTCACTCTAACACAAAATTGACAAAGCAACATACCCAGTGTTCCAAGATGAATGAATCCATAACATTACATTTCTGTGGGTAGCCATTTGATTGCTCAAGTGTTCTTGTTTGAATCACCAAAATGTGATATTTGGGTCACTTATTAATGGTTATAGCTAGTTTCATCACTCATATCATTCCATGAGCCATTATGTGCCTCGATTTACCCTTTGAATGTTAACAAAGAAAACCCAACTCAAAGATGATGTAATGTAACTTGCGAAATTAAAAATCATCACCTTTTGAAGATGCCTTATTGCTTATGATAGAAATAAAACTATAGGAAGATCTGAAACATGTGATAGCAATCTAATGAAAACTCATAACAACCAGCTTATAATCCAAAAATCAAGTCTTACATCATTTGTAAACAAACTTTCCTTGTTAGGAGTTACAATATTGAACCTCACTTGCTCAAATTTCAACATGGAACATACGAATTCAACTTCTACCCCTATTATTAAAATTCCACTAGGTTTGTATGTAAAGCTTGGAAAATTAACATACCAATCAAAAAGTGGTTGTCCAAGAACTGAAAGTGTAGAAATTTTCTCACCATTTTCGCCCTCCAATCTTGTTCATCTTCAACATTATGGATTCCTTATTTCAACCACAAGTATCTTTTTACCATAAAATTATATCCATCTAGAGATCCATATTATTGTCATGTGAGGTCTCCTACTCATGTGTGGAATATTCTTCATACTCGATGATTGTAGATCTCTTATAAGTGGCTTTAAACTGAAAATTACTCACCTTAACGACTAGAATTAATTGCATGGTAGAAAGCTTGTTAGCTAAACCAAAAACATGTGAGAATGGAAGGTCATACCCTATCTTGCGTAATTTCTAGTAGCCACCCATTTTCCATGTAACTTCAATCTTTCCCTCACATGAAATAGCCCAAGTAATGTTACCAAAACCGAATTGAGTGAAAGCAAAAATAAGTACCACATCTTTGAGCCAATCTCTTATTGCTCTCACTATAACTTGGAATGAATTTTGGAACCTTTGTAGACCCTCTTTCCAATTATTTGGGACTGCCTTAAAGGGATGACGGCAAGACAAAAAAATCCTTTCTATTAAGAGAGTCAAATTTCTTACCCTTAGTAATTACCTTAGTAAACTGAAAATTGTTCAATGGAGATTCGACGGATGGTGCAAGATCTTGAAACTTGAATCCTTTTGCTACACATGTAAGTGATGCCCCTTTTCTTAAATTTCATCCCTACTTTGTGGGAATATGTGTGGGTTACCTTCATACCACTTGTTAGTGTCATAAACACCCTTAACTTTCTCCCCTTGTACTATTATTCCATAAAGACAACCATGTGAATACTAACATCAAGATTCAAAATTTGGGATTCAACCACAAAAATCTCTTCCGCAACTTGTAGATCTGATTTTTATTCCTCTTTGGGGTAGACTCCATGATTTCATTTCATGTTACTTCACCACTATGCATATAATCATTAGACGGAAAAGAAACATTTTCAACTAATGAGGGATTTTCACCTTTTTATCCTTTGCAAAATCTTGCACATCGAACCTTTCTAGGAACCTTTGGGTGAAATATTCAAGGGAGGAAATGGATTCAATCCCTTGGGTCTCTAACAAATGATGCCACCACTTATGTGTCATTCCATTCATGTATATAGAGATGAACATGAAGGAATCATCCTGACACATAGGATTCCATCGTAAATATGTCTTAAATTCCTTCAGCCAAGATCTAGTAGAAAATTTATTAGTACCATAAAAGGAAATTGGGTCCACTTCATCTATTCCATTAAATATTTATAACCTCTTACTTCCATATCTGCAACACAAAACCTCATAGGTACACTAAATCGGTGCTCGAATACCACCGTAATGTCCCCAAATAGGAAATATCAAGATTCAACAATTATTTGTCAAAACCCTTGAGATCCGAGAGCTTAAAATAAATGAAAACAATCAAATTAAATACTTTATGAAAACAATGCATTTAGTTCCATGAATTCATCTTTAAACCCTAAAGAACTAAGGTATAAGTGCAATTCTACATTCAAATTAACTCTAAAAGTTATAGAAGTTATTACTTGAGTAGCCTTAGAGTTGTAGACATGGGAATCACTTTCCAATCAACACTAATATGGAAATATAAATTTTAAATGAGAGAAAATAATCTGAAACTTCAAAAATTCATAAATTTGCCACAAATAGGAATTACAATGAAAATGATAGATCAAAATGATCTTGGAGGATCAGCTATCCAAAAAAATTGATTTCCTATGTTTCCTACGATTGAGACAAAAGTGAGTAGATAAAATTGATACCCTACCCAAAAATTACTGAATCGAGATACCAACCTTATAACATATGGAGAACCAATACATCAAATCAAAATTCTAAAATTTTCCATAGAATACACCTAACTCATCCACTATACAATTATGATAGGGTTGAAAATGAAGATCTACAATGTAGAAACAACATTAAAACAAATTCAAAATGGTCCAATGTACTTTCTAGATGAAAGTACTCTCAATTAACAACAACACTATTGGACATACATCCCTTTTCTTCGGAATGAAGAATTTGATTTATCAAATATTCAGCATGCCCTAAACTAGAGCCTTACTAGTGCTCATATAGCCTTCCCAAATGGAGCGAACCACTTTGGGAGGGAGATTACATTTTAAAATCACTTTTATGTCGGCTATGACTTACTTTTTCCTTCTCTTTGTTTTTATTAATAGATGAAATTACATTGTAATGATTGTACATAAGGAATTAATTAATTAATTCACCCACTTTCAAGAGTGATTAAATCACTTCGATAAATAATTAATTAAAATGCATTCTCTCTCAATTATATTCTATTAAAAATTAATAGTCTTATATGTGTAAATGATAAAAATCACTATTCGGAGACCTTAAATAAATAATAAAATAAGAAAACCCCAAGAATTTTCATTTATTCCATGGGGTAAGGTGAACTAAAAGTCTTTAGTATCTATTTAATAATGTCTCTGAAAATGGGACATTGTAAAAACAATTAACCATTTAACACAAAAATCTAAAATTGAAGCAACCAACACCTAACCCATATACATATACATATATATACTCTATATGGACTCCCTATATCAATCACATAAGTCGATCAGATGCAATCAACACTAACTTCACCTATATATATATGGAAATCCCTATATAAATATTGGGGTCCATATATATATGGCTACACGTCATTCTCGTCTCATCTAGAAATCTAGATAGGGTTGCGGTGCATCACCCATATCTATATAAATCTCCCATGAAGATTTTATTTCATTTAAAATTGAAGTGTGGATATCCCTCGTGAATCGAATGCACACTACAAGTAGTTTAGATATGAGGGAGCTTAGTGAAGCAAGAGATCTCTTCAAAATGGCCAAAGCCATGTTTGAGTCTACTCTTACTACTTCAATCAAGAAAGGTGTTATCACTCTTTTCTTTAAGATATTTTGCAATATCTTAGCATGAGAAAGTAGAAGTAGGTGTGTTTTGGGGAGGGTGTAATAGGTTACTTTTATATCTTTCCTATTCTCGGAAATGCACAACTAGTAGTGAACGTGGGATAATAGAGATATTGGATTAGAAGTAGATAAACATAGTTATGAGTAATTAATCAAGATTAATAACCCATATGTTTTAGAGAAGGTTTAATAAACTATTTGGGATTAATTAATAGGCCAAGATTAGCTTTTGAAGTTATTTAAAGGAAATGTAAAGGAATAAAGGATTTAGAGGTGATTACGAGAGAAATTTAATTAATAAAAGGGTTATTATTTAAATAAAAGATGGGGTAGAAGTAATTAATTGATAATGGACAGTTAATTAATTAAAAGGGGATTTTAACTAACGAAGTGATGCTAATTTTCATATATGAGGAAAAATTAGTTAATTAACCGAAAGCCATTAATTAATTGGTGATGACATGAAATAGTGCAATTAGTTCAACTTTATTATTAAAATTGTGTGGTATAAATTAGGTGTCTACACTTTTCCCTCTTTGAGATGTTGTGCAAGTGACACCATTTCAAATAGAGTAGACAATTTTATTTTGCATGGGAGGAAGAAACATTCGGTGGATGTTAGATGCCCCGAGCACCGATGGGGTGATAAAAGAAGTCGATGGACAATTAAAAAGAGAAGAAAAATGATCATGGTAGAGAAAGAAGTCATTTCGTTGGATGAAAGGCCATTGCAAAAGTTAAAACCACCATGTTGAGGGTTATATGTAGGGGGAGGGGTAAAAAAATTATTTTTCATCACAATGAACAATAGAAAGGGAGCTCTTAGCGATCAAAACAAGATGAGATGGTCATTATAGTGTTCTACAAATTGAGTAAAGTGAGTCTAGAATTACTAACGAACATCAAGACATGGGAAAATGATATGTGATGTCATTAAGATTTAGTTATGTTTATGGAAGTTTTAAATTTGAGTGCATTTATGGCCCAAAAGTGGGTAGAAAGAAACCTTGTTGAAAGCAACCATTGTCAATTTAAGTGATCTCATGTTGTCACAACAGATCTATAACAATTTTGGTGAACTCGCGTAGGTTGTAGTGAATTTTTATAAGTCATAGAAAAATTGCCACATTTAGAGAACTCACCACATCATGTAGTGAACTCACCAATGGTAAATCCACAATGTAATGTAGCGAACTCTTACAAAGCACAAAATTTCTACATGACGTAATAAATTTACGCAATTGGTGAATTCGTTGTACTACAAAGCAAATATGCACAAGCGGTGAACTTGATAGAACTTGTAGTGAAGCCATGAAGCATACGGTAAGTTCTATATTGTGATTTAATTTTACATGTATTAAAAGTATTAAAATTTATCTAAGTGTGGAATTTGTTTTCATGATTACGAGATAAGGTTAACCATGCTACAATTCCAAGAGTGATTCTCTAGAGAATTGTAATAGATCTAGACATTGGATCCATATGACGGGACCATATTATAGAAACTTGGATTATACTACTTGGCCTTGATGATGAAAATGAGGTTGATAGACCATTGTTGATATCAATATGAGATGAGCACATTTTAGATCTTGATATGGGAGATAAAGATCACACTAGAGGATGTGCATCGAATCTTGAGGCTACTAATCACTTGAGATCCTATTTATTATGACACCACATATGTAGTAGGATAGATGATATGGGATTGTAAGAATTAAAATTTTCCCCTACATATAATAGGATTAGTGCTCAGAGAGGTGTTTTATAGAGATATGATAGAGGATTTTTCATGTGGGAGAAATAATTTATCGCAAGAACAAATTATTGGATTTTCACCAACACTCCAAGACTAATTCCCTCCTCTTGGTAATGGGGAGGATCCCATTTAATGAATGTAGAAAACAAAATATATTGTGGGTCTGTGAAGTTGGGGATCACACACGGATACTCCAATAAACCTGTGGCAATTTTCTTGCATTTAGTGCAAGGGAGGAATTTTCTTAGAGAGAGAGAAGGTAGAGGGGAGTAATAATGTGGTGAAGGAGGGTTAAGTTTATGGATAAGAACTTATATATTTCCACAACATTAAGTAGAATAGTTATACACTCAATTTTTAGACATAAAATCATGCACTTACTACTATTTTACTATACCGCCAAGTATGTTGTTTTATATATGGATATTTCATAAGAAAAGTATTCACTGGTGACACACTGCCTAGTCATCTTCTTTCTTTGAGTGTTTCTATTGTTTTTATCTCTCACCTCTCTCACTTCTACACCCATTTCTAGTCGGTGTAACATTGGTCTATGTCTTTTAGCCTTCTTACATTTGTCACCACTGTCTTAGGACACTAGCACCCAGGATTGGACACTAGTGCCTAAGCACTCCTATCCAACCTGGGTGCTCATATCCTCTTTGTTCTTGATCACATTTTTGACATTTTTAGTCAAATTTTTGGTTTTCTTACTCCTATCCCGAGGTCCTAGTCGCATGTCATGTCACTAGTGTTGAAATTCAAGAAAGAGATCCCTATATAAACACAACATACATACCATTATAATGGTGGGAAATTTTCTCAAGGGATATCTATCTACATATTATCAAAGGGACTACATTTTTGGGATTTTTACTCTGCATACACTACATAGGAAGGGGAAGTGTTGAATTCCATCCACACATTTGCATTCTATCTAGCTTTTAGCCCGCTATCTTGGTGTCATTGGCATGAGGGAAACCTAGGAGAACTATTGCACACACAAGCACATAGAACTACATGGAGTCTGAGATGTAGTGTAGTGCTCAGTCATAAGTTCACTTTGTTGACAACTAAGGATAGTCTAACTCCCCATTTTACATCTTTCTTTTTATGATTTCATGTAGTTTGGGGGTTTTGTAGGATATTATTTGTGTTGCGAGTTACAGTACCTTGGAAATCTAAGCATGACATACATGTGATCATCATTGAATAAGTGAAAAACCCTAGTGACACTCGAAGAAACTAGATTCGGATATTTTCTGTAGAATCTAGTGTCTAGGAGAGATCTCTGATGCCCCAAGTGCCCTCGGCCTTGTCCAAGCACCCGTGACTCGACCATTCCAGTGAGTTACATAATTTTTATTGAACATTCCCAGTACTTTGCACAACATTTTTACAAGTCCTTCCAGGATGAACACACTTTGGGATAAGAAAAATCAAGATAAGTGCCCTACCTCTCTCATTTTCTTTCATAGTTACATCTCTAAAATTGCTTAGTACATGTATCTTATTGTACATCATTGTAGCAATTTCTAAAATTAGATTTTAATAAAATATCACATATTTTATTGAATCAAAATTAGAAGAAATCAACTTCAAGAGCATTTTATTTGTGTGGTGAAGGCAAGAGCATTTTATTCTTTTTAGTGGCAACTAAAATAAATAGTAGAGCATAATATTGAAAAACTTGTATCTTTTGATCGGTAACTCGGTTTTGAGTGCCATTTTTTCAAAAGTGCGTAGTTTTTTATGCTCTTTCCATTGGAAATATTTATTTTGAGAATTGCACTATAATTATAAAGTGCCATATTGTAACATGCACTCATTATAAAGTGCCAAAATCTGGGGCTCTTGTTGCATTGTTTGGGGTCTTGTTGCATTGCTTGGTTCTTGCATTTCTTTTGGTGATTTTTTGAGGATGGCATCTTTATCTACTTCTGCATTAGATCATGTTGAGCCATTAACAACACATAATTACCACACATGGAAACCAAGAATGGAAACAATAATTAAGCGAGAAAGGATTGTGGGCTTTAACTTCTTCAGAACAACCAGTGTTCACTAGAAAATATGAGAAATTTTAGTACCAAGTGCAAATTTGATGAGTGTATGGGTTTGATAGGAACTTATGTAAGTGACATGTATTTTATTTCATTTGGAAAAATGTGAATCTCCTTTCAAAATATGGGAGAAATTGGAGGATTTATTTGGTAAGGTGGATAATATGAGAGCCATGCAACTTGAAATTGAGATCACCTCTCTTAATCCTGAAGATTTTCCAACAATTATAAACTATCTTACCAAGTTCAAGTATTTGTTGACACAATTGAAGGGGAGTGGAAGAGATAAGAAAGATGAAGAGTGTGTTTACTTGATTCTATCCAAGTTGAGAGGACCATTCCAAATTTTTGCTTCTACCTTTTTCTCTAGCATGGATGCCTTAGGTGACACCTCAAAATTCCTAACTTAGAAACATTTTGTGAAAGACTTACTAGGGAAGAATCTCAATTATCTCACCTTGAGTCTTCCACCTCTCGAAAAGGCATTAGTTGCATCTAATCCTAAGGGCAAGGGAAAACCAAACAATAAAACAAAATCCACACCTTCTCCATATCAAAATGATCCTAAACCCAAAGAAAACAACTCAAAACCCAAGGAGTATTCTAAATCCAAGAATAATTCTATCCGTTCATGCTCTTTTTGTGGGGGTAGTAATCATGAAGAAAATAGGTGTTATAAGCGAATGCAAGCCTTAGAGGATGCAATCAAGAAACAAAAAATTTCTATCTCCACTCCACCTCCTTCTAATCAACATGGAAAAACACTTAATGTTGTTGGAAGATCTCAGTCACCACTTGCAGACAATTGGGTTATAGATTCTAGTGCTTCTCATCACATGACTTCTTCCAAGGAGTCTTTTGTTTCTATAGGTTTGAGTTCTACTTCCAAAATTGAGGTTGGAGATTCTTCCTTTCTTTCTGTTGAGGGAAAAGGTGATATACAACTTGATGGTGGCAATATCCAAGATGCACTATATGTTCCTAACATCACTACAAATTTACTTTATGTATATCAAATTTGTCATTCTAGTAAAGGAAAACAATGACTTTACACCGCATGGGGCGAAGTAAGAACTTTGTTGGAGCCTTATTCACTTGTTGCTCAGGGTATTGTTGATCATAGTTCAAGACTATATCACTTTGAGGGTTTTGATGACACATCTTCTATAGGGATAGGATTGGTTTCTCATTCATATTCAAAGAGTAAGCTTTGGCATGAAAGATTTGGACATCTCAATTATAGATATTTGAAGGAGTTGAGCACTCATGGTATGGTAGATGGTCTTCCTAGAGTTTATTGTCTTGAGGAGTTTGTCATGGTTTTGCATTAGGGAAACAACACCAAGATCCTTTTCCTAAGAATTTGTTTAAGAGAGCTTCTTCACCACTTGAGCTTGTGCATAGTGACTTGATGGTTTTTCCTACCCCATATTTCAATGGAGCTAAGTATGCACTTACATTTATTGATAATTTCTCGAGGCGTACTTGGGTTTATTTTCTCAAGTACAAAAGTGATGTTTTTCACACTTCAAAGTCTTCAAGGCTTTGGTTGAGAAACAATCTTCTAGTAGCATAAAGAAACTTCACACTGATAATGGGGGGAGTACTTCAGCAATGAGTTTTCTGAATTTTTGGCAACTCAAGGCATTATTCACCAAAATTTTGTTCCTCATACTCCACAACAGAAATGGATTAGCAGAAAGGAAGAATAGAACTTTGAAGGAAATGGCTAATTGTATGATGCATTCTAGAGATATACCTCCTATCTATTGGGTAGAAGCAGTTAATTATGCTAACCATATTTAGAATCACACACCACATAGGGAACTTGAGCATTTGACTCCGAGAGAAGCTTGGTCCAACACTAAGCGGATGTCTCATTTTTTCGAGTCTTTGGGAGCCATTCTTGGGCCTTTTTGCCAAAGAAGAAAAGGAAAGCTTTGGATAAGAAGAGTAAACCCTTGATTTTTGTAGGGTATTGTGAGGACATGAGAGCTTATCGTCTTTTAGATCCTGATACACATGATGTTATTTTTCGAACACATGTTCAGTTTGATGAGCATTTCACTCCTCATGATTCTTCATCTTCTTCCATTCCTTCTTCTTCTTCATCTCATCTTGAGGATCCTTTCTTTAAGGAGATTGATGAGGAGGTTACAAATGCCATTGAGGATCCTATTCCCACCGATGTTGTCACTTATGCCTAATTGGGCTCAGTGACTACGCGTTCGAGGTAAAGACCTTTCATGAGAGATCTTCCACCCACTAGGCATCATCACACACATTCTACATGTTCGGAATTTTGTGTCGCGTTTCGAGGATCCACAAAGATTTTTTAAAGGCTCATGGGATACTAGAGTGGGATGATGTAATGACAGTGAGTATTCTTCTTTGATGAAGAATCATACTTGGGATTTGGTATCTCTTCCTAAAGAAAGAAAGATGGTTAGGTGTAAGTGGGTATACCGAACCAAATACAAAGTTGATGGGTCCATTGACAAGTATAAGTCTCATCTTGTTGCAAAGGGTTTTTCACAAGTCGAAGGTATTATTACTCCGAGAATTTTGCACTCGTTACGAAGATGGATTTCGTACGCCTTGTACTTGTTATTACTTGCATCACATGGGTGGCCCGTATACCGGATGGACGTGAAGACTACCTTCTTTCATGGATATCTACAAGAGGAAATATATATGGAACAACCGACTTCGATTTTTTCAGATTCTTCTCTTGTTTGTCGCAACTCCGAAGGTCTCTCTACGGTCTCAAACAAGCCCCTCGGGCTTGGTATGAGAAGATGGATTCTTTTCTTCTATCTATTGGTTTTGTTCATTATCACTCGATCATATAGTGTATCTCCAAATTTGTCGGTGAGGATATTGTGATACTTGTATTTTATGTTGATGATCTCGTTACTTACTGGTAGCTCTTCTTCCCACATTCGAGTATTAAGAGGGCTCTTTCTACACAAACTTTGACATGACAGATCTTGGGCTATTACATTATTTCCTTGGATTTCTCGGATTTCATGTTCGGGATTCATTTGAGTCAAAAATTACACCCATGATCTTCTTAGGTAATTTGATATGGCTGATTGCAAGCCAAGTCCATCTCCTTTTCAGTCTGGAGTTACTCTTACATCCACATGTACCACACCACTTTGTGATCCTACATTGTATAGGCAGTTGGTTGGGAGTCTCATGTACTTGACCCATACTCACCCTGATATTTCATTTGCAGTAGGGCTTGTATCTCGGTTTGCACATTCTCCTCATAGTAGTCACTGGCAGGCTGCTAAAAGGATTTTGTGCTATTTACATGGAACTTCCCACTTTGGCCTACACTACACTAGGGGTTCTACTCAGTTGGTTGGGTATACAGATTCAGATTGGGCAAGTTCTATTAATGATAGGCATTCCACTTATGGCTATATTTTCTGTCTTGGTTCTTCTCCAATTGCTTGGGTGTGCAAAAAGAAACAAGCTATTGCACTTTCATCTTCAGAGGTAGAGTACAAGGCAGCAAAGCATTCTGTGAGTCAAGATTCTTTGGCTTAGTTAGTTATTAACACGTGAGTTTGGATTCTGCAAGATTCACCAACCGTGCTTTGGTGTGACAACCAAAGTGAAATTCACATTTCTCACAACCCATTTGAGCACCAAGGTGGACCAAGCATATCAAGATACACATCCACTTCATTTGGCGCACATTCGGGATGGAGTTCTTTGCTTGGAGTACCTCCAACTCAAAGAACAGTTGTAGACATCTTTACAAAGCCTTTTGCATCACCTCGTTACCTTGAGTTGCATGGCATGCTTAGGGTTTTGGAAGTTGTTCTTGGGGGTGTTCATGAGAACATCTTCCTTCTTCTTCTTCTTTCTCTTTCCTTATAGCAGGATTCTTTCCTTCTTTTGGTTCGAGATTTATTCATGGATATATTGTACATGAGTACCTCATCAGGCCTAGTTTCCTGGGACTCATACTATGGACATGCCACTTCTATTTTGGCCTCTAGCTTCACTTGAGGGGGTGTTATAGTAGGTATTTACCTTAGCTCATGTTCACCTAGGTACATTATTTACCTTTATTGTATTTATCCTCACCCACTTATGTGTGTGGATATTTATTTTTATTTATTTATATATTAGGAGATATTATCTAGTTGTTAGGTATAGTTCTTTCCTTGATCTATGGTATTGACTAGTTCTTTCCTAGATCTATGGTATTGACTAGATCCTTGATGTCTAGTTCTCCCATTCTCATTGTATTTCATTGAGTTCCATAATAATATATGATATTGCTGCTCATTTTTTTGTAAAGGTTTATGTAAAGTTATTTTGGTGAATTGCTTTCATCTTATTGATCGTGATATTTGATTAGCATCTGTGTTCTTGGCTTGGCATGATCTGGTTATCGTTCCTTTTATAATAAATCATAGAAAAAAATTCTATTAATTCATTGATCAAACGCACTAAAACCTTCCTTGGTTTTACAAGATGATCATGTCTACAAAGTTGATCATGCAAAGAAATGGAAGAAAAATAGAAAAAGGAAATAGAATAATGTAATCTCTTTCTTGTATCTTAGTAGTGAAAAAGCTATCTACTTAGAGACTCACAATTGACAACCCCTTAGAATGAAGAGGTCTTCCAAATTTATAACTTTATAAAGAGTCTTTTCATCTACCCTACATAACTTTTCACTTCCCCTTATCACTTGTGAACTTTCATATTCCTAGGAAACAAAAGTGGATATTTTCTTGTTAATTGAAAATAACTCATTACAAAGTTAGACTATAGGTCACTTTAAGTGAATAAGACAAAATAGTGAAAAATTACTCCCGAGTGAGGAATAAGAACATGAGATAGAAAAATGAGGGATAAGGAAGAGGAAAGATGATCATGCCAAAGGAGATGAGGCATCAACGATGAATATCCGCCTACTAATGAGCCTTGTGTGAATGTACAAAGAGATATTTCTTTACCCTTGAATTCCTTGTTGAAGCAGGTTTCCACTTTCCCTTTTGATGGATATGAACGAAGCTCAAAGCCTTGATCCAGTCTTAGAAGTATTGTTCATGTTTTGCAAGGATTCAACCAAATATAATGATCCTTAGTAGTATTAAAAATTGCACATATAATTTCTACAAGAGACTCCAAGGTGTCCTCTTTAAATGAGAAGGGGTCTCCCATCTCTTTCCTGACCAATTCATCAATTGGTTTGAATATCTTCCACATATGAATTTTCACTCATTAGAGCGCCCCAAGTTTCTCGCACTCCTTTTCTTATAGTTTCCTGAATTTTTCATGCAATCTCTTCACAGAGTCAATTTAAGAGAGAGTGTTATTCAACATTTTGGACCAGATTATCAATGCACGAGACCAAACAGAGACAAATTCTTGGTTATGGAAGTGAATACATTTATGACCACCAATACAAACAACAAAGATCACCCATTTTTGACAACAATGGAAGTCCTTTGCTCCATTGTGATTTTTATTTTTCAATATCATCCTTATTCATTTTTACTTATACAACGATGGAGAGAGAAAACTTGAACAATGAAATGATCTCCGAAAAAACATTGATTTTACCTTTTTAGGAATCTTGTCAACCCATCGATCATTAGCTCTTCCCTACATGGCATGAAATTGAGATTTTTTTAATTGTTGTGGGGTCAAATATACTAAAATGAACACAATATTCGATGAGGATAGATGAGGTGGCACCAATATCGTGAATGAATGCACATAACCAGTGAGGGTTCTCACATGCTCATCAAACTTCTCGCTTTTCTCTTTGTACTCCACATTTCGGAAAGCAAACGAATAAAAAATTATTTGAAAAATGTGCATCACCCTCAATTATTTCTTGACGCAAACAAATCGTTTTCATTTCATAGTCTTCCGAGTCATCTCCTTAATGGGTTTTATCACTTTCGGTTGGGAAACTTCTACATATTGATTACTTTGAAACACCACTAGAAAAGTGAAAAGTTACACGGGATTTCTTACCTTGTTTGGTCTTCACGATCTTTAAAATAAACTAAAATTATGCTTTTGATGCTTATTGTACTATTCTTGGCTCACTTTTTGATGAGTCATTTTATTTCCTTTTTAAACACCTCATCTACTATATTTTTTTTAGCCAATTGTACCCCTGAACTTGTATTTCCTAGTGATACTTGTTGAACATTTCCATTATAACTTGAACTCATGGCATAGATATTAGTTAATATAATTATTACTAAAGTTTAATTTATTTTTTGGATTATGAGTATGCATTTATTCTTTTGATTACAATATGATGTTAAATAGTGCTTTGTATAAATGCCACCTTGTTTGTAAAGAAGTTGTTATATGCAACAACTAACATGTAGAAAAGGATCCATACGCAACAACTGACATGCAACCAAAGGAACTCATTCATAGTAAAGAGGTCATTTATAGCAAGTCGACATGCAGTAAAGGGACTCTTCCACATCAAAGCATCCGTAGCCAAAGGAGGTCACACACATACATAAATCCATGATTATGAGGAGCTTGCATAATGTGGACACTACACCTAAGCTTGCACGTGTTGATAGAAGAAGTAGTTATGAGAATAATAAGAAGACTCAATGCCATCACTTGATTATGCATTGCAACTCAAACAAATAAATAATTTATTTAACTCATAATTTAATAACTGGTTGATTGACCGATCAATTAGTTAAGTTATGTGATTGTATGAGAACATCTACTGAATAGTTTTGTTGCATGCATGTAAGTTTTGGATTGTTTGGTTAAGATATTTTACTTAATCCAACTAGAACTCCTAGTAGGACTCTATCTCTTCATGCCTCTATTATAATGAAAGATATAAAAAGGAAAGATTAATGTTGTAGAGATATATAGATAGGAGATACATAGATAGATTAATCCTTAGATAGATAATTTGTTGTATTTTCCACTTGTAATATTCATGTTGATGAAATAAGAATATGAGTTCTATTAATTTTTGTAGACACAAGCCTTAGGAGGGATTAGCACCCAAGGTAGGGCCCACTTGTGGTTTTCTAACCCTCTCCTTTTATTTGTTTCTTTAATTCATTGAAATATTAGATTAGTAACATCTTATTCCCTTATCTGATTTTCTGTTTTACATGCTTTGTCATTAGACATAGTATTCTCTTTCACTCATAATCTAGTTCAATTCCATCATTGTTATTTCCTAATAGTAGTGACAAAAATTTACATTTATACCTCCCAAACATCTATGACTATGCATACAACACTAACAATATTGAAATTTTGCATCCCTAGGTCTGATAATGTAGACACCTAAAATCTTGCTTTACGATTTTAATGTTAAAGTGGTACTAATTATCCTCTATTTCATCATTTCTATTATAATTAGAGATTTTCACTAATTAACTAATGTTTCCCTCTATTTTTGTAATCAACAATAATTCATTAATTAACTAGCTTCTATCACATTCTGGATGCCAATTAACGACACTTCGTTAGTTATAATCCTCTTGAATCAACAATTAGCTATTAATTAGCTAATTAAGCCTTTTAAACAAGAATTTAGTCAATAAACGCTTTTATTGGCTAAATCCCACTTTCAAATGATTTTAATCTCATCAAATTCCTCTTCAAACACCTCCAATTAGCCTAAAAAGCTTATTCTAGCCTATTAATTAATCTAATTGATTAATTAAATGCACCTTCAACTCCCATAAAGTGCTAACTAAAGGTTAACTCACCTAGCTTTGGTTAACTAAACTAAAGTTACTTTATCATTTGTCCCACATGCACCAAGATGCAAACTTTCTCCAAATAGAAAGCTATAAAAAGGACCAAGCTCCTTCCTCTCAAATTTACACCATGTTTTGAATAACATTAATCATATAAAACATATGAGCCTTACTCCATTGTTGGAATAGCTTGCATCCCCATTTGCATCCATTTCTTCAAGTTGGTTAGTAAAGGAATATCTAATATGGCCTTGTAGCCATTTTTAGAGAGATCCTTTCACCTTCAATGAAGTAGCAAAACAACACACACTTTGATTTCTTTTTTATCTTCATAGGTTCAATTCTTGTAGTAATCAATTAAACATAGTAGGAATGCTTGTAGTTTAAATGGTTAAATTCATTTAGATTTCCTTTTTCATTCCATTAAGCTTTGATCTTGATGGTTCATTGATGAATTTATTAGCTTAGCTCTAAACTACTTGGTGTTAGTTTAGCTTCTAATTTCTTTGCTTAAAATTTTATTGAGTTCGCATTTGGCATGCCCAGTGGGACCTACTCCATTGTATTTTTCATTCATTTTCAATATTTTAGATTAGTTTCAAAGTTTTGATTTACAAACCCTATTTTGCATTAACGGATAAATTTAAAGTTTCTTATCTAGTCTAGTTAGAATTGTCTTATTTTTGTGCTCTTTATAGGATCAAAGGATGTAAGGTGTTATCAAAATTAAATCAAATTGATTTTTTTTTACCTTTTGAGAATTTTTGAGAAAATTATCGTGTGTTGACAACCTACAGGAAATCTGCGCCTATGCTTCTCTTCCATGTGCTGGCATTGCAAAGGCCACATTCGTGTTGTAAATTTTTCTCTCATGCACTTAAGGCCACACTCATGTTGTAAAGGGCGCACTTATGTCTCTCTGGACGCATCTATTTTAAACTAATTTTTATCCTCTATGTCTGGATGTTACGGTGTCATCGTGAAGTTCGATGGTATCTCTCTGGATGCGGCCGACATTACATTGATTTACTTCTTGACTATGTTTTTTGTCGAGATCCGTATGTATGTATTAAAGTTAGTGTCCACGTGTTAAAGGATGCATTGTTGTTGTCGGAGGCACGTTGGTGCTCAAAGGAGTTCGCTGGCTTGTGTGTTGGGTTTCGATTAGCACTTAGGATGAAACCATAGTCGTGGAAAGGCAAGTCCCTCCTCTTTAATGGGAGAGGTTCCCTTATTGAAAGCATGGGAAAAAACTATGTACAAATGCATAGTCTTTCATTCAATGGTGGTTTCCCGATATCCTAAAATGTGTTTTAAGCTTGGAAATTTATCAATACATGAGGATAGAAGACTTTAAAGAGAGGAGGGAGGCAAAGAAGACAATAATTTCAAGGAAAAGAGATGGAAGAGAAAACCCTTATATGTATTGTGCAAATGAGATACAAAATAGAACCATCCACGTTTATAACAGACACAATTCATAGACTCAAAGTTACAGGAAATTGTAAAAACTAGAACACAAAGTTTCCAAGCATGCAAGGATTAGATGATTCACAGATCAGAACCAGAAAGAAAGAGAAAGTAGAAGAAAAGGGGAAAAACCTTTGTATTGATTTCTTCCAATTCAAAATTACAGTTCCAGAATAATCAAAATTCCAACCCCCTACAATGAATTTGAAAGCCCATAATATAGCTTGCTAGAGACATGTTACAACTTCCTCAAGAAAGCAAGAAATAGTTACAACTTATTCCAATCACTCACGTCCTTGCGAATTCTTGATTTGCAAAGAAACGTTAATGGTGGAAAAACCAGATTTTTAAATATACGATCATTTCATTATTTTGCTAGTTAAAACATGGGCCATTCAATTTTCTTTTACAAATTTAAATCTAGGTCACCCACATGGAAGGAATTGATTGGAATGGGCCTGCAAAGGCCTTGACTGTATCTACCTTCTATTTGGTGGGGCCATATATCTGACCTTGGACACGTGGCGGGCCAACGCTCATTTAGAACTTGCCTCTAGATTTTATCTTTGAAGTTGCACTAGGCTGACACGTGGAGGCTTCCACTGATTCTTCAAACTTAGCTGATCCGGGGTCTATTCCTGTTTGACTCATGTTGACCCCTAGACACATGGAGAGATGGCGCTGATTTGAGTTTCCACTTTGGAAGTGCCTTCTGAAATTGTGCCAAGCTGATGCGTGGCTCCTTCCGTTGCGCTTAGAATTTTCAACGGCCAACTCTATCTCTCTATTGACCCTAGACATGTGGTGATCGACACTCATTTAGAAATTGGCCCTTTTGTGTCACTTTCGAGAATGCATCGTCAGCAAAGACATGGAGACCTTCGTCGACCATACGCCCATACTTAGCCAATTTTAACTATCGGCTCTGTCCCTTTTGGACTGGGACACATGGAGGACTAGCACAAGTTTGAGAACTACCCCTGGCTTTGACCCTTGAAGTTGCGCCGATGAGGCACATGTCGTTGTCCGCTGAAACTTCAATACTTAGCTGATTTTAGCTTGTTTTACCTTCATTTTGAACCCGGGACATGCGGCGAGCTGGCACTTATTTAAGGACTGTCCCTTAGACCCTGCCCCTAGAGTTGCACCATTTGGACACGTGAAGGCCTCTGTTGTCACTTGAAAAATGACCAAATGCATCCAATCAGAGATGCCCACGTACTACTCATGGATGTTGAGGCAAAAATTGACGAGGAGGATACACCTGTCATTCCCGACTGCGGGAAGAAATAAACAGAAGAAGAAGAAACTCCAACTGTACGCCCGAATTTCAAATTGTTCTCCATGAACTGAAAATTACAAACAATACCAGGCTCGACATGATTCAATACTCCAAGGAACAGACTCAAATTTTTTGAAAACTAACTCCAAAAGAGGGGAATTTTGGGGCCGACAACAACTGGCTCTTTCTAGGGATGACTTGGCTTGGAACAAAGACACAAGGCAAGATCAAGAACTATAGATAACTCTAGGGAAAGAGGACTAGTGCCTTATCCATTGGGAAAAGGAGTCGAAAGAAAAACCAATACAAGGAAACACACACAACAAGGAACGAAAAGAAAACAAGCCAAAACTAGGAAAGACCCAAAACAAAACACAAAAGAACAACCGAAGCCAAAACACTATACAAAATATACAAAAGGACTTCCTAGTCACCTAGGACTTGAACAACTTAAGATACTTGCCCACTATAAGGAAGTGGGAGAGGAGAACCATCCATGTAATCTAGATAAAAAGAGTTTTCTCTAGCAAAATGTTTGATTCTAAAAGGACCAAGCCAAAGAGAATCAAACTTACCATGGCTTCCTCGTGGCTCATGTCTTTTGTCCCAAAGCAACACAATGTCTCCCACTTGGAAGACTCTGAGTTTGGATTTCTTTTCAAACAAATCCTTCACTTTCAACTGATGAGTTGCTATCTTGTCCACCACTTGCAATCTGTCTTCATCGAGCTTCTGAAGGTACAAAATTCTCTTATCCAAAGAGCTACTGAAACTTGAATCTTCAATGGTTTTCATCATATGCAAGGCTGGAAATTCCACCGTGACTGGAAGTTGAGATTCTACACCATACACCACTTGGAAAGGGGACATTCAAATTGCTCTCTTGTGTGTAATTTTATCAACCCAAAGTGCATCATATAGAATCTAATTCCAAATCCTCTAAGAATCATTTACAAGCTTTCTAACTATAGTTACCAGATTCTTGTTTGTCGATTTTCCTGTCCATTCCCTTGGGGGTAGTAATATGAAGAGTGAGCAAGGGAGATCTCATATCCATAGAAGAATTCCATCATCTCAAAGTAGAATTAGAAGCATTTTCATTCACAATCTTGTTTGGGATCCCAAACCTAATCAATATGTTTTCCTTAATGAAGTTGTAAACTACCTCGGAGGTAGTGCTCTTGACTGGGATGGCTTCCACCCACTTGGTGAAGTAATCTGTGGCAGTCAACACATGAGTATGTCTAGCACTGGAAGATGGATTGAGTGCTCCAATGAAGTCTAAACCCCATTGTTGAAATGGCTCTTCAATCACTACAGGCTTGAGAGGTAAAGCAGCCAACTTAGGTCTTCCAACAAACATTTGGCATGCTTCACATTTACCAACCCATTTTGATGCATCTCTAGAATAGAGTGGGCCAATAATAACCAACACGAAGTATTTTATGAGCTGTTACAGATAGAGGAGAAATGACCTCCACAAGCCTGGTCATGAAAAGCAGAGAACAACTTCTTTTGTTGTTCCTTGTCTACACACTTCAAAACCCGCCATCTATTCCTCATTTAAACAAAGAATTTTCCCATAGCACATATTGTGCAGACCTCGATTTGATGGCTCTATTCTCTTTGGCACTCAAGTGAGATGGACATTCTCCATGGGTCGAAAAGTGAGCAATGTCAAGGCATACCATACATATATCGAGCTGAGGAACAAAACAACAGGGGCATCAACCTCATCTTTAGATAACTCCTTGGTAGCTCCCTCAACAATGAGTTCACACAGCCCTTACCCCGAACTAGCTTTGTTGGCCTGATATCAAGATCATACTCTTGCACCTTTGTAACCTAATTACCTCTCTTGGTTCCAAATTCTTGTTGAGTAAGAATGGATTTGATTGTTGTATCAGGCACCAACACCACAGAATGAGAATTAAGAATGTAAAACCTAAACTGCTTGACAACTTTGACAACTACAAAAGCATGTTTCTCCATCATGGTGTACTTCAGCTCATGATTTTTCAAGACATAACTCATAAATGTAATTAGGAGCTCGTGATCTTCAACATTCTTTTGGGCTAACACAATAGCTAAGGTATTTTCAGTGGCATAACAATAGATAATGAAATCTCTGTTAAAGTCTGGGCATGCCAAGGTTGGAGTATTTGCAATATCCTGTTTAATTTCTTCAAATGATTTCTTCCCTTCAGAGGACCAACCAAAATTTTGCTTCCCTTGCATCATGTGAGCAATGCTCATAGTAAGTTCTAAAAAATCGGGGATGAATATCCTCAAGAAATTGATCTTACCAAAGAAAGAATAGACACCTTTCTTACTTTATGGAAGAGGAATTTGTTGGATGGCCTAAACTCTTTCCGGATCAATCTTAATCCCTTCCTTTGAAAACAACGTGTCCTAAAAGCTTTCCTTCTGTGACATAAAAACACAAACTTCTTAGGATTTAAAGAAATCCCATGCTCTCTACACTTATGCAATATTGTTTCAAGGTGTTGGATGTGATCTTTTCTTGCTTTAGAAAACACTGTCAAGTCATCCAAATACACAACAATGCATTTCCCTTTCAAACTGCCAAAATCCAAGTCCATGGCCCTCTGGAAAGTAGCACCAGCATTGATGAGACCAAATGGCATCCTTTTGTATGCAAAGGTGCCCTAAGGAGTAGTAAAGGCAGTCTTGTGTTGATAAGCAGTATTCACCTCTACTTGGTTGTACCCCAAGAATCCATCCAACATAGATAGCATCTCCGAGCCACGTAACATATTTTAAAACTTGGTCCAACATGGGGAGAGGGAAGTTTTCCTTCAAAGAAACCTGATTTAGATTTAAATCCACACGTATCTGGATCTCACCATTCTTCTTCCCGACACGCACTATATTAGCAATCCATATTGAATGGTGGATGGGAATATGATCCTAGCCTTCAGAGATTTTGTATTTCTTGGAAAATTGTATCAGCTATCTTTGGACTATATTATCTTTGCTTATGTTTGAAAGGTTTGATCCTGTGCTTAAGAAGAATGAAATGTTGCATTTCCTTGACTAAAAAGCCTTAAGATCATCATAATAGTAAGCTTCGAACATCAACATACCTCTTCAACAAATTCACCACCTTCTTTTTTTTCTTCCTAAGTGCAGCATTTTCCAATATTGACCATTTTAGGATCATCAAGACTCCCAATATTCACTTTCTCAGTCTCAAAGAAATTTCTGGGATCCTTGGGAAACTTTAGACTTCATATATCTATCATGTTTATCAAAAATATCCTCTAAACTCACCAACCCTTTAGGGATTTTTTTCCTTTTAGTTTGATGCATCCATCTTGATCCATCTCTTCTTTGACGCCCTCTTCATTTGATGACACACACACTCTATACGAAGATTGTCACTTCCTTCAAAGTACAACTGATCAAAGTTGTCTCTAAGCTCCAAGAAATAAATCAAATGATGTTCATCATTAAAAAATTTTCAATTATTTGCATTGTCAGGTACACTGGTTCTATGGATCATCTCAATGGTGAATTTTTCTTGAGGAAAATCAGGATGAGGAATTAACAAGGAACCCAAATAAATTCAGAGAGTCATCCCTAGTATTCCTTTCCCTTGGCACAACTTCAATGGAAAAAGCATCAAGGAATTCAATGGAATCCCAGACCTGATTCCTATAGTGTTTCAACCTTCTATTCTTTACCTGATAAAGGTCTCTAACTTGTTTTAAAATTATCTCTACATCTCCATGAGCAAGAAGGTTCTTCACTCCCATTTCCTTCACCATGCTCAACCCAAGAATGAGGGCCTCATATTCAGTAGTATTATTTGTATTTTCAAACTAAAACTTGAAGGAGGAAGGATGAACCTTACCCTCAGGAGAAATGAGCACTACACTAGCTCTAGAACCAACTGAAGAACAACTCCAATCAAACTCCAAAATCCACACACCATTAGGGTCAAACAACAATCCCTTTGGAATACTTGTCTCCTCTTGTGACATGATCATGTAGTTCCCATGCCCAACGTCTTCATACAATATTTTTCTTTAGAATCATATGTCTTTTGCACAATATACTCTACTTGCTTCTCGAAACACCTTCTTCATCTTCCCATTGACAGGATTAATACATGTGACCAATACATTTGTATTTTCCCCCTACCTCCTTGCAGAAATTTCTACTTAGCAACAACCCATACGAAGGAGGAATATCAGCTACCAAAATGGTGGCTAAGACCCTTTTCTCTGAAAAGCAAACGCAAAATCTACTTGTGCATCTTTAATTATGCCAACCAAAGGTACTTTCTTACTCTCTATGGAATATCAAGAGCCATAAGTGTGGGTTATGTTTAGACCCAAAGCATGGGCCACTTTTGCAGGCATTACATTATCTGATGCTCCTAAATCTATGACACAATTACTGAGTTTATGGCCAGCTATGAGAAGGGTCACATAGAATGGTTCAATTTTCTCATTAGGGGATGTGACTGTAGCCACAAGGCTTGATTGAGGTGAGGAAGAGGGAGTGGGTAAAAGGCCTTTGGAAGAATGGGCTAGGGTTCTAGATTTGGAATTTACAAAGTTAACCATTTTGGCAAAGGCTTTAGGATGGGTTTGATAGAATTCGCCTCAGAAATATGAATCTTGGTCTTCTTAAGATGGTCTATAATATCAAAAGATCCAGATGTGGATGGGGAATCACTACTAGGAGTAGGAGGATATTTTGATCTATCAGCTTTATCATTTGTTGGAAAAGAATTCTTAGAAGCAGAAGTAGAGGAAGAAGGACTAGCGAGCTTACCTTTTGAGTGGAAGTAATAGGAATAGGAGCTCCTCTTTTTGCAACCACCGGGATGGTAATGGGTTACTCCTTGGATATTTTAGCAGGTTGCACCAATTTTTCCTTTTTGTTGGTCTACTCCTGGGTCATAACAACATATGACTCACTATTAATCTCAGCCACTACATCATCATAGTCATATTCATCATCTACACCTTCAGTGGTGAGGAAATGAACCCGAGAATCACCAGGCTCCTCCGGATCTACATCAACTTCATCTTCTTGTTTCTCATAGAGTCCATTTTCTTCCTCATCATCAAGCTCAAGAACCTCAAAAGTAGCATTGACAAGAACCTTGAGGGGTGGAGCTTCAATGCCCAATTTAGTCTGAGGAGAAGGAAGACGGTTCCTAGGCTGAAAATTCTTCCTTGGAACATCTTGATATGGAGCATGCTGAGCCAATTGTTTCTTGATGGCAATAAGGTCATTAGCAAGCTTTTGCACCAACTGATCTGCATTACCTCTAGGAGAAGGAGAAGAAGAGGATGCTTTGGATTTGAAAGACTCCCTTTTCAGCTTGCCAGACATGATCAAATCATCTTCCACACTAACAACCAATCTCTGATCAACATCCAAAGTTGCAAGATTTGCTCTCCTCAGGGCATAGCTCACTTCCGGCAATTGAGCATTCAAGAAGAAACACTTCTGAATCTAATCAAAAGGTATAGTATCTTGTGGAATCTTGTTAATCAACTTGTTGAACTTGGCCACAAATTCTCTCATAGGCTCATGTGACTCCTTGATTTGAGAAATATAAGCTAACAAAGCATGCACATCTTCAGCAGGTTTGAAATGCTGCTCAAACTGAGTTTTCATAGCATCCCAATTAGTGATGGTCCCAGTAGGAAGATGGTAAAACCAATCTGCAACATTTTCTTGCAAAGTCTCCACAAACAACCTAACAGATACATCTTCATGTTCAACTCCCAGGACCCCACATGCAATAGTGAAGGCTACAATGTGTTCATCAGGGTGTACTTTGCCATCACCTCTAAATTTGGGAAAATTCTTCCTGTTACCCCTAGGTAACTCATGTAATGGCCAAGGAAGAGCCAAAGGCCCAACTCTCTGTCCCCAAGGCCTAGGCGATGTCATCCTTGGAAAGATTGCTTGAAGTGGAACCGAGACACCAACAATAATTAGGGCATGAAGATCGGGGCTAAGTTGGGCTTGAGGAATGCTACTACCGAAGCTTTCTGTCTTCAATAGGAGGTGTGCTTGTGGAATGATATCTTCTATTTCTTCTTGTTGGAGGAAGTTGAAAACCTTGTTGATCCAAGAGTTGAAATTGGGGATCTTCAATTCTAAGAGCCCTTCTACCATGAGTATATCTTAGAGTCACCAAATCAAAGAAATGATAAAATTAGTTGTTCTTTTTAGAAAGGAAATTTGTTGAACAAATTCCCCAGTGGAGTCACCAAAAATGTTGGGTTTCAGATTAGCACTTAGGATGAAACCATAGTCGAGACAAGAAAGTCCCTCCTCTTTAATGGGAGAGGTGCCCTTATTGAAAGAGAAAAACCTATGTACAAATGCACGCCTTTAATTCAATGTTGGTTTCTCGATATCCTAAAATGTGTTTTAAGCCTAGAAATTTATCAATACATGAGGATAGAAGACTTTGAAGAGAGGAGGGAGGTATTAGAAGACAATACTTTCGGGGAAAAGAGATGGCACAAAAACCCTTATATGTATTGTGCAAATGAGATACAGAATAGAACCATCCACGTTTATAACAGACACAATTCACAGACTCAAAGTTCTAGAAATTGTACAAACTAGAACACAAAGTTTCCAAACACGCAAGGATTAGATGATTCACGAGATCATAACCGAAATAAAGAGAAAGCAAAAGAAAAGGGAAAACCCTTTGTATTGATTTCTTTCAATTCAAATTACAGAGTTCTGAATAATAAAAATTTCAACCCCCTACAATGACTTTGAAAGCCCATAATATAGCTTGCTAGAGATGGTTACAACTTCCTCGAGCAAGCAAGAAACAATTACAACTTATTCCAATCACTCGTGTCCTTGCGAATTCCTAATTTGCAAAGAAATGTTAATGGCGGAAAAACTAGATTTTTAAATATATGACCATTTCATTATTTTTCTAGTTAAAACATGGGCCATTCAATTTTCTTTTACAACTTTAAATCTGGGTCACCCACGTGGAAGGAATTGATTAGAACGGGCCTGTAGATGCCTTGACTATCTACCTTCTATTTGGTGGGGCCGTATATCTGACCCTGACACGTGGCGGGCCAGCGCTCATTTAGAACCTACCTCTAGATTTTGTCTTTGAAGTTGCGCTAGGATGACACGTGGAGGCTTCCATTGATTCTTCAAACTTAGCCAATCCATAGTCATTCTGTTTGACTCATGTTGACCCCTAGACACGTGGAGAGCTGGCGTTGATTTGAGTTTTGCTTTGGAAGCACCTTCTAAAATTGCACCAAGATGACGCGTGGCTCCTTCCACTAGGCTTAGACTTTTCAATAGCCAACTATCTCTCTATTGACCTTGGACACGTGGCGATCTGGTGCTCATTTGGAAATTGGCCCTTTTGTGTCACTTTCGAGAATTGCGTCATTGTGGCACGTGGAGACCTCCATCGACCCACCCATACTTAGCCAATTTTAACTATTAGCTCTGTCCCTTTTAGACCTGGGACATGTGGAGGACTGGTGCAAGTTTGAGAACTTCCCCGGATTTGACCCTTGAAGTTGCCGATGAGGCACATGTTGTTTTCACTCTTTGAAACTTCAATACTTAGCTGATTTTAGCTTGTTTTACCTTCATTTTGAACTTAGGACATGTGGCAAGTGGCGCTTATTTAAGGATTGTCCCTTGGACCCTGCCCCTGAGTTGTGCCATTTGGACGTGTAAAGGCCTTCTCTCGCGCTTGAAAAATGACCAAATGCATCCAATCAGAGATGCCCACATACTACTCGTGGATGCTGAGGTGAAAATTGACGAGGAGGATACGCTTGTCATTCCCAACTGTGGGAAGAAATAAACAGAAGAAGAAGAAACTCCAACTGTACGCCCAAATTTCAAATTGTTCTCCATGAACTAGAAAATTACAAACAATACCAGGCTCGACGTGATTCAATACTCCAAGGAACAGACTCAAAATTTTTGAAAATTGACTCCAAAAGAGGGGAATTTTGGGGCCAACAACACTGTGTAAAGGGGCACACTAGTGTGATTTGTTGAAATTTACACTAACTTCAAAGTTTTAAATTCTGATTTTTGTGTAATCTGTTGGTTATAGATTTTTTTAATTATTCTCTATAGGTTTTTAGTAGTTTATATCATATTTCTAAAAAATTTACTTAAGTTTTTGATGAATGCTTTAGTTTCCATGTTTTGTGCAAGTTAGTCTAAAAGTTTGTGTATGCTCTTCTCTTGCACCTTAGGGTGATCTTGAGAATAAAAAAATCTTTTAGTTTGCATTTTCTAACATTTTGGTTAAATTGGAAACTTTAAATCTTTCATTTTAGCTTAAGGGAATGAACAAATCATCAAGTTTTGTTTAAAGTTCATTTTGGTTAAGTTGAAAACTTTAAAATCTTTCATTTTTAGCTTAAGAGAATGAACATTTACCAAAATTGAACAACTAGGTGCAAAAGAGATGCAAGCTTTTCCATAAATGGTTCATTTAATTGCAAAGCTTTCCTTTACTTTTTAGTTGGATTATTTTTGTGTATGCTCTTCTCTTGTGTCCTTGGACGATCTTGAGAATCAAAACAACACTTGATCCTCTTTCAATTAATGTGATTTGCTTGGAGAACTACTAACGTTTGAATTATAGGACCATATTATACGCTTGCTAAAGACTTGGAGATATAAACAAAAATCTAACTACATGTGTGTTGCAGGTTGCCAAATGGTGGTCTAAACCAAATTTCCTAATCTGAAAGATAATAAAACACACCACATCATTCAACACATTATACTTACGGTTTTGGTTAAGAGATACGGCTCGTATGATTTGAACTAAGAGAAGTTTACTTTGGCATAAGCCTTAAGATAAAAAAGGGATGCTCCAAGGAACCCAAAATAGTCCAGGCATAAGGGAACCTTTTGCACAAAAATGGGAAGCACCTCCCTTACCTTATTGTCTAGTTTACACTTGTGAGATTTTAGTGTCAAAATTACCTTTAAGTGACCCCAAAGAGATACAAATGAGCACATTTATTGCTCATTGTATTGAAGGGGTAAATTAAATCTTGGATACTCCAAGATTTATCTAGTGTGACTTTCTTGGCAAACCGCGCTCGCAGAGGTAATTTGTGACACCTAGTTGAGAGAAACAATTAGGAAGCCATTTCTTCTTGGAGCCAACTTGACCGACTCAAAACCACCGTGTTTCAAATAGCTTTCATGAATCACTAACTTATTTTGGAGTCAAAACCTTGTTATTCGAACAAAGAGAGATTCCATTGAAGTTGGAGCCTAGTGACATTCATCACAAAACTTGAAATGTGTTACTTTGACCTAGTTTTTCACTTGTCTTAAGGCAAGACAAAACTCTGCCAAAGTTATGATAATTTGTTTCATCACCACTTGGATTACTCCTTTGTTTTCATTTTTCCCATTTGGGACAAAAGAAAACATATTTGTGTAGCATTATCAATTGATTGCTTCCACCACTTTTGCACCCTCTTACATTCGTCCTTACCTAGATGTAAACATTGAAAGTGTGTCGGTACGTCTTCCTATCTTGATAGCCATTTGATCTTGATACCCATGTCAAGATCTTAATTGTAGTTAGGTTGTCTCATCATTGACTTCCTTTTGAGTTGTTACATTGCTCGCATTATAGCCATATAATTTTGATACTTACATCTTGTTTCCTTTATGAAACTTGGTCTAAGTTTCTAAGTTGTATTGTTACGTTGCTCGCATAAATAACAACTTTCTTCTATACTTAGACTTAGTTTTTGATCCCAACATTTCCTTGAGTTTTGAAAGGCTTCATTATTTTTTCACATTGTGGTGACATCATTTTGATACTAAAATATTTCTTTTTCCATAAATCTTGATTAACATGTCCAAATAGTGTTGTTGCATTGCTCGCATTTGTAGCCTCCTTTTTCATAACTTGGACTTTATTTGTTTCTAAAACTGGTTTTAGTATACCTTATTGGAGGTCACGTCAAAACTTTGCTAGTATTTAGGTCTTGTTTATTTGAGAACTTGACCTAAATAGTGATATTGTGTTGTCACTATTTACGTCGAAACTATACTTAGAGAAACATATGGAGTAACTTTTCTTGTGGATAGATCATAGTCTTTATTGTTTGAGTCCAAGATTGCTTATTACTTACACATGCCTTATTGATTAGTGTGTCATTATTATTCATTAGAGTCCTTAGTGCACATTGCCTTTGGACGTATTCTTATTATTTGATTGACATTCTTTGTAATGAAGTGTCGTTACACTACTTCATTTTGACTTAGGGTCATTTTAAACCAACCTTAGCAAAACTTAGTTCATTATGCCTCTTATGAAAAGGATGGGGCATCAAATATTAGGGTCTGATCCTGTGATATAAAAATCCCATATCCTCTTTTGGAGGACAATGTCCTAGTGGATCATAGTGGTGATGAGGATAATTCTCCTCAGGTAGATCGTGAACTTAACCCCACCCTAATAGATGACTTCTTATTTCACAATAAACATGAAGTCTTTATGTGCATAGTGCGAATTGGTGGCTAGGTTACCTTCAAGATTTAATCCCACTTATCTCATCGCCATGGTTTGAAGAGAAGAAGAAGAAGAAGTATGACGCCCACTTTGCGACAACGGCGAAATTTTGAATCCGGGTCATGCCTCTACTTCTGGCCAACATAATGGTGGACATTGCATCCCCATTGTTAGAATTCATCATGAAGATTAGGGAGACAATGATAATCATGAGGAACCTCATACTCAACCTCCCTCATGCGAAGCTCGAAAAGAGATACCACCTAAGGAGGTGTCCCTAGAAGAAAAAATACAAGCCCTCGCTCGCCAATTGGAAAGTTTGGCTTCACACATTAGCAAGGAATCTATGAAGACATCTAGATAAGAAAAACCTAGAGCTTCATACTATGAGTCTTTCACTAAAACTCCCAAAACCCCAAACAGGAAAAACCTAAAGAGGGTTATGAAAATTTATACACAGATAATCAAGATGAAGAAATGACAAGATATAGGCCTAGCCCTTCGACAAACCCACTCTTTGATCAAGAGTTCTTGTCTATGAAGAACACCCTTACTTCCTTATAAGAAGGAAAGTTAGGGTCAAATAAGAAGTATCAATTTGAGGAGTTATGGCCATATAATTTTGGTAGGGCTATGCTTATAAGTTCCTTTCCTAGGTAATTTGATTAGCCAAAATTTTAAAAGTACAAGGGTAAGGGTGATCTAAGAGATCACGTCAAAGAATTCTTCATGTCTTGCCAAGAGGTCGCATTCAGTGATAACTATCTTATATGCCTCTTCCCACGAGTTTAGGGGAAATCTCTTGAGTGGTTCTTACATAGCCCAAAGGGGTCCATATCAACATGGCTGCAATTGACGGAAATTTTTATGCATCACTTATCCTTCAACATGGAGAATGTTGTTACTATAATCAATCTATGTAACGTAAAACAACGCAACAATGATAACTTCACGGTTTTTTTACAATGATGGCGAGGGCTAGCTAGTCGATTCCCTTTCTCCATACTAGAGAAATAATTAGTTACCATATTCATTCCAAAATGGCACCTTGAAATCACTTTCCACTTGCAAATGCATTGTGGTAATACCTTTGAAGAGGTCATCGAAAGGTTCCAAAATTGAAAAGTGTTGTTAACAAAAGGGACATTGAAACCCTTCTCACGTGATAACCAAGACCAAAAACCTAGTGACAAACAAAAGTTTTTTTCCCAACAAGAACAAAAACATCGTAGGAGATGGAATTACAGATTCCAAATGGGTACAGGTGGTTCAAAATCATGTTCCCTTAAAACTAACTAAGGGACCTCCAGCCCTGAATATAAACATTGTACATTTACTCCTCTATCTGACTCCATTTCGTCAATAATTAAACAATTAGAGGCAATTAACATGGTCAAATACCTAAATAAACCCTTATCCTAAAGATGCACCTAAACTATCTTGGTTTAGAGAAAATGATTATTGTAACTTTCATCATGTTAAGGGGCACAAGACTGATAAGTGCCTCAAGTTGAAGCACTACATCCAAGACCTCATTGAAAGTGGTGACATGAAATGGATTCCATGGGCCCTAACAAATTTGTCAATGTTGACATGGGGATTTTTAAAGAGCCTTTCCCTAAGCATAACAAAGGGAAAGAAAATTCAGATCAAGGTCATAAGCCCAATAATAAATCCATTGGTTATGTCTATAAAAATATAAACCACGGCGCGCAAAAACAAATGATTCTTATGATGGTGTAATTGGTTTTGTCACCCCATTTACTGAACATGTCAACACGATCAATGTCAAAACAAAGGAGTGTGTCATGGAAATGTGACATGCTTACCTTGTTATCTCTAAGCCTTCATCCCCTCCTACTTCCACTCCTCAGGATAGTCACTATGATGTCTTGGAGAAACTTGAGAAGACCACAACTAAGATCTCAATCTTAGATCTTCTTAAAATATCCAATGTACATAAAGATATCCTTTGTAATACTTTACAAGGGTTAGGAGTGTCGAGTTGATATTGACCCCACATGCTTCCAAGAAATGGTAGCACAAATTTCTCCAATGGAGCATATAACCTTTAGCTAAGAGGAAATTCCTGCAGAAGATCCTTCACACAATTTTCCCTTGCACATAGAGGTTATTGTCAATCATAAGAAAGTTAAACGGGTGCTTGTGGATGGCGGATCAGGCCTTAACATATGTACCTTGAAGCTAGTTCAGAAATTGGGTTGTACCAAGACAGATTTAGAAACAAAGGTCATCACCATCAAGGCATATGACAATGAAGAGCGGTAGTCAGCTAGTATGATAACATTCTCCATGGGAGTAGAACAACTACTCATCATACAAATTTCCATGTCTTTGAATTCGAGCTACCTTACAACATCCTTCTTGACCACCCATGGATTCATGTTGTGCGTGGCCATTCCTTAAATGTATCACCAGTGTCTAAAGTTGTACCATGAAGGGAAAATTATAACTATTCTGGGGACTCTCAACCTTTTGCTCATTGCAGAGAACTATCAGTTACTTCCCTAATTCTATTGATTTCCCTTCCATGGAGATGGTTTCTCTACCTCAATATGAAGCTATCTCCTTGTGATTTTATCCAACTACCTTGACCCATAAAAAATGGCGCTTGAATGTTAGTTTCTCCTTTTTTTACATGGGAGATGAAGACCCTTTCAACCTGGTTGTGGGGAGTATGATCTTCAACAGGCCCTGTTGGTTTCAAACCTTCCTCTATCACCCAAATCATGGGGAAGGTCATGTCACAAATATCAACATCCTAGGGAGAATTTCCCCTTTGACACGTTCACTCTTGGTGGTTTGATAGACAATGAAAAATTGCTATGTAACTCTATGATACCACCTCCCGAAGATGAGATGGCATCATGCTACCAAGATCCTAAGTATGTAATTCCAAATAAAATGATGTACACCATGGGCTACCAAGGGTATGGCTATGGCACACATGAACAAGGAGTGCATGAACCTCTTCTAGAACCCCATAGAAAAATGTGTAATTATGGTATTGGTCTTCGACCATATGGGTCTATTCAACCGGAGTGTTATGCTACTTCTTCTGAATGCGAAGATAGTGAGTCGGTTATGAAAGTGAAACAAATTCCTGGTGTAGTCTTTATGAAGACCTTGCCTCCAAAATCTCTTTCCCGATACGGATATAATCACCATATCCCTGGCCTTAGCTATCCCCATTCCCATATTAAACTTCATTTCTCCTTCCTTGGTGAATTGGGACCAACAACAACATGTATTGATAGACTACTTTTCCAACGATGAAGCTATTGGCAAGTTTATGGGTATATGAGACAACATACCTGCAAGTGATCATAAAAAGGATTCTCCATGAACTTGGATGCATGTGCATATTTTTGGGAGGAGGATGAGTTCTGTGGTCATAAAAAAAAAGCAAGGGAAAATTTTCCATAGAGAAGCCTTGCAAAAATAACAAGTATAAGTATTACAGTTGACAAATTTTTTGAGGTACTGGCAGAAAACTAAAGGAAAAAGAAATGGACAAAGAAATTGACTTGTCCAAGGGTGAAAATCTCATTAAGATACCCTTGGAAGAAGATCTCAATCTCCTCCCTAATCCTACGTGCATGGAAGAAGAATATAAGCTTCTTGTGGAGGAGACCATTGAAGTCAACATCGGCACAGAAGAAGTTCCTCAGATGGTTAAGTTGGGAGCATCCCTCTTAGCTCAAAAAAAATACATTTGTCTTGATTTTACATGAATTCGCCAACATCTTTTCTTGGTCCTACACATACATGCTAGGACTTGATCCTGCATTAGTGGTGCATAATCTTGTTGTAAACCTAGACCCTAAGGTCATTAAGAAAAAGATAAGGAAAATGCATCCTTGTGTGGTATTATTGGTTTAAAAGGATCTAGAAAGACTATTGGAAGTAGGATTCATTCATCCTATCAACTAATCAGAGTGGATATCAAATGTTGTATCTGTGCAAAAAAATCCCATGGGTATCAGAATTTGTACGGATTTTAGAGACATAAACAAAGCTTATCCCAAAGATGAATTTACTCTCCCCAATATCGACATGATTGTCAATTCTATGGCTGGTTATAAAATTCTATCACTCATGGATGGATTTTGGAGGAAGAACAACATAAGATAAATTTTATGACCCAGTGGGGAACTTTTAGTTACCAATTCATGCCCTTTTTCCTCAAGAATGTAGGTGCAACATATCAGTGGGAAATGACAGTCATATTTCATGATATAATTAGTGACATAATGGAATATTATGTAGATGACATACTAGGAAAGTTCGAAACAAGATAAGATCATCCAAAGATTATGTGGTGCATCTTTTCAAATGTCTAAGGTACTACAAGGTCTGTTTAAACCTGAAGAAATGTGTCTTGAAGTGCTATCGGAAAATTCTAGGCTTTATAGTATCACAAAGGATAATATAAGTAGACCTAGAAGGTTCTCGCCATCATAGAGATGCCTCCTTCTACAAACATCAAACAATCTTGCACATAGCTTACAAGGGAAAATACAAGAAATCGGGATATTTATTTCCCATGTCGTAGATAAGTGTCACGCATTTACACATCTTCTCAAGAAAGATGTCAATTTTTTATGGGTCCCAGAACAATAGAAAACATTTTCTTTGCTAAAAGAATATTTTTCAAGACCCCCTGTGCTAATGCCACCTATTACATGAAAATTAATATTGTTATATATCTCTGCTACACAATTTACAATTAGAGCACTCTTGGCCCAATATGACAGAGAGTAGAGGGAAAACGTTGTGTACTATTTAAGCTAGACATTGATCACTTATGAGCTCAATTATTTACAAATCGAGAAAGCATGCTTGGTCATATTTTTTCCTTTCAAAACTACATCATTATTTGTTAAACAAAAAGGTCAAGCTTATATCAAAGGTGGACCCATTGAAATATTTATTGTCAAAACCAACACTTACATGATGGATGGCCAATTGGATCATCCTACTCAGTGAATTTGACATAGAATTTTTCCATCATAAATCAATCAAGGGCAAGTACTGGTAGATCAATTAGCTAAAGCCCCTCTACCAGAACAAAACCATTGAGTCTGGAACTTCTAGACACTTCACTCATGTATATCAAGGAGTCCATATTATGGCACATGTCTTTTGATGGATCCTTCACATTTCATGGTTCGGGATCGGACTTGCTCTCATAAATCCTTCAAGGACTTGATCCCATAAGCTTTCAAAATAGGATTCACATGCACAAATAACATAGTGGAATATGAATCTCTCATTGTAGAGGCTGAAGAAAGCTATACGCTAGAACATTAGGAAACTAAACGTGGACTGGAGATTCTATGTTGATTATCAAGAAGGTCACAGATGAGTATAAAGTTAAGGATGAAAAACTCATTCCTTACAAAAAGATGGTTGATACATTAAAAGAGTACTTTGTACAGATCACCTTTGAACATATTCCTAGAGTACAGAATCGAGTAGTAGATGTCATGGAAACAATGGGTTCTTTTTACTAACCATACCACCTAGAAAAAATGATATACCTTTCTTTGTGGATCACTTGCTGACACCAACATACGATATGCCCGAGTCATGTCTGGTATGTGAAGTTGTTGGTCCCTATTCACCCTGGTACTATGATATTTTCAACTACCTTAATGATGGAACCTTCCCGCCTAACATTTCCCACGTTGATAAATGAAACCTCATCCAATGCATATCCCGTTATACCTTACTTGGGGGAACTCTCTATCGTAGATGGTATGACAAGAATCATTTATGTTGTCTTAACACCGATGAATCTATCTTAGCAATTAAAGAGGTTCACAAAGGCATTTGTGGGGCTCATACCAATGGCATAGTTCTAGCCAAGAAGATACTAAGAGTATTCTACTATTGGTCTACCATGGAAAATGATTGTTATAAGTATGTAAATAAGTGTTTGTTATGTCAAAAGTATGATAATATGATTCATGTATCGGTGCAATCCTTCCACTTTATTACAACATTATGGCATTTCTCAAAGTGGGGACTCGATCTCACAGAAATCTTACCCCAACATCATCTGAAGACCACATGTTCATTATCATTGCCACTAAGTACTTTACAAAGTGGGTAGAGGATTTTCCTCTTACCTATATCATAAGTGCACAAATATATAATTTTATAATGAACCATATCATTTTCCGTTATGGCATCCCTTCCGCCCTTGTCACAAATAACAAAAAAATCTTTCAAGAATAAAAATATGAAGGCGTTATGCAAACATTTTCAAATCAATCTCAATTACTCAGCCCCTATTACACTTAAGGTAATGGATAGGATGAGGCCATCAATAAAACCCTTTTCCATATCATGAAGAAGATGGTGAACAAAATTGGACACAAGTGGCATTTACATATTCACCCGTGCCTCTGGGCATATAGAACATCGATCTACACCCCTACTAGTATTCAACATTGAATATGTTTTACCTCTTGATATCAAGATCCCATCATTGCATATAGAATTGAGAGATTATGGATAAAGAGGATGATTACAGAGTGGCCGGATAACAGAGTTTGAGTTGTTAGATGATAAGAGACTTCACGCCTCGATTACCTAGAAGTGTATCAAAACGAGTGCATCAAAGTTATAACAAAATAACGATGCCTCACTAGTTTGAGGTAGGAGACCTTGTGATGAAGGAGAATCAATTCAAAACCATAAACGAATGTGAGAAGAATGGCAAGTTCAAGCCAAACTGGTTAGGGGCATATGTTATGGTCACTAAATTTGGTTTGGGTGCATCTGCTTTCTTATTCGGATGGTGACGAACTAAAGGAACCCATGAACACTATACATCTCAATCAATTCTTTTATTGAGTATGAGGTTCCTCAAAAATTAGAAAAATTAAATAAAAGGTGTAAAAATGGAAAAAGAAAAGAGAAATCAATGTGTCCAAGTGTGAAAACCATGCAATTGTTGAACTTTGGACAAGTCCTTTAGCAAAAACCATTTTTCAGCACCATTAGAGGTTCCGTTGTTCAAACATCTCTAAATGTTGGATTATGATGGCTTTATCCCAATCTAGTCCTTTCCTATCTTTTAGATACTTTTGAACCTATCCCTCTTGGCCTTAATCTAGCTGATCCAACTTTTGGTGTAAAGGGATTGCCTTTGTATATTCATATCTCATGTTGGGGAAACTTTACATATTCAATTCTTTAACATACGCATGGAATTCTACCCTTGTATATCCCATCTAACGCTGGGGGCATCCACGTTTCTTCGTTTCCTTGCACATAGGTTCGTAATTTTTTTGAAAATACCAAAACATGTGTATAATTTTTTGATAACTCCTAAACATTCACATGTGTTGGTCGAGAAAACTCAAAACATTGCAATATGTTTCATAGAAAATTCCAAAACAATAAAACATTGTCTTGAGATACTACCAAAACAACGTAAAAAGTCTCAAAATTGTCCAGCAAAAACAAAGTATTAGTTTTCTTACTTTAGTTGTTGGTTTATATATAGTTTTGATTTCCTTTCTTCTTCATGTTGTGTGCATTAATTTGATTCATTGGTTTCCTTACATTGAGTGTTACTTTAATCATTGTGTGAATTGCATTGAGTTCATTTTATCTTGCATACTTGTATATAATTATGATATTCAATTAGATTTGATTTTAACTTATGCTTGTTTCTTTCTTGTACATTTTTTGTTATCATATCTCATCATTATCATCACATCTATACATCATATATAAAAAAATTCTAAGTATACATCAAACATGTATTCTAAGCTAATCATCATACCGTATCATCAATTGGTCAAGAGGGGTTGCGCTAATCAAATTCTATCCCCCACACCAATATCAAAAATACAAACATGGTCTAAACAAAGTATCTCATCGACATGTAATGTGATATCATCACATGTTATCTCATAATAAAAAAACATGTGATACAAACATACATCGTAATAAATTCCATCATATATCATCATTAAAAATGTCCATAAATATAATCACGTGTCTTGATACATATAAGATATAATGTGTCATCATGGGCATGGGTCAAAATTATGCCTTCAATCATGAGGCATAATAAAAAAACCTATATATAAAGTACATATGTACAAAACAATGTGCCTTCATCATGAGGCATGATAAAAAATAGTACATATACATCATCTCAAAAGTATGCCTTCATATCGAGGCGTACATAAAAAATATACATCAGGTACATCAATAAAATGAGTCACCATGTCATGACTCTCTCCCATGCCCGTAGACTACCAGTCTACTGATAGGTGGGGGCATTTGTTGTGATGTACCCGCGAGAAGGTGTTGCACTCACGATGTGATCCAATTTTTTTCAGATCGAGGCCTATTTTACTATAGGTTGTCATATTGACCTCACTTGATCGTGAGATCCTATTTTATCTAGATCTAGATTTCTTAATGGCTAGCTTGCTAAAAGGAGTGGTCCTTTGTCCCTTTGGGATGGCCTCATGGTAAAAATCCCTATAATAAGATGCCTCACCATTAGATTTCATCGAGTCTGTTAGTATTCCTACATCCCAAATATTTTGGATGCTTGTTGCAAAGCTTCACATTCTCCTGTCAATTTGGCTATATCTACATGAGCATATGTCTACTCTATGGTCCACTGAGTCCTCTATGCGAGATAGCTAATCCTCTTATCATGTAGATGTGCCCTCTGTGACTACTTGATCTCTCTCTAAAGTGATCTAGTCTCTCTTAGAAATGGCTTGAAGATGTAGGAATATCACTTGCTGCAATTGCTTCCACAAGGCGAATCGACTCTAAAACCCTATATATCCTCTCCATCTCCACTATCCCCTCCATCTCCTGGTGGACTATGTGGCAAGCTCATCTGTGGTGGTGATAAAGGTGCATGTAATGGCATATGTAGAGGAATCTATGGTGGAAGCTAAAATGGCATCTGTAGAACTGTACCATGGTTATACCACTACACGATCTTGCCGCATGACCACATGTTGTTACATTTATACCTATTGTAGTGCAACCTATTGTACCTATGGGGCTTGTCCATGTGGTTATACATGCATCGACCTTGAACTAGTATATCAGCACCTAATCTACCATGCCACCCTACATGTGGTCCTTCTTGTGCATGTGCCCGGGATTCGAGCCTTGTATCCCCTCCTTCTTTGTGGCTATCCATACATCTATCATTGTCTGTGGTATCGTCAACTCGCGGGAAAAATGTAGCATACCATCCTGGATAATTAGGGGTCATCCCCTGGTCTACTACGTGTGGTGGTGCACACAAGGTTGTGGGACTACCTATGCAAAACTATCATGGGCTCGTCATAATATAATCCCCGGAGGCTCAATATGAAAGGTCTCTTTGGACCTCCACCCATACCACATCTCATCACCAAGAATCCCCTAGATGAGACCAAACTACTACTAGACCTTGTCCACTATGTACCAATCAAGTATGTGATCCCCTGCTCCCAATAAAAATTCTCTATTATCACTATATTGAGCTCAATAGCATCCTCATGACACTGATACAACCTATATGGCCACCATGTAATCATATGAGGTTGTACCTCATCAAAATCTCACATGTAGTATCATGTATCTCCCATGTGCTTCGCAAACATATCACCATCTGGAACCCAACCCATAATGGATGGTTCGCCCAGAGCCCAAGCTCACAATGCTCCTACTTGGGTGCCCTATGGCGATATGATCCTAGACCCATATCTAAATTAAACTCACCAAAACCATGGTCTTCTAACCACGGTAAGATATTAGGTGTAAATATGAGTACAAATGGGCTAGTAGACATTGCCCTAGTAATATACCTCTCTATAGATAAGTTCATTTATGAATCCAATCGGGCCCCAAGAAAAACAAGCACCCGCCTTGTCAGGCAAAAATATTCTACCTACAAGAGCCATGAGATATATCGGTACCCATGCACGAGCCACCGATTTGCGAAACATCTTGTAATGTCAACTGACATACCCCAACGAGGTATTTCTCGCTACTCCAAACATATCAGCAACACTATGAATATTACGACCGTGGTGGCCGTCATAAGTCACCAAATGACCCCGAATATGCACTCTCAAAATGCACTAGAAATCCTCTAATATGAAACTCATCTCGCATGTCGGAAGGTGAAACGTCCCGACTCTCATTATGCCATCCCTCAATTAAGGCTATGAGAAAGTTATGGTCCAAAGTGATCTATGGCATGCGAGCCACATGTGAAAGACTAGTCACATCTAGTATAATCTCTAGATAGATGAGATCTCATCCTAAAAATGTGGCCTCATAGGCCCTCAACCACCCATGTCGGTCCTATGTCTCCAATCGACGGGGTAATTTTTAGGGGTAAATATTTGTGAAAAGGTGAATATAAGGGATTTTGATTTTTGAATCTGGTGAATTTTGTACTACTGTACGGTAGCGTATTCACCAAAATTTTATGGGACCTAAAAAAATTTGAATATAATTTCACCTACGTATTTCTGCCAAGGGCCAACTAAAGTTAGTAAATTCACCTTCATGTTATAACATTATAATATATATAGGATTAATTCACCATAGTATAGTCCTATTTTTTACATTATAAGCGTGTGAATAATCTGAAAGTATAAGACCACAAACCGAAGGATTCAGAAAAAGCGAGAGACTCAAGAGGTAAGTGAAAAATACAACTATATATCTATAGACTGGAAAGGTTATTTTCTATTGAAAAGAAAAATGTCCAAAAGTTACCGGCCGAAAACACGTATAAGTGTTAAAGGCTAAAACAGTATATCTATTACTTGGCTTTGTAACAATTGAACGAGTTAGTGGCCGACAACAACTATATATTACCGACCGTTAATAGATATACATGGTACCAACCAGTAATAGATATAAGTGTTAATGTCGGGTAACAAATGTATCTATTACCAAATCGGTAATAGATATATGTGTTTGACCGCTAATGTAACAGATGTATATATTTTTTTGGCCGACAACATATATATCTATTGTCGTACGATAACAGATATATATATGTTCCTATTCGGTAACATATATATATTTTGTCACCTGTAACAAATGCATCTGTCTTGCCGCTAGTGTGGTTCATGTTCCGTAGCCATCCTACATATTAATTTTCCATTTGAGTGCTTGGTTGTGTTGTCATCGTCATTCTTAAGTTGTGTTGGCTAAGGCTTGTGTTTGGGTAAAGCTTTGTTCATGTTTCGTCAATATTTGAAAGTTCTATGTTTTTCTCACATGTGCAGACTTCAAAATCATCCATTCGATGGCCCTTTATTACAAATGAGAAAAGAACTCAACTTCAAGGAAAAAGAAAATGCACAGTATGGACATTTCCAAATATTTCAGTCAGCCGAAGTAACCCCAGTGGCGAAAAGTAAGAAAACCAATTTCTACTATGATATTGTTACTTTAATTTTTTAATTTACTTGGACAAGTTAGTAGCAAACCAATTTCTCTCAAATGTAGAAAACCCTAGTAGTGACCTTAGTCCAGATGAAATTGTCAATCACCAAAGTAATCCAATTCAAATTGATAGTAGATCGATAATCCCATTTCCCATCCAAATCACACTTCTGATAAACATTCTAGAAATTCACATCAGAAACGTAAGAGTGGGAAGTGGACTATAGGAAGAACTTATAAATTTGAATGGTCAACCAAATATCCATTCATTGAACTTGTAGAACTTGAGAATAGTACTGATATTCCTATAGAATGTAAATGTACTATCTGTAGTTGGAAACTTGGCAGAGACCACAAAATGCAATTGAAACTGGATACAATAGAGAAGCATTGTGGGAAGATATACGAGTCAAAAAACAAGATGATGGAACAGTTATAAAAATAACTAGATGGAAAACTGAGGAGGATTGTTTGCATATGAGATATGCTATGAAATATGATAATCATCATAAACATCTTTAGGACCTTGTTGAGAAAGGCGGTACTATAAAGGAAAGATTTGAAAAGCTATAGACGTAAGTCTTCAAGAAAAACTCATTCAATTTAGAACAATATTTCACATATTAAAAAATGGTAGACCAATTTCAGATTTGATTGATTATAAGACATTGTATCAATCTAATGGATTTTCAAATATTCCAACAACGCACTGGTTAGATACCAGTGCATGGGAGATGACAAAGTGTATGGGAGAAATAGAAATCACTGATTTGAGAGAGAAGGTAAAAAATGCAAATTTTATCATTTTATCAATTGATGAGGTCACTATAGTAGATAATACATCTTGGGTGTGCATGCATGTCTACACTTTCAATTTCAGTAACCATTTTAGGAAAACCATCTACTAAATATGCACAAAATGATGGAGAACTACAATGCTGAGAACATCTGCAAACTTGTTATTAAAAATCTGAAGGAAATAACTGGTATGGATGATCATTCCATCTCTGCAAAGTTGATTTGTGTAGGATCTGATGGAACATCTATCATCAAGGTCACAAAATTGGAATTTTTATCCATCTGCAAACAAGAGTAGCCCCTTACATGATACCTATTCATTGTATGGCTCACTAAATGAATTTGGCATACAAGATTGTAAGTAACTTTGATAATGTTGCTAAGGTGGAGGAGCTGATACATGACTTGCATTCATATATGTCAAGCAGTCCTAAAAGATTTTAGAGTTTCAAAGATTTTATATTGGAATAACAAATTGTAAAAAATGCTAAAAGATGTTGACATGAGATGGATATCATTGTATGAACCAGCTTGCAGGATTTTTGAGGAATACAAGTCATTAGCAGGGTATATGTTCAAGCATTGAAGACAAGTGGACAAGGCTAAAGATTTGTTGTATCGACTTGAATGATATAGAGACTTTATTAACTTTATGTGGTATTTTTCCAATGCTAAAGGAAATAAACAACTTGGTGAAACATGCTTAGGAATGGTCCATATACATTGTTGATTTTCTAAAATTAAAAAGACATGTATGATTTTAGATACCTTGTATATCACCCAAGATTGGATTCAAAAGCTAGTTTTTAGCAGCTTCAAGGTTTTGACAGACACCAAAGATCCGAATAACTATCTAAAGTTCAATATCAGTGGTCATCTTTGTATTTCTGTTGATGGGAAAAACATTAAAATGCACACTTTATACAAAGATCCTTATGTAGCAGGTTCTGAACTTGAGGAAGTACCTATCACGAGTTGTCTTTTTGATGTTGCAGTTTCTAATGTACGTAAAAGTTGATGAAAATATCTGAAACATTATCTTCTGAGATCATAGAGCATTTTAAAAACAATGATCTGCTGGAGGCGATGGGAGTTGTAAATCCCATTTTCTGGAACCCGATGATTGATGAAGAACAAAGAAATAATAACTTCAGGAAATCCATGGCTACACTTATGGAACAGTTTTGCAAATCTTCACATGTTGATGGAGGGGAATTAAATGGTATATTAGATAGAAAATTACTCATATCCCAGTCACAACATTTTGGATTTACAATGTCTGATCAATATAAGCTTATAGTTGACCCAACAGAAATGGGAGTTGTCACACTTTGTTGTGGAGAAAGATGTATCAGAGCAGCATTCTGAGAGAAACTATTAGTGAATACTTCAAACTATATGAGTTCATACGAAAATTTCGAGAGAAACTATTAGTGAATACTTCAAACTATACGAGTTCATACAAAAAATGATTCTTGGGTCTGTTGAAGATGAAAGGGTATTTAGTGCACTTTCATTTGTCAAATCAAAACTTCGCAACAGATTAGACAAGAATTTGGAAACTTGTTTGAGAATCTATGTTTCAAGATATAGGGTGGACACATTTCCATATGAAAGAACTCTTGCTACATGGACATCTCTGGAAAACCGTAGAGTTATTAATCAGTTAGCGAACAATGAAGTCTCTAATAATGGTGAAATTGACTTGGACTCTGCTAGACAAGAAACGCACCAGATATAAGAAGTGATGAAGGACCATCCAAGATAGGGTTGTTCCAGTTACCAGATAGTTGATTGTATTCATTTTTTGAAATATAAATTATTACTTGATATTTTTTCATTCACATATATTGGGCATATTATGTTTGGAAATTATTTAATCCCTTTTATATATTTAATAATGTTTGAAATTTGAAAATAAAAAATGGTAGACAATTCATATTTTTGCAATATGTAAATTGGATGATGTAATAATATTAAATTTCGTTACTAATAAAGTATGTTCATTAGCTGATTTCTCACTTTCAATTCCACATGCACAATTGTTGGCAAATATCTTATAAATTATAATCCATATATGATATACAAGTAACAACATCATGATTATTAGGATTAATCAAAAACATGGCAGTCTACGAATACATCACTTGATCCATCATTATTGGAGATAATCTTTACATGAGGAATCAAGAATAGATTCAAGAATCAATTGACAATTATAAAGTTTGACAACAACATGCACATGCAAATTTCAAGACAAATGTTTTAATTATTGAGTTCATACTTTTTGAAACTAAATTGAAGAATGTAAACCAGATTCCCTTATCTTAATCAATGTGTACTATTCTAATACTGTAGAAGCTTGAAAAAATAAATGACTAGAGTTTTCATTCGACAACACCCATGACAGAAATAAACAGATCAACGAATAAAAATTTCACATAAAGATAATGTTTCCAAATTCCAATTATAATCCAATATCACTAACACAATTCCACAAGAACAATTGTTTGCAAAAATTTTTATAATCCATATATGTTATATAACTTCATGATTATTAGGAATAATCAAATTTTCAAAAACATATTTGAAACTAAATTCCAGAATCCATGTGTACTATTTATCAATTGTTTCACATAAAGATAATAAACAAATTCACATGAGATCTCATAATAAAAAGATCAACAATTTCTCATAAAGATAAAGTTTTAAAATTGTATTTGTACAATAGAAATACTCAATACATCAATAGTAACATAGATAAAAAAATTAATTCAAGTTAAGTGGACCCTTGTCCTTGACCAGATTCAACAACATCACCAACTTTCTCACTATCATGGATTACACCAGACTCCACTAATTCCTTTTCCACAGCCTTAATGTTTTCCAAATTTTCTTTGTCTTCCCTAGTTGCATCTCCTGCTAAAAGGATAAAAGGATCCTCATCATTTTTTTTCTTCATAAGAATTTTCAGATCCATTTGGTGCTCCTTGATAATCCTCTGCAAAGTATTGTTCTTCTTGTTTAGTAGAACATTTTTTCTTTAAAACCAATAGCCCCTTTGACACTCTCTTTCACTTTTCTCAGGTGCTCCTCCAACAACTGCACCTTTGTTCTCAAAGTCTGGTATTTTGACTGCAATTAAAAATCACATAATTATTATTTGGAATAAGATAAAGAATAACTATATATATGTGTAACAATCTACAAAAAAATAGAACTTACCACGGCCAAGTATTTCTCTGCATTAGCAATAGTGACAAGATTCTTGTCATGATTCCACTTGTTGTAGTATGACTGCACCTCAAAATTCAAATTAGCCAATCTGTTCAACATTATTGTCAAAAATTCATCCCTGTTGTAGACATTGTTGGTGACTACATTTCCTTTTTGTGCTTGAGCAAGAATACTATCAATTACCAATGGTTGATTTTTAACCAATGAAAACAGTTGTTCTCTATTTTCAAAATTATGGTATCTATCATTAATTTATTTTATCAGATCTTTCACTCTGATCTCCCACATCTTCATCTCCTTGAGGTTAGGAATAACATTTTCCATTACAAGGGTTGTAGCATTATCTAACACAAGGATCTCAAGTGAAAAGTTGGTCTTTGCATCATCATATGTTGCCCGCATAATTAGGGAAGGAGGATCCTCAAGAGCCTGTTGGCTCTGCATTTGCTTATGAACAGATTGTGTCGATCCTCAAAGATTCCTCCCTGACACTTGCATCCCAAAATAGCTATCCCACCCAAGAAACTCCTCATCCATTTCTATATTGTTTAGAACATAAGTTCCTCTGGCACTCTGCACGCCCTCAACATTAAAACTGGGAAATCAGATATTGTCATATTCTGAGTTCCCTTGCTCATAGTCATTGTAGCGTTGGGAGCATAATCCTTTTTCCCCTACCATAAGAAGATGATGGAGGCGGAAGGGGAGGTCGGCCAGGAACTGATGCACTCCTTTTCTTTGGGATGACGTGGAAGAAGGATGAATTTTAGATTGTAAAATATCTGCAAGCATATATACTTTAACAATATAAGATTTAACTACCAATATCAGTAATCAATATTTTAAAAATTTGAAATTAAAAGACAAACAAGCTAACAATAAGAATTTATTACACTGTGAATGTTGTCTGTAGTCAACAAACTCTTGGTGTGTTAATGGGTGGTGGTGGCATAGGCCCTGTTACGGCATCGAAAAATCCTGAATATTATGAAACAATTTAAATATGTTGATAAATTCGTAAAAGAAATTCAAAACACTAATATAAATAAAGTTTAAGTCATTATTTTTTATTTCTTTGTACCAGAACTTGAAACATGTGGGTTGGTTATCTGTAGCAGACTCAATCTCTTCATGCTCTTGTTGGCCCTTAGGTATGTATGTGGTGTCTGCAACAACATGAGAAGAATCTCTCCGAGGTGATGCAGATATGCCAAAAAAGGCTGCACATTAGGATAATATTAATGAAATTAGAAATATGACATTGTAGAAAATCAAAGATTCGATTATCAATATCATTACTCTGTAAAATAATTAAATAAAATTGAAATGATTGATCATGTGTAAAACCTTGATTTTTTTGTTGGATAGTTGACATAAAATATATTATTGTCACCAAAACCCACATGCCCAACTCTCGAGCCAGTAGTTATGCGAAAGCAAACTACTTATCTTACCAACCCTCGTGCCCAGAGTTATGCGAGTGTTCCGGAGTTTCACTTTCTTTGACATGTTCATTCACATTGGTTCAAAATAGAATTATAGATTACATATTTACAATACAAGAATTTATTTCACAATGATTTTTTTTTTGAAAGGAATCAAGATGAAATTTTTAAAACAAAATACTCACCAATTGTTGGTCAATAGGCATTCCATGTTTTTCCATCTTCTCGTGAAGAGCAATTGGAATAGTTGTTGATTTGATTCCATAAAAACTTCATAATATAAAGCAAGAACTTTTAAACAAGAATAGTTGCTTGATTTTTGATTCCATAAAAATTCATAACGTAAAATCTTTGATGCTAGATATGTGCACCAATCGAATCTAACGCCGACAATGGTTTGAAGAAGGTAGTGCATTTCCCATTGAGGAATGTCGGTGTATCTTCCCTGTAACACTATACGAGACTGGAAAAGTTCCACCATGGCCAAGAGAAAGGGGTATTTGATAGATTGAGAGTTAATGCCTCTTTTTGCCGATTATTTACCTCAGCCTCAACAGATAGATTGTAATGAGACTCTAATTTTTTTTTTTCTCATCAAGAAGAATGAATTTAGAGGTTACAGGAAGTTTGTTTTGATGGGGCAGGCTTGTTATATGATGAATGTCTTCAGGTGTTATTTTGATGATAAATTCGTGGGAGGGTAATTGAACTACGAATGTGCCATCAGAATGATTATACAATTGCATTAAATTATTTAGTAATGTGTGCTTTGTCTGATACTAGGGCATGTAAATAATACCACGAAACCCTAAGCTAATAATCCAACCAAATTGTTAGAATATTTTAGGGTCTTTGACTAGTTCACACAAATTGGGTACATAAAATGTTTTCAAGAACATAGGAGTCGGTTTAATGGTTTTTTTCCTAGGGGCCATTATTCTTGAATGTTGAAAGTAACTTGATTGCTTGATAAAAGAAGCGGTTTGCAAATTACAGATTAAGATACTTGTATATGATGACAGATGTGCCTTCAAGTTCACCTTGAATCTTGATGATCGAGTTCGACCCTAATAGTGGAAGACTGGAAGTGGACGAGAAGCTTGGAACTCTTTGAAAAATCTCATAGAAACCTATAGGAGAAAATGAGACAAAATGAATGGGGATGGCTATATATATAGGAGAGGAAAGTGCATTAAATGAGAAAGGCATGTTGCACATATTGTAGTAAATGCTAGATGAACCGCAGTGTCACCGTCCGAATGAAAAACACATGTTACCGGTCGGGCCTGGAAACACATTTCAGTACACGATCGACAACACCAATCAATGTTACTAGCCCGAAACACCTAAAACTATTACCGACCAGAAACACTTGAAAGTGTTGTCGGTCGACAACACTAAAACTTTTTACTGGATTCAATAACACTAAAAGTATTTCTCGGCGATAACCCTAAAAGTGTTAATTGGACAAGAAACTTAGAGGTGTTATTAGTTGTAACACTTTTTCATGGTTTACGGTCGACAACACTTTTGGTGCTACCAATGTAACTCAAACATTGTTTTAGTATTTTCATTTGGCCTTTTAGTGAAAAAAAATGTAGTCCACCATTTTTTAGAAAATGGCCTCCTTTCATCGTCATCGCAAAACTCATTTTTGCACTTTCATCCGGAGTGCGAATGGCTTTTTCGTCAAATTTGCCACCCATTCTATAAAAATTGTTTATGGAGGCGGTCTTAAAATGAACCCCGCCAATCAAGGTAGACCAATCTGAAAATGGGGAAAAACACTCATTAAGATCATTTTCTTCTACAAATCATCATTTAATTCCTTTTATTGATCATCTAAGTTTTTCTAAAAACTTCCTAAATTCTTCTAAGGTCATTCAAAATGCCCTTTCATGCCAAATAAGCACCCCTTGCAACACCAAAGACGCCCATTTTGACACTAGCGCACCCTTGCTCTAGCACCCCTTTGTGCATCAAATCCTATATTTTCACACAGGTGCACCTCCTTTCCCCCTAATCTTGGTTAGATGCCAACATGTCTATTATAACGCTAGCTGGCGTGTCCCTAACTAGCACCTACGCGGCCACGTTGGTGTTTTTACACACAGTGCAATCATCCTTTCGTCATCCCACACTAGCAGATTCTTAGAATGCATACGTGGATGCATATGTGTACTTTCATGCCAACGCTCCCCTTGAATGCCTATGCGCCCCCAACGCCACGCTGGTGCGTTCAGGCATTTTATACCTATAATAAATGCACATAAGTAAAGTTTAAATTCAAAAAAATTCTTTTCATACCTATAGGTCATCACCAGGAAGCCTCGTGTAGTCTCACACTTGGTCTCACAGGTGCCTATAGTTCTAAACCCTTTCCATTTCTCTCAAAATTTAGAGTAAAATCATCGGAGGGTAAGGGGTAAATATCAAATAACTCGCCACAATGGTTTTTACCCCGTGGCTTGTGTCATGTCTCTCTCTCCCCCCAAAGAACTCTCGCATCCGTCACGACTCTTCCAATTTCTTCTAAGCACTCACCATGATTATTATTTTTAAATAAATAATTATTTTTTGCTCGTTTTTCACTACGTTGGGGCATGTTTTTGCTTCCCGACAACCCTTTCTACTACCTAGGGCATATTTTTGCTTTCAAAATTATTTGGTGATGTCCCATGATATTTTCATTCTTATAAATCATTTTATTCTCAGAAAATTTAAAAATTCAAAAAATCACAAAACACCCAAAAATGGAAATTTTATAAAAAAATCCAAAACATTGGTTAAATCATAAAAATCCAAAAAATGTAAAAATCAAAATTTTGTAAAAATGGTAAAAGGAATGCATGTAGCTGAAGCCTATATCAAATGCATTATCCTCAAACATCGAAATTTGTCTTACAAAAGCATATTTCTTCATTTTTCACTTGTTCTCACGCAATGACTCGTGGATCATTCTAATCTACCTCCATTAACAAAAGTTGGTTTGTTTGCTATGTTTGTACTATCTTGGCACAACGAGTTACCTAGTGCATCGTGTCAGTAGCACATGAATGATTTTTCATGGGACTTCTTGTGTCCTCCATTATTCCCCTTGCATGTATCCTTTCTTGGGACACCATTTTCAACCCTTGTCGTTAAACACGAACATTCGAGAACTGAAGCTTGATAACAAAAACATTAGTACAACTATCTTGAACGTTGTTTGTTTGAGTATGTGTGTCTATACTTGTTTTCCCTATCAGATTAGCTTGTTTACTTTCTTGTATTTCATTGCATTATGTATGTTGCATGGAGTTAAGAATTTTTAGCAATAAATAATTATTCGTATTATAAATTTCAATGTTATTTTACACTTTTTTGTATGTGTATATTTTAATAAGTTCGATGATGTTGTTCATTTAAGCGAATTGATGAAACAAAGGTGTTTATTGAATCGAAATGGATGTAAAAAGTTATTCCCACTTTCATATATCAATTCTCATTACTATTCAAGGTTTCTTCTATCTGTTTCCTTCCTATTTTTCAATTGTCGATTGACTTCTTCTATCACCCCATCGACACTCGAGGGGCATCCCCATTCTACTAATGTTTCTTCAAAATTTTCTTGTTTAAATTTGTCTACATTCTTTACAATAACGTCACTTATGCCACCCCAAAGAGGGGAAAATGTAGACACCTAAAATCCACTTATGCGCAGTTTTAATGATAAAGTGGTACTAACTATCCTCTATTTCACCATTTCCATTATAATTAGTTATTTCTACTAATTAACTAATTTTCCTCCATTTTCATCAATTAATGAAACTTCATTAATTAACTAGCTTCTATCACATTTTAGATGCCAATTAACGACACTTAGTTATAATCCTCTTCAATCAACAATTAGTTATTAATTAGCTAATTAAGCTTTTTTAACAAGTATTTAATCAATAAACCCTTATATTGGTTGAATCCCGCTTTCAAATTCTTTCAAATGCTTCTAATCTCATCAAATTCCTCTTCAAACACCTCTAATTAGCCTAAAAATCTTATTCTAGCCTATTAATTAATCTAATTGATAAATTAAATGCACCTTCAACTCCCATAAAGTGCCAACTAAAGGTTAACTCACTTAGCTTTGGTTAACTAAACTAAAGTTACTTTATCATTTGTCCCACATGCACCAAGATGAAAAACTTTATTCAAATTGAAAGCTATAAAAAGGACCAAGCTCCTTCCTCTCAAATTACACCATATTTTGAATAGCATTAATCATATAAAACATATGAGACTTCATTGTTGGAATAGCTTGTATCCCCATGTGCATCCATTTCTTCAACTGCTTAGTAAAGGAATATATAATATGGCCTTGTAGCCATTGTTATAGATATCCTTTCACCTTCAATGAAGTAACAACAACACACACTTTGATTGATTTTTTATCTTCATAGGTTCAATTATTGTAAGAATCAATTAAACATAGTAGGAATGCTTGTAACTTTTAAATTGTTAACTTTATTTACATTTCCTTTTGCATTCCATTAATCTTTGATCTTGATGGTTCATTGATGAATTTATAAGCTTAGCTCTAAACTACTTGGTGTTAGTTTAGGTTCTAATTGCTTTGCTTAAAATTTTATTGAGTTCACAAATAATTAAATGACTCGTAGATTGATGAACAACATATTAATTTTTGCAAGTTAATTTGCACCAAAGATTTTGGTGGCATTCTCAAGGATACTACAAAGTTATAAGGTTTTTGAAGAGGGTTTTCATTTCTTAGAGAAGTTTAGGTTTTAGGAAATTCAGCTCTAAACTAACCCCCTAACTAATTTCCTTTTGACTAAGTTGAGTAATTGATGCATGCATCATCCAAGGGATGCCCAAGGTAGATTTTTTACCTAATCCAAAAGTAGCACAAATCTCTTCATATACCTCTCGAGGACTCAAGAAGACGCCCTTTCATCTATACAATGTTTTACTATTCAAAGATCATCCTCCAAGTGACAATTCTAAAGCTGCTCCCGAGTAGCCATATATGACAAAAAGCAAATTAGAATGCTCAAAATGGGGAAACCACCTTTGAGTTCCCCATTATTGAAAATAATGCAACTACTGCTATGAAGAATATTTCTCCCTCAACCTTGCCCAAATTTTCATGGATCAATGACAAAAGACCCAGACACCTTTTTGTTTGAGTTTGATGTTTTGTGCAGGATTTATGATTATACTATTGATGCACATAAATTGAAGCTATTTCTACTACACTCAAGGATGCAACCTTGAGATGGTTCATGGGATTGGGAAGAAATTTTGTAACCATGTGGGCACAAATGAAGGAGAAATTCCTTGATAAGTACCAGGATTATTGCAGACCAAGCAACAAAGGAGGTGATGAAATCTACAGAATGACACAAAAAGAGGATGAACCATTGGAATACTATTTGGAAAGGTTCATGTTCTCGTTTAGAAGTCAAGGCACACCGGACTACCACCTAAATCTCTCAAATTACTCTTTTTGAAGGGACTCAGTGAGGAGGACATGGATTCTCTAGATCTGATAGAGCAAGGGACATTTCAAAAGATAATTTTGCAAAAATATGTGAAGCTTGCAAAAATTACTCAAGAGATACTATGAAGAGGGTAAGAAGTGTAAGATCAAGAGGTGGATCAGCTACCAAAAAATTGGGGACATATCCAAGTCAAAGATTGTCAACATGTTTAAAAACATGAAGCAGATATTGTCAATGACATGGCCAATCAATTAGATGCTCTACATGCCAAAAAGAAAAAGAAAATGTAGAAGCAACACTCACAGAGTACTTTCATGCATGCAGAAGGAAGAAATATGACTGTAGATGCAGAGAATTGGACAACATTTCTCAAGAAAGGGAGGCTTCACCTAAGTTCAATATGTTGGAGATAGAGGATGGGAAAGTTTTCTATGTTGCTCAAATAAAACCATGGCCTGAGGCAAGGAGGTATGACACAAGACCCTATGCATTCATTTCAAAATTGGTCTAATAATCCATATATGCAGCCCCCACCTTGGGCTAACCCTCAAGGTTGGGCCCCATATCCTAACCAATATCAACAATAATGGCAACCTCAATTCCAAGGCCAACCACAACAACAATGGCAACAACATCCTCAATCATGGCAAGAAGCCTTGGAGAGGAGGGAAGCAATGGAATAACCCACCTCCTAATTACCAAAATCTTATTAGCAACCTCCTTATCTCAGGTAACAAGCTCGATGCCAAACCCCCATTTAGGATCTCAACCATAAGCTACCCAACTAATGTACAGCTCAACCAACACCTAACCCTAACAATGAATCTTCTCAGCCACCCTATTCCAATGAACTAGCTCAATACCCTACCTATTTTTTGATGTCAACAATATCCATATTTTCTCAGGAAGAGCACTTCCTCCACCAATTGGACCCACCATTATTAAAATTGTAGAAGAACTACACATTGTTGCATACCAATATGTACAAAGACAAAAGACGTTGCATGTTGATCTGCAACAAACCGAACAAAATTATAGAAAAGGTAAAACACAGGTAATGAGCCACCATTTCCTGAAAGGTTACAAGAAAAGAAGACTAACCTTAAATCATAATCTAATTCTGATTTTTTCAACCAACTGAAATACATTTGTATCAAAATTCCATTGATTCAAGCTATTAAGGATGTTCCCATCTACAATAAATTGGTTAAAGACCTATGCATAAAGAAACTAGGCAGGAAGAGGAAAGATCCAACTATTGTACATTTCATTAGACAACTAGTTGATATTATGCTTGGGAACTCAATTATGCCCAAATACATAGATCCAGGAAGTCCTTTGGTAAATGTCACAATTAATGGCATAGTGATCAAGAACATTCTGATTGACTTGGGGAAATAATAAATGTAATGAAAAAAAAACATGGATGATTTGAAGTTAGTGAGACTAAGATCAACAACCACAGTCTTGTAGCTTACGTAAATATCAATAGTTAAGTTAAATTTGAAGACCTAGAGGACGTAGTAGTAGTGGTAGACTCTTGGGAGTACCCTGCTGATTTTATTATTCTTCAGCCAAAAGCAAGCTTGGGAGGATATCCTATCATCCTGGGAATACCATGGTTGGAAACTACTGATGCATTCATAGGATACAGATCTAGTAATATGATTATCTCTAATGGAAGTGGCACCAAAAATATCATGCTTTACCCCCTTGCATAATTGTTTAATGAAGAAGACCAAACTGTTTGGGTTGAAGAGCTAGAAGAAGACCAAAGCTTAGTTCAATAGCTCATGATGTTAGAGAAGTCATGCATAATTTAAGGAAAGAATAAGATGTTGTTATTTCTAACATCCTACAAAATAATTATGGGAGGAATGAAGAAGTAGATGACAAATTACGGTGTATAAGTTGTCCTGAGAATCAAATCCTACCACAACAAAGCACTATGAACGTTCTAGGTAAGAATTGCATCCTCCACCAACTTCTTCCACATGATTGTATATTATGTAAGTAGCAATATATGCTCCATGAATAATCTCTCTAAGCAAGTGGAAATTACTCTGGGAAAGCCACTTAATGTGAACAAAACGTTGAGCATGCAACAAGAGAAACTGTTAATTTCTCTTCTGCAGAAACACAAGACAACATTTGCATGGGACTATGGAGACATGCATGGAATCCACCCTAAGCTTTGTACACATAAGATATACATCAAAGACATTGTAAGCCAATAAGACAACCAAAAAGAAGAATGAACCCAACAATGAGGGATATAGTGAAAGAAGAATTAAAAAAATATTAGATGTTGGATTTATATATCTAATTTCAGATAGTTAATGGGTGTCACCAATTTTCATTGTACCTAAGAATAATGGTAAATGGAGGATCTGTGTGGACTATAGAGAGTTGAACGTAGCAAAAAAGGATCATTTTCTACTTCCTTTAATTGATCAGGTACTTGAAACTCTTTCCTAACGAGAACTATTTTTCTTTTCTTAATGGTTATAGTGGCTACAACCAAATTTAGATTACACCAGAGGACCAGACAAAACCACATTCACGTGCCCATGGGGAAAATTTTCATATTATGTTCTTCCTTTTGGTTTGTGCAATGCACCTGCTACATTCCAGAGGGTAGTTTTGAGCATTTTCTCAGATCTAACCAATGACTACATGGAGGTATATATGGATGATTTTATAGTACATGGCAATACTTTTGATGAAGCAATGAAGAATATAGACAAATTTCTTAAGAGATACAAGGAGCATAACTTTGTCCTTAAGCAACGAAAAATGCTACATGATTATTTCTAAAGGAATAGTGTTGGGGAATTATCTATCATCTATTAGAATTCAGGTAGATCCATAAAAATATCTATGATTATAAATTTTCTAATACCAAAGAAGTAGAAATATGTGAGGATCTTCTTAAGCCATTCTACGTATTAGAGAAGATTTATACATGACTTCAGTAAGATTGTAACACCATTATTTTTCCTATTGGGAAAGGATGTTGCCTTTGAGTGGACTAAGAAATGTGAGATTACATTCCAGACTTTGAAGCAAATGTTGACTTTTATACGTGTTAAGAGGACCAGATTGGATTTTTCCATTTCACATTCATATTGATGCCTCATATCATGCCATTGGAGTTGTTTTAGGACAAAATATGGAATTTTAAACTACGTAATCTACTATGTCAGTAAGAACCTATAGCACGTTGAACTTAACTATACAACCATAAAGAGAGTTTTTAGTAGTTTTGTATGTCATTAACAATTTTAGACACTACATCACAGGCTACCCAATGTTTATTCACACTAACCACGCTGCAATTAAATACTTGATCAACAAACTAGTTGTAAGTAACAAAATAATCAGATGGTTGCTACTCTTGCAAGATTTTGATGTCACCATTGTGGATAAGCCTGGTAAGGACAATGTTGTAGCTGAATTTCTTTCAAGAATGGAGAATAATAATGAATAACAAGTAGTGGATGACTCTTTCCTAGATGAGCACTTGTTTTTCATTTCCACTAGAACACCCTGGTATGCTAATATAGCTAATTATTTGGTCTTAGGTAAGACACCTCCACACTATTTATATTATGAAAAGAAATACATTATTGAGAAAAGTGTGAATTTTTCTTGGATAGCTGGTTTTCTATTTCACACGAGGCAAGATAATGTTATGAGGAGATGTATAGATGATGAGGAAATATATGATGACCTAAAATCCTGATATATTAAACCATGTGGAGGTCACTTTTTCGCAAAAGATAACAACACAAAAATTGTTGACAATAGGATATTATTGGCCTACACTACATAATAATGCGTCATTGTCTATAAAAAGGTTTGATAAATGCCAAATAATGGGTAAGCCTACCAAGACATATGAGATGACATTGCAGCCTCAGTTAGTATTGTAGCCATTTGACAAATGAGGTTTAGACTTCATTGGTCCTATAGATCCTAAATCTCAGTAGAAGGAATACATTTTGGTGTGCAAATATTACCTCACTAAATAGACAGAAGTGAAAGCATTGCCAAATTAGAAGAGCAAGAAATTTTCTGAATTCTTATAAGACCACATCTTCACAAGGTATGTGCACACTTTTCTACTTAAGTTATTCTTAATCTAGCTAAGGAATATGAAATCAGACATAGGAAGTCTACACCTTATCATCCCCAATCTAATGGCCAAGTTGAGGTGAAAAATAGGAAATAGAAGCCATCTTGACAAAAACTATTGCACTCCACCGGAGAGATTGGGCAGATAGAATTCCAAAAGAAGTTTGGGAATTCAACACAACTTGGAAGAAAACAACATGCTTCACACCATTCAAGCTTTTTTACAATAATATTTTTATTCTCCCTATTGAATTTGATCACAAGACACTAAGGACTGCACTTAAACTAGGCATAGATTTTTCTAAAGCTCAGAGGCAGAGGATTCTCTAGCTCAATGAGTTAGATGAAATGAGGAGACAAGTTGTGCATAATACAGAGGTAGTTCAGAAGAAAAGGATCAAATGGCATGACATGTTCATCAAGACAAGACAATTTCAAGAAGGTGATTGGGCTCTCTTATTTGACTCAAAGTATAAGGACCACATGGGAAAACTCAGGATAAGGTGGCTAGGTCCATATGAGATTGATAAAAAAATTCCAATGGAGTCAGTAAAACTCACCACCATAGATCCTGTGAGATTAAAAATATTAGTGAATGGTCATAGATTGAGATTGTACAAAAATCTAACTGACAGGAGCACCTTCATGCAATAGTTTAGAGGCAGACAAAGAAGAATGGGGATGAAACCATTAGAGTTAAGGTAAGGATTTGAACTTATTGGTTCATCTTCTAAAGTTTCTAAAGAATGATATTTTCAGTGGCCTTGGTATATTCACTTGTTAAATACTCCAAGGGTGAATAAAAGTGATGTGATTAGCCTTCTTGGTGATCAGCACCACTCAACTAACATGTTTTATTTTCTTAGAATTTCTATCTTGTAGGATTTGGTATGTTTTTTTGTAAGAAGTGCATGGTCTCTGATAGAAGGATATGATGCAAAGCTATTTTTTTCCTATTGGCTGAACTTATGATTGCATGAAGAATAAAATAAGGAACAAACTACATGTGTGAATAGTGATGAAGATGACTGGCACTAGAAAAATTCAATATTCCCTCTCTAGGAATTAATTGATTTCATTAAGGAGCTTTCAACATGACATTGCATATGCTTGCAGACACTATAAACAACATCCGCAACATCGTGGCACCTCAACATGCAACATCATGATAATTCTACCTACAACAAAAGGCAAAAATTACAACAATGCACATGTCATCATCATCCAACGCATTTCTCAAGATAAGTGCACTCATTTCACTTTAATAAAGTATTGATAAAATGATTATGTTTAATTAATGTTTATGCCATGTCATGAATGTCTTTAATTAAGCTATTATATGCCACTGCCTTTCACCCTATGAGTTATCACTCCATGTCACCCCACTTCATCACACAACCTCACCTCACACATTTGCAGCCCTCAAATCAATTTAATACATTCCTTTTTGTGTTGCATGTGATTCAGTCACATAATTAAAAAAACACAAGTACTCCAAAACTTTACACTTACTTGAATTATTGCATCATTACTACAAACTGTAAGATTTTTCCTCTCAAAGCTAAAGGAGTTTACATAATTCAAAATGGGAGGGATCTAATCCACCATGATCCTAAAAACCATTCTCAACTCTGCAACCAACCTAAGATATTCTAGTATTTTCAAAATAGCGAATGGATGGAATATATCAGTAAGTTCCAGGGTTTCAATGACTCCATGGTAATGGAATTTTTGTCACATACAATGATGGAGAGGTTAATGTCAAGGGTTTAACAATGAAATTGGATGGTGATATTTTAGTTGTAGTAACAGGGCTTCCTATAGAAGGTGAGATTTTTCATGAAAAAGCAAACCCATATGCAACTCAGTGAGAATTTGGTGATGTAGATGATAACTTTGTGACTGATCGACAAGGTACAATTCACACTTCCATGAAACCATTTGTGGATTATGTTTCTAATTAAATTATCAAATAATTTACTTATAAGGAAGATACTCTACGTTGAATACTATCCATTTCAAGTTATCCAATCATTTAATAAATGGTAGACATGTTAATATTCCCAATTTCTTAAATGAAAGCTTGAAAAGAATGAGTAAAGAGTCATAGAGGGGGAGGTCATCTTTGTCTCACCATTGTCTCATAAAATTTATTTTAAGACATACACTAGAAAGATAATACCTTGCATTGAAATGGAAATATTTTTCCATGTAAAACACATTGATGAGTTATTGGGAAGAAGGAAGAGAAGAAGAAGTATAGGTAGTTCTTCAACCCATATAGTTGAACCCACAACTTCCACTTCTCAACCTAAACCCACAACTTCCACTTCTCAGCCCACATAAACCCCTATTTCTAAAATTATGGCACTTGCTTGAGAGAATGAGGTACATGTATCTCATAATAGAATTCTAATTGTTGAAACCCTACTTGGATTTTCAACCCCTGAATTATCCACCTCAAGGAGTAAGAGAAAATATTCTAGGCCTACTCCTAAATATTCCAAGTCTACTCCTTAATCTTCCAAATCCACTCCTACACCACCTAGGCATTCTCATCGCCTAAGAACTAAAAATCCCAAAACATCAAAGCCTAGGAAACCTCTCATTATCTCACTTGACGGTGATATAGAAGACCATATTAAAGTTTCATGTGATGCTTCCCCATTATTTCCACTTGTTCAAGAAGCCATCCAAGCAGAGGTAGTTCATGCTGGGAAACCCACACAATACGAAGGTTTTCATCGAGGAATTTTTCAAAATGAACCTCCAAAACCATATAGAAGTTGGGGATGATATTCCCCATGTTATTGTAGAAACATTGCTGAGCATACTGAGAAAACCTTGTTAGATTATTAGAGTGTGCTTCCCCATTATTTCCAAAAGCTACAACAATTTGAAAAAAAATGTGTTAATACGTTGTTAAGGAAAATGGGAAGGAGAGAAGGAAAAAAAATCAATCTTCCAACATCAACAAGACATTGAGGAAAGGAAAAGGAACTTAAGGATAAGGATGAGGATATTGCAAGGCTAAAAAAGAAACAAGAAGATAAAATTCATGTGACTAATGAGATAGTTAAATGCAAACCACCTTCTAACATTTATGCCATTTTCTTGAAAGAACAGATGTTACAGATTAAAGCTCACTTGTATCAACTCAAATATTCCATTTTATATTATTGGAGCAAGTCATTTATTTAGAATATACATGAAAATGCCTCATGAGATTCGGGGTTTTTATATGAATTGCCTTGGAATATGATAGGGAATGGATCCCAGTACTTTATATTGGAGATGTTCCAATTAGGGAACTGTGTTATTATTTTAACAATGAATTGTATAGAGAGAAACAGATGGAAGAATATAGGCACTTGTCAAAAGTGCAACCATTAATGATCGAGGTGAAGCTACCAATACAGGGGCAATTATTGAATAGTATGGAAAATACATGGAACATAAGGAAATTAAACAACGAGTATACCAGATGAGAAATGAAGCTCATGAAGAATCCAAGGACCACATTAAATTCAATGCATGAGAGATAACATATGCATGTAGGATGCACTTGGCAAGAGATGTCCCCTGAGATGCAAAGAAAATAAATGCACTCTTATCACAATATCATTCCAACTTTCAGGAGGGTAAATGCATACATTGAAGTTTCTAAAGGATGTGGAAAAACTTGGTTTCCCATTGGTTATTATCCCCCAATATTCCACTATCATATACCACATTGGTCTAGTGAAAATCAATTGGATGACGAAACACTGGACAGAGTCATGGAAAGATATAGAAGGAATGAAGGATACTTCTTCATTGATCCTAAAGGAACATCTACCCCGTTGATTTCAGACATTTATGTAGCATCATACAGATGGAGCCAAAGAAACCTAAGGAGGAGCCAAAGAAAAATGAATGAGGACATTCAATATGTTAAGTCTGGGGGTGTGATGAGTCATTTTATTTCCTTTTAAACACCTCATTTATTGTATTTTTCTTAGCCAATTATACCCCTAAACTTGTATTTCCCAATGATATTGTTGAACATTTCCATTATAACTTGAACTTATGGCATAAATATTAGTTAATATAATTATTACTAAAGCTTACTTTATTTTTGTGGATTATGAGTATGTATTTATTATTTTGATTGCAATATGATGTTAAATAGTGCTTTGTATAAATGTCAGCCTTGTTTGCAAAGAAGTTGTTATATGCAACAACTAACATGCAACAAAGGATCCATACGCAACAACTAACATGCAGCCAAAGGAACTCATTCACAAAAAGAGGTCATCCGCAGCAACTAACATGCAGCCAAAGGGAATCGTCCACATCAAAGCATTTGTAGCCAAAGGAGGTCACACACATACATAAATTCATGATTATGAGGAGCTTGCACAACGTGGAAACTACACCTAAGCTCGCACGTGTTGATAGAAGAAGTAGTTATGAGAACAAGAATAAGACTCAACGCCATCACCTAATTATGTGTTACAACTCAAACAAAGAACTAATTGATTTAACTCATAATTTAATAACTGGTTGATCAATTGATCGATTAGTTAAGTTATGTGATTATATGAGAACATCTACTTGAATAACTCACAGCATGCATATAAGTTTCTAGATTGTTTGGTTAAGATCTTTTACTTAATCCAACTAGAAATCCTAGTAGGACTCTATCTCTTCATGCCTCTTCTCTGTAATGAAAGATATAAAAAGGAAAGATTAATGTTGTAGAGATATATAGAGATGAAGATACATAGATAAATCCTTCCTTAGAGAATTTGTTGTATTTTCCACTTATAATCTTCATGTTGATGAAATAAAAATTTGAGTTCTATTAATTTATTGTAGAAATGAGACTTAGGAGGGATTAGCACCCAAGTTAGGGCCCACTTGTAGTTTTCTAACCCTCTCATTTTGTTTGTTTCTTTAATTCATTGCATGATTAGATTAACAACAACTTATTCCTTTATCTAGAGTTCGTTTTTACATGCTTTGTCATTAGCCATAGTATTTACTTTCAGTCATAATCTAGTTCATTTCCAACATTGTTATTTCCTAATTGTAGTGATAACAATTTACCTTTATACCTCCCAAACATCTATAATTGTGCATACATCACTAGAAATATTGAAATTTTACATCCCTAGGTCTAATAATTAAATGACTATAGATTGATGAACAACATATTAATTGTTGCAAGTTAATTTTCACCACCACTTCTAATAAATTCTTGAATCTAGGGGAAGATTTCTATTGGTGGAGGTTCAACACTATGAATTATGGCACTCTCGGGTTCATGATGACGTACCACATCCTACACTTGATGAGATGACTATGATGTTGAGGAAGAGACACTTGAGGATCAATGTAGAACTAGAGGTTGCAAAGGATCAATCTCCCTTTCTTAAGATCTTCAATGGGGTCCTTAGTGGCTTTAGATTTATTTTGGAGTCTCACGTAGGAGATCCTTCAAGGTCCATTATTTTCCTCTTTTTGGGCTCCTCTAAGTGAGTGGAGCTCATGGATTTCTCAGATACCTTCAAAGGTGAGAAGTGATATGTTTTCCTCGAGATGGTTAGGATACCACTAGATTCAACGAAAGTAATACTCTTTATTTTGAACCATTCCTTAGATTGATGAACCACCATGATAGTTCTCTCATTGATGTCACTTGATTCTCAAATGATCCATGAGAGAGGTGGAAGAGGTGAATATTTTACCACTTGATATTTTGTGTGAAAAAAATTGATCTATCATCTTCAATCCCTCTACAAACCAATAAAATTTGAAACTCCTCATCTGATCCACTCACTTCCGCATATGATCTATCTTCCTTACTTCAAATTCATCCAGGTAGTTGATCCAATAGTCCTTAATTTGGGGATTATTGTGTAATCTAGGAAGAGTGAAGGTTTCAGGATTATTTCTAATTTCAAAATCGAGCGTGGAGGTATATGAATAGAGGCTAAGGGCAAAAAAGGAAGTTTCAATATTGGATGCATCTGCAACACTCTTACATGAATAGATGCTAAGAGATATGGGAAGGAAACATCCTTTTTCTTGTTGTTCTCACATCTATTATGAACTGAGAAAGTCGCCTACATAACTCAAAAATCATTATCTTATCATTGGGTACATGTGAAGCCTTTGACGAGAGAGTGAGGGTACATGGATATATTTACACAAATAAAAAAATGATATCTTAGAATTATAGTACATATTACAATGTATATTATATAGAATGGAGGTAGGAAAACTACCTCCTATAAACTAGGAAATTGATAACCTTTTTTATAGTATTACGGGAAAAACAAATATAATAATATGAGTTGTTATTCAAAAACTCATTTACATAAGACTATTTACTTTTTACATTTTACCAACATAACTAACTAATAACCATGAGCACTACCTAATTAATTCCTAACATTCCCCCCTTAGTACGAACATGGGGAAAATGTTCCTTGTACTACAACATTCTACTTCGAGTATTGCTCATGATCTAGATGGGTTTTTTTTCAAGATAGCCAACAACCTCCGGGATGGTTTTTCAAGTGGTAAACAACAAACCACAAAGTATGGTTTTGTTTTTAGAATAACCAACAAACCTTTCGGGATGATTTTAAAAATGGATAACCAACAACCATAATATCATGATGTTGTAGTAGTATCATAATCTCTTATCACATTCTTCCATTAGGGTATTATGCAGAATCATGCTCACATATTACAAACTAAAAAGGAAACTAGAAATGGAACATTAATGTCATGTGCCCCTAAAATGTGAAATTTCCACTTATTCTACAAACCAAATAAGAACACTTTGAAATCTAAAGCACACTTAAAAACTAAAAGTATACACACTCTGAAAAATATGTCACCAAACGTTTATGAGGTCCTATCATTGGTGGTGACGAGAGTCATTGATAAACCTCTAACCTCGATGCCTCAATCCTCCGATGAATTATATTTCTAGCTTAGCCTAATTTGAACATGAAGCTCAATTTAAAATATTAGACATTTTGTTCCAGCGACAATGTGTCCATACGGTAATTTTTTAGATTTTTACAATCAAACAAAATTTGGCAATTTTATAACTCTAACTCACAATATCAAATAATGACATAAAGACTTACAACCCCACAAAATGATAATTTATGATGACTCTACAATTAACTGACAAATAAGTTATAACAATGACACAAATTGATAAATTAGACTTTAAAACTTTAATAGACACATAATTACAACTTTTGATGTATTTATGATAAAAAAATTGATAATGAAAATTAAAAACCCAATATTTAATATGACTTAATAAAAAATCCATTTTATTGGAAGCACAATGAATGGGGGGGTGAATCAATCCTAAAAAAATTTCTTTTCATTTACCATCCATTATCCATTACCATTCATGCAACCATTTATTCAACCATGAACCATGTGTGTGTTTACTTAAGCATATAAAAACCATACGCATGAAAAAGAGCAAGAGAGTACACAAGAAAATAACACCAAATATATGTGGAAACCCTCAAGGGAAGAAAACCCACTAAAAAATTGTTGTTATTACACACAACAAATAAATTAGTGAAGCAACAACTTCTAAGGGAGCACCAAACCATAATTTAGTAGAGCACAAAATGTACACTGAGGAGCACCAACCCTAATTTTAGTGAAGCACCAACTCCACAAGGAGGCTAAAACCCCAAAGATGATCAAGCACCCACTTAACCACCTTATGATTTTCTAATCTCTAAATATTTTTGCCACAACTAATAGAGACCAATGATTCATCTCGCACTTCTTCAAACCTTCATACAAACCCTAGGTCTTCAATATCTCACATACAATCACTTTATTCACTTCTCAAGCTTCAAAATCATGCACACATGCTTTCCATAAATCCTAAACCTATCACACACTTGATCAGATCTCAAATCATGCTCACAAACCTATAAAACTCTCTCACCTAGGTTGCACTTCTTGCAAACATACTACTCTCTCACAACTAGCTCCAAAAAACACCCAAAACCATGCTTTTATAAGCTCCTTTTAATTTAAAATTAAAACAAAAAAATTTCCTTCCTTTGGATCGACCCATACATCATAAAAAATCCCAAATTCAAATCATAACAGTCACAAGTGACCCAAGTAGTTCGGCCTAGCCAAAATCATCATTACATGTTCCAAAAAGACTCAAATCCCCATGGGCACAAAGAGAAAAATACCCTAACATAAAAACCATACTTATTCATGACCCATAAATCACCACACATGTTTAAATTAACATTTAAACATCATACATGGTCACAATTTATCTCAACCAATCAAATATTTCATTTAATGGGACCATTGTTCTTTGTACTTCTCAAAACAATTGTTTCCTACACCCTTCAAGACCCTAAAAACATATTTATGCCACTAGATCACTCAAAAACATCCAAACTATGACATGTGAAAACTTTAAAAAATCCCAAGACTTATATAACACTTATAAGAAAGTTATAAGTCTTGAAACAATCACCTGCTCAAACCACCACTTTTTCTTCACCAAATCAAACTACCCAAAAATTTGTTTTCAAAGATCAGTTGGTTAACACCTTTAAAGAATAAAAAGACATATAAATGGATTCATTGGATGAAAAAATCATCCCTATTCACATTCCAGATGATATAAAGCATCACCCAATCCATCGCATGCTTCAAACAAATAAACTTTCAAATCATGTCCTGTCCCATGCTAGAAAAAATATTCATGTCCAAAATATGACATGTAAACCATATAAATACACATAATCATGAGAAAAACCTTATATAAATGGAAATATATTTTAATCCTCTTTCCAACACAACTTTAATCACCTCATAACTCCACATGTAGCTCTTGTTATGCTCACTTCATTGAAGACTTCTTTTTATTATCTCAAAACTACCCTTTGACCAGTCAACCTAAATGGAGCTCATTTTACCATGAAATTTCATCAACATGTCTTGAAATATCTTTTAAATCAATAAAACCTCACATAAATCACACAATTCCAATTTATCTTACAACTTCTTTGGACAACCTTGTCCCAAAACAAACTTCTTCATAAATTGACCTATTTGAGTGGGGCCCACTCATCACCATGACCTCTACCATACCTTTATGGAAATTTAAAGGAGTAATTTAAATTTTCCAATCATCATCCATCCACTATCAATAAATTATTTCACTTAGGAAACAATTATTCCATATTGCTTTCAAGCTAGGGTTTCAAACTCATAAATAGATGTTTACCTTCTTAACATTTGTTCATAAAAATGTGACGATGAAATGACCTCATTATTTTTTGAAACATTATAAACTTAATATATAAATATACCTGAAAGACACAAGATCCCATGAAAATTACACAATTAAAGGTGAACATCAGAAAGTTCCAATTCAAGCTGGAAATGGCCTTGTTCTTAACCATGTCTCACCAAAACTGACATATCTTGCAAAAATTTCATCCTAACACCCTAAATGTTTCTCAAATCACCATGACACATCATAATAAAATCTCCAATCATCATAAATTCATCACCATCTCTCAAAATCTCTAGACACTAAGACTTTCATAGCTACCCATTAGGGTTTTACATTATAGAAGCTAGGGTCAACTAAAAAACACTATAACTCATCATAAAAGCACTCAAAATGATCTAAAAATACCTAGTACACCATTATATACCTACATACATGCATCAATGAGCTCATGTATCTCAAATCTCATCCTCATACCTCTTAGCATCCATACCTGCTCCAAATGAGCATGTGAAACATGGTCACCAATCTAAATCTATACCCTTTAACTGATGTGATTGCCCAAGTACTCTCCAAAATTGTTATCCATCATGCCAACATGCTTCTCAAGTCACCAAGAAGCTCATACCACCATGCAACATCACCTAGGCACTTGAATGGGCTTGCAAGAGTAAGAAATCCTCACTAAATATCCCTATATCATTAAGTACACATCTGAATCATCATGTCAACATCATCCAAAACATCATATAACCATAATTTGTTATCCAATTTTTAATTAATGTATTTTTTCATCAATTACAACAACTATAGGACCACATGCCAACAATATCCCCCTTTTTCATTGATGGAAAACTACCTAAACTTCTCCCCCTTTTTACATTAATGATAAAGGCATACCTATGTAGCAACATGTTCTTCATCTTGCATAGCTTCATAGCATCATGCTTTGGTTATAAACATCAACCAAAGATCTCATACAAACTCAAGAACCTTGAAATTTCACACAAAAACCTTATTTTTCCTTCTTTGCAAGCATGTAACCACCATGCCCCCTTGGGCCAAGAAATTACACCATCTGAATACATCAATAAATCATTAAAAAGCATCATATTACCTTGCTTGGATCCAAAACACCATCATCTACCTTCTAGGTATGCATAAGTATTAATTTTCCACTTCAACCATGTTTTGGCCTTCAAGACATTGTAGTAATAAAGCACTCATCTAAATCAAACATACTATGAACATGTTAACAATGTTATGTATAACCATGAAAATCCACCATACCTTCTTTCTTGAGCATATACCATTTTGTCTAGGCATAACTTTGGCTTGCACTACTTTATTTTTCTTTATTTTACATATGGACTCATCCCTAAACAAACATTTCAAAATATTTTGAACCAACTTTATCAAGTCCTAACAACATGTCATTCATGCTTTGAACATGCATTCCATAACTTCCCTAGACTCAAGACCACTATATCTTGTAAAAATTACAAAAATGAGTTTCTTACCTTGATTCTTGCCAAGAAATCACCTTAGTCACTTTTTCCCAGGTCATAAACCATCTTCTTAGTCTTATACACTCATGTTAGATGAAATGATGTAATCAAGGACTAAAGACAACTAAACTTAGGTCTGAAAACACCCACTTCATACCTTGGATGGCTTAAGATCATTCATATCATCTTCTAAACACGATCTCACTTTCTCCCCTTGACATTACCGATCTCATACCCAACCTCTTGAGCCAACAAACACAGTGTAAACAACATTTCATACCATAGTGTACTACCTAACCAACAAGGAATTACCTTTGGTTGTAAGAAAAAATTCAACAATGAAAAGATAACTTATAAGCACATGGAATCACCTTTAGTATAAAAATAAGAAAACCATATGCACTCCCCATATCTTTATAGGTAAAAAGTTTCATTCACTTGTAGATGCAACCATACAAACCATTGTATCATAGTAGGCCACCTTATGAGATCTAGGACCATAGTTTAGACTCATTCTTAACTTTTCCCAATTCATATGCCTCACCATAAAAATATATCTTTATATAATCTTAATATCCATTTATATATTGTATTTCCTCAATTTCACTATCATCATACTTAAAACAAGCTCCTACAATCTCGTAGGGTTCACATTTTGAGCAAGAATGATCATACGAGACCTAGAACATAGATCACATAACACATACTTGCATATTTGAAGAGTTAAAAACTACACGAACCAGCATCCCTATTTGATTCCATCTAATCAATCCCATAACCAACTTTGATAGACCGTTTTGCTAGGAAGACAACTTTTACTCACCATGGCACTAAGCACATTGTATCAAGCATTACTTCACCTAAAAACAAGCCAACTACAAGACTTCATTCTAACTTCTTACTTACACATTTTATCACATGAAAAATTCATTTAGAATAGATTAGTTCAATATCATTACTTCACTTTACACAATAAGCATGAAAAAATATCATACTCGCCTCTGAGAATACCATGCTCCTGTAGAATCATAATTTTACTCAAGACACGAATGAAGACCACACATACTTCTATTCTAAGATGGATCATCAACATAATTCAAATCATATATTATATTTCACTTTTTTATATACTTGCTTCATGGGACTTAGACCCGTCTAGGAAGGTGCATGCCGTTGTCCATAGTCAGTAGGTGTGTAGTATTTTACGTCGAGTCATGTAGTTTCAAGAGATAGATATACACCACATCATGCCTTTAATTATTACTCATATCAAAATAACCATCTATCATACTTTAACCACTTTTAAATATTATCATAAGTTCATACTCACCCTTCTTGAGATTTAGATCAAACATAAATGCAAGATATACTCATACCTTATAGGCACAATTTGGCATGTGAAACAAGTCCCTTTCCTTGCAAATATTGATGATGCACTACTAAAACACTTCACCTTTTAATTTAAATAACTCAAAAAAATCTTTCCACTTGTTTGGGGATCCAACTCACATCCATTAGGCTCAAGAAAAGAACAATAAATACACAGTAATGCTAAATAGAGACCTATAATCTTGTACCAAGACAAAACACAGTACATAAATCTCCAAGAGTATTCAAGGTGTAAAATCACTCTTCTTTTAACCTTACACACCTTATTTTTACTCTTCTTACGAACATTCATTTATACATGTCATAGAAAACTTTGAGCAACAAAATCAATACCCTTCTTTTCACCATCACCTAATTTTCACTAATTTACTGCCTACTAGCCTTTCAAAATATAGAAAAACATATCTACTTTCCAAATAATTCACTTTCATAGAAGAATCATACTAATTTTGGATACCCATTAGACCATATTCCTTTCTCCATAAGCCTTGAGAGCACATTCCAAGAGAATCATCCCCAAATTTCAAAATAGACATTACAAATTAGGCCTTTTAGTACTTACATTGTCAAGTCACAACACCATTCTAGATAGAGATTCCTAACAATTTGATCATATTCAGGCTCTTAGACCACCTTTGAATACATGATTTCCCATGCTCTCTTTGAAGATTTCTACAAACTTTTAGATCTGAAAGATACCAATTTGATCATCCAAATCCATCCTTTTAACATTTCACCGGTCTCTCGTGGACAAAGTTCACCTTGAATTTACCTCATAAGCCTCAAAGAACACTGCATAAGCCTTCATCTTCATAATGTTTGATTAATCATCATGATTGGTCACATGTCACATTTTTAACCTTTCTCATATATGCACATACATTCTTTGAAACACTTTGAGACATGTCTCAAGGACTCATAATTCAAGAGACAAACCCAAAAACACTGCTAATGATCTACACAAACTTCTTAGTGGAAATGTGTCTTATATGACTCAAGATCTTCTAAATTAACCTTCAAAGACAAGTGAAAAGTTTACTCATGCATCATGAACACTTAGACAAACTTGACACTTTCTTTTCCAACTCATGACAAACCATTGACTCGAATTTCTAGACATCATGAGGTACCACAGACTATAACTCATTCAACACTACCAACATCTAACTCAAATACAAAGAATATCTTTACATGAATATCATGACACTCCCAACAACTAGATGTGACCTCAACATGACCCTTTCACATACTAATTCAAATTATAATGATAATACATCATAAGAATACAAGATACAGACTATAAGAACTTAGACTCATACTATGTTTACACTACAAGACTGAGATTATGAGATTTCACACACAAGAACAATGAAATAGAAAACATAATAACACAATTAAATCATAGAAGTACATACCTCAAGAACATGGAGGAAGCACACTTTGACTCAAACTCCCTTTACTCCAATGCATCATTTGAATTAGATATACCTCTAAGAAGAATAGTAGAGGTATGTATGCACCATGAAGACCTAAAATAAGGTCTTGAAGAGGTCCCAAGCCCTCTTAGTCACCTTAAATAATCCATCATCAGCTTGCCTCTTATCTGATCCTTGAGACTATGACTTTTTTTCATTCATTCATGCTCTTGATGAGACATTATTATCCCTCTTAGGCTCCCACACTCTTCCTTGACTGTTATTGTTCATTATAGGCCTTTGAAGGCCACCTCCTTGCACTCTAGGTCCTTGAACTCTTTGATTATTCCTTGATATACCATGGTAGCAGTTCCTTACAACATGACCAACTCTATTACAATTATAACACACCACTGAATTCTTCCTCATGTAGCTCTCAACTTGTCTAGGTGGATCATTCAAGCAATATCTAACAACATGACCTCTCTCATGGAAATTGTAACATACCACATTCTTAGCTTTCTCACTCCTACTATCTCTCCATGGATGAGCCTCTCTAATATACCTTCTACACTCCTTTTCCTATGAACAAATCCATTACAAGTAAAACAATAACCATTGAAAGATCTTTCATACCTTGATGCATTAGGTTTCCTAATAGGATTGGTTTTATCATTGTCCTTGGAGTATGATACCCCATATTATTCCTTGGTTCTTGGTCACCTTCTTCCTTTCTTGAAACCAAATCCTCTTATTTCAATTCCTTTTCCTTGATATCCTCATTGAATCCCAAACCATCCCTATCACCTGCTGATCTTTTTTGGCTAAGAATATTATCTAGATTAGTTGCACTTTTCTATTTTTTTTTCAGTTTTTTGAAACAAGATTAAGTCTTGAATGTAAATATTTCATGCCTATTTCAAACTTGATGCACTCATCCTCCTTAGTCTTAAGTTTATCATTGAGCAGAGAAACTTGAGTTTTCAGATGAGTACATTCTTCCTCTTTGACCTTTAGGGTTTTAGAAAACTCCTCCATTTGTGACTCCAAAACCTAAATAACATGACTATGCTCATGAGAATATTCCTTTAGATTCAAGGTTGGCTACTTCTTCTCTAACTATTCCTCTAAATTCTTTGTGATCTCATCATGTTCTTTACTCTCATTCTTTAACTTGCCTTCAAGGAGCTTAATCTATTTTTCATGGTTTCTCATCATTTCATCAATATGTGTGATATTTTTTTCTCATCTATAGCATGAGAAAGTTTCCTTTTACTTGCTTTCCCAAGGCAACTCTTCACCATCTGAATTCTGAATCAAAAATCCTTCTCCAAATTCACAAGTTACAACTCCTAAGGGGGAGTAAACTTTAGGAAAATTTTCTAAGAAATTCATACCTTCACTTGATGTAGAAAAACATTCATCTTTATAGTTCTTCCCTTTCTGAGAATTCTTCTTCTTACCACCCATTTGTGCTTCATAAGATCTCCTTCAAGCTATTAAGCTTCTCCAAAAGGACTTGCTCTAATACCAATTATTGGAAGCATAATAGACTGAGAGGGGGTGAATCAATCCTATAAAAATTTCATTTCATTTACCATCATTATTATTCATTAACTACCATTTATTCAACCATGAACCATATGTGTGTTTAATTAAGTATATAAATAGCCATACACAAAATCAAAAGTAAGAGAGTACACAAGAACACCAAATATATGTGGGAAAACCTCAAGGGGAAGAAAACCCACTGAAAATTTTTGATATTACACAAAAAATAAATTTAGTGAAGCACCAACTTCATAAGGAGCACCAACCCATAATTTAGTAGAGCACAAAACCTACAAGGAGAACTAACCCCTAATTTAGTAGATAACTAACCCTACAAGGAGCACCAACCCCTAATTTAGTAAGCACCAACTCCACAAGGAGGCTACAACCCCCAAGATGATCAAGAACAAACTCAACCACCTTATGATGTTTAATCTTCTGAAATATTTCTTCCACAACTAATAGAGACCAATGATTCATCTCGCACTTCTTCAAACCCTCATACAAACCCTAGGTCTTCAATCTCTCACATACAATCACTTTCTTCACTTCTCAAGCTTCAAACACATGCACACATGTTTTCCATAAATCCTAAACCTATCACACACTTTATCATATCTCAAATCATGCTTAAAAACCTACAAAATCTCTCACCTAGGTCACACTTCTTGCACACACTCAACTAGCTCCAAAAAGCACCCAAAACAATGCTTTTATAAGCTCCTTTACATTTCAAATTCAAACACAAAATTTTCCATCCTTTGGATTGACCCATGCATCATAAAAATCCCAAATTCAAATCATAATATTCATAAGTGACCCAAGTAGGTCGGCCTAGCCAAAATCATCATTACATGCTCCAAAAAGACTCAAATCCCCATGGGCACAAAGAGAAAAATACCCTAACATCAAAACCATACTTATTCATGACCCATAAATCACCAAACATGTTTAAATTAAAATTTAAACATCATACATGGTCAAATTTAGCTCAACCAATCAGAATATTTCATTTAATGGGACCATTGTTCTTTGTTCTTCTCAAAACAATTGTTTCCTACACCCTTCAGGACCTTGAAAACATATTTATGCCACTAGATCACTTAAAAACATCCAAACTATGTCATGTGAAAATTTATGGAAATTACAAGACCTTTAGAACACTTCTAAGCAAGTTATAAGTCTTGAAATAATCACTTGATCAAACCACAACCACTTTTTTCTTCACCAAATCAAACTTGCCCAAAAATATGTTTTCAAAGATCAGTTGGTTAACACCTTTCTAGGAACAATAAAGACCTAAAAATGGATTAATTGAATAAAAATTCATCCCTATTCACATTCCATGGGATATAAAGTATCACCTAATCCATCTCATACTTTAAACAACTCAAACTTTATGTAGATCTTGTCCTGTCCTACACTAGAAAAAATATTCCTGTCCAAAAATGACCTAGAAACCTTAGAAAAACACATCATCATGAGACAATACTTATATAAATGGAAATATATTTTAATCCTATTTCCAACACAACTTTAATCACCTTCAAACTCCACATGTAGCTCTTGTTATGCTCAGTTAATTTAAGACTTCTTTTTATTGCCTCAAAATTGTCCTTTGACCAGATCAACCTAAATGAAGCTCATTTGACCATGAAATTGCATTAAAATTTCTTGAATCCTATTTTTAAATCAATAAAACCTCACATACATCACACAATTCCAATTTATCTAGCAACTTATTTAGACAACCTTTTCCCAAAACAAAATTCTTCAGAAACTAACCTGTTTGAGTGGGGCCCACTCATCACCATGACCTATACCATACCTTTATGGAAATATTAAGGAGTCATATACATGTTACAATCAGAATAAATGCACTATAAATCAATTCTATCCACTTAGGAATCAATTCTTCCATACCGCTTTCAAGCTAGGGTTTCAAACTCATAAATAGTTGTTTACCTTCTTAACATTCATTCATAAAAATTTGATGATGAAATGACCTCATTATTTTTGTGAAAAATTATAAACTTATTATAGAAACATCCTTTAAATCCAGAAGGTCCCATGCAAATCACACAATTCAACGTGAGCATCAGAACTTCTAATTCGAGCTAGAAATGGCCTTGTTCTTAACCATGTCTCACCAAAACTGACATATCTTACAAAATTCACATCCTAACATCCTAAATTTTTTCTCAAATAACCATTACACATCATACTAACATATCCAATCATCATAAAGTCATCACCATCTCTCAAACTCTCTAAACACTAAGACTTGTATAGCTACCCATTAGGGTTTTACACTGTAGAAGATAGGATCAACTAGAAAACATTATAACTATAACTCATCATAAAAGCACTTAAATTATCCAAAAATACCTGGTACACCATGATACACTTGCATACATGCATCAATGATCTCATGTAGCTCCAAATATCATCCTCATACCTCCTAACATCCATACATGCTCTAAATGAGCACCTGAAACATCGTCACCAACCTGAATCTGACCTTGAAAACTGATGTGAGTGCCCAAGAAATCTCCAAACCTATTATCCATCATGCCAACATGCTTCTCAAGTCACCAAGAATCTCATACCACCATGCAATATCACCTAGGCACCTGAATGGGCTTGCAAGAGCAAGAAATCCTCACTGAATCTCCATGTATCATTAAGTACACATCTGAACCATCATGTCAACATTATCTAACCCTAATCCATCATCCAATTTTTCATTAATGAGGTTTTTCATCAATGAAAACACCTATAGACCACATGCCAACAATAACAAATACTAAACTATTAGTACGTCACTACTAATGAATGAAATATTTTTAATAACATCCACAAGATCAAGCAGTCTATGGGACCAAGAGCTATAAAAATATATCTAGCTAAAAAACATCAAAGGTTTCTTTCTCAATTTCATCTCTTCTACTATGTATCTTGATTAAAAATTTATATTTTTACTAGCCTTTCCTCTTGAAACAGGTCCGTTAACTTGTCAACACTTAAATTGTCTCTATAGTTGATCCAAATGTCATTATAAGCTACACACTCCATAATGAAGTTCCATTCTATCTCCACTACCCCTTGACATTAAAAATAAACAAGTTATTGTTTCCTATTCTTCTTTGGATATTTTCCACCTACTAGTTTCACACCTAAGATGATACGAGATGGTTCTCGGTTGGGTAATTAACATCTTTTCTTTCCATTTAATTTCCACTCCTAAAGGAATATGATTCACTTTGACACTATCTTTACTTAACCAACAAATAACCCTTATGACATTTATATAAAAAACATTTAGATGACATATGTGCAATTCATTTATTGATGTCATCTACTATAGACACATGTCAATAAGTTAACACTACATACTATAGTGTTTTCAAAAATAACAAAAAAAAAACAAAAAGTTAAAAAAATATTTTGACCGATCTAAGTAGTTCTAATATTTTCTTGGTGGAAGATTCATAGCCCATTAGAGGATTCTTGCATGACAGGCCTACAAAGTACTTCCACGAGAGGGTGCAATACAACTACATAACTCAATGAAAAGCTATGTGTATATACTACCAAGCTTTGGATGGCTTTACAAAATTGTCTACATCCACAGGTATGTCTGATAGTTCAGCATATGGAAGCCTCAAGAGATGGAAAATATTTGAGTCTCATGCCACTATATTAAACTAAATGTTTCCCACGTGGATGATAAAACTATTAGATCATAGTAAGGCTCTTAGTTGTTCATAATCAACGCTCTCGTCCTTAACTCTTTCAAAAATCTTGAAACCTGTGATAATGTCTGGTCACGATTATATTTATATATCTGGATCATCTATTCAGAAAATAGATAAGTCGACCAAGCATTCTTCATATCCATCGTAATAATGACACCACCAAAGAAAAGAATAGTAAAGAACTTTTTGTGTTAATGATGGACACTAAGTTAATCTATGCTTTGTCTTATAGAGGACACATTTATATCTACTATATAATGCTTTTTTTCAATATCATACCAGATAGATACCCATCCATTCACAAAATAATATCATACCTCTATAATATAAATCTAATAACCAATAAATCATTTGAACTTCTTTGTTTGTGCAACACAAAAATAATTGAGATGTCCCTACAAAACACTATTCATCCATTTTAAAGGTAGCATATATTTTCTCCGATACCAAAAGGGGTACATGGACAGGTTTACACAAATAAAAAATAATATCTTAGCATTATGGTGCATATTACAATGGCTATTATATAGCCATGGAGGTAGGATATTCCTATCTCCTATAAAATAAGAAACTAATAACCTGTTTATAATATTATGGGTAAAAAAATATAACAATATGAGTTGTTATTAAACAACTCATTTACATAAGACTATTTACTTTTTACATGTTACCAACATAACTAGATAATAACCATGAGCACTAATTTATTAATTATTAACAGAGAGATCAAATCCAAAACCATGATGTAAGTGAAAGTTGAGAAATGAATGAAGAAGCCCCATGTTTCTCTATCTCGCGGCGAACTTGAGAGGATATCGTCATCTCTAGCTTGCCTTCTAGAAGTTTGATAAATGGCATGGTGAATGCATCATTCACCCCGGAAAAGTGATGGTTAATCTCTTAAAACATGATCTCGGGGATACTAGTCATAGGCCTATACTTTTTGAGAAACATTTGAGCAACAGTTAGGCCTTTGAAATTTATTATGTAAGAGAATATACTAGATATGAGGTCATGGTGAAATTTTTGTAGTAGGAAATGAAGAAACCGATGATGAATATTGTAACTTATGAGTTTTCCCCAATATAACATCTAATTCCCCTCGGTGACAATGATGATGAATTGCTCCATCCAATCCTAAAATTCCTTTGTCATCTTTTCACCCATAACTCTATTGAATGTGATGTTAGCATCTAAGTAACCCTCGTGGAGCTCAATTATAGAAAAGAAAATTAGGAATGTGATAAGGATTCATTCCTTTCCTCGGGCATGAGCCAAGTGTGAGGCATTGGAGGTATGATATATCATTTTCCCATTCATGTGATGCAACCTCTTTGGTGATGATGACCATACTACTACTGGTTGGAATTTGTAAACACTACGAGATACCCTTAGGAGTAATTAATGCAAGAATATCTACTTGCAATATCTTAGAATTAAGTTCATAGTGTTTTGCACACACTAGGACCATTTCTCTACTTTTTACATATAATGGATGACCTAATGCTGCAAACAATCCACTCGTGAACAATTTTTCTTCTACATGATCTTTTGGTCCTCTGAGCATCCTATTCTTTAGGTCTTCGAGATCTATGTGAGTGACATCACTTCTCCAAAACCTAGATACTTGGTAATTATGGTTGAAAAGGCTTGATACCGAAGTATATGAACTTAATCTTTCCAAAAAGTACCAAGATGAGTGAAAACAAAGCGACCAAAAAATTTCTACACCGAAATCTTGAGCTTTCTATGTTTAACAGTAGGGATGGAAAATGGTATTTTTAGAATCTTTGCACAAAATATGACCTCTAAAGTTTGTAACTTTCTTCATTATTACCACTAATGAAAATTTTCTATTTTAGATACATGTTTTTTATGAACACTACTATTTTTAGAAAGTTTCCCAAATTACCCTTTTTGATGTTTCTTGCTTTTCCAGGATATATTGAATGTTGAGATTTTATCACTTCAGGAAACTTACTATTTTTAGTAACCTACTATTCATAGCACCCAATATTTTTATAAACTATACTTATCGGTGTTGGATTGTAATGAAACCACCGTCAAAATTATCTATTTTACACTAGGATTTTCTACTAAATTTCATTATATTGTGTCTATTGAATCTCTAGGAAATTGAAAAAGTGGGTTTTAGGGTTTAGAATTTTAGTTTTATGTTGCAAAAATCTAGGAATCAATGAAATTTCTATTATAATCTTTCCAAAGTAATTTTGGAGAGGAATATTCTAAAAAAGTTTCACAATGATCAAACTCCCAGTTGGAAAGATATGTGTAAATATTTGTTTTCATTAGCCATGGATGTATGAGAAATTTTTTTAAGAACCTTTGGTAAAAATGCAGTTTTTTAGGATGTTTTAGGACCAACCTATGTAGAAATGGTGACTTGTATAGAAAGAATGAGTTGCAATTTTTTTTAGTGAGCTTTTAACTCACTCTGGTAACTATGCTTTGAACCCAGTTGAAGTTAGGTTTACATGAGGTTAAAATCTAGTGCAATTAGGAAAATTGAGACACAAAAGTGTAACTTGGAGAAATATTGTGACAATTGGTGGGAGGATAGGTGGAAGAGATGAGGGTGTTGGTAAAATCACTGCAGAGCACGAGTGAGGTCACATGGGGATCTTAAAGCTCTAGGCTGACATGGGTTACACTTTCTTGCTCTCTTTTCCCCAGGGACAATTGGGACAATTGGTATACAAAAGTGTAACTAGGATGAGGGAGTGAGGTCACACTTTTTTTCCCCCTCTTTTTGCCTCTTAACTCCTTACAGAGCTCTTGGAATCATTCGAAGAATTTGGATTCACCATTACATTGTTTGGTCCCTGCACCTTAAAACCCACTATTGAGTAAATTGTCCCTGAATGAAAACATGTTTCCTAAATCTTCCTAAATTGGTTTCAACACTTTTAAGACTCCATGAAACCACCTCCGGATGCATAATATATTTTCTAAACTCTCTTGGAGGGTGCATACATGCTCCAAAATGATGAAGATTGGCCTTTTTGTGCTTTTAAGAAGACTAGTATTTCACTCAACTCCACCGAATCAACTCATGAACCTCATTACTCTCCTTTACACACTAAGAAATGTTTGAAAAATGTATTAGGACCATATTAAAATAAAATATGATGATTTCACCCGAGGTAGGTTGGTCAAGAGGGGATTCAGAATATCATAATGTAAAATTTTACACTCGACTTAGTTGTCATGTTTTGAATTTTGAATTTTTGAGCTAATCAATTTACATGACAACATGTCACTAGTCTTGACAAGCTTTGTTAGTGAAATATTATCGAATTAAAATTCCGCCACTACCTATCAATTGGATTTTGGGAGTTATTTCGATATGGTTCGAAGTATAGGAGGTTTGCATGGGGATCACACATCCTTTATAAATATATATATATATATATATATATATATATATATATATATATATATATATATATATATATATATATATATATATATATATCTTGTTGTCTATAGAGGAAACAAGAGTATAAGACACACCACATTATTATAGATATGATATTTGGAGCATACAATAGTTATTCACCCAATAGGTATACTCAATCCCTTAGAGGATGTATGGGTTTTTGGTGTATTAGGTTAGGAAAGGGCGAGAGAAGGATACAAAGAGTTGTTTGCATATAAAAGAGCATTAGATGAGCTCATACCCACAAATATCATATGAAGGCCATACTTAGTTATAAGGACCTATCTAGATTATTTTGTGGATATGCCTTATGCATGTATAAAATACTATCTAGTTGGAAAGTGGGAGATTTTATAAAGAGATATAGACCAAATATGGTGTTACAAAGTTTAGATATTAGAAGGGAGTTCCCATATCACCACACATGTTTACACACATGAAAAGTGAAATACCAGATTACGGGCCAATGGTAGAAGCATTTACAAAAATAGATAAGGATGAAATGAATTCTACCATATGGGATACATAGATGTGGATTACGAAGAATGAATCACACTAGAGTATGTGGAATGATACCGTGATTTAGGAAAATAAAATTAATGACTCCACTACGCAAACCAATTAGTGTTGTTGAGGTTGTTGTGATGGTATGGAGGAGACATTCGTACTTGAGATAGGTATATCCCCATCCTATAGTGCTAGTGATCCATACAGGGATAGAGGAGATGGGAGAGTTGGAGGTAAATGAGGAGATGGGACCTAGATAGGGGGGCTAGTACAAGTATATGTGATGATGGTTGGGATGGATGGGGACACCGACAAGGGGTGGGATGGGTGGAAGGTATAAGAGGAACACCTTTAGTGCAGATAGGATCTAGCATAGGAGGTAGTTTAGCAAGCCCTCATGCACCACCATAGGAACATAACGATTCATACAAGTTATATCTATGGGGATATCCACAAGGGAGAAAAAGATAGCAAGGATATTAGAGTGAGATCCTAGTGCAAATAAGGAAAAATAGATGGTTAAGCTCACCACTAAGGTATCACAATTGATTTCCAAGGTAGTGATAAAGATATAAGATTTCATAACAAGGGATGCACATATTACTCAATGATCAGTAGAGATAGATCAAGTTTGGAAGGAGTGTGATATAATGAAAACCGAGTGAGAAAACACTTGTAGCAAGAGAGACACAACACAAGAAGATAGTTGCATAGATATTATGTTAAGAGTGAGATTATGCTCATGATACCCCAAGTTTACAAGGTATGACATAGATTCTATACAAGATTATTCATTTGTAGTGTGAGGGAGTATACTATAGGACTTTATCCGAGGTATCCATACCGACCATGCAATGTGCCCCTAGATATTCAAAATTGTTTAAGGCTAGTGAATCATGTAGGCCACTAGGTCAACTAGATTGAGAGTATCAATGGGGACACCCTTTGTGATGGGTACACTAGGATTTATTGTACCGTCACCCTCGGGAGTGTAAGTAGGAGGAGTGAGACATGGTTCTCTACTAACAGTCCTTGAAGTAGTCTAGCACTAGGAGAGATTCACACATATATAAATCAATATATAATCAAGAGTATTATACTACGATTATATATAGTACATGATTTTTATATCGGTGTGTAAACTCGACTAGTGGATATTATATATGATCCATTTTTGGGATCTTATATGTTTGAGTATTACACCATGTTAAAATGACATTACATAGAATTTTATTTGTATTATGTGATGAAGATTATGGATAGATGGATATATGTATGATTGTATTAGATGTGAAGATGTGATGACATTTATACATGATGATGTTGTATTTGTATTTTTATCTCCTTGATGTGGTCTAGCTGATTTGATATGATTCACTATGAAACATGTGTTTGTTACTTATCCATCTTTATGTGTATGTCAAAACCTATTCACATTGGATTTGTAGGGTAGAATAAATAGAAAGGTTAAGTAAAATACATGTTAGTTAGAATGTGAAGTTAGATAGATGATGATGTGGGATGGGTAGATATGATGAGTAGGGGATGGTAATGGGAAGTTATGTAGTAGTTTACATACTGATATAATTTGAGATAACCTTTATTTAATATAAGCATACAACAATAAGTACTATGATATAAAAAACCATAATACCAATGTGTGTACGATGTTATAGGACTGAATCAAAGAAAAGTACAATGCAATGTGACTAAGAAAATAAACAAGCAACCAAACAAGTTTAATAAAACACATTCAAACAAACAATGTTAACAAATGTATTGATATTTTTTTATCCTCATATAGTACCCAAGTGTTGTAGTTTTATGATAATAGTTAAGATGCTTCCCTAAACAAGGAAACACACAAGGGTAATGGATGTGGGATAGATAAATCCCCAAATAAGCTAACTTGCATTATGATTATGCCCTAAGAAATGATATATGTCAGTAATGTGTGCATAACAAGCATGAACACTTGTTGATGGATGACAAACAAGGATGATCCACATGTTGTACACCATAACAAGTGAGCACTAGTTTGGGATATTTTTATTGTATTTCAAATTTTAGGGATTTTACATTAGATGATGTTTTGGAGTTTTATGGAATATTTTATTTTTAGGTTTTTGAGGTTTTCTAAAAAAATTGGATTGTTTTGGAATGTTTCGATATTATTTGGATTTTGAAGAGTTTACGATGTTTTTGAACTTTTTAGGTTTTAGAATTTTTTTATTTTCTAAAATTAATGATGTTTTTGAATTTTATCAATTTTATGATGTTTGTTATATTTTATAATTTTTTGAACACTATGTCCACAATAATGGCACGGTAAGATGCCACTAGTGTGAGGTTGGAATATACAAGGGTAAATTCTCGCATAAATATACAAGATTTTGGAAAATTTGGATCAAGGCCAAATGTACCAAGAATGATAAGGTTATTGACTCAAGGAAATAATGGATCTAGGACAGAGCAACCTTATTCCCAAAGTATGATATGTTTGTGAAAAAAACTAGACTCATGCATGGCTCCAAAAATGGTTTTCACTATGGAACATGCCCAAAGTGCCACAAGTGAATGGTTTTCACCATTAGATGAAATTATTAATCTTTTATTAAATTATTTTTTTGTTTTTAATGTTTATGATTTTGTAATTTTTTTAAGGAATCGCATCTAATATTATGTGCATACACTTTTGAGGTGCATGATGTTCATGGGATCCTCAGCTCTTTACCATTAGGATGAGCAAGTTTGTAGGCTCTTGAACTAGATTTTTTGATCACAATGTATAGATCCAATCATTTAGAATCAAACTTACCTTTCTTTTCTCTTTCCGTTGTAGTTTTTAACTAATTCTCTTTGAGAACAATATCTCCATTATCAAACTCACAGTGATGGTGTGTTCATTATATTTATTGTAGATTTTATTCTAAGAAACTTTAAGGTTTTCCAAAGCATGACGTATTTTCTCATAAAGTAGTTCAAGCTCATAAAGTTGGGAAACTATATAATATTCCTCATTATCAATATAATCCTTCAAATATATGTGTAATGAGGGAAGATCAATATCTAAAGGAATGATTGCATCTCTCCCAAATACAAGGAGTAATGTGTGACTCTTGTAGGAGTTTGGATGGAAGTGTGATAACTTCACAAGGTGGGATGGATTTGGAGGTTCCAAAGTGTCTCTCTATTTTAATGACAAGTTTTCATAATTCTAACAAGAATTTTATTTGTGGCCCATTACATTGGGGGTAATAGGGTGTAAACCACTTTTTGTGGATTTTGAAGAATTGATAGAGGGTATTCACTTTCTTGTTCTTGAAGTATTTACCATTTTTAGAGATAATGGCATAGGGAATGTCATAGTAGAAGATAATGTGGTTCAAAAATAAATTTAGATATTTTAGCACCGGTTAAATATGTGAGGGGTAAAACTCTACCCATTTGGTAAAGTACTCGATTGTGGTGATGATGTGCTTATATCCATCAAAAAAGGTGGGTGTGAACTTCCCTATGAGACTAAGTCCCCATTTTGAAAATGGCCATAGAATGATAACAAACTACAAAAGATTGGATGGAGTGCGAATAAATTTTCCATGCTTATGATAAAGGACATACTTAAAACATATTGGTAGCAATTTGTTTCCAAAGTGGACAATAATATAGACTCATAAAATTTTATTGGCAAGGACCATGCCACTAGTATGAGCTCCACATATGATTTCATGTACATCTTTGTTATCTTAGATAAACTTTTGAATTCATACATTGTAAGAGGGTCGCATCAAAGCCTAAATGATAAAAAGTGCCTCCAAAGAGGGTATAATGGGATAAGTTTTAGATAAGGCATTGTTTTTGGAGTGAGTGATGTCAAGTGGAAAAGTGCCATCTTTTAGGTAATTATATATTTATTCATACAAAGTGGAGAAGGGACCAACAACTTCATATAGCAAACGAGATTTCAACATATCATAAGTTGACATAGTTAGGTGTTTGATAATGAATCAAAACTCATTTTGTCTTGAGGTAGGTTTAAAAGAGATCCAATTGTGGTCATATCATTTATAGATCTATTTTGTATCTATGGGATTTGTTAAATAGTGATTTAGAAAATAATTATTTTATACTATCCACCATACACTTATAGGGTATAAGCTTATCATCTTTGACATTTTATTCATGGTTAACTCATTTTATGATGAGTTGTGAATCGTAATTTACCTTAACTTGTTTTGACATTCCATTTGATGGAAATTTTGAGATCAACATTAAGGGCCTCATAATATTCTATGTTATTAGTACAAGGAAATCCAATTCAAAAGGATCTCGGGATGAGATCACCCATACGGGTGATAATGATAATGCTGCACTAGAGATCCATGAAAAGTGAAATATCCATCAAAGTATATTCTCCATGTAGTGGACTCTTCAACAAACAAAATAGATGTGTTAGGTAAATCAATATGTAAAGGTTATGTTTCGGAAGATGTTCTTATGTTAGTTGATTAGTGAGCACATGCCCCTTAACAACCTTATGGTTGGCATATTCTATGTTGAATTCACTGACTAAAATGATCTATTTTTCCATCCCCCGGTGAGGGTAGGTTTAGATAGGAGGTACTTAAGCATCTCAATTTTGGATATGAGCTTGGTTTTATTGATTAAGAGGTAATGTATGAGCTTTTAGAAAGTGAAGTTGATGGTTAAACATGCCTTTTCAATTTTTGGGTAGTTAAGCTCATAGGATATCAAAGTACGACTGATGTAGTAGAAACATATATAATGTTTATCATACTAGGATAAGAGAACATCTAAAGAAAATTAGGTAGCATAAATTTATAACATAAGAGGTTTTCCATAAGTAGGAGGTACTAAATCGGGTGGCTTGGATAGATATTTATTTAATTGATCAAAGGCTTCTGACATTCCTAGGGTCCCATTGAAAAGTTACATTTTTGGAGGTGGATGAAGGGATGGCATTTTAAGCAATTTGGGAAATAAATATTTGAATAGCTTGAATTTTCCTTCAAGGTTGTAGAATTGTTATACATTTTTGGGAGGAGGAATTTTTTATAACGGTTGTAGACTTTTCCAGATCTAATTCAATTACTCTTCTAGAAAAAATGAACCATGATAGTTTGCTTGATATAACACTAAACACACATTTTTATGATTTAACCTAAACTTATACTCTTATAGCCTTTCAAAGATATGATGAAGGATAGTGAGGTGATCTTCTCTTGTTTTAGATCTTCTTAGGATGTCGTCCACATAATCTTCCAATGGTGTGCAACATATCCTGAAATATAATTGTAATGGCTTGTTGATATGTGGCTACTACATATAAGGCCAAAACGCATGACTTAATAGGATAAGGTACCCCAGAGTGAGGAAATCCATTTTATGTTTATCTTCTTCAAAAAAATTGATTTGGTTATAGCTAGAAAAATCACCCATGAGAGATAACATTTCACAACTCGTTGTAGAAATGTAAATCATATCAATGTTAAGGAGAGGAAAGTCATATTTAGGAGATGATTTAATGATATCCTTGAAATTTATACAAACTCTAATGCCTACGGGATTATTATGAATAGGGAATATGTTGGATATCCATTATGAATAGTTAATAGGTTTGATAAACCCTACTGCCAACAAATTTTCAGATCCTCATTTACCAGGAGGGACACTTATGGATGCATATTGTAGAGATTCTATTTGACTACTTTTTATGACCCGTGCACAACAAATTGTGCACAAACAATGAAATATAATCCATGCATATCTACACAAGACCAAGTGAATATATTTTTTTCTTTCCAAAGCATTGTAAATTTGTTTTCTATTCTCTAAGACTAAGATATGCCTCTAATTTTATAATCTTAGACTATTTCTCCATGCCAATAGTGATGTTGATAACATTTTAGACCCATCCTTCATTTGTGTAGGATCGAAAGGGATAATGAGTTCTTCTTCATTATCATCTCTATGACATTTTCACCAACAAAATGGTCACTTTCCTTTTCTTTTTCTGATTTTTAATAGTTTGATTGTGAGTGCCTCAAATATATTTTCACCATGGGACTTGGATTTTTTTTTTTTTGGGTTTTTAAAAATTTAGCTTTTTGACCATAAAATTGAGCCTCCTCCCCTAAATATGCACCCGTATTAAGGTCAATAGAAAATCATTTTTTTGATCCTTAGAGGGATTTCATCTCACTATACCATAAACTCTTTGACTACTTCCTCGGTTTAAAAGGAATCAATTGGTATGTGATATTTTTGGTCTCGATCGATTAGTGGAGGATAAATGAGTTCAATTTTACGGTAGGAAGGGGATGAAAGTTAACACAAAAATGTCTAAAAACAGGTTTTTAGAGGAAAGGTCTTTGTAGATACTATAATGAGACCCTAGTTTAGTGTCATAATTAGAAGATTCTTCTTCATGCTCATAAGAGGTGTCGTTCACATTTGTGGGTGGAGTTCCATAAGGTTCAATGCTAAAACAATATTTGTTTATATTCTCATGTGTAGGGAGAGGTTCCCAAACACCTTGTTCATTCTTTCCACAACCATAACCATGATAACCCATAACATACATCATCTTGTTTGGGATGAGATATTCGGGTGATTAATAGCAAGATGCAATTTTCTCATTAGGTGATTGTGAAGTATAAGTTGTATCTAGACACTTGTATGTTAAAATACCATCATACATAGGTTATGAAATTATTATAATTCAATTGTCTTCTCAGCCAAGAAGTTGGGCCTATCATGAATTATAGGTGACAAGGGATGGATATTGTGTATAAAGGAGTGCCTATTGGAGGTCATATTATTTGCATTCGGTATTGAGGATTTTGGATTTAGACTTAAGGTAGGGTAGGTGGATGTGGAATTAGATGCACTAGATGGATTTTATTGAAGTGTATCAGATGGATGGATGAGAGCTATAATCCTATTATTTAAGATCAAAAGTAATTTCTATAATAGGGAAATCATATGACTTGTGATAGTGACCAACCAATGCTCCACGATGAGAAAATGGTTATGGGTGACCCTATAATGTAACCTCCCAAAATTGATAATGTAGCTTGATGCATTGATGGAAGGTGGAGGGAGAACCAGTATGACATAGATCTATGGGAGGCTAATGAGGATATTGTACGAGTTTCAAATTAATAACATGGAACTAGTTTTCTTGCTTAACAAGACCAACTTCTAAAGGTAGAGTGATTGTGTCTCTAATTTCATTTGTCATTTTCATTGGACTTTATGGAAATGACATTAAGGTCAAGATTAGTGTCCTTATTCCCTAACTATTTAATAAACCTAAAGGTGTTGATTTTCAAACCAGATATGTTGTCCACAAGAACAGATTTTATTTTCTTCCTTGTTAAGATGACCTCAATGTATAAAAAGTGAATTGTGAATTTAGTTCTCATTCAAATCTTTCATTGGATAAAGAAAATTTGTTCGGATGGGGTGATCTGCATGACCAAGGCTTGGAAGTGAAAATGGTCATAGTCCGTTGGAACTCTTGACTCTGAAGGATCTTATAGAGGATATATTTGTGAATGATAATTAATTTTTTTGATAAGGTCCAAGATAGAAATATTGGCACAAATTTTCTTAATATGCTCTAAGAGATTGTAATGACCATGTGAAGGAGTGGACAAAGGAAGTATGGAATAGTGATGTAAGTGCACCATGTTTTAATGACACACTCCTTGGATTTGATTTTGATGGTTGCTATGTGATTGGTGATTGGTGACTGTAACATGATTTGTGTTATTTTTTTGTGAGGATTAACCTTAATCTATATTTTGTTTTATTGTTTATGCTTGGGAATTATCTCTTTATATATCTCGAGTTGATTGTTTTACAATTTGGGAAATTTTTGGGAATCAAGTTCTATATCCCCATGATCCAAAGAAGTCATGGATGTAGTTCTTAAGTTTCATACACCTATTGGTGTCATGGCCCTTGATGTGATGGTATTCACAATATTCATTTTTAATAGCACACAAGATTAGGATCGTCATCATTGAATCACTTGGTGTTAGGGAATGTGATCATGTTTTCTTATTTGAGTTGATGGAATATTAATGATAGAGATTCACCTTGTGGGGTATAGTCTCTACTTTTTTATCTTGTTTGGGAGGCCCTAATCAATTTTCAATAATGGGGTGTTTTTACCACATGAATGTGTTTGGAATATGTAATCTCATCACACATGACATTTTTTTCGTTAAAGAATTTGATCTTATCAATGGGTTTATTATCATAGTCCTTTTGAAATGGGTTTAGGACTCTTTTGGATAAGAGATCCTTTTCAATTTAGATACCCTTCTTGATGACTTCCTCGAATGTGGTTAATAATGCATTTGGAAATGATAAATGATATCAAGGTGCAAGTTTGGGTATAAATATGCTTACTAGTTATTTATTTGGGATAGAGCATGGGAACCAACTAGCTAAGCCCCTCCATCATTATAAGAATGCAACAAAGTATTTTCTATTATGTTGTTTAGTGCTACATAGGTCAAGCATTCGATGTCATTATCCATGTTTAAGGATAAAGGTTTGACAAATATCTCGAGATAGATTTTTGAAGGTGGAAATTGATCCTCGGGGAGGTGAAGAAACCATTTAAGATATCGGATTTCTAAGCTACACGGGAAAAGTGAATGAGATAGTTCTCATAGTAAGTGAGTTCTTGAAAAGCCATGAAGAAGTCTTTAATGTGATCACAAGGGCCACCCTTCCTATGATATTTATCAAACTTCGAAAATTACAATTTAATGGAAAATGTACTCATAGCATTTTTTTGTCGAAGGGGTATAGTCATATACTCTTCAAAGAGAGATTTTTTGTGGTGTCCACTACTACTTTCTTGTAAATCGCTAAGAGTGTCTTTCATAGATTTACATTCTTTCTTCAACGACTTTCCATGTGAGGGCATAGATGGTATGTAGACACAATTTGATGTAGAGGATTCACCTCTAAGGTTATTTGTTATATGTATCATGGGTCACCTTAGGATTTTCAGTGTGAGTGACCTTGGATTTTTGTTGGAGTGTGCATTCACATTATCTAGTGGTTTGGGATATTCCTAACCAAATTGTTTCTAGTCATGTTCACACCCACTATTAGATTTAAGATTGATTAGGGATTTGTTGTATTTTGTTAGGTTTTGGAATGCATATTTTTCCAACATATTATTTGTTTCATCCAACAAATTATTGTTGTATGAAACCAACTCCCGTGCATATTTATTAGGCACTCTCATTATCATGAATAATGGATCTTAGAGAGAGGAATATACAGATTGTAAATTATGTTGAGGAAATAATATCGAAGACTTTGTTGTGAATAATTTTGTTTCTGGTTATGTTATTCATGGCTGCGAGTATTTATCTCTATGATACGGTATTAGAGCAGCCTCCTAAAACCATTACTCAGTGATTTTATGTATATTGAGCCTCCTTAGATTCTTGTTTGTTAAGCATTGTTGCATCTAAGAGCAACCGTTCCTGGATTGTGCGCTATCTTTAGCCTCTCTTGGTTGTTGCCCATAGCATTCAGATATGCATCTTCATCTACAAGTCAGCCAATACTTGTTTTAAGTTGTCTTTCCTCAGCCTTCCATGGTGCCATTTAGCCTGAAAATCATAAAAAAAACTTAGTGGTAATCTGTTTCCTAGCTTTGGAGTTTCCTTGGTTAAATGATACCTTCATTTTCATACTCGCTAATGCAGAAGAGAGGTTTTCAGTCAATCAGTCCATTCTCGTCTCCCACGATCTTCTCTTTGTTGGGGGATCGGAAGTGTTCAGTCCTTCCCTGAAACCAATCCAAGGCGACACTATTTTCAGTCGATCGACCTGGATCTATTGTTGCTTGGCCTGAGATTCTCTTCTGAAGGTATAACTTAACTATGTTGTAGTGGAAGCTTGACATTGGGTAATTTTGTTTTCATTGTACTGGAAAGGTGGTTGGAATCATATTCTTCTTCGGATGATCTATTTATGATTCGGTGATGGTTTTTTCCTTGACCTCAACCTATCCTACTCGCACATATGCTTTTGGGTGGTGACACTATTGGTTTGAATGATCAAGTCTTTTAGGGTTTGAATGATTAAGTCATCATTATAACTTCATAAAAGTAAAGTGTTTTTTTGGCACATTATCAAAGTTGTTGACAAGTAAAAGACAAACCAAGTGGACATGATGATTTGTTATAAACAATGTCACAACTCACAAATTTGCGTAAAGTAAATGTATTGATGTGGAGCTATGTCTAGTGATTTTGTCATCACATCAACCTACTATCGAACCAACGATCACACAATTCCTTTTCACAGAATGTGTGACTATGTCAGAAAAAGTTTGAGGTATGTGATGTATCGATCAAAGTTGTTGCAAAAGAGCCATAATCAACTTATTATGAGTCGGTTTTCCATAATCAACTTATTATGAGTCAATTTTGTTTTGAGTAAATGATCTGGCAACATGAGAGTAAAGGGGTTTCAACAATTGAAGCTCGAGGTTTTCCAACGATCATCAATTGCTATCATTATCGTAGGTGTTAGGAAAATACATGATTTCTTTATTTTCTGGTTTGTTTTTCTTCTTTACATCATTTTGACGCTTCTACTCCTCCTTTTGCTCACCCTCATTTCTACATCGAACGCTACAGTTTAGGCCTCCATGGATGGATTTTTTTTTTGTGGTCACCATGGATCCCAAAAATATGAGTACATTCTGAAAACCATGTTTGGCAACTACCCAAAAGGAGTTTATTATAAATCCATCTTCGACTTTCTTTAGGGCGAGACGGTATCATGAGCACGATGGGGCGGGGAGGAGAGTGCACGTCAAAGAGCATGAGCTATGTTCTACACACACCTCGCCTTTATAACTCACATCACTCTCACCCTTGCGGATATTTTCAGAACCGCTCCATTAATGACACACTACTTATGCAGCTTGCAGACACCTTTCAATCTGCTTTGCCACTCCACCTCGAACATCTTCTTCTTCTTTACTCTTTCCACAATTGCGCGTGCTTGGGTTTGAGGTGGCTTTGGGATGTTTAGAAATTAGATGCCTAGAGCTCGCCATTAAACATGCCTTGGATGCGAAAATGCTCAAGTAATTTTCTTTGTTGCTCACTCTTGATTCTCTTTCCTTAAATTATTTTTTTTTGCGGTTCATCGCCCCTTTCGTCATCTAGAAAAGCATGAGATTTCTAGGCATGGGGTCAGAGGGGAAGCTCGAGTTCATTCCCAAATTGCAATCGCTAGGACTTGTTCAAATGAATACATCTACTCAAGAGGACCATTAACAAGACATGTTTCAATCCACAAATTTGCACAAAGCATGACTTTTTGGTTGATGCAGAGAAAATTTTTGTTGCAAAAGATCCATAATCAACCTATTATGAGTCAGTCTTCCCGGTGTTTTGAGCAATTGATCTGGAAACAAGAGAGTAAAGGGGTTTCAACAATTGAAGATTGTGGTTGTCCAACTCGTCATCAATCGCTATCATTACTTGTAGCTGCTAGGAAAATACACAATTTCTTTATTTTTTGGTTTGTTTTTATTCTTTACATCACTCGATGCTTCTACTCCTCCTTTTTCTACGCCCTTTTTACGCATTGAGTGCTATAGTTTAGGCCTCCATGGATGGAAAACTTGTTTTTGTGGTCACCATGGATCAAAAAATATGAGTACATTCTAAAAACCATTTCCAACAACTACCCAAAAGGAGTTTATTATAAATCCATCTTCAATTTCTTTAGGGCGACTATATCCTAAGCACGAGATGGGCTAAAGGGGGTGCGTCATAAAGAGCATGAGCTTCTGCATTCGTGCACCTTGCCTTTAAATTGACATCGTTCTCACACCGCACTCACTTAGTAGATCTTCATATTTGTAACTTGTTTATGTTAACAGGGGATTTTGGACCCATGATCTTCTAAAGTCGCGATTTCAGCTTACTACGTGTTTCCGTAGTTTTGAGACACTATTTATCCATCGACAACACACTTCTTTGTGCTCGCCGTATGCACGTCTCTCGATCTATCTTGCCGCCCACCTCGAATATCTTCTTCTTCATTTCTCTTTACAAAATTACGCGTGCATGGGTTTTAGGTTGGTGTGGGATGATCGAAATCAAACGCTTGAGCTCACCATTAAACATGCCTTAGATGCGCCTTTGATATGACAGGTGCTAAAGCAATTTTCTTTGTTGTTCACTCTTGATTCTCTTTCCTTCAATTAATATTTTTTCCAGGGTTCTTCGCCCCTTTCGTTATCTGGAAAAAGAATGAGATTCTGTGGCATGCGGTCAAAGGGAAATCTTGAGTTCATTTCCAAAGTGCAATCGCCAAGACATGTTCAAATGAATACGCCCTCTCAAAGGAATGTTTTGTTGACTTTATGTCGCACGTAATAGTTCTAGCTATCATCGTCGCCATAGTTATTTGAGGAGCAATGTATGTAGGCGTAGAGCCCATAGTTACCTCCACTTTTGTTCAAAATCCCTAACCGGTGAATTTAGTAAAAATATTCTCTAAGCGGTACATGCAAAAAAAATAATTTATTTCTTATTTCATAAAAAATTCAACCGTCGAACCATTGGCTCGCTCTCAAAGTTCTCTTCCGGTACATGCAAAAAATTATTTATTCCTTATTTTGGAAAAGATTTAACTGCCGAACCATTGGTCATTCACATAAAGGGCGTATGTGAGTATGTGCTTTGTCAACCGATTCATCTCTCACATCCATGTCCCGTCACACAACAAAATGTTGTTATAAGGGGTGGAGCATTCTGCATGTGCAAATGCCTTTCGGCATAATGAAATTTTATGATTTCCAAGTTATATAGATATTTTAGATTCATCCTCATGTTGTACGCCATTATCAATATTTTCTTAACAAGACAAGTTTAATGTAGGAAAATAATGGGTTTGCAAATTCAATACACATTTTAGATTTGTTTTTAGGGCATTTGATATAGATATTCCTTAGATTGATAACATTGTGGTTGAAAATATGATATGAATCGTATGGCTTCAAAAGTATCGTATATGCTATTTTTTTCTCCATGTATTTAACAACAACATAAAAGTTGAATGGGAAAAATAGACCCGTGTCAAACAAACCAACCACCTCGGTTAGGCGCTCTTCAAAACCCAAAGCAAAAATGGAAAACAATGCACCCTAAGAAGCTTTTTCAGACCTTTCATTTTCCTTGCATAATAATAGAAGCCCTTTATTTCAAATCATAAGTTCAAGTCTTGGCCAGTGGCAAGGAATATCAAGAGTAGACAAGGTTGTCCCACCACCACTCCGAGTTAAGAGTTCACTCACCCACACCCACTTCCGAATTATAGTCTTTGTAGGTTCTCAAATACAAACAAATAAATGTTTATACCTAATTCATGCTAACTTAAATTATTTTCATCGTAAGATGGTCGACGATGCAGTCATTTTGCACCTTTGGATTTTTTCCGAGAGGGGTGGGCTTTCCGCCTGTATAGGCCTTTCCACAAAGATTTGCAAGTATTTTATGGCCATTTTGTTTTTCCACCATTCGATTTTCATCTTTCCTTTTTAGTGCCAAATTTGTATCAACTTCAACAACCACCATGGGCCCATGAAAGTTGCAGATGTAGCAATTGATTATATCAATGCAACAATTTGTAAATGCAATGTGGAGTGTTTTGACAACACATTTTTTGTCAGTGGATAGGGTTGCTCTTTCCATCCCCATTCCCTCTCAATATCAGGATTTTTATTTTATAATTTTCGTGCCTTTAGATGAATTTGAACTTGAGGTGTGTTTCTCAACCACGTATACTCTTGTTCATGAATAGTCGTAACATCATATTTATTAGTAATGTAGAAACTATTTCATTAAAAATATAAAGTTGTATTATATGTCTATTGATGTAAAAAGTGACTTATGTTTCGTTCGAGCTTATGGAATTCAGCTTCACATTATATTTACACTATAGTGTTGGATATTTTGTGTAATTTTATATCAATAAAATTTATTAATCGTGAGGGTTAAGGTATAGCATGGGCTTAGCTTCACCATTTTAAGTTAATTGGTAGTCTTGTTTTCTAAAACTAAACACCACAATATTGAAAGAGTTTAACAATTATAATAGGTGAAAAAGTCATTTAAAAAAATGATTATGATAAATAATAATTTATTTATACTACATTACATATCAACAAGTATTATCATACCATCCAAATAAATAAATATTAAGAATTAATTATTATAATATAGATTTATAATAAAATTGAAAAAAATTATAGACCATATATTTTGTTTTATTGATTTAATAAATACATATCCCATCCCTATTTGACATGAAAGAACTTGGCAAAACCGTCATTATCACTATGAACACATTCAATATAAATATAAGTGTAGCATTACATAGATATTTAAATAACATATTTTGCTGAAAATGTGTTTATATCGAGCATATAATACTTGAAACTTACCCGACACTTGTAAAAACAACTAAAACAAACCATATATTTTTTAAATTATTAAATAAAGAAAAGGTATTTAGTAGAGATAGACATTTTATTTAAAACCTTGACCTATCGCCTAAAACTTATAATCCATGTAGCTCTAAGATATCTTGTAATCTAAAATTTCAAAAGTGGCCATTTATTTTATATAAAATTATTTTTTAAATTTAATTGACATAAATATATATTAGAAATTGTTTTAAAAATACAAAATTTTATATTTTAATAATATTATATTCTTTATATTATTTTATATATTTTGAAATACAATAGTCACTTAAACAAATAAACAATATAGTGAAAGTTTAATTTGAATAGTCTCGTATGTAATTTTTATACAATTTTTAAGTGACGTTCAATATTACTTTTCAAAATATATTACTAATAACCTTTTTTTATATACAACATAGTTAAATAAGAAAACAAAATGCCATGAAAATGTATGACTAAGCGGTGTTCACAGATATAGCAACAGATGTCGAGATGGCTGAAAGAGAGAAATTTTTCAATAGACAGATATCTGGAGACGTGATACACAAGCAAAAGAAGCCTCCTCTTCCTGTTCAGGTGATTCCCCCGGTGTTATTTCTTCCTGTGTGTTGAAAACTGCTCTAGCTAGGGATTTTGTGCAGCTGCAACAAGTACGTCATAGCAATGCTCATGAACTGCAAAGAGAAGAAACAGAAATTGTAAATTGTTGGTTCGCTACAACTCCTGCATTGTTTCAAGATTATAAGAAGTGCATCACCTTCAAAGTGGTATTAGAGAACTTAAGGCAGGTAAAGATAAACAAAATTCAAATATGATGATTCAATTCCTAGTCGACAATGTAGAGAATTACCTGATTTCAGTTCCAGCGCCAGAGGAGCAAACCCCTGTGAAAATGGGAATGTGGGTTCGCAAGCTTGTATGCCTCGTGCCCATTCAAATAGCTCGTGCAGAAAACAATGCCATGGGAGCTCTCAAGGTTGGACTTCAAATACCCCGGGATTCTTCAAGCACCATGCTCTTCCACACAATGAGCTCACACTGAACTGCATAACGGCTACCATCACCTGCTTCCCCCGGCACTCCACCAGGTTCGGGATTTTCAGAGCCATGAACGCTATTTTGAATCTTATTATGCCACAAATCACTGGACGAGCTCACTGCAACCAAATATTATTTTATTTGAGTTACCCTGCGTCACCCCGCTTCGGATCAAATTAAAAAAATGTTATGTTGACGATGTACGGATCCTAAACTGGTTTTGAAAAATTCAAACAAGGCTTTCCTTTTATGAAGTTCGGTTCATTTATTGAAAAATGGGGGAAATTATTGAAAAACACGGTAATTTTGTTTGTAAAAAGAGGGGATTTTCTATTCAAAAAGTGATTTTTTGAGAAATTTCTAAGGTTGCCTTAATGGAAATTTGTGTTTGTCTTCTCCTTGACCCCACCCATCGGGGCTATTTATAGACACCAATTTTTGGTATTCCTTGTCCCTCATCTTACGTCCACTCCCCTTCATCATCATTATTCACATACATACCTTTCTTCCCATTTAAATCCCCATTTCCCTCCTAAAATCTATTTATCCATTTAATTGGTATTTTCCACCTCTAATCCCATCTTAATCACACCATTAAATTATCTTCCCTAATCATCCCTAATCATCATTAATTAATCCTAAATCCCCATCTAATCCATTTATCCTCCCTAAATGTCTCTATTTACCATCCCTAGGCCCTCATTTAATGATTTCACCTCCTCTTTGCTTTTTTTAATATTTTCCACCTCCCACCTACCCTTTTATCCATCCTAAGCAACCCTAATCATGTCCTTTCCACCAACCCTAATCACGTTTTGTAGGGCTCATTGTCTCAAGCTCGTCACTCTTCCATCGTCCAAATGGATAGGCCTCTATAGTCGGCGAAGACCCATCCGGGTCATTGTCGACCCTATAAATACAACCATACCCCTCATTTTTCAAGGATGTAACTTTGGAGACTTCAACTTTCTTATGCGTTCTTGCCTTCGTTTCTTTTCATCTTTACGGTTGTTATCATATCTTAGAGCTATTTTTGGGGATCTTGTGCTTCACCCTTGGACATTTGAAGTCTTCTTCCTCTCTTGCATGCTTGGATCCACCCTTGGCATTCTCACACTTTTTCATCATCGGCCTTCTTTCAGTTCATTAGTCATACATGAGCTTGATATCTACATTTTCTTACCTTCATCATCATCTGTAAATCATCATTTTCACCCATCCTTTTCATCGACCCTATATCATTCCCGCCGCCGCGATCCTATCTAGTCACCGTCGACCACAACCTTGGCCATATTTTCTTTGTTTGATGTCATCCCCTCTACCTCTTATCTCGCTTTTTGATTTCACATTCCCTTGAATCCTCCAATTTTTCATTCTACACGTTGCAACTTCATATCTATACTTCATCCGATCCATTCACCGCCAATCATGACTAGTCATCTTTGATCCTCTCAAGCATTTCTCATCTCTCATTAATTTTCTTGCATCATTTATGTCAAATTCATATCTAGATCTCTCGCAATGTTCTTGTTTCCATCTCAACCTCATCATCACTCCATATCTACCTCCAAGGACTTCAAATCTGTATTTTTGTTGTTGTTTGACTTGGTACTTACAGTTGCCCTCGACTAGACCACTGTAGTCTTGGGTTGTCATCGACCCACCTAGGTTTGATTTGGTTTACATTTACTTAGATCATATATGCATTTCTATTTTATCTCTGTCATTTCAAATTTCATCTCAAATTTTGGCGAGCATCATATCGATCCATTATTTAATTTCTTTATCTTTATCAAAACCCACCCAGTTTGATTTGGTTCACATCCATCCTAAATTTTCCACTTTTACGATGAGCTCATCTATCTATGTTGTGCGGTCATCTAGCTCGTTGCGAGGAGGATTCTTCTTTTGTGCTCGTGAACCTTAAACCATCTCATACTTGGTGTTACTCATTTTCTTTGTTACGATTTCACTAATCTAAAATAGGTATGAGAAAATCAATTCAACATTCTGGCACGCACGGTGGGACCCACCCTTTTTGGTAAGTCTTTTCATTTGTCTCTCATTTCCATTTTCTTTTATCCATCTTCTACTAACCTCACAGGAATGAGCGTTTCTTGTTTTCTTGCGTGTGTGGGTTGCTTTTCTTGGATTTTCTTATTTTCTTAAAAATAAAAAGTAAAAGTATTGGTATTCTTCATTTTTCTCCTTTTGCATTATTTTTCCTTTCCTTGCTTGAGTTTCTTCATCGAACATAACACTTCATTTTGGATCTAAAAATAACCTTCATATTTTCTTGGCAATCTAGTCTAATTAAGAGGTTAATTCTTTGCATACACTTTATCACACACATCCAAAACACACGCATCAAAACTACACATCTTAAACATCTCCTTCCAGTGGAATTATTGGGATTTCATCACCCAATAGGAAATCCATCGTGGTGTTTTGGCCGCATTATAAAAATTTTGGCTATTAGTGTATTGGCTAAGCCCCCGACACCCTTATCAACTGCAAAGGTGCGTGAAGTGCGGGGTAGGTCCCAATATCAAGCCCTATCTTAGTAGTCATCACAAATTTAAGCCTCACGTACCTTCGTATATCGAGGACTCCATCCAAAACTACCTGAAACCATCCATAGTTTGGTCATTTCCTAGGCTCCCTTCAAGCTCATTTTTCTTTTCTTTTCACATCTTTAATAATCAAGATAATAAAAATTTGTTGTATGACTTGTTTGAAGTAATTGAAAATCAGCATAGTTTTTGGTATTATTGTTTATTTCATGCCCATTATTACATGTTCCCAAGAAATAAAAATGGAATAAACCATGTCATCCAACAACATTCCTACTTCCACTATTGTCTCCCAACAAATTTACGACCTTTCTATCATTTCTTCCACCCTTTTGGTCAACGTGTTCGCGATTACTCAACTTTTTTTTTCCATTCCCCCTCTTCAAGAGTCTCAAGTCATCCAACCTAACACCCATGTTGAAACCAACCCTTTCTTTATCATCACTCCATCCCATATCATAGGGGTCATTAGCTAGGCAATATCCTAGCACGTGAGTTCATATTGAGGTAATTAAAATTAATAAAATTAAAGTCAATATACCGATAGATATGAGGGGTGAAAGGGTTTAATTTATTAATGTTTTGAATCAGGTATTGGGGTTAGGTTAGAGAGGTGGGCCAAAGGAAAGGGAGGTTTAATTTTAATATAAAACTAAAACATTTGAACCCTAGTTTTTAAAAGTAAATACCTTAAAATTGCAAAAAGAGTGTGGTCATAAATTAAATTATAATATTTTTTTTAATAAATAAATCTCAATTAAGAGATTATTAACCAAGAAATAATAAGATGGTAGAAAACTAGGATTGAGTATGCTTTTCAACACAAGTGATATTATTTCACCATCTTAATTATTTGAAGAACTATTGATAAATGATTAAAGCTTGACATTTATAAGGTGATTTGTAATAGGTCTTCAATGGCTTCAAACTATCTTTCGAGAGGAAATGCATATTAAAAAAATTGAGTGAGAAATATAATATATTTTCTGTTTAATATATTACGGTACAAATAAAAAGGGGTAAATAAAATTGTAATTGAAAAATGGGTAAGTAAGGTACACGAAAAATAGGGGTATTTTCATTCTAATAATATAACAAGAGGGGGTATTATCAATTGAATAATTAGAGGTAGAAACTATAATTAAGGTTATTCTTTAATACCCTTAGAATGCACGTGTTATACCATACTTTTACTAAGTGAACCCCCTGTGTCCCATATAAACCAACTACACCCCCTTCCATCACCTCTTTGAAGCTTTTGGGCCTCCTTCCATCCCTTGTGGATGTGCGGAATTCCACGAGGTTCTTGATTCCAACCAACAATTTATCTTTGTGACTACCTTTTTCATAAATCTACCAACCTCCATATAGATGGCCCCTATTCAACAAATTTATGTGTATTATTCTCATCCTGAGTCCACCCAAGTCCTCACATCACAACTCGTCATGTTCCTTCTTAGAGATATGAATGAACTTGTCATGGCACGACGTTAGCTTGATCCTCATCAATATCCCTCCACAATACCTCACGCTCACCAAACCACTCAATTGGTGGTTCCCATTCCCCTTATTTTGTCTCACATTAATACTTCCTCTATTCCCATCACCTCTTCATCCACTACAGTTATCAATGCACCTATCCAATCATCACAAAAAATCTCATTTTCTCCCCCTCCATCCGAACAAAATAATCAACATTTACCCTTTATTTCCACATCCCATGTTCATGAAAATGCAATCACTTCACAACCCCATCCTTCTAAATCAACTCAAACCCATCAACCTCCTCTTCGAGGTGCCTTTCATTACATACTTCTCAACCAATCCACCCAAACATCCTAACCACCCATTACCTATATCCCAACTCATCCCATACAAAACTAATATAATGTCCTCATCACTCAACAACCAACACAATCTCATCAATCTTATCGCATACCCATATCCAAACAACAACCTATATATCAACCTATTTAATTGTAATCATTTAATTACACTCCCCCTTATTAAACACTTCTATAAACACATACACATCCTCACACATATCAACAACCTAACCCATCTACTTCATATATTCCATAACCAAATCCTTACACTTCTTATCCACATGCATCCAATGATCCCATGCATGTGTTATTGAGTAGAATGGCTAATCTTGAAGCCACTACTTTGGGATCCAAAATCACCTTCTCATATGAGCATATTTGTAATGAACCCATCAATCCCTCGATTCTTGTTAAGCCTTATCCCCCATTGGGAGCTCAGAAATTTCTCTAAGTTTAATAGTAATGAGGATCTAAAATAGCACCTTCATGCCTTTTAACATGTATGTTACCTCATTGCTCATGATCAAGACCTTATGCTTCATACATTCCCTATGTCATTAGTCAAACTGCGTTGGATTGGTATAACGACATTCCCCAACATTCATTATTTTCCTTCACCCAACTTGCACAATTATTCCTATAACACTTCTCAATCAATATTGCACATAATATCACTATCACAATCCTCTACACCATTAGACAATTTGACGATGAGCCTATCACAAAATTTGTTACATGATGGTGTGGCATAATCAACCAACTATCATTTTCCCTTCCACAGACCAAAATGATCAAAATTTTCTCATGGTCTTGTGTGAACTTGGTTCCTTTGACCAAGGCCACCTCAAACTTCGATCAAATAAGCCCAAACTCAAATTTACTAAGTCCTACATGCATGGTGACAAATCTAAGAATTATGTCAATGCCATCATGGTCAAATCTCCCTCCACATCTACTTCTCACATAGAACCTTCACAAAGGGCTCCTAGACCGCCTCCTAACTATACCCCTCTCGGGGAATCCTATAGTTCAATATTTGAAAAGTTAATGACAGTCCATATTATTCAACTTCCTCCCATCCAACCTTTCGATGACTCGCGACCCAAACTAGCATGGTATTGTGAGGAGCATTATTGTAAGTATCATCAAGTCCATGGTCATGACATTGAGAAGTGTCATAATTTTAAATACCTTGTCCAAAAACTCATAGATCGTGGTGACCTTCAAGTAGATAATCCTAATGCACCACCTAATTAGCCTCTCGATGTCTTCAAACAACCTTTTCCCAATCATCCACCCACTAATCAAACTCCACCCCCACATCTCAAACACCTAATGCCCATACAATCAATATTATAAACCAAGAACCAACACCATCACCTACGCCCATCATCTCATCATCTATTGCACCCATGTCTATTTCAGACTCGTCTCCGACACCCACAACTTCATCAACATCTACACCCATATCTACACTTATTATATCTACATCGACTATATCCACAACTATCGATCCACAAAAATAAGGCATTCTTCTAAATGATGAGTACTTTGATATGAGGTGATGGGGATATTCTAAATGAATGAGGAGCCGCATGGTCATAGTGGTCACCACAGCCGCTCTCAATGGTGTTCTTTTATTCAGGCTCGCGCCGCCCTACACTCAAGATCAAGAATTCTTACGCCACCCGCTCATCAACAAGGTTGTGTTCTTCCCCCCCAACTATCAACTCGGGTGGGGATCACATGTCGCCCCCACGCCACACACCTCGGATGGCTGGAACTTTCCACCACCGCCCCCTCTTCCTTCAGACAAGTTCCCCCACCTCCCTCTCACCATCTCTCCTACTCGTGACAGTGGTCAATGAAGAGGAGAACCCCACAGGTTAGGACATTCAAGATCCTAGCAAGGACCTTCCTGGCTCAGGCTGGCCTAATGACCGTGATCCTCCTACATCGGGGATGTTTGTTGTTGTTTCTTAGTTTTGTGTTTTAATGGTTTCCTAAGCATTGCCTAGGTTGTTTTTTTCCTAGGTTTGGCCTAGTTTGTTTGTGGTTTTGGGGCATGCTCTCATACCACCCACTTTTTTTTATAAGCTATCTTATATCTTATTGAATTAATATAATATAAGATCTCTTTTCATAAAAAAAAATGAATCGGGAGCAGCAAACAAAGACAATGGAGAGGGAAACTTTAGTCATTGGATATTGTAGTTCGATGTGGGAAATGTAGCATAGCCATTTGTTAAAAACAAATAAAAATGAATCAACCATTCATATTACTCCATATGTCAACGAAAGCTTAAGAAGGAGTGATAATTGTCGATCAACCGTCATTAGTCACTTTGCTTTGATTGTATGACTTATTAAATTTATCACGCAATTGTTTTGTTGAGTGGAGATTCACTACATTAATATGTTGGTTTCAAAATAATAATTATATGTGAAATGCGTAATAGAAATGTTGAAAGAGATGTATCGATAAAGTTAAACTTAAGGACTATAGTTTTAGGTTTTGATTTTTTTATTCACGAGTCGCAACATTTTATTGGTCGTTGGCTTTATGTGCCTTTGTTGAGTGAAAAAACGTAGCTTTGTTATTATTTTGCTTATGAAACATTAATGCATTGACTGTGATGTACAGATTAGGTCGCTTTTGACAGTTTTGAGTGGCTCGAGGGAAACCCATGTTTGTTTCTTACACGCTGTGTAATTTCTCATTTTCATCTGCCCGCCAGGAGGTGAAGGACTCTGAAGAGCAAGGTAAGTTTTCATGGCAATGCAATTTAAGTTCTGTGTTTTTGTTTATGTTAATTTTCCTATGTTTCTCTGTGTTTATGTTTGTTGTGATTTGAAGCTGCGTCTAATCCCATGGCCAAGTGCATTTTTCTCTGTACTCATACAGACCCTGTACTCAATCCGAGTGTCGAGTTCTACACAAGAAAATAATTACAATAACAAAATCAAAATTGACAACAACCAATAACTGGTAAGCACCACATGAGGGAAAAATATATACTTGGGTATCTCTGAGATCATCTACTAACGATCTATAGTCAGGGATCTTGTCAGATTGGAACAAACGTCTACACACAAACGTATGGGAAAAAACACAAACGTTGGTGCTCTTTCGCAGAAAATTTTATTCCAGTTCCTTGCCAATATTCAGAGCATAAATGAAAACCAATGTTAGGTTCAGAACTGATTGACTGAGATATAACAGACAAAAAGTAGTATTAATGTTCGTCATTTTATCTTGGATCAGACAAAAAAGAGTTCTCAGACTTTAGCAAAATAAAGTCGCGGGCGCAAGAGCTCATAGCAGTTGTGTATGTAAATAAAGTAGATATATATATATATATTTTCCATCAAAACACAGCTCCAGAATAGCATATGACATCGATAATATCTTTTGCAACCAATAGATTCAATGAAAGCCCTCTGAACGAAATGGAAATACAGAAAACTAGAGCTCTGTATTTGTTGCCCATTTCGAAGCTTGTGTCCAATGTCATGAGCTTATTGCTCTCTTTTCATGGCTTTGTGATTTTCTCAAACGAACTGAAAATGGTGTTTTACTTACAAAACAAAGATCAGTTGAATATCTTTTATGTGCTTTACTCTTGGGCCCACAGTAATTTCATTCTCTAGCATAAAAACTGTTGTTTCTGATTGTATACAGCATGGGTGAATTGATTTAAACTGATATTCTGATCTGTTATTCAATCAAAACAGCAATTACTGAGTGCATCCAATAAATGAATGTGCCTGTTTCTGCCAGCCTTCATGTATTTTATAGTTTATATTTTATATTCATCTGGTTCAGTCACTTGCTTTCCTTCATGTATTTTATAGTTTATATTTTATATTCATCTGGTTCAGTCACTTGCTTTCCTTATCATTCCATTTTTCTCCATTTTTCTTTTCCTTATGCCTTTATGTGCTCTGTTCCAAAGTTCCCGTTTTGGCACAGGCTTGGAAAATGGTCATAAATGTTGTGCAGTTTGGCTTTAAACATGCCGATTGCATTTGCTTAAATGTGTTTTGCAAATTTCATAAATATGTTTGAAGGCACATTTCTTGGTATGTGTCACTCTCATCATGCTTTCCATTAATGACTTCTTTGAAAGTAGGCCACGGAGAAGGCATTTTCAGTATCCAGTTTCAGTATTGATTTTGTTTATTCTGATTCAGAGCACCTGTGCTATGTACGCTGCAATCTTTGCAGCACCGTTCTCATGATGAGTAGACGATGGCTGCCACTTTGTTTTTCCTGCTCTTTATCTTTTATTTCGAGTAGTTATTGTATTGATTAACACTGAAAGTTCGACACAAGGAAACAGTCAAAGAGACAAATCTTGCTCAGAGACAATAACTACTCCAAGTAAAAGATAAACAGCAGGAAAAAATGAAATGGTGGCCACCGTCTACTGCAAGAATGGTGCTGCACATGTTGCAGTGTGCGTAGCAGAGGTGCTCAGAAGCAGAATAGACAAAATCAATACTATAACTGCATACTGAAGATGCCTTCTCCATGGTCTATTTTCAAAAAGTCATTAATGGAAAGCATGGTTGGACAAAAAATAAACTGGCCAGGTTTATAATTAAATACAAGTAGGATGCTAGTGTAACGAAGCGTCTTTAGTCAGCACCAGAGACATATGCCAAGAGATGTACCTTCTAGCATATTTATGAAATTTTTGAACCATGTCTGAATGAATACGTTGTGGGCAAGCAGCATACTCATTACAAACCTTGTCACAGTCACAAAGACTTTTACAAGTATCTAAAATGTTGTAACAGTTTTATATTCATTTGTTCAATCGATCTTAAGCTTATAGTGAATGCCTATAAATAAATATAAACTGAAGCGAATCAAGAACAACAAACAAGGAAAAACTGTGCGCATCAAGTTAACGATGTCATTTTCATTGCCACAATTCCAAGACAAGGTCAAACTGCATTTGCTCAAGCAACTTCAAACACATTTAAGGAAATGCAATTGGCAGGTTTAAAGGCGGAAAAATAACATTTCTTGAATGTCATGTATGAGAATTCCCTGCTTCTTATGTATACCGCGTGTGGAAGCATAGTGAAGGTACGTCGCCTATTTGATAAAATGTAAACATATCGAGCGCGAACTGAAAATGATTTGCTGCTTAAAGTGATTCTTTAACAAAATGAGTTCTGAAAACATATCATATTTGAGCTACATTCTATCAATCTTAAGCTTGTAAAGAAACATTTCTTCACCTTAGATACTTCGCTTTCTCTATCAAAAACTTGTGCACACCACGTGCATACAATATTGTTAAAGAATCGCTTTAAGCAGCAAGTTATTTGCACTTGACACTGGATATATTTACATTTTATCAAATAGTTCACGCACCTTCACTATGCTTCCACATATGGCACACATATGAACAACGCAAAACTCAATTTGCTTAAATGTGTTCCGAGTTGCTTCAGCAAACCCGCTTTCGCCTTGCCTTCGAACCATTGTGATGCAAATGAAATTGTAAAGACCATTAAACCTGCAATCATTTGCATTTGAGGAGCCTATATTCTGCCTCTTTCACAAAAAAATTGTTTCTTTCACTCTTTCTGTGCATGGAACCCTCTGATAATTTATTTAATTAAGAAGGGCATCTTAGACAGCGTATTCATTCAGACATCGTTCACAAATGCTGCATAGAGAAGCTTCGCCACAGTAGTGCCCTGCTTGAATTTGATTCTAAACCTGGTCACTTTTTTTTGTCTTACCATGCTTTCCATTGATGACTTCTATGAAACTAGACCATGAAGAAGACATCTTCAGTTTGCAGTTTTAATATTGATTTTGCACATCATGGCTACCACTTTGTTTTTCCTGCTCTTTATCTTTTATTTTGAGTAGTTCTTGTATTGATTAACACTGTCAAAGCTGCTTTTGCTGTTGTTCCGCTTTTGTCTCTGAGCAAGATTTGTCTTTTTCACTCTTTCTTTGCATTGAACTTTGACATTGTTGATCAATAGAATAACTACTCAACATAAAACAGAACAAACAAAATCAAGGCTGGATCTGGATACTGAAGAGCTAAGCCAACAAGTATTGATAAAAATCATGGTTCTCTTGTATCATATAGATGCAATGCACAAGATGCTCATAAATGTTGTGTTGTTTGGCTTTTAACCTGCGCAATTGCATCTGCTTAAATGTGTAACAGTTTTATATTCATTCGTTCAATCAATCTTAAGCTTATAGTGAATGCATTATAAATAAATATATACTAGAGTGAATGAAGAACAACAAGCAAGGAAAAACTCTGCGCATCAAGTTATCGATGTCGGAAGCATAGTGAAGGTACGTGACCTGTTTCATAAAATGTAAATATATTGATCGCGAACTGAAAATGATTTGCTGCTTAAAGTGATTCTTTAACAAAATGAGTTCTGAAAACATATCATATTTGAGCTACTTTCTATCAATCTTAAGCTTATAAAGAAACATTTCTTCAGCTCGAGATACTTCACTTTCTGTATCAAAAAACTTGTGCTCATGAGGTGCAAACAATAGTGTTAAAGAATCGCTTTAAGCGGCAAGTTCTTTGCAGTTGACATTGGATATATTGACATTTTATCAAATAGTTCACGCACCTTCACTATGCTTGCACATATGGCACACATATGAACCACAAAATTCTCGATTTGCTTAAATGTGTTCCGAGTTGCTTCAACAAGCCCGCTTTCAGCTTGCCTTTGAACCATGGTCATTCAGACATGGTTCACAAATGCTGCCTAGACAAGCTTCGCCCCACTTGTGCCCTCCTTGAATTTGATTGTAAACCTGGTCACTTTATTTTTGTCTTACCATGACTTCCATTAGTGACTTCTACGAAAGTAGACCATGAAGAAGGCATCTTCAGTATCTAGTTTCAGTATCGCTTTTGTACATCATGGCTACCGCTTTGTTTTTCTTGCTCTTTATCTTTCATTTTGAGTAGTTCTTGTATTGATTAACACTGTCAAAGTTGCTTTTCCTGTTGTTCCGCTTTTGTCTCTGAGCAAGATTTGTCTATTTCACTCTTTCTCTGCATCGAACTTTGACACTGTTCATCAATAGAATAACTACTCAACATAAAACAGAACAAACAAAATCAAGACTGGATCTGGATAGTGAACAGCTAAGCCAACAAGTATTGATAAAATTCATGGTTGTCTTCTATCATATAGATGCAATGCATAAGATGCTCATAAATGTTGTGTTGTTTGGCTTTAAACTTGCCAATTGCATCTCCTTAAATGTGTTTCACAAATTTCATAAGTATGTTTGAAGGCGCATCTCTTCGTACGTGTCAGTCTTGCCATGCTTTTAATTAATGGCTTCTTTTAGACTAGACCATGAAAAAGACATCTTCACTATCCAGTTCCAGTATTGATTTTGTTTATTTTGATGCAGAGCACTTGTGCTATGTACACTGCAATGTTTGCAGCACCGTTCTCGCAGTAGACGATGGCTGTCACTTTGTTTTACCTACTCTTTATCTTTTATTTCGACTAGTTATTGTATTCATTAACATTGTGAAAGTTCCACACAAAGAAAGAGTCAAAGAGACAAAACTTGGTCAGAGACAATAACTACTCGGACTAAAAGATAAAGAGCAGGAAAAAACAAAGTGGTGGCCACCATCTATTGCAAGAATGGTGCTGCACACATTGCAGTGTGCATAGCACAGATGCTTAGACGCAGAATAGACAAAATCAATACTAAAACTGGATACTGAAATGCCTTCTCCATGCTCTAGTTTCAAAAAAGTCATTAATGGAAAGCATGGTTAGACAAAAAATAAACTGACCAGGTTTATAATTAAATACAAATAGGACGCTACTATGACAAAGCCTCTTTAGTCACCACCAAAGACATGTGCCAAAAGATGTAGCTTCAAACATATTTATGAAATATTTGAACCATATGTATCTTCAAATGAATACAGTTTTAAATAATTTATCGGTCATCGGCTATTAGCACGAACCTGTTCTAGGCAAGAATACGTCCTTTTGTCCTTTTCAATTAAATAAAGTATCAGCAATTACCATCGATTTTTGCTTCATGGTGCTCTCCTCAACACTTGTGCTTGATCGATTTTTTATGCTTCCACATAGATGCACACATTTGAACCATGATTTGTAACTTTGATTGCTTGATATATGCACTGGACATATGGTATCTTGAAAATGACATCGTAAAGACCATTAAACCTGCAACCATTTGCATTTCAGCAGGCTATATTTTGTCTCTTTCGCACAAAATTTGTTTCTTTTACTCTGTCTACGCATGAAACCCTGTGATAAATTATTTAATTAAGAAGGCGATCTTATACAGCGTATTCATTCACACATGGTTCACAAACATTGCTGCCTAGACAAGCTTCGCCACACTAGTACGCTACTTGTATTTGATTGTACAACTGGTCAGTTTATTTTTGTCTTACTATGCTTTCCATTGATGACTTCTTTCAAACTAGACCATGAAAAAGCCATCTTCGGTATCCAGTTTTAGTATTGATTTTGTACATCATGGCTACCACTTTGTTTTTTCTGCTCTTTATCTTTTATTTTGAGTAGTTCTTGTATTGATTAACAATGTCAAAATTGCTTTTCCTGCTATTCCGCTTTTGTCTCTGAGCAAGATTTGTCTATTTCACTCTTTCTCTGTGTGGAACTTTCACAATGTTAATGAATACAATAACTACTCAAAATAAAAGACAAAGAGCAGGTAAAACAAAGTGACAGCCATTGTCTGCAGCAAGAACGATGCTGCAAACATTGCAGTGTACATAGCGCAGGTGCTCTGAATCAGAATAAACAAAATCAATACTAAAACTGAATAGTGAAGATGTCTTCTCCATGGTCTAGTTTCAAAGAAGTCATTAATCAAAAGCATGGTAAGACTGACACATACCAAGAGATACGCCTTCAAACATATTTATGGAATTTGCGAAACACATTTAAGGAGATGCAATTGGCAGGTTTGAAGCCAAACAACGCAACATTGATGAGCATCTTCTACATTGGATCTATATGATAGAAGACAACCATGAATTTTTCCAACTTCTATCACTTAACATTTGCATTCTATTCATTTGGACACCACTACAACACTGTTTTTTGCTCTTTATGCACTCTACACTCGATAAAATTCAATTTTCTTCTACCTCGTTGCAAGATACAAGTTACTTTTCAAGGTTATTACAGTTTCTTATTTCACTTTCTCTCCTCACCAAAATACAATCTACGCATACTCATTTGAAACCTTCTAAGAGTCAAAAAGTCTCTTATAAATATCTAAAATAAGACTGGCCAAACAAATGAACACTTGCTTAAACATTCTTGCTGCATTGCATGATCAGTTAATTCGCATCGTGAATGTTTCTGGCTGACTCCAATCACTTGTCAAAATGCCTTTGAAACATTTTAGCATTTGTGCAACTTTCTTAGCTTGTGCTAAGGCCATTCTTGCATTTAGCCTTACTGGATGAATAGACAGATCTGTTTCGTCCTCTGAGATCAGTTTTCCAAAAATGGGCATCTGCAAAAAACCGTTTCTGCTTAACTAATTTGATGCTATGCTCCAAAGCACATGCCTTACAACATTTTTAAATGAAAGCTTCTGGTCCTTTGCTTTCCGCATTTGAATATGTTGTTATAACTATTGTAATTTCTCCTTCCTATTTTCAACGCTCAGCTGAGTTTATTGAAATACATGTTTTCTCTGCATTGCTTGTGTATTTGCATGGAGCACAATATAGATTTTGTTGATTCTACATGGCTCCTACTATAAATGGCTGCTTTTTCTTGTGTATTTCATTGCACAACTTGCTTCATTGTATCTACAAAGATTCTTTTCCTCTGTACTTTGGTTTGCAACATTCACTAAATGCATAACATGTGTTGTGTACATTTCAGATTCGTGACAAAAGCAAAATCACAGAACCAAAGACATTTCATTGCTACTTGTTTGAATTGCTCATGCTCCATTGCAAAAGGTATAAACATTACTCTTCTTTTCTATATTCTGCTCAGAAAAGTTTTTTTAAATAGAAAAAGAACAAACCAAATGCAAAAGAACATCCATGGCTACCACGATTGTTGACGTTGAGCAATATACATTGTCAAACAACATCGTAGAAAGCATAGACAATGTCTTGCATAGGTTCAACCTTTTCCGAGACTATGCTTTCAAGTACGGAGTCGGTGACTGCTTGTTTGATTCCTTTGCAGTACTGCTCCATTTTCGATACACATCACTTGAACTTAGAAGCGGTGCCATTGAACACTTCCAGACTTTGCTCTCTGTCTCCGATCCTGTAGCATTGGCTTCTCTACAGTTAGAACTAGATCCTCAAAGCCTTTTTCTTATGCATGGTGTTCATAGCTGGGAAACATATTTACATCGCATGAAACTATCTGCAGTGTACTCACCCAAAGCTACCGAACAAGGCCTATGGGGCGACATCTTTTGCATAAAATGGCTTTCCAAATGGCTGAACTTGCCAATATGGGTTTGGTCTGCAACAAGAGGCAGAAATTATCTTCAATTCATTCCAGATAGTCAGATACTACCATATTGTATTCTCTTCCATGATTCCAACCCTCTTAGTGGCCATTATGAACCCTTATTCTGGAAAAAAATGCGCCTTGCCCTGAACCAACAAACAATGCTCATCTATTGTCCCTCAAAATTCTGTAGAAATGCTTTGGAGGAGTTTATCCAATCAACTACAGCAACTATGCCTTGTTAGGCTAGAGACAAGTGACAATATCAATGCTGATAGCCTTTTCACTTGTTTTTGCCGCATTCGCAACAATGAATTCGACCCTCGCTGCCTGCGCAGGTATGCTGCTCAGGCTTTTTGTAGTTCTATTCTTCGACAAGATCATACAACTCTTCACTTTCTCCATACCTGGCTTCACCAGAACCCCATAACAAACATACCGCACATTGGCACATGGCAAGGCCTTGTGATAAACATAGCCACTTTCCATGACCACAACAATATACACACAGATGACTTCATTATCCATTGGTTATGCCTACTTTTTGAAATAAATATTCAATTGTGGGACTCGCATCCTTTCCAAGTTTTTAAGATTTATTCTGGCAATGCACGACTTGGAAAAGCATACAATCTCATCCGATTTTCGCTTCCCGAACCACATTTCCATTATGAACTATTGGCTACAAACTCTCGCTATGTTCCAATACTCGGTGCCATTTATACATCGGAATATACGGCTGTCCAAATGCATACAGAAACTCAAAGCATAACTTCGCAAACAAATGCACAAACCACTATGCACAACCAGAACGAGGAACCGTTGAAATTTTCTCTTCGCTCGATAAAAAGAGATATACGCAAACAGACACATAACAAAGCTGTAACAGATCCCAATGTTATACATTCCCTGCTACTCAAAGGCCATTCATGTGCCAATTTCTTCAATGCCAAAACAGCTCTTATGTCCACATCGCTTAAGACTGCAACAGATGACATTGTCTCCACTGAAACAGTCAACCGAAAAGCAAAAGACTCTTTGCAACTGCAAATGCCAACCGCCATAAAACAATGCAACTCGGCAATGCCAAAATTGTCCCTGCGAAAGCTAAAAACAATTATGCGTAAACATACACAACAAACAAGCAACTCTGCACAATTCATTGCCCGTTTTCATGCCCGAACAAATGACACACCAATCCATACATGCGGAATTTGTAACCAACTCCACTTCAAGCACAATCTGACATATTTTACAAATTCAACTAAAAAAACATATGCTCAACTGACATCAACAAAAACAATGCCGAAATCCAATACAATTTGTCGACCATGCTCAACAAGCTTGTTAAATGCCAAGTTGCCAAGATTGACATGCCCTCAGCGAATTGAACTAATTCCAATGCTTCCAACAGTGGCAATGCTTTCTGAACTTGAAGAGAGACTCGTGTCTCTTCGACTTGCATTTGGTCAGATACGATGCCAGAGCCATAAACGTCCCAATACACGTTAAAGGGAGCAATAATAAATGTTCCAACAAATATTGACATAATCCAACAAGCATTGCCAAGATACCCAGAAGAAACAAAAACAATTGTTGTGGCGCTTAAACGACGCCTTGAATACACAAAAGCATATCATTCAGGAAATGTGCGCCCCATAATCACTATGGCAGCTCTTAAACAATTATGTGCAACAACATTATATCTTATGCATGAAATCAAACTAAACCATGACTGGGATCAAACACTCTCTGCAACACTCAACTTTGAAACAATTAACAATGAAGAACATGAACATATCTCCTCCGAAAAGCAGCTCATCTGATGATGACATCGATAATGACAATGCACATGACACACTAATTCATGGTTTCACTGACTCCTCAACTATCCACTACCTTAAAGACAAGATCATAAATGTCGCTCCTGCAGAAGGCTTTACACCATTGGGTATTTTTCAAGACAAATTCTCAGAAGAGATGAATTTCCCAACTTTGTTTTTTGGGCAACCTCGAAATGAAACAACAACAAAAACAATCGCATATCAAAAAATAGCGCAATGGGAGTTAATGCACTCAGATCGTAGATTTTCTTATCACATAACAAATATATTTTTCAAAGCAATAAAAATACTAATTGACCAAGTGGGTCGTTCGATATGGCTTAGAATCAGAAAGGGCCAATTAAAAGGTCGAACACTATTTTCCAAAGACGTCAAATACAAACCGAACCTAGAAAACATCTTAAGATCTGATATCGGATACATCGATTTCAAAAAAATACGCATTTCCCGGACTATATGCAACAAACAAGAAAAAACCTTTTTGCAATGATTCGACAACTCGGCCCGCCTACTTTCTTTGCAACATTCTCAAGTGCAGAGCATTGTTGGCAGCCACTAACCGAGGCCCTCAATAATTTATACACCCAATATCAGAACAATGTCCCTTTACAAAAGCCAACACGTTCAGATTGCAACAACTCTAACTTTTTTGTTAAAAACGATCCCGTTACATGCACTCGTTACTATAAACATAGACTCTATGCATTGAGACAATTACTTTGCAAAGACAAATCCTTCTTTGGCCATATAGAAGATTTCTTTTGGGTCACGGAATTCCAAAATAGGGGAAATGCTCATAGCCATTGGCTGATCTGGACAAAAAATGCACCGGTCTTTGGAAACGATGCCAATGACATTATAGAGTCGTACGTTGACCAATACATTACATGTGACACTAGTTCGTTCCCTCAACATATCACTCAATTGCAATGCCATCACCACACACAAAGCTGCAGAAAAAAACAATCCAAGTGCAGATACAATTTCCCCCAGCCTCCAATGACTTGTACAAAAATACTTGAACCTGCAGAACAACCAACAGAATCTGCTATTGCAATTGCACATTCCATTTTCTTTGTTCTCGAGAGCAAACGATACGATACTTGCATAACACATGAAATGTTCCTCCATGAACTAGGTCTTGACGAAATAACATACATACAAGCAATACAATCAACACTCAAACAACCAACATTGCTCCTCAAAAGAAAACCAGCTCAAGCATGGAATAATAGCTTCTCTAAGAAAATGCCCATGGTTTGGCAAGCAAATACCGATGCTCAATATGTGTTGAATGCTTATGCAGTGGCAGCATATTGCTGCTCCTACATGACCAAGATTGATCGAACAATGACAAAAGCATTCGCTAGAATTCACGCTGAGCACCAAAAGATGCACCTCGATGCTATTCAAATGATACGAAGCCTAGGCAATGCAATGCTAAATACCCACCAAATGTCTGCACAACAAGCAGTCCACATAGTTCTTTCCATCCCTTTAAACAATACATCACGAAAATGTGTTTTCATAAACACTTCAAATCCCGAAGAGCGTACATTCATTCTAAAACCTCCAAGTCTACTTCAACAAGAACCAGATGAATCAACAAACATCATGTGCCGCTCTATCATAGACCACTACATAGCACGACCTCATTCTTTGCATTCCATTTGCTTAGCTGACTTTGTTTCCATTCACAATGGTAGCAAAAATAAAAAACCTCGAAACAAGCCACTGATCATCAGATCTGTCAACTATAGCAAATATCTTGACATAGACAACTATTGCCGTGAAAAGCTTTTGCTTTACATCCCTTTTACAGAAAATGAACACAACCTAAAAACCAAATTTGCAACTTGGAAAGATGCATATGCATTTCACAAACACACTATCCATTCCAATGAATCCAAATACCGTTACACTACTAACAACAAATGGGGTGACATGGACACAACAATTCACGATGTGCAATTGTCTCTCGAATCCTCTGAGAAAATGACAAACATAACTACACATAAACAACTCCCCTTTGAAGACTATGACATACAACATGATTTACCTTTCCGCAATCGACATCAACATTCAGACATTGCAAAGAAACAATTTCAACTAGCAAAACACCCTAGCATCCAAGACAACAGAACATATTTCAAACAAATGCAACTTCTCAATAAGAAACAACAAGCCATTTTGAAAGACATCTCCTTTAAGAAAAATAAAGACCCATCAATTCCTATCTACCTTTTCCTCACAGGAGGCGCTGGCACAGGTAAAACATTTGTTGCAAAATTGATATTTGAAACATTGGCTCGTATTTACGATAGCTCCATGCATAGCGACCCCTTGAAAATCAAAGGCTTGATCTTGGCATTCACGGGAAAAGCTGCTTACAATGCCAGTGGAATAACACTCCATTCTACTTTCCTCTTGCCTTTCAATCGATCTGAACTACGCCCACTAACCAGTGAACGATTGGATTGCTTGGCAAAGCACTACCAACAATTACAACTTGCTCTAATAGATGAAATATCCTTGGTCGGAGGTCAACTTCTATACTTCACAGACCAGCGACTACGTCAAATAAAACACATGCCCACAACTTGGTTTGGAGGGATTGACATGATCTTCTGCGGAGACTTCTACCAAGCACAACCAGTCAATGACTGTCTTGTGTTTAAAAACCCCAAAATTTCCAGAGAATTGATTACCTATGACTTCTGGAATACACATGTCAAAATATATGAATTGACTGAAACAATGCATCAGAAAGATGTTGCCTTTGTCTCTGTCCTGAACAGAATTCGCATTGGACAACATTTAGACTCTGACCTTGCATACCTCAACCATACTTGTATTCGGCCAATCCCAGTTGATCCAACACTTCCATTCCTTTTCTACAAAAACATAGATGTTCTTCAACACAATAAAAAAATGCTTGCACTTGCTCCAGGCCACAAAATTGTCATCGACTCTATCGATGAACAAGATACAACACTAGAACAAATGGAAAGCTACTCTAAAACTATGGAATTGCCACAACATATAGAACTGAAAGTCAACATGCTAATTGAACTTTTCGCAGGGAACTACGACATCCAAGACGGATTGGTCAATGGTTCTGACGGAGTTTTCAAAACATATACAACAACAAATGGCTTCGATGCAGTATGGATAAAATTCAATGATCCTTGTATTGGAAAACAACAAAGATCAAAACATCCGCAATTGTCAACAATGACAACAGAACTAGATTGGACTCCTATTGTTCGAGTTGCTAGACCCTTGCATAGAACATCATTGAAGACACCGGTCACAATAAGAAAACAATTCCCTGTACAGCTTTGTTCAGCACGCACAATCCACAGAGCACAAGGCCTCACACTTGAACGACTTGCTTTCAGTCCCCTTGGCGTGTCGTCCCATGGGTTGGCATATACTGCTCTATCGCGAGTCAGAACCATTTCCAGCCTTTACTTGTTGTCCCCGCTTACGAAAAAAAAATTCAGCATCAAACAGACAATCAACACAGAAATGGAACGACTCCGAAATGAAGCTAAATGGAATATTCAGCATGAATTGTCCACATACTGATATTTCTTCGTCTATTATGATTGCTTCGCTAAATACCCAAAGTCTTCATGCTCACAGAGAGGCCATTCTACATGACCATGAATTAATGCAATCTCACATTCTCTGTTTACAAGAAACTCACATTGCTTCCCCCATTGCAATTGACTACCTAGACGGATACCAATGCTTATCTGCACACCATGTCCATGGTCTAGCAATTTTTATTGCAAACAATATACCTTTCCTAGAAAAACATTGCTTTCACGATGCACATGTAGAGTCACTACTGGCAAAGATATTACTGCAACACCAATGCATATCTATTGTCAATGTCTACGTTGCGCCAAATGCACATCTGGAAAACATTTTCATTGTTCTTGACAATGTGTTCCGATCCCTTGATTTAAGCATTCCCACCTACATTTTTGGAGACTTCAACATCGACATGCAAAACAAAAATAGAAAAACAACAATGCTTTTAGCATTTATGCAAAAAAACAATTTCAGTTTCCATATACAACATTCAAGTGTCTTCACTAAAAACATGATCGACCATATATGGTCAAACACAATCCTTGAAACCTGTAATACATTTGAAAGATTTGCTTATTGGACTGACCACCCAGCAATTTTTGCTCTCTTCAAAAACACCAACAACAACACTGCACAATTGTAAGTGCATACACACTGTTCTATTGAATCAGGAAAACAAATATCTAGTTTCTTCATTCTTTTCTTTCCTTTTCATTTGCGCTCTACAACAACCATTTACATATTTGAATGCTTTGCAGATAGTTACAACAACAAAGACATGGAACACACCTCCAAGAACAAGGACATTGACAGCAATGATATTTTGCAAGAATCCTCTAAACGGTAATCTTTTTCTAATGTTTCTTTACTTTCTTCTCATTATTCATTTATTATCACACTTATTCTTTCAATAAAAGCATCCTAACACCATTGAAAATGCAGTCCAAAACCAGCAACACAACAGCCATCCTCCATACTTGACATTTGTGCAGGAAAAGTTGCAACTGTATTTGAAGGTGATATCCTCGTCGTCTATGGACCAGCACATGCAACCAACATCTCCCCCTCAAAAGCCGAAATCCTCCATGCTGATTTAGTTGACAAAAATGGTCAAATGACAATCACTTTGAACATGAGCAACACCTTCGTGCACAAATTTGCATCCACTGTGGTCACTGGCTTGCGGCTGCGTGTTACTGGTTTCACCGTCAAAGAAAAAACAAAGTACGAACGAGGAGATGCAAATTGTTCTTTGTCCGCAAATGCAACAACCACCATGGAAAACATACCCACAGTTTGCAAAACACGAAAACTTACACCTGACATGACAATAGAAGAGCTTCTTCATTCAAACGCAACATTCTCCATTGGGTCATTTGCCGCAATTGTAACAGGAATCCACCACATCAACGACCTTTTCACCCTCTACGTTAAAGACTCTGACACTGAAAATGGAAAAGCAACAGTATTGACACACTCCCTTCTTTCATTTTTATATACATTGCACTGCATTATTCCCTTCAATTTTAACTACGCATGGTGCTTTGTCATTGCAGGTACATTTGGGAAACTTTCACGTTCCATTGTGTCATACAATAAGAGATGCCATTGCAGCAGGGAACATACCACTATTGCTCTTCAAAAACTTTATCAGACAAGGAATACAGGGTTCGCGTGTTGTACGTGCAGGCCATTCATCCTTCATTGACCCTTTAAATGATGAATCTACAAAAACATTTTTACAGTCTCTCATAAACACAAACACAGAGGCAAGTACACTGCAATTTCTCTTTTTAAATTATCTTCCATCGACAAATTCAAATCTATCAATTATGTCAACTTCATCTTCCTTGTGCAGATTGCAGGTATACTTCGCACAAAGAACATATACCTTCCTCCTTTCCAAGCATTCTGTGTAGAATGTGACCGTCTCACAGAACCTGATCCAGATGACCTGAAACAAATTTCACTTTGTGCAACTTGCAATACATCAAAACCATACAAATATAAGCACTTTCTCCATTGCTCCTTGCAAACAATAGATGACTCGTTGCACTGCACATTGCGAGAGCCATTACTGCAAAAAGCCTTCCCTCTCCTTTGTCAAACACAGTATGAAGAATATCAACAAGACATCTCAAAGACTGTATTTCTTCTCCGTCAATTCCAAATCAAAGGTACATTCACCTTGACAGTTGACAACTCAATATCCACAATCAAAGAAACATAGCTTTCTCTTTTCTTTGGTAAGCATCTGCATTTTCCACTTCTATTAATTACATATCAGTTTAATTCTTTGTTTCCAGTCTAACATACTCATTTTCTTCTTTCAGATTTCTGGAACATTTTTGCAAGCCACTCACATACACGAACAAATTTCATAACAGGCTCCCCGTATCACCGGCAACAATCGACTATTACTGTCTATGCTTTTGACAATACCAACAAACAGTTGCCTAGCCTACTTGTTACATATTATAGGCTTTGCTTTTGTTTTAGCATTTTTGTAATTATGTTACTATCAGACAATTAATACAACTCTTTTTGTCTATTTTCATTACTCTTTACTTTCCTGCCATTTGCTTACATATCCAACTATTACTTCACTGTAGCATACCACCTTTTTCACAAGATTTGAATACAGGGATCTAATATCTCTGACTTTCTTCTTTTTATATTAAGACATTAATTCTTGTCACCTATTTTTTACTATGTCACCTACAGTTGTTTGCTATATCTTACAAATTTGTTGTATGTCTAATATAAATTGTTCACTGCCTCGCTTTGAAACAGATTATGTAACCAGCTACAACGACTATGCCTTGTCACGCTACCAAAAACATGAATACTCTGAAAAACAAAACCAAACAAAAATGCAAACACTTTCCATGCCAACTGTTACACAAAACTCACAAACAGACAAAAAACAGACCTCCTATCCTGCAACACCAACTGTGTAATTCATGCATAGTCTATCTATTTAGAACATAGTCTTTAAAAAACCAGTTTTACACAGTAACAAATGTTATTCTCTCTGACTTTTGTTTATTAACGGCCATGGTCAAAGCTCTGTTCCAAACTTCCTGTTTTGCCAGAGGCTGCCAAGATGCTCACAAATCTCATGCAGCTTGCCTTTAAACCTGCCAATTGCATTTCCTTAAATGTGTTTCACAAACTTCATATATATGTTTCAAGGCGCATCTCTTGGTACGTGTCAATTATAGTATGCTTTCGATTAATAGCTTCTTTCAAACTAGACCATGGAGAAGGCATGTTCCGTATCCAGTTCTAGTATTGATTTTGTTTATTCTTTATCAGAGCACCTGCACTATGTACACTGCAATCTTTGCAACACTATTCTCGCACTACACGATGCCTACCACTTTCTTTTGACTGCTCTTTATCTTTTATTTTTAGTAGTTATTGTATTAATTAACAGCTGTGAAAGTTCCACACGCAGACAAACAGTCTAAGAAACAAATCTTGCTCAGAGACTCCAACTAAAACATAAAGAACAGGAAAAAAACAAAGTACTGGCTACCATCTCCTACAATAATGATGCTGCACACATTGCAGTGTGCATACCACAACTGCTCAGAAACAGAATAGACAAAATCAATACTAAAACTACACACTGCAAATGCCTTCTCCATGCTCTACTTTCAAAAAAGTCATTGGCGAAAGCATGGTAAGACAAGAAAAAAAAGTCACCAGCTTTATAATTAAATACAAGTACCGCATTAGTGCAGCCACTACTGTTTGGCCTTACAATACCTTACGTTTGGAGCAGCTGAGCTATTTAGCATCGGCCAAAACTACGAACAACAGTATTTCAACCGCCCTGAATATGTAAACGCAAAAGATAATGCTCCTGGGTCAAACTGCATTTACCAAAGCAACTTCAAACACATTTAAGCAAATGCAATTCACAGGTTTAACGTCTATGCTCGGAACACTGTTCCAAACTTCCCATTTTGCCACAGACTAAGGGAATGCTCAAATATGTCATCAATATTGGCTTTAAACCTCTCAATTGCATTTGCTTAAATGTGTTTCAACGCACATCTCTTCGTAGTTGTATTTGCAACTAACTGAAAAAGCTTCACCACACTAACGCCCTACTTGTATTTGATTATAAACCTGGTCACTCTATCTTTGTCTTGCCATGCTCTCCATTAATGACTTGTTTGAAACTAGACCATGGAAAAGGCATTTTCAGTGTGCAGTTTTAGTGTTGATTTTGTACATGATGGCCACTACTTTGTTTTTCCTGCTCTTTATCTTTTACTTTGAATAATTATTGTATTGATTAACACTGTCAAAGTTCCTTTTCCTGCTACTCCACTTATGTCTCAGAGCAACATTTGTCTCTTTCACTCTTTCTCTACACTGAACTTTCACACTGTTCATCAATAGAATAACTACTCAAAATAAAACAGAACAGACAAAACCAACACTGAAACTGCATACTGAAGATCTAAGCCCTGCACATATTCAACCTCTTTGCTGAATATTAGTTTGTTGAATCTGCTGACATGAACCTCAAAGAGGCTGAGTTGGCATACCAAAGGATTTTCATGTTGGCTGCTCAGGTGGATCACCTGCTAACCTCCGCAGCATGGATTTTCCTTTGAAATCTACTTATCTTCTTAATCACACTACAAAGAGTGGTTTTCAAAACACTTCTGATCTCTACGATGGATACAACTGAGGTAGGAAGCTAGGTATATGGATTTAAAAATTGAAGATTGTGCAGGCAAAGCAAATGCCAAATTTTGAAGGAAAAGAGTAAATCAACACTCATTCACATCGATGTCCTTCTCTTGTTGCTGCTAAAACAGATTTTAGAAAATTGCTACAGCTATTCTGATATCTTTTTAGCGTTTTCAAGGGTTATTTTTGCAAATTATTTATTTTAACTTTTAAAACAGATACGGCTACAGATGGCCCACATACCGTATCCAGCTGTATCTGATACAGCCCACTTACATGTTCAAATGTGACTATGGACAAATACGGTATCTGGGCAGTGTCCAAACCACACCGTCCCCGCATTCAACACACAGATTAACACACCTGCTGCCATATACTGCAACCCTGAATAACAATACACAAATTATTGTATTTGGATATAATTACATTTTAATTATTTCAGTAGATTCTTAGATAATAATCTCTTCATCTAATACAGACGAATCCTAAAATGGCAACCCCAAAATCATCCTCCTCCGTCTGTCATTTTAAACAAAACATATCTACACCTCCAAATACAGTCACGGAGCTAAGCAAACACAATCCGCATAAATTAATTGCAAATACTGCCAAACCATTACATGCATCTGATTAAGATACATAACCTATCATGTATTGCCATTAAAACTGGCATCGCCATATTGCTTTACAAACATTCCCATCTCCTACAATGCCAAGTAAAATTTTACATGCTCACAATTAAATGCAAATAGTAAAGGCTAAAAAAGATCAATGCCTTACAAACACAACAGACAAATTTACTAATCTCTTTTCCCTTACGATAACACTTGCAACGACATCTAAAAACGACTCAAAAAAATTGAATTTTAAGCTTTCTCTGAAAAATGGGTATTCGAATTCTGATATTGCTTATTTCTGTATCAACTAACAATGTTATTCATCTAAGCTACTGGATTATGTTACTTACACCTTACTCTTTTTTGACCGCACATCCATCTCTAAACCAGAACACCGTATTCTCGTCTACCTGCACCACCCATGACAAATTATATGTAACAGGAACCAAACTACAAATACAAAACTTGTTCAATTTGCCCACCATTGATACGAAATTAAGTCTAACCTCGTTTTCAACTAAATGCTCTCTGCAAACTGAATCTAAGTCACAGAAAACACAATACAACTGCACAACAAAATAATTTCAATGTCTTCTATTTACTGACTCTAAATTGAGACAATCGTAAAGCACAAAGACAAATAGAAACTCATCTCTACGATTATACTCTTTGCGTCCCCTGCAAACACAAATCCACAATTCCGCCATTGCCACGCCATAACATCAAAAAACAAGTTTTGCAAAGCACAGCCAAAAACACGGTACAAAATAACACGTATCTAGCCTCTTCCAGACACCTGTCATCACCATTCCGCCTTCTGCAAATGACAATAAATCCCATTACAATACAAGCATGTGACTATTACTCCCACCTTAATATCTACCTAATCCATTTCACAGACGGCATCGCACAAACGCACCCTTCTAAAATATCACCCAAAATCGATAATGCAATTAAAACAATAATGATCTTCTTTTTACGTAACTTTCAAACAAATATAACTACGACCTATACATGGTCAAATCCACATCTAATTCATTTTTGCCAAATTTAACATACAATCCCTTTATATGTTAGTTGTTTTCTAAATATGATGCTACTTTCAAAAATAATATGTATCACAAATACCATATTTAGACTTAATAGATCTCTATTCAAAACCCTTGAATCATTTAAAATTGTGTAAACAAAGCTATCTCTTTATTATTTTTACAAATCCTAAAACCAATCCCGCCAACATATTACTTCTAACTACGCACCTTATAACAACTAAAACCAACATTTATCAACAACATCTTTTATTAATCCTCGTACTCTACAACGACCCTCATTTTCAAACATGTTTCTGCAACATCGATGTAGTACCCTAAATTTGAATCCAACATACTTGCCACTTGTCCTTTCCAATTTATCCTTGCAACAAATAACGTCGCATGATCACATAATGCTTCGCCAATAATGTTTCCCATCTTCGACAAACGACCTAAGCTTTCATTGTACAACGAGTAATAACAAGCATGCAATCACACAATACTTCGCCAAAGACATCTCCGATCTTCAACAAAAGATCTTCAAAAACACTACAAAACGACCCTCATTTTCAAACATGTTTATAACAACATCGATGTAGTGCCCTAAATTTGAATCCAACGGATACTTGCCACTTGTCCTTTCCAATTTATCCTTGCAACAAATAACAGTCGCATGATCACATAATGCTTCGCCAATGATGTTTCCCATCTTCAACAAATCACCTAACCTTTCATTGCACAACGAGCAATAACAACCATGCAATCACACAATACTACAACAAATACAATAGCAACAACAACAAAACAAAGCCTTCGGCAGGATTTGCCATATCTTGTAGCCAGTCTTTCAGTTTAAAGCTCGACTAATTGCAGGAAAACAGGCGACAATAATCCCCTCCTGGACGATGTGGCAGGCGGATGGTCCTGGGGTCGAACCCTGGGCGCTCAACTTTTGTTCGCAGGTTGTCGTTGTTGATGTTATTCCACGAAATGAACGCCATTCTTTGGCCGTTGTTGTTCATATGATGAAAACCAAGCAAGTGAGAACAACCCAGGTAAACCTGCATAAACCAGTAGCAGAAAGCAATAAGCTGCAGTCATAAACTAAAGAGCGGTGAATGTATTAAATTGGTTTCGGTTTCATTCTTTCAAACAGAATAGTCGGTTTATGGGACACCATACTTTTTTTCCAAAACAACTACGTAGATTGTTGCTAACAAGATGACCCACTTTTGCGAGAAGAATGATGGGACAACTTACCGCGCATAATAAATTTGCCAATAAGGCTAACGTACAAGCAATATGGGTCCCATGGGGCTTTCGAGATTAGAATTTAATTGGTATGGTGGCGAATATTCAAGGTCTATTATGAGAGTACAACTTAAAATTTTGGATGGTAGTGGGGCGTATTTTTATGACTTGAATTTTGGATGGTAGTGAGCATTTTTTTATGACTTAAATTTTGGATGGTAAACATTTTTATTATATCGGAATTATGACCTAGAGTGGTAGAGGAGAACCTTCTCAAAGTAGGACATGAGGATGGACTTGAGTCCTTAATGTCTGTTGAGTGATTTGCATCCGAAGCACCCCATTGTGTTTCGCTTGGTCCACATGGAGAAGTTTGACATCTACCTCAAGGTATCCCTATGGTCACTTAGTGAAAGTGTTCAATGGACTCAATAAGAATGGAACTTGGGTTGATGATTACAAATTAGTTGTAACTCCCCAATAGTCCAAGATCTTAAGTTTGGTTAGAAAACATTTTGATTTTCACAAACATGATCCCCATTATAATGTCTTTGTAATCGCACCGCAAAGGTGCCCTATATATGTCGAGGAGGATATAGAGGGTCGAATGAGTATTTTCATCGAAAAACAATGTTTTTTTCGCTCCACAATAATATTTGATACTTTTCTAATTCATAGATCTAGTCAAAAGTGTTTATTGATGAAAGTGTTTATTGGTCATAAGTGTTTTTTTGTTGTAAGTGTTTATGGGTCAAAAGTGTAGTTATAACATTTTGAGGATCCTAATAAAAACAAAGAGTTGTTATAAATAATTATAACCCCAAGTTTGCTAACATATAGCCATTACCCAAGCAATTTTTTTTTATAAGTCCAAGATGGGGCAAAAAACTAAAAATAAAGTTTAAACGAAATTAGAGACACTACTCACATCCAATAATGACTTGATAGTTGAGCACATAAAAAAAATATTCAAGCATGTCACTCGCACCATTCTAGATGTCTTCAATTAATGTTTTTACTTAGCAAAAAAACTCAAAATAAGGTCTTTTTAACATGACCATTTTAATTTATTTTTACATCTTTTTGCAATCGTTGCATACATGAGACCACTTAACTTTTGGGCATTTTGTCGAGCAATTCACATGCTTGCACATTTTGCATATATATCTCTGTCAGGGCGCAGAATTAAAACATATGACAAACATCCCTTCTCCATAATGCTTTGAAGGATGTCCACACCCTATTTCAACGAGCTCCTATTTTAACACACACTGGGAACATGTTATCAAAGGTAAACCGATCAAGTTGGACAATTGTTGGTTGCGATTTGATAAAACAATACAACACTTCATGAAGATGCCCATGACTTTTACTAGCCGTAAAATGATATTCCATGATGACATAAACATGAGAGAAAACATAAAATGTGAGACCTTCTTTATTACTACAAGGTGACATGACACACCTTGTTACAATGCAAGCCTAACATATCAATTTGTTTCACGTAAAATTATTAATAATATATCGTTGACATCTTCAACAAACCCATTTCGTGCATATTCTACAATCATTGGAGGCCATGTGACAATATTTCTTTTAGGCATTTTGTCAAATAGTTTGCATGCCTTTGAACATGATTCAACATTTTGTATACATATCTCCCAAGGAATTCACAACTAAAATATCGACAAACGTCCCTCCTCCACAATGCTTTGACAAATGTCCATGCCCTATTTCAAAGTATGTTTTTGGTAGAATATGGGAGGCGAAGATACAACATACATATTGTTTTACAACATTTTAAAGGAAGCAAGTACCATTGAATTGCATGCGACATTGGGGAGAAATAATAGTGCTAAATAATACCCAAAATCCCTAGATTGTTTAGGCTCTTGGAGGTGATCGTGGAATAAGATCCACCTACATATAGTGTATCATATACGACTTTTTCTGCCTAAGTTGTAAAAGGAATTAGAAGATTATAAGACGAAACTCTTGAGTGGAAGATGACAATCAAATAAGCTCACATGCCAAAAGATGAGATCACATAGAGACCAAAGGAATGCCAATAACAATATATTGGGTCCATTTTGACTAATATTTAGAACTACAATATAAACTCACGTGATAGGTAACGCTTTTATTTACTATACATTAATTCATTAGTAAGAATCTAGACTTTGTTAACATAAAATTAATACTATTGATTTTTATCTAAAGAAAATAGTAAACTCAATATCAATTTCTAAGTAATTTAAATCTTTTATATATTGCAAATATCTCTACGATATTATTTGAAAATCCTCAATATCTCATAGTTACCATGAGAAACTCGCATCAATTTGGCTTCATATGAATATAGCTAAATGCTCACATCTTATTGGAGAGATGAATGATTGAACTAAGTTTGAGGGAATGGTTTTCTCGTTAGAAACATATCTTCCATTACATGAAGATGAGAACAAACACAAATATTCATTAATCTTAGTAAGCATCGTCCTCAATCTTAAGTAGTATGTTTTTTTAAGTTTTATTAACTTTAGAAGAAATTCATTTTTGTTGGATATGTTTAGTATTTCTAAATCACATTTCTATTATTACGCCGGGCGTTCCTCCTATGGGAAAGGCCCTTGCGAGATGTTTAGAAATCAGGGTTTTTAACCGGTAAAAAGAAAGGTAAGGTTTTTGTTTGTTTGTTTGCTTTCTGGCATTTGTTGGAATGGCGTTGGTAGCTAAATCTTTGGCTCATATTTTCAATTCATTCTTTTATTTTGGCAAAATTAAGTTGATGTTTTTCATGGTTGGGTTTGGAAATTTTGATGTCTCAGTGGTTTGGTTTTGAAAGCTTAAGACTTGTCGTTGTTGGTTCATGTTTTTGGATCTCGTAGTATCGATCCTGTTGTCGATGCCTCTTGAGGTTCATGCTGCACCGCCTCCCAATGTTAATCTTAGTAGTTAGTAGCTTGGACAACTATTTGTCCTCATCCATTTGTTATGGGTAGTTTGGACAACCTAGAATTTATAGAAATAGTTGTTTTTGTCAAACAAATATTGTTAGGATAAGAACAATTGCTATCTAATATTGACTCCTTTTAGGTGACACCTCATAACCAAGGTTGTTATGGTTATTGAGTTGTCTTAATCTCAGCCGTTCATTTGTATTAATCTCGGCCGTTGATTTTCAACGAGAGTAGTATATAAGGAGGTCATTGGGGTCATTTGTAACAAGGAAGTTTTGAGAGAAACTTGCGGTGTTAGCAAGTAGTCTTGCAGTGTTAGCGAGGCAAGGCGGTGATAGTGTTGGAGATAGCAGTGGAGGAATATCAGCAGGAGGATTAGGAGATTGTCGGAGCTCTGCCAGTAAGAGGCAAGCAGTATTTGTATCTCTTGATTTGCTGAAGTTTAATATATTTCTCATCTGTAGTATTGGTTTTCCCTACGGGGTTTTTCCAAGGACAATTGTCTGAAAATATTGTGTTCACCTTGTTGGGTATTTCTTATGTGTTTGTATTTGTGAAGTTACAGTTGTGTTATTTTCCAATATTTGTTGATCAAATAATCTTACAAGATAGGAGGTTAATAATCAGTAACTGTAATAGATTTTTCACACCTAAATCTCGACGTCCTCTATATCACGACTGACTCACTACCACAAAGGTTTCTCGCACATCTAGCTCGGTTCCCTCTGTCAAAAGCTCAGTGCCGGGAATAACATTTGGATAGTGTTTAGATCCACTGGTAAAGATTTTCATTAAACAATTTGGATTGATTAGGGCTTGATCTGAAAAAAATGCATTGATTTTTTAGACCTTAAATATCGTACAGTCACATAATTTTGATTTACAGTCACGACAGAGGTGAAATTCCAGGCCTTCCTGCTTTATTTTCTTTTACTGAAGACTTAAAACAAAACAAAAATGAAAATATCACATGTTAAATGGAAGATTTTGGAGATTTGATTCATTTTAACTATAAATATATTTGAATTCGGCCTTAATTTTGGAGCAATTAGTGAAACTTCGTCAACGATGGCTCCTTAATTTTCAAGAATTGATACACAATTTATGTTTGTTAAAAACTGAGGGTATAAAATTGTCCTTTTTCCCTGCAGCATAAATCCATTAGTTGTCTCTTAGAACATGATAAATTGTTCTTCCGCATAGGAAAGGCAATTTGAAGCTCCTTATGGGCTGATTATTTTCAACTACAATCAAAGATGAGATGAGGCATAGAGCTTTTGGAAAACATTGTTCAACTTCCAAAAGACCTCAAAAGAATCGTGCGGCTAATGCCTGAAGAGAGAAAGATCGAGGAAGGCGGTGCGTGTGATTGTAGAAGGTGCGGTCATATGTTGCGACCACATTGCCCAGCAAAATAGTTCCAGATTGGTACATTTCCAACTAATTTATTTAGGAAAATTTTATATCTATACTACACTAGATAGTTAAGCAATTAAGCAAATACTAAATGGTCGATTGTGTCTAATGGCCAATTCCACGGTGTTTAGAGGTTATTAGTATTGTTAACTCATGGAGAATATATTTCACATGAAAAACTTCCTGCACACTAGAGAAAGATTCATAGAGCCTATTGCTAATTTGGCAAGTCTATACTTGAATTGAATTGTTTAAATGTACGCTTTAAGTATGGTAGAAATCAATTACTGAGTTGTAGCATTGTTTTCATATACTTATAAATTATTCTAGGTAATTTATGTTCAATCACATTTGTTTGTGTGTTGTTTCTAGGATTTAAAGTACCTTAACTTTGGGGTAAATCACATTCACATTTAGCCCAAGAGAAGTGATACATTACTTGTGTAACACTTTAAAGATTAGTACACAACCTTTTCACATTGCATATGATTTCATGATTTTTTATACATACTCGTAACCTCATATGGTGATTCTGCATCCTTATTCAACATATTACAAATTTATCCATTTCCACGTAGGATCTCAAAACTCCATGACCCCGTATTAGCTCCATGTTTATGCATGAACCTCTATGTCAACCTCTCCATGTTTACACTATGTACCAAACACTTGCACTCTAGTTCGGCAGATGTAAAAAATCATGAAATCATATGCAATGTGAAAAGGTTGTGTACTAATCTTTAAAGTGTCAATCTTATCACCAACCTTATAGGAAGGTGATTCTTAAGCAAGCATATATATGACAAATTTTACATTGAAAGACATACCTGAGTGTGATTTGGAGTTAACAATGTAGCTTGCTAAGATCACACGCCTTATCGAGTGTATAATAAAGGTTTTTTCAACAAAAGACCAACCAAACACCCAATGCAACACTAACACAATTACCCCGAAATAAATACAAACCATGTAAACTATAAATGTAATTAACTATCGAAAAATATCAAATGTATTCATGTTTAAAGCGAAAAAATGGACACAAACGACTACCACTCATGATATAAAATCTACACATGCACGAAAGCCTTCATGTAATCATATTAAGTTCAAATAAAATAGTTCGCAAAATGCTATCATTCATGATATAAGATTTGAAATTGTATATGTATGAATTTGTAATAAGTTTGAAATGAAGAGATGATACCTTTAAAAAAGTGGTTCATCTATATTTCTACACTTATAAAATATATTTTTTTTAACATACATGTTCAAATTTTCCTTTTTACTATTGCTCGCTTCTTTATGTAAACCAAAAACAACGCATTTTTAATGTCTTCTTCATTATATCTGCATACAAATACCTATAGTTTTCAAATGCCGAGAAAGAACCATGCAATGTATAGTTGTTTCCATCCAAAGCTTTGTAAATAATATCACTTTTTCATATTGAATTGTTTTAAAGGTTAGACCTCATTTTTGCGCTATTTAAATGAAGTGGTTCATCTATATTTCTACACAACCAAAATCAATCACACCCCTTATCAACATCAACTAAAAAAGTAATAACTATCCCTCTAAAATAAATAACTTATATTGTTCGAGCGTCACATTGCATTGTATATATGCGATTGCTAGTTAGTATAATATTGATTGTACCAAAAAAAGTCAATCACATCAAACTAAATTAATATTAAGAAAATATCATTACACCAAAAAATAGCTATCATAATTATATATAATTATAAAAATAATTTTCAATTTAAAAATATCAAAGACCATTAACCACATTTAAAGAATGATTTTTTCATTTATAAACATATCTTACATTGTGGCAAGATGAAAGCATAAACATAATTAACCTGAGAGTCGATTTCTTACAATAACAGTCGGGTTGCAATGGAGTGAGTTGTTCACTTTTATTCTCGATATTAGATTTGACATCCATTTAGCCACTAGATGACAATTCATCTATAAATTTAACTTCCATCCCACACTCATTTGTATGTTTTTTTCCCTTTTTCTTAGAGAATTCAATAAATAATAATAATATCTAGCATAGTTAGATAGGTGCCTCAAAATTGATATCTTTTAGCATATATATATGATAGCTAGATTCATCCTCTATTTTAAGTGACACGATTTTTTTAGATTAATCTCCAAATCCTTTCATTTCAAATTTCCTAAAAGCTATGAATCTATAGTTCATTAAGAAGTGTGGAGGAAAGGTGCTTTACCCATTTAGATGGAGTTTCTTTCATGCATGAATGCTCGAAAGATAGATGGCCAATTACCCCATTGATTATGATCATAATAACAAATGAAAGGTGTTTTCCTCGTTTCTATTGCAAAGATATATCTTTTCAATTGTGGCAATTTGAGTTAGTATTTTATGTTGATATAATGTCCAAAGGAAGAAGGATAAACTAAATAATTTTCTCAAGTACATGGCCAAAGATGTGATGCCCCAAACAAAAACGCTCAAATAACTAGTATTAATAGTAAAATTATGGAATTTTTAAAAAGGATTATTGAGAATAAGAGTTAGCTAATTCGTTATTCGGTTTGCTTTAATGTGTTACCAAGTGGTGTCAAGAGCTTTGTAGACACCAATTTTTGGTGTCGTTCCTCCACTTCACCCCGTGTTTGCTCTCCTACATTAGGCTTGACCATTTGAATTCCTTTTCCCTCCTAACTTCATTCGAATTCCATTTCCCACCAAAAATACATATCTAATTAATTAATGTTAATCCCTTTTAAATCAACTTACGAATTTAATATTCTAAAGTAATCCATGTCATTCCACCTATGAATTTAATAATCCATGTCACCCCACTTCCAAATTTAAAATTCCCAAATAATCCATGTCAATCCACTTGATAATTTAAAATTCCAAAATTATCCACATCTAATCCCACTAGCAAATTAAATATTCAAATATAATCCACATCAAAACCCACCTTTAATTAAATATTTGAATAGTAAATTCATATTCATCCACTTGTGAATTTAATATTCATCCACTTATAAATTTAATATTAACATTTAATCCATGAAAATCCACTCATGAATTTAATATTCTAATGATGTCCGTCACTCTCCTAATCGGGGTTACTTTTCCAAATCAGGATTATCTAAATTAATCTCCTCTTCAAGCTATAAATAAGATCCTTCCCCCTCTTTCAAACAAGTTAGAAGTGATAGCAAAACTCTGACATTCTTGTGAGTCCACTTATCATCATATCATCATAATGCACTTGTGTTTCCACTTGTATCGAGTGGGGGCAATGAGATGTCATTTCCTTTCCGATATTACTCCTAGGTGGGTTCTTCAATCGAAACAAAATGTTAACGTTTTGGGCCTTATCTGTCTGCATCGATTAGACCTTTTGGGAACTATTAATAGAAGGAGAGAAAAACAAACCTCTCTCCCCAACACTCTTCCTCTGGTGGAAGGATGCCCAAATCCTCTAATTATAAACAAATCGGGTTGGGAATTGATCACTTGTTACCTCTTCTATCATCTTTGGAAAAAAAAACGAAATCTCAAATATCATCACAACTAATTCTCCAAGTCATTCCTTATTATGGTTTGCTATCTCTTCCTACACCACATGGGTCAAAATGTTTATCCATGGTTTTCCACACTACAATTTTCTATGTTCTACGCATATTCTACAATATCACTTCTCTGGACCCTATATATGTATATTTCTTACTTCTTTTACACTACTTGAATTTCATTCAAATAACATAAAGGGGGAAAATGTAGACACAAAACTATGCACGTATCATCACTTTACTATGCCATCGGTATGTTGTTATATGCATAAATCCTAAGTAATAAAAGTACACATAGGTAAAAATTTCTTTTGTCCCTTTACATTCTTTGATTGTTTATATTGTGACTCTCTTCTATACCTCTCTCTTACGGTTAGGTCACGAGAGATCCATGTCTCAGTATATCTTGTCACATCTGTCATTTTTGTCTCAAGACACTAGCACCCACTCTGGACACTAGCGCCCAGTCACTTGTGTCCCTTCTAGGTGCTCTTATATTCCTTGTTATTTTTACACATTTTGTCACTTGTATTCGGTCTTGTTTATTTTCTTACCCTTATCCCACATTCTTAATCGGCCTTTGGTGTCACTAATGTTAAAAATCAAATAAGGGAATCATATATTTACACAATGATCATCATATCATCCTCATGCCCTTATGATCCCCTTAACAATCCCATTTCTTGGCATCCTTCCATCTACAGAGTAGAAGAGTTTGCAAGATCGTTTGGCAAGTTCCCCTCATCCAAATTTCCAAATTGTCATTGATTCGTGCATGTTTGGTTCTCTTTAAATTTATTTTTATCGGATCGGTTAGCTTCTCTATACATCGGTGTTTTCGTGTTATGTTATTTATCAATTTTTTCATATTATCCATTTGTCTTTCGCTTATATCATTTTATATCATCAAATGGGGTTGACATCCACATAAGGAAGCTCGTGCTTCTTGGAACCGACTTCATCGGGAAGCCCTCGCATATACCATTTTCCTCTTAGTTGCCTTTGTTTCGTAGATCTATCCGACTTAATGAGAACATCCACTTTGTGCCTATCCACTTGTCACCATCTTCTCCCAAGGTACCATGAACCCTTGCATCTTTTAGGTTGTTTGGTTTTCTTTGTTATCTAGCTCACTAATCGGACAGGGGATGAATAAAACTCGATCAAAATTCTAGCATGCTCGGTGGGACACTCCCGCGATTTGTTATTGTTGGTTTCACAACTCTTATCTTATCGGTTATTTTCCTACTTGTGTTTGCTTTCGTAATTTCATTTTCTATACCATATGGATTGCTTTGGTTAACCCTTGCATTGTGGGAAATCTTGTTGTTTTGTGTTGTCTTATGTTGTGTGGCAAGGTTCCGATAGCGGTGGATACTTGCTTTCATCATCATGGACCCCCGGCCTTGTGGTTGTTCCATGTTAATTACCCTCTTAAATTGTTGTACTAATATTTGTTTGCAGGGTATTGGTGTTGGTTGGAGGTGTCGTTATTCTCGTCATTTTTGGTTTATAATAATCTAGTTTGTTATTGCATTTTATTGTTTATGGTACTTTTTATAGCTCAGCGCTCACCCCCATCCCTGATATACCCCGTGCCCTCCCATAACGCAACTCTAACTGACACCCCATATCCCTTACCCATCCACCCACGTGGCTTCATCCTGCCCGTCCCTGCCTGCACCCTATTACTCCCACTATCTGCGACCACCCTGACTCAGCTCTCCCGGCCCACAACGACTCCTCTCGCACTCCTCCCCTCCTCTTCCCACGCCGAATGGAACCCTCCGCCTGATCTGCCCACGTCCCATGCCCATTCCTCCTCCTGGCCACTCGGCTATTCCATCCATTCGCATCCTTCCATTTATCATTTCTAAATAGTTAAAAATGTTTGTTTGCACATCTTTAGGTTGCTTAATCATATTGAACATGCTTTTCATGTCACGCTAAACTAAACGTCGCTCGTTTTATAGTTTATAAGTTATCTTAGTTTTAATTTAACTAGCAATCGCATGTGTACAATGCAATGTGAACACCAAATGGTATTTGTTATTCGATTTAGAAGACAATTATTACTTTTGTAGTTGATGTTGATAAGGGGTGTGATTGACAATATTGATTTTCTATTAAAGCCAAAACAAATGTTGCAAATGCAAGTGAGACATGTAAGTTTGCTAATACTCACTCTCAAGAATGTTGTGAATGTGAAGTGTTGTGGTCAAAGTAGATTGAAAGAATGACTAAGTGCTTTAACATATTATCTCTCCATGAAACTAAAATGAGACAGAATATGCAATTATATATAAACAAATCTGAAATGGTTATGGTACATTCCAAATTTCTTTATTACCTCAACGAGTTTGAGTGCATCATTGTTAAAGCTATTTTGTGCATATCTTACAATCATAGAATTCCATGAGACCACATTTCTTTGAGGCATTTTGCAAACAAAAAATGGTATATGTTATTTGTGTTATAGGGATAGTTTTTACTTTTGTAGTTGTGTTTGTTTAAACTATGGGTGATTGATTTTGTATGTGTAGAAATATAGATGAGTCACTATAAAATTCAATTTAGCATGGCTTGAACTTCGATAAAAATCACTATAAAATAAACTTCATATGGTTTCCTTGAACAGAAACATCAAGTCCTTGAAGAGGCTGAAAATTCTTTAAAAATCAATTATTCTAGCGCTTAACATCCATAGCTTTACTTCTTATAACATGATATGGGATGAACAACAATAATTTTTTCCTAGGTGGCAGAGGTTCATATTTCACGTGGGAATGATCCCATTGACCAGTTTCTCTTAACGAAACATCAAGTTTGCAAAGGATGATTAGTATTTAAAAAGAGATATTCTAAATCTTAGCGTTCGTACATATACTTCCTATACTACCCTCGAGGGAGAAGAGCAATAAATTCCAAATAAATGGCATAGGTTCAAATCTCAGCTTGGGATACTTGTGTTGCAAGAAATGCAGTGGGTTGTGCCTATTTCTCATTTTTAATGCCCAACGCCATCTACATTAGAAAACAATCATTGTGAATGGGTTGAGTCGGTTCCTTCCCAGTCTGCAACCTTTTGGAAACCGCATTAGTGATAGCTCCATTTCACTGCCAGCTATGAGTTGGTTGTGGGTTGGTACTCAATTTGAAGGTAAAGAAGATACTCAGTTTCCTTCTTTCAGTTATAATTTTTGAGTTAGGCAGAGTGTTGAATTGGCCTCTTCAGTCTGTGGGAAGTGCCCTTACTGTTATGCTAAATTCATGTCTTGATTGGTGGATTGTAGACATTTGGCTTCTTCTGTAATCTTTCTAATGTTCGACAATAATTGGAGACCATGGCGGCCAAATACCAATAAGCAGAGGATTTTTTGAATTGTTTTTTTGCATAGTTTAGGGGTCGTGTGTGACATATTTATGGAATATGTTGTCCTCTAAGCTTTTCTAAGTTTGCATGTTGCCTCTTGAATTGTGGAACAATGCCTCTTGAATTTCGGAAGCTTGGAAGCCTTACTTATTTGTAAGTTCTTTCAGATTATATTTTGTGCTGTTGATCGATCATGTATATGATGATTGTGGAAGGGTTCTATCAAGCACATTAAGCATGCATATATAATACACCCATGGTCTAATGAGTCTAGCAATATTATGTTATTGGAATCTGTCCTCAAACAATATTAAGGGAGCAATTCCGATAGAGCTGGGATATATTATAAATTTAGATACATTATGAGTCTAGTTATTTTTTTAGTTATACTTCCAATAGGCTATTAAGAATTGTGTTTGGAGTGAAATTTATTGTCTAACATTATAGCCTTTATTTTACAACTTTTTCTTTTCCCTAGAAGCACCCTTACAACCCTTAGATAGCTCTTGTTGACCACCTAATGGCACTCTCTTCTCCCTTAGCTCTTGCTTTTTCTTAGATGTCCCCTGGATCTAGTAAGGTGTTACACCTCATATCCTTAGTGATTGTGTGTAGATTCCCCTTATAGTTCCTTTACAACCTTGTATGAATATGACTCTTATTTTATAGCCCTAGACCACTTTGTGGACCAAAAATTTGTGTGTGTTGGCCCTAGAATAGTCTTCCATCTTATCCTATTTTAGAGGATCCCCATAGATCATTCTTTGCTTACATACAAAGAGCATGACAGGGGGTGGGGCTTTTGCGGTGAAGTATAATTTTCACTCCTTTTCGGACTTGACATTAATTTCCAAGTTTAATATTATTCGGCCCAATGTAAGGACCACTAAAATATGGATGGTAGATGGAATTATCCCTAAGATCTGCACCTCTACCTTCTTTTGAAAATCTTTTTTGTGGCACTCCATAAAAATGTCAAAGACAAAATAAAAAGGTCTAATGGACGTTTACATGGTATACTCTACTTTTACTTGGTGAAGGTTGCACTCTCCATGCAACATGGCTCCATATCTCCCATCCCTACTCTCCAATTTTAACACTTGACTCCGTTGTGGATAAAATCCTTAATTATTAATTTTCCTCTGTTTTCAGAGATCTACAAAATTGTAAATTATTTTATGATTTATTCTAGAAATATGTGTCTCTATAGCAACTGTCAAGGCACAACATATAAGATCTCAACTTATGCTTAGTCTTGTGTAAAAATGGACAATCTGAGTGGATTTACATGCAAAAAGTAAATAATAATTGGCCCACAGTAAGAGTGCTACATCTATCACTTCTATGGGCACATTGCAGCTCCTCTCTACCAAATTAGAGTCCTCCTGCATCAAATCAATCAATACAAAATATATCCTTAGTTCTAGGAAAGCATCAGCTGAATTTCCACTGGTGAGAAAAGAAAAGGAAAAGAAGAAAACACAAATGAACTGTTGAGGGTAACGAAAGGTCAAATTGAAGCCATTCTCGCTGAGGGAATCCCTTCTAGAGATTTAAATTTGAATCAAATGGATAAAATATCCTGATGTGTTCAGCCTTTGGGAGCAAGTAAGGATCTGGAATGATGAAAGAATCCAAGTCCTAAAGAAGCTGGAAAACCTCTTAAGGATCCTCTTCAATGGCAATAAGTTTTGGCACAGATGTTACAACAGTAAGATCAAATGTTTTTTCAATAGGGGATAACAATAGCTTCTGCCTCTCAAAAGATGAGAAAACAATGAAGTTAGGATGGCGGGGCGGAATGTGTTTGAAATATTCCAATTGCATTTTCCTTGTATCCAACTCGTGCTTTACACGACATTGGTGTTCTTGGATCTCAAAACCCCACACAGATTGAGGAATCTGTTTTGTAATGTGTTTCATTGCTTGTTTATCAATTCAAAAAAATGCTTTTCTATCAAAAATACATATCATCATCGGGACAAATTTACTAATGGTTCCAGCTTCCAAGGAGCAACATATCAAGAAAAGAAATGTGAGTAATACTTCCAACATGCAAATACAAGTGTAATAATGGCTAACCATGTAAAATTTGAATTTCAAAACCAATTTGATGATCTGGAGAGCAAAAATTATATGAGCTAGGGTAGAAGATACATGGGATATTTAACATGTAATTAATTCCCAAAACGAACAAGGAATTAATATACCAACCATAGTCATAGTGTAGAGACTACTCAGGGAGGAAAGAGAACTAAGAAGCAAAACCACCAAACCACCTCCTTCAACTGTCTCTATGGTTCGTGCCAGTAAGTTTGGAGTCACCACGCCATTTTTGTAGATCATAGGGTCACCAATTCCACACATGTCTACAGATTCAGTATGGCAGCTATTTCTCTTACAAATCACAAATTTTTCCAAAAGTGACGGCCGTCAAATTTAACATCATTGTAGAAACCTCTGCAAGGGTCTTTCCCACGGGGGGAACACCTTCGGCGTAATTAGTTCAAAGTCCACCTTGTTTATCATTCACGTCACACTACACCAAACGAGCACATTTTTTATTTTTATGGTTTGTTCTTTATCTTCTTTCACGTAAAGTAGTTCATTTAATACGTTTCACGTTCTTATTATTAGTACCTGCCGCAGCAGCATACTCTTGTTTTCGGCTGCAGCTATTAATTTGCATGAGGTTGTATATACAATATAGTTTAGGTAATGTTTTTGTTAATATTTGACCGACTATTGGTACTCCAAACGTGTATTATTTATTTCTGTGCTCGCTAATTCGCTGAATGTTATTCCCTCATTGTTGCACAAATACGCCCTGTTTTATTAAAGTTTTATTTGTCAATTAGCATTTGCCATGTGCTCTTGATCCAGGTATTTTTTGTCTACCTGTTGTTGTTGCATTCTGGACACAGGTGGCTCGCTGCATGCAATAGAGACAGGTAGTTTTTTTCATGGAGATGATATTTGGGCTTTCACCGCACTCAATTCTTGTCTGCGACCAAGTTCCAGGCCTGCATCCATCCTAAACTTTCCCAAGAGACTAATTTGATCATATTTGTTAGAGATTTTTTCATACAGGGGCTTGATCATCTACAAGTACTTGTGAAAACCCTCTTTTGGACCTCTGTTACCGCCGTGCTTTTTACAGTCATTAGAATGTGAGAAAGAATGGCTTGTTTTCTTTGGAAATCTATTGTTTGATGATGTTTGCTGGCTGAAAATTGACTTGGGGGAAGTTCCTGCTCTGTCCTGACAGAAGAAGCTTCACTCAGCGGTGCCTTCTCATCCATGCCAATTACTGATGATTTCCTCTGACCCAAAAGAGAAACCTTCAATTTATCAGCAGATTTTCTCCAAGAAAGCAAATGGGCCTTCTCCTCTCGGATTTTTAATGCTGAAGTACACTCTGAAGAATCTTGGGAACTCCCACTCGAATCCCTAGAACTACTACTGTCTAAAGAAACATTTGAATTCTTGCTCCATAAAGAATTCACAGATTCGCCAGAATCTCGTTTGGCCTCGTTACAAATGCAATCCGAACTAGAGCTAGTACTTGGATTCTCTCTTTTAACCTCATTCCTCCCGTGGCAATCCAAATCAGAATTATTTCCAGTGTCTAAAATATGCATCATCTCCAAACGAGGAGGCAGATGCAATGGAAGACGCTGTCCTTTGTAAAATAAATCATCAGTTGGGCACAGATCAACAGGGCTCAAGACTCCTTGAAACCTAGACATGGAGATTCTGAATTCAAACTCCTCATTATAACCACATTCCCTGTTATCTTCACCAAATTCCTCATCTCTGTCTGCTAAAAGAGGATTAGAATCCCCATTGTTTTCACAATGCCCCTCATCCATGGACGGTGTCTGTCTTATCAAAATAATGATGTCTAACAATTACCCAAAACAACCTTAAACCCAAAGCCTCTGGAATCCCCTGACTAGCCGCAATTACGCCAAATTACATTTCAGAAAATCAACATGTAAAATAAATGGCGCTGAATACATATTATTCACATTAGAATAGGACAACTTTTATAATTTCTTCCGTTGGGAATGCATACCTATCACGAATACTTTTCCTATAATTGGACAATTATTAGTACCTGTCGACTGTTTTCTAGAATCCCCGAAGAAATTCTGATACGCTAGGTACCCAACTTAGAATCAATGGAGATTTATTTTTTTACACCATGGTGCATCCTGCGAGTCAAGTCAGTTGTAGTGTCAGTAGATAGTACATCGCTCATTCAAGTTTTTTCCCTTCAATGATGCACAAGAAAGGCTTTTGCGAATGGGTTTTGAGAACAGTGTTTGGTCTTTTTAAACAGAAAATTTGTTCTGAGCTGTGATGAGTTCGACAAAATGGCCATCATAGTATGGACATGAATTTATTTGACACAATCTCCATCACAATGCGGACATGACACAATTTCTATCGTATGGACTTAACTGTTTGACAAAATACCCCGAAGAATTCTACCTTGAAAGCCATCGAATTTTCTTATTCTTTCTGTTCTAAACCCATCAATTTGGTTGCTCCTTATGTCCTACTCTTCCTATCCTCTCAGATCATATTCAGAAAGTGGTAGAAGAGTTCGAGAGAACAACATCCAACTTATACCTGGAAATCACAAGTGTGTGATAAGAATCCCAACAACCATCAAATTTTATACAAAAAAATTACATTCAGATCGCGTGCCCAAAAATAGACTACACAATTCTCTTCAGTTTGCGAATCTGAATTTGGTCAAATGTCTTTTTGGAGACAACAATTACAAGTAGTCATAATTTTTCAACAAGGCCATATTCTATAATATTAACTTAAGTTTCATTTTACTGACTCACAGAAAATAAGGCAAGAACAACAAATAAAATGTTACAACTCCACAGACATGAAATAAACAAATATGTCAATCATGTAGAAAGCAGAATTGTTCATAGTGTTCAACAAACACTCTCACCTCTTGAACCCACCTTTAGGACTGAGACCGATCAAAGTTCTCAAAACACCAGGGGCATGAGAAGGGTTTAGAGTTCCATGCCTTATATGTTCTCCTTCCGCTTGGACAAACTTTGCCCTTTTCTGATCAGCCCAACCCTGCTTCCCTTGTTGCCTATAGAAGATGTCATGTTTGAAAATTAGCCAGTATAACATCTCATCACTACATCTCAGATCCACACATGTAAGGAGCATTTTTGACAATGGAGGTTCTAATGAAAATTCATCATAATTATGCTTTCATGTATACAGAACAATTTCCTATAATGTCATTTCTTTGTTGTACATTTCAATTGATATTAGATTTGGGAATTTATGAAAGTATTTATAATGGAAAAACCAGCCATCCATCCATGCATCTGTTTGAATTCTCAAAAGAAAAAAACCATTTTCTGTATTTTGTGAATATCAATCCACCATTTGCATACAGCATTCACAGCAGGTACTATTTCTGCAACGCAGCCCTTGTTAGTAGCTTTTTTTCTAGTTTTTAGTCAGCCTAACTCCCCGCGTTTCATAGTTTCTTTCATCATTTATTTCATCAGTTTATTGTTTCACCGTTTACTTTAGTTTATTGTCTATTGTCTATTGTCTATTGTCTATTGTCTATTGTCTATCGATTGCTTTCGTCATTTATTTACTCTATTTGAATAAGATGTTGAACACATTTCCTATCTATCGTATATCGTATAGTATATAATATCTCTAGGTTATTCTATTTATTGTTCATTTCATAGTTTCGATTACTTATTTCATAGTTTAAATTCATTATTTTTTTGTTTTTTATATGTAGGCACTTTTTGTACACACTACATCGTTCGTCTTTGCGCGACATTGACTAATCGTTTCATTTACTTTTGCAGTGCAGTCTACAAACTTGCGACCACTCATTTATGTCATCAAAGATCAATTGCTAAACCCCACACACAATGCAAGTTTCCTTTCACCGACCCCATCCACAATCGTGTTTGGTGCAACTTTCGAGGACTTGGGTGTTTCTGTCACCGTGTACCGCTTTTTTACAATTCACCATTATTATTTATTCACTTTGTCATCTAACCATATTTTTGATGCATTTCATCTACACTTTATTGTTGTTTTCTTTTGCTTTTTTGAGAAGCAAATCGCAACCCATCGCATGGATACTCTTCTCTTGCGCTTATCACAAGTGATCTTGAGAATCAGAAACGCGTTATGGTATCCTACATCATTTTATTTTCGTTATCATAGAGAACTATTAACCCCTTCGCATCCTTCATTTCCACATGTAGTGGTTTGTCATTTTTAATCAACATACTCACATTGATAACTCCATATTTTCTCTTTTATATTTTTGTTGCGCTAACTTTGCAGATAGTCTACATTGCTTGCTTTATCACGTTACTATTTCTTGGAGCCTACTCTTTTCTTGCATCAACTTATTGCCAGATAAAAAGGAAAAGTGTTATCCAAGTATTCCTCATTTTTCCCTATTTGATCCTTTTACATTACAACTTCCCTTTTCATGTGTGTGTCCTCATCGAAAGATAACATTTGGATTTGGGTTAAAAAAAACTTTTTTTACGCATCCTGCTTTCTCACATAGTTTAAGTAGGGGTTAACTTGTTGCATCTCACATTATCACACACAACCTCAACTCACAAACAAAATCAACACATCTAAAACATCATCCTACTAGGTGGACTGATTAGGATTTCATCACCCACAAAATTCACCATGGTTTTGGCCACATTAGAAACTTTGTACAAACTCATGCCTCTCGTACCTTTGGGTATATCGAGGACTCCCAAGCCAAAAATCCTCAAAACCAAACATAGACTTCCTTTCCTAGGTACCTTGTTATCCATCCCTTTTATATTTTTCACACTTTATAAATTAAAAACAAAAAAAGAACTATTTTCCTAACTTGCTTGGTTTAGTTAGTGTAAAATTGTTTTGTTTCATGCCCGTAATTACTCATTTCAAATTGCTAAGAAAATGGAACACAACTTTTCTTCAAATAATTCTTCATCTCAACGAACATCCACCACAATAACTTCCTTATCCATGCCCTTGATTACCTCTTTCATGGGCACTCAACCCCTCATCAACGTTTCTCACCAAGGACCCCTTGTTCACACTTCAACCTTAGATGAGACCAATTCTTTCTTATACCATCAATCTATCCCATCTAGGCCAGCCACCCCACCATCTATTAGATCGGAGCCTTTTGGTCTTCCTATCATTCCTCGTGGTGATGTAGAGTTCCAACAACTTCTTGATGCCAATCCGTTGTGGCTCTCCAAGACTATCTCCTTAGAAAATCCACTCAACTTCCCCAGATGGTCCACCACTTCAGTAGATTTACTCTTATCAGACCAATCCCAAAACACCCAATTTATAGTAAACAAACTTCTTACATCCCAACATGACCTCACTTCATCTTCTACCAATCCACCATCCCACCAAACTACTCAATTAGTCACACCTATTCCCCCAATCTCCCTCCAATCAATACAACTATTGTAACTACCATTCCTATCACCTCTTCGGCCACAATTATCACTAGTGTCCCTATCCAACATGCCCACACATCACATCCCCTATCCGAAACAACATGCTCCTCTCACATCACACATGCATGTCATTGCTTCCCAACCCCTTTTATGGGTCTTTTCATTATTCAATGTCTCACCCATTCCATCAACCTATCTACGCCCACATCCCCACTCAACACTTTCTACAACAACCAACCTAGTCCCAAAAATCATACCATGTTCCCATTTCTCAACAATAATTATTTCAATAACCACCCCTTCAATCACAACCCATGATTTACACTCACCCCTATCAAATTCCTCAAACACCCACACATCCACAAATCCACCAACAAACTCATCTTGGCCACTTCTTACATGCAACCACCACCTCTCATCCCCAACAAACTCTTCCAATGATCCCATGCATGCTCTTGTGAATAGGATAGCCAACCTCAAGCTACTTACTTTAGTATCCAAATCTTCATTATCATATGAACAAATATGTAATGATCCTATTCACCCATCTATACCAATTAAATTGTATCCTTTGCACTGGGAATTTCCAAATTCACCAAGTTTAACAACAAAGAGGATCCACAACAACATCTTCGTGCATTCAGACATGTGTGTTACCTTATTGCACATGATCAAGACTTAATGCTTCACACTTTCCCCATGTCCTTGGTTGGTCCCACGCTAGACTAGTATAATAGTATCCCGTAATATTCTATATTCTCCTTCGCCCAACTTATGTAACTATTTTTAGAACACTTTTCGATTAACATCACACAAAGTAACTATCAATGATCTATACGCTATTCGAAATTTGAGGATGAATCCATCATAGACTTTGTCACACGATGGCGTGGAATTATAAACCAGTTATCCTTCCCTCTTCCACAAACTAATCTCATTGAGCTCTTCTCACATTCATGTGTGAAGCATATATCTTCTACTTTACAAATCCAATCATTTCAAACCTTTACAAGCCTTCACCATGGCTCATGAAACTTGAAACACGCACCCTTGAGTAAGGGTCATTTAAAATTAAAATCAAACAAACCTAAACATGAATTTACCAAGTCCTCCATGCAAAATGAAAATCAAAGGTAATGACCAATGTTGTGATCATTAAATCATCTTCCGCACCTACTTCTAGTGCATGGCCTCAACAAAGATCCCCTAGACAACCACTCAACTATACTCCTCTTGGGGAGTCATATAGTACAATATTTGATAAGTTGATGGTGGTGAACCTTATCACACTTCCTCCTATCCAACCAGTTGATGAGTCAAGACCAAAACCTACATGGTATCGTGAAGATCATTACTGCAAGTACCACCAAGTTCAGGACACACATAGAGATGTCAAACTTTCAAATATTTGGTCCAAAGACTCATTGATCAGGGAGATCTTCAAGTAGATAATCCAAATGCCTCACCCAATCAACCCCTCGACATCTTTAAACAATCTTTTCCCCAATCATGCTCCAAAAATCAAACCATGACTCCCACATCCCAACCTCCTAATACCCAAACCATTAACACCATTCACACTATTGATACCGTTGATCAGGAACCTACTTTGCCAAAAAATCCACCCACTACACCAACCATCACATCTCCATCAACGTCAACCATGACCACAACCTCTTCAGCTTGATTACATCCACTCCACCATCTTTTCCATCTATGACTTCATCTATTGAACCCCCTTCCACATCTATGAAACCACTGAACCACATCAACCTCCTCAACACCTATGCCAATTTCCACCCCAAGTATGACTACTTCTACCTCAACATCCAAGATTCCACTTATGACTACACCATTACCTACTCCCCTAATCAATAGAGTCACAAATGACACACCAATCATATCAATGGAACCTATAACACATACACCTACCCATCCTAAACCCACACAATCAACCAACCTTTAGACCTAGTTAAACATCGTGCAAAAACCCCTCCCACTAACAATATTACACACATTTCTACCAAAACTAGTCACTTATAACCAAATATGCTACTACTTCCACCAAGGAAAATATCCACAAGCAAAAATTAAAAACCTTGGTGTCCTTACCCAAAATCCTCTCACACATCCACACAAAAAGGTAGAGCTTCCCCAAATACTAGTCCTCCTAAAGCCACACATCATCTTCTATTTTGGGACCCATCCCTACATCATCTTCTTCTATTTTGGGACCAATCCCTTCATCATATTCTTATATTTTGGGATCATCCCCTTCATTGAAAACCTCCACCACTAATAAAATGACACAATGACGACCTCTTCCCAAAAAACCGAGTCTAGGTCATCCATATCATCAACCAATATTCCAAATCAAACACAATTCGGCTCCTTCCTCTTCCAAATCTAAGACAATATCAAAGGCTCCCATCACACCACCACACATTAAACCATCATTAATTTCATCACAAACCCTTTCACCTATAGCCCCATCATCACCTATTCCTCAAGATATTATACTACAATGTTTTACCAATTGCTTCAAGCCTTAAATCACCTTGCACCAATTAAACCCTTTAACCCTAGTGCACCAAGACCCTCATGGTTTGACTCTAACCTTATTTTTGCATACCACCATGCACCAGGGCATGACACTAAACATTGTAGGGCCCTTTAAACAATCATACACAACCTTATCCATAAAGATGACCTCCTTGATGAGGAGAACCAACTCTTCCACCAACCCAATCAGCTCCCTCATCCCAACCTTCATCTACTAGAACATCTAAGCCACCCCTTTCATCAAGGACTCTTTCCAACATGCCACCACCAAAATAAGATACATCCAAGGACATCACCAACCCACCACCAAAAGAGGATGTCCCTAGGGATGGTCCCCTCTTTTGATCAACATTGTTTGAATAACCACCCATTCTAGCCCACATAACCCTAAATCCACCACAAACCTAAGTTAAAAAAATTATTGTTATCCCTCCTCCTAAGGAGTCTTACCTCATCCACATCCCCATCAAACCCTAAGGTTTTCATCATTTCTCCCACTACTCATCCTCTATCATCTCCTCCATCTTCCTCTAAGGCCAAGGTATCTATTTTGGCCACTCCTAATCCTACTTCCATCAAACAAACCATTATCAAAAAACTTCACCAGGCCCCGGTTAAGATGTCACTTTATGAGCTTATCCAAAGCTCTCCTAACCACAAACAAGCTTATTGAAGCTTTACTACACATGCATCCCGTATCATCTCTAATGAGTCTCAACCCTCACGGCTCTAGCTGATGCTTTCACAGCATCTTCAGCCATGTCCTTTGAGGATTCTGAAATCCCCAACATGCCACCTAAAGAACACGATCTTCCTCTCTTCATCACGGTCTGCATCAATGACACATTCATTAGGCAAACTATGATTGACAATGGTGCTAGTATTAATATAATTTCTTCTCACACCTTCAACCAACTCAAACTACCTACACCATTTTGTCTGAATCCCCTACCATCCTTCGTGCCTTCAATGATTTTTTCACCCCCATTGGGTAAAGTTGTTCTTCCCATTCATGTCGGCCATAAACTCCTTCATGAGCTCTTTTACATTATAGAAGGATAATTTCAATATAATCTTCTTCTCATACGTCCTTGGATCCATGTCATGCACTACATCGTATCTACCCTCCATCCATTGCATTAAATATGAATATGAAAGGGACAATTCATACTCTCCCGACCGATCCCCATCCTTTCAAGACATGTCGTATGACCTATCGACCAATGATGTGCTTGCCCCTAAATCCAACCCTTCTTCTGACATCCACCAGTTCTTTTGTGCCTACATCTACATTACCACATGATGGATCTACCGATGTTGTGATGCAACACTTTTGCCTTTAGAGAATATCAACTCCTCACTCTTAATTCTCTTCCTTCTCTCAACCACCTTAGCCACCCTGATAAGGCCCCTATGTATCAATCCAACATTGGTTCATCATCTCCTTTGGCCCATCTTTTCTCCAAACCCACTTGGTCTACGACGGCCTCGATCACCCTTCTTCTCATGTCAAGATCATCCACACACCAAACCATATGTTGGTGGTTTCAGCTTCCTTGGTAAACCATCCTTCACCCACACATACCTCCACTGTTGTGCATGGAAGGGGTTTGGTATGGGTGTTATGAACAAGGTACCCATGGCCATGTCTTCAAACAAACCCGTGAACCATGTGAAAATTTTGGCTTGGGATACAAAGATCCCTCCATCCCCCTTCAGAACTTCTACGCATCTTCTCTCCCATCAACATTGATTCACCTCCCTTCTCTCCATCTAATTATCTCATTCCAGATGATATCGTATCTATTATTCCCCTAATTTTTTTAATTTCCACCATTTCCCTCAAATCAGTCACTTATCAAGTTGGAAATGAAACCCGTCCTTTCCTCTCGGAAATCCAGAGATGGTAGGGAGGATTCCCCTACCATTGACATTCTTCAATGCAATGATGATAACTCCATTCTTTCTTACATGGGGGCTTTGAGGATTCTCACATCCAAAATTCCCTTCCCCTTGACACTTCCACTCTCCTAAATGATTCCACTATCGACATTAATATCATAAACTCCTCAAGATCCCCATCCTTAAGGTGGGCCAATCTCTAGACCAAAGAACTCAAGCCTTCACTCTTTCTTATCCACACATAGCCAAACCTTTGCATGGTCATACTCCATGCAGTCTTGACCCCTCCATCATTGTCCATAACATTGTCACCATCCCCAATGCTAAACCGGTTAGGTAGAAGCTTCACCGCATGCATCCTCAAGTTTCTCTCCTTGTTAAAGAGGAGTTTGCAATGTCTTCTTTCGCCAATTTCATCATCCCCATTGACTATCCCCAATGGGTTTCTAACATCGTACCATCACTAAAGCATCGGAAAGCTTCTATATATGCACAAATTTTGGGATCTTAATCTCGCTTGCCCTAAAGATGAATTTCCTCTTCCCAACATCAATCAACTTGTGGATCTTACCATGGGTCATGAGATGCTTTCTCTTATGGATGGTTTTTATGGCTATAATCAAATTCTCATCACACCAAAAGACCAACATAATACCTCCTTTATCACCCATGGGGACCTTTTCTATCGTGTCATGCCCTTTGGTTTGAAAAATGTTGGGGCCACTTATCAATGAGCCATGACCTATATCTTTCATGATCTCATACATAAGACCATAGAAGACTATGTTGATGACCTCTTGGGAAAGTCCAAACATCGATGTGATCACCTCTTTGTCCTTGAAATCCTCTTTGAGTGTCTTTTTGTTTCTTCCTTCTCCTTAATCCCACCAAGTGTGTTTTTGGCATGTTAATTGAAAATCCTTGGCTTCATCATTTCTATCGGGGTATTGAGGTTGACCCCACCAAAATCAAGGCCATCCTTGAGATGCCTCCTCCTTCCAATCTTAAACAACTTCACAGTCTTCAAGGTCATCTTCATTCCATCCACCACTTCATCTCACAACTTTTAGACCATTTCCAACCCTTTCATCATCTTCTTCATAAAGACGTCAACTTCCATTGGGATGATAACTGCCAAAAATCCTTTGATGATCTTAAGCAAGTATCTCCTATCTCTACCTGTTCTTACACCTCCATGCGAAGGGGGAGCCTTTTTATCTATATGTCTCTACCACCGATCATGCATTAGGTGCCATGTTGGCACATCGTGATGGCCAAGGTAGAGATAAGTCATCTATTACATTATTCGTACCCTTCACGAGTATGAAACTCACTACACTGAAGCTGAAAAGTTATGTTATGCACCCTTTTCTTCACCACTTCCAAGCTTCACCATTATCTTCTCAATCACAAAACATATGTAGTCACTAGCTTTCATCTTCTCAAAACCATGCATTCTAAACCTTACCACAATGATTGCATCACTCAATGGCTCATGCTCATGATAGAGTTTGACCTAGAGTTCATCTCTCAAAATTCTATTAAAGGCCAAGTGATCATAGACCAATTAGCTAAAGCCCCTCTTCCTACCACTCATCTTCCTCATGAGAAATTTCCTATGAATCCATTAACAATATTCATCATGAGTCTTTTCCTCTTCACATGACTCTCTTCTTTGATGGATCTAAATGTCAGCAAGGGGAGGCATTGGCATCATTCTCATTCCTCCTTGGGACACTCCCATGCCCATTTCCCAAAACTTGACTTTGAATGCACAAAAAATATGGCAGAGTATGAAGCCCTTATCTTAGGTCTTGAAACTTTGTCCTTTTGGGTGTTCAAGTCCTTGACATCTATGGGGATTCAAGATCATTATCAAACAAATTACAAGAAAACTATCAATGTAAAAATGACGTTCTCCAAAAATATCAAGATATCATCCTCTTTCTCCTTGAATCCTTTGATTCTTATACTATTCAAGCCATCCCTCACTCATCTAATCATTTTTCTGACACAATGGCTTCCCTTGCATCTCTCATCCCATGGAAAACTAATGAATCCAAACTTTTGGTTGTTGTTCATCATCGTGATCAACCATCTCACATCCGTGAGTTACCTCATGTTAATGTTGTTGAACCTGACTCATCGGATCTTTGGTACTCTCAAATCTTCGATTATCTATCCAAATCCATCATTCCCTCAGACCTATCTAAGAATGGTAGAAGGTCATTTCTTCAACATGTTCTAACCATTATGTCATTCTTGGTGGCATCCTCTACAAATGTGGGTTCGATGGTATTCTCCTTCGATGCCTTAAATCCCATGAATCTACTCACACTATCTAAGAAGTCCATGATGGATTTATGGTGGAAATTTAGTGGTTTGGTTATCACTAAGTGTGTTCTTCACCTTGGCTATTATTGGCCTTCTCTCAATCAAGACTATTGTGAATATGTTAAGAAATGTGTCAAATGTCAACAACATTCCAATCTTGTTTGCATTCCTAGCCAGAGCTTTACAACCAACTCAAGACCTTTGGCCCTTCTCACAATGGGGCTTGATCTCATTGGTACCATCAATCCCATTCTTCACAAATCATCATTCTATCATCACTCATGATTGAATACTTCACCAAGTGGGTGGAAGAAATTCCACTCACCTCGACCAAAGCTAATCAAATCATCAACTTTATCTATCAACATATTATTTTCACTTTAGCGTCCCTCACAAGATCATCATGGACAAATGGAAAGTCCTTCAAAAAAAGATGTTAAGAAACTCTGACTCATTCAATATCAAGCTTAGTTTCTCATCTCCTTATTATCCTCAAGCTAATGGTCAAGCCAAAGCGACTAACAAGACCTTGCGTAACATCCTTACTAAAACCATCGATAAAGTAGGTCATAATTGACATCTTTAACTTCCCTTCACTCTTTGGGCTTACTCAGGACCAGCATTCATACCTCCATGGGTGCCCCCTTTTCTCTCGTATATGGCTCTGAAGTCCATTCTTCCCCTCGAAGTTCAAATTCCATCCTTGCACGTGTCTCTTCGCGACTTCATTTCTGATGAATATTATCACCAAGAGCATCTAGTACATAACTTGAGTTGTTAGATGACAAGTGTCACCTTCTTGCTCTTGAACATCATCAAGTGTACCAAGATCAAATTATTCGTGCTTATAACAAACATCTCAAAGAACACGTGACTTTAAAATTGGTGACCTTGTTTTAAAAGAAAACTAGAATGTCACTACTCTAGAAAGGAGCCAACGTGGAAAATTTTCTCCCAACTAGATTGGACCTTACATTATCACACACAAGTATGGGTCTGGGCCTATCGTTTGGCTTCCCTTGATGGTAAACCGAGACAAAACCTCTTAATGCATTACACTTACGACCATTCTATTGTTAGCATATATACCACTCAAAGAGATAGTTATATCTTTAGATCATTCCTCCATCATCAGCCCCTTCCATCTATCATTGTAATGATATGGAACTATGTGGTCTACCATCACTTCCTAGACATGACCTTAAATATGGGCACCATGGCTTTTCCATAACATTTTCCTTATGGATAGGTTCTCCTTTTTGGTGAGAACTCATGATCATTACACCCATCACCTTCTTGTTTACCTATTGAAACCACACTAAGGGTCCAAGGGTGTCACTTGTACAATCATCATCCCCTCCTAAGTGGTCTACCTAGCTATACCTAGCTCTTCCCCATCAAAAAGAAAAAAAAAAAAAGAAAAAGTCAAAATTATGGATGCTCCTATCTCATGTTATCTTATCCAAAAATGATTAATCCCTCAAGGATAGTTGTTCATAAAAATCATATAATAAAAATAGATTGATCCCTCGAAGGATAACTATCATCATATATCTTATCCTGCCATCTAAAAGAAAAAGTCAAAAATCCAAAAGAAAAAGCAAAAAGTAGACCATACCCTCAAAGGATGGCTACTCTATTATATCATGGCAACAAAGGCTTCTTGCATTGATCAACCTTCTATATATCATAAGCATCCTAAGAAAGCTTCCTACATCAATCAAATTTCTCATATACATTGTAGACTTCCCACATTGATCAGTTTGCATCTTCCCCTTCCCAAGATGGGCATAGTCCTAGGAACACCCACCTATGGAGAACCTCTTCCCATACAAGTCACTATTCAAACCCCTTGGTCATGTTGACATTAGGTTTATGAGCTTATTTCCTCCATATTTCCCTCATGGTCTTTTGATATAACTAACTATCATTGGTTATGTGTTAACATCTACTATTGGCTGCAAGTGCAATGCCTTCAGTGCTTCTCTTTCTTGTTTACCTCCAATCGGTTTGAAGCATGGTTTCCCATATGCTCCTTACTATGATTATGTGTCATTTATCTCATTAAGGTCACCTTTTATCAAGATCACATTCTTACATGTATCTAATTTCAAACTATGCCATCTATATTCATATGTTTACTTTTAAGGATGACATCTATTAACATCATCCATAAATCCATGAAATCTTGTTAACATCTATGAACACTTTCTCTAATACAATTTTCAGTTTGGGAATTCTACTTGATCTCCATTGCAGTTTGTGAATCCTACTTGAGAATCCCTCTCAAGGAGAGTTTTTATCTTGTACAGCTCCTTATCCACCACCATGGCCAACATGTCCTTTCTCCATCCATCCTCCCACATCACCTTTATCTTCCCATCAATTATCCCCACCTCACCCTTCTCACCATTCCTATCCCCTTCTACCACATGGTGTGAACATCACCCTTCTCACCATTCTTTCCTTTTCATCCCTAGCTTGGCACAGTTTACTTGACTATTCACGTACCACGAAATCATACTCAAAGTAAACCTGTCATTCTAGGGACAATGCCTCATTCACAATTCCCTCTCATTGACCATTCCTTCCTCCTAGTTTCCCGTACCAATCAACCTTTTTCTCCTACCATTACCCTTTATTATTCTATCAAATCACAAAGTACATACACCATCTCCCACTTGCAATTATACTCCTTTCCCCATTTTCCCCATTTTCCCCGTTGATCCATCATCCTTCATACCACTTTCTTCTATTATTTTCATGTGTTGTTTCTTCACCATATCCATCCTCATCATCTGTGTCCTCTCCTCACCTTTAATATTTTCATAAATCTCCTTCCACCACTCAAAATCTCCCACATATCCACTCTCATGTCTTACTTTCATTTCTTTTCGTTATTACCTTTTTCCTTGTTATTCCTCCCTAACATTTACTTCCTCCATCATCCATTCTCTCTTTCCTCCCCTTCCTTGTCTCCACCTCCACCCTTTCTTGTCACTTCTTCACCACCTCTCCATCTTCCCTTCACCCTTTTCAATATCTTTACTGTCTTCATCATACAACCCTCTTATCTTCTTATCCTCATCTCATGCATTTCTACAGCTTTTTCCCTTCTTCCCTCGTGCCTCCTTCTTACTCTCCCATTGTTCCCTTGTTTCTTCCTCACTATCCCATATTTTTATCCTCCCACCTTCCACATGCATTTCCATGCGTTTCTACTTATATTCCTTCCCTTGACTTCACATTCCTTCTCTTCTCTACCACCCTTCTTTCTTTTTCTTACTTTCTCCTATCTTCTCCACATCATCTGTTCTTTTCTCTATCATCTTTCTCTTTCTATCATCTTATTTCATATTCTTTCCTTTCTTCTTCATCTCTTTAGTTCTCTTGCTTCCTCTTCTTCACCTCCTTTTTGTATCTTTGTTATTCTACATTCATTTTGTTCTTCTCTTCCTTTTTCCCTTTTTTATTCTTCTTTGTTATTCCACTCATTTTTTTTCTCCTCTCTCCTTTTCTACTTTTCTTTGACTCCCTCTTTTTTCTCTTCCTCCATCCTTTTCTACTCTATTCTTTCATCCCTTTTTTCATACTCCTCCTTCATTCTCTTATTCATCTTCATCCTCTTTTTTCCTCTTTTTTCTCCTCCACCATCTCCACTCTATTTTATCTCCTTCTTCTTCTCTCTCCTTTTCTTTTTTTCTTTTATCTATCTCTCTCTCTCCATGTCTCCATCATTTCTCTCCTTCATCTTTATCATCTCTCACTTCTCTCTCATCTCATCTCTTTTCATCTCTCCCTTTCATCTCCTTCTTTTCCTCACTTCCTCATTTCCTATCCTTTCATTCTTCTCTATTTTCTTTTCTCCAGTCCATCATGTTCACTTTATTCTCTACCCTTGTCTTCTTTTCTTTTCTATCATCTCTTTCCTCTTCTTTACATTCTACACTTTCCTTATCTCCTCCATTCTTTTTATCATCTTCTCCATTCATCCATCATCTCTCTCTCTTCTCCTTTTTAGTACTTTCACCCTCTCTCTCATCTTCTCTCTCTCTTCTCATCTTCTTCTTCTTGTTTTTTCATCTTCATTCCTTCTCCTATCATCCTTCTCTATTATTCTTTTCCCCTCTTTCATTCCTTTTTTTTCTCTCCTCCTCCACCATGTCCACTCTATTCCATATCTTTGTCTTCTTCACCTCTGACTTTTCTTTTCTTCATCAACCACTACTCTTGTCCATTCTGTTTTTTTCGGATGAGCTCTCTCATTCGTTATATCCTTCAGCACATCTTCACACCTCACATCCTAAGTCAAAAAAAATCTCTACCCATTTGTAGACCACAAATTCTCCATTCTATTACACCCCATTCTCATCCTTCTCTCCACGACCTTGACCCCTTTTTTTTTTCCTTCCAGCTTCTTCCATTCTCGCCTCTCTCGATGGGGCATCATCACATCTATCCCTCATCACATCTTCCCAAGGTGTTTTTGTCTTGGAGGATACCATAACGGTCATCACATACATCCCTCTATTTTTCCTCACAAATGTCTCTACTCTACTTATCAAAAGTAGATTGAATTCTTGAATTCACATGAGAAACAAGAATGCTTTCTTATAGAAATATTACCTTCCTTAGGAAAATATCTCTTCAAAACCATAATTAATCCCCCTTGGGACATTTTATCCAACATTGCAACTATCTATTCTCAAAGTTCACCTTTGTGGCCCTAATTATTTCCCCTTATAGCATTTTGTATCATCACTTTTTCACATCTCACCTTTTGACCATATTCATGTCCTTATGAGGGCATCATTATTTCACATCCCCATCCTTTGCGGATGCATACCTTTCACTCGATTCCTCGCGTATGAAGGATTTCATTATTATTTTCACATCTTGATTGCACATTGTTTGATGTTTTCTTATGACCCATTGGTCCTCCTGGATTTCATCCATTTGAGATATTTCCATTGATTCTCTCCATTTCATAGTGATTTTCACCCACTCACTAGTCCGTAGAGCATTTTTCATCATCTCCATTGAGACCACCCTTTTTCCCTACCAACATGATATCAAAGTCACCACCATAGTTTTTATCATTGTTGAAATCCTTTTTCTTGGGGCATCTTTCCTTGCCTTATCATTTTACCCATTTATCTTCACCCATTCGACCTTCAACATATATCTCTTTCAAACTTGGATCGATGTACCTTAGTTTGTCAATCCCAAGTTTGAGGGGGAACACTCAATCAATAATCTTTTCAATACTTCATCATTTTTGTCTCACGGCTTGCTTGACACAAACCACTCATCAAAAAGGGAAAATGTAGACACCAATTTTTGGTGTCGTTCCTCCACTTCACCCCGCATCCTCTCTCCTTCATTAGGCTTGCCCATTCAAATTCCTTTTCCCTCCTAATTTCATTTGAATTCCATTTCCCACCAAAAATACATATCTAATTAATTTAATTTCATCCATTTAAATCAACTTACAATTTAATATTCTAAAGTAATCCATTTAATTTCCACTTATGAATTTAATTTAATAATCCATGTCACCCCACTTTTGAATTTAAAATTCCAAAATAATCCATGTCATTCCACTTAATAATTTAAAATTCAAAATTATCCACATCTAATCCCACTAAATTAAAATTCAAATATAATCCACATCAAATCCCACTTTTGAATTAAATATTTAAAAACTATCCATATTCATCCACTTATGAATTTAATATTCGAATAGTAAATCCATATTCATCCACTTGTGAATTTAATATTCATCCACTTATGAATTTAATATTCACATTTAATCCATGACAATCCACTCATGAATTTAATATTCTAATCATGTCCCCCACTCTCCTAATCGGGTTACTTTTCCAAATCAGATTATCTAAATTAATCTCCTCTTCAGGCTATAAATAAGATCCTTCCCCCCCTCTTTCGGATACAAGTTAGAAATTGAGCAAAACTTCTTGACATTCTTATTCCACTTATTATCATCATATCATCATAATGCCCTTGTATTTCTACTTGTATCATCATATCATCCTCATGCCCTTATGATCCCCTTAGAAATCCCATTTCTTGGCATCCTTCCATCTACGATAGAAGAGTTTTCAGGCTCGTTTGGTAGGTTCTCCTCATCTAGCCCAAATTTCATTGATTTGTGCAGGTTTTTTCTCTTTACATTTATTTTTATCGAGATCAATACTTCTCTATACATCGGCATTTTCAAATTCTATTATTTATCATTTTCTACATGTTATCCATCTATCTTTCATTTATATCATTTTATCTTATCAAATGGGGTTGACATCCGCATAAGGAAGCTCATGCTTTTTGGAACCAACTTTGTCGGGCAGCCCCCACATATACCATCTAATCTATTTTTCTTAGTTTCCTAAAAATGTCTTAAAAGATATTGCTGGTTTAAACAATTGTGGATTTAGGGAAACATGTCCACTCTCCCGAGAAATAAATATATTTATAGGAGGGACAAAATATGATGATATATTGTTTTATTGGTGAGGGTAGGATTATCGTTTAACCATTTAATTGTGATCTCTCATTAAGGGATAATCATATCGAAATTACTAATTAACCTTATAATTCAGCAATTGCACACAATATGTGCGATGGAGACGTTGAAGATGATGCATTGAATCAATTAAAATGGAGGGATAAATTATTGAGAAAGCTAGGTTATGAATATCGGTTTTGATGGAGAAGAATTCAAAGGATGGGGACAATGTTTTGGAGTACCAAAGTAAAAATAAATTCACATACAAGAACATGTCTTTTTGTCAATCATATGAAGGAGAGAAGAGGTATGATATGTAAGTCTTCAAGGAAACATATTTTGGATATATCTCATAACCAAAGGAATGTTTGATCAATATTGACAACATGAATAGTTTTTTTCACAATTTCAAGCTATGTGGTTATAGGGTAGTTAGATTATATGTAAATGTAAGGGGAATTCGATTGCATTGTTCACACCAAAATTTGTGAAGGATATATATAATGGACATGGCATCCCATGGTAGAAATTTCATGCAAATGTACGATTAGGGTTTCTCTCTGGCTAACAATGTAATGATTAAGGTTTCCCTCATCAACATTCTTGATAACGTCATCTCGCCAATGACCATCGACATAAAATAGATTTTCCTATTTCCATATTATTTACATATGAACAATCTAAATCCTAGAACATGTAGGTATTAAATTCAAATATTTTTATTTCTAACTTTCTATTTTGTGTTCATCTTATCAAAAAGTATCATGTCATTTTTGTCAATCGTTAGATATTTTTATATTGTTAATTTTGTATGATTTCATACTCTGCGGTTCATCTCTAATACAGATTTCACACAGATCAATATTTTTACAACATTGGTTTGAGTCTCACCCCATAAAATCTATTATTCCCACTAAGGTTACGTACTAATTATTTATTTATTGTGTGACTATCGTATTCAATATGAGATCCAAGGTTTGTGTGTCATGTTTTAGGACCATAGAAGATATCACTGGTGCAGGATATTTTTAACTGGGTGAGGTGGTGTGGAACCATACTATCATGCCACATTGGGCATTGGACACACCATAAAAAATTCTCATTGTCGTGACAGGAGGGGAAGACCCAATAGCACATTTATAATCTACAACACTTTTATCAATTAAATCATCATACAGACAAACCTTTCTTACACAAGAGCTTGGCATTGGATCTTAGGTGGCATAGTAGAACATTTGGGTTTTAAACCCACAGGGACCTATTGAATTTTCCCGTATTTTATTTTTGGCCCCTTTAAGAACAAATTATGTTCATGTTAATAGTGGAAGTGAGATCGGGATTATAAAGTGGAGCACATATAGTGCATATTATTTGGGCAGAATTTGAGCCATGGAATACATCCTAAACATTCAAGTATTCAGTTTGCATCTATTATTTTCTATCTTTATATTCATGTCTACATATTATCTTCCAAATTAAACATTGTCCAATCGATGTCCTTGATGATGTTTAAAAATTAAATTAAAAAATAGCAAAATTTGATCAATAAAAAAATCAACTTATCACTCATATAACCAACCATTGGAGGGTCTCAATTACGATGATTATTTTGTGTCCTCTATTTCCCTATAAATATTTTATGTTAAATAGATTGGCGAGGAATCCATAAATGTTTGTTCCATGCGAATGGTAATGCTTTCATGTGGGAACTTTGACTTGTGAATTCACAAGCAAGTGTTGGGAACTTTGACTTGTGAATCAACATCAACCTCTGGCATCCTTTACCAAAAATGATACATCCAAAATTTTAGTAGAAGAAACCATAGACATCAACATTGGAACAAACGGACACCCTAAGATTTTGCAACTTAGAGCAAGTCTAACTCCATAAGAAATAGAAGTGTTTTGTGCACTTCTTAAAAATTTCAAGATGTATTTGTATGGACATATAAGGATATATCGGGATTGGATCCCAACTAGTTTTGCACCACCTTGTGGTTCACGCCAACTCTAAGCCAGTAAAAAAGAAGTTAAGAAAAATACATCCCAAAATTGCATTACTATTCAAAGATGAATTTAAAAATTCCTAGAGGCATGTTTTATTAAACCCATAGGCTATTCAAACTAGATATCAAACATTTTGGTGGTCACTAAAAAGACACCTATGATTAGAATTTTCAATAACTTTCATGATATCAACAAAACCTATTGAAAATATGACTTTCCATTACCTAACATTGACATGATTGTCGACTCAACGACAAGTCATGAAATGTTGTCTCTCATGGATGGTTTTTTTGGCTATAATCAAATACAAATTACAGAATAAGATAAACATAAGACAATGTTTACCACACAATGGGGAAAATTTTTGTTATAAGGTCATTCCTTTTGGAAAAAAACATATGTGATATCTATCAACGATAAATGACTTTCATCCTTCATGACATGTTACATACTCGTAATGGAAGATTATGTTGATGACATCCTAGGAAAATCAACAACCGGAGAATAACTTCCACAAATCCTCCACCGCATCTTTGAACGATTATGTTTATACAAAGTTAGACTAAACCTAGAAAATGTGTCTTTGGCAATACATAAGGTAAGTTACTATGGTTCATTGTTTCATGAAAGGGTATAGAAGTTGATCCCACAAAGGTTTGCACTATAATGGAAATTCCTCCTCCCAAAAATTCATTACTCATTTTTTTCATTACTTCTTTCGTGTGACTGCATATCATACAAGGATATCATAATTCTTTGTTAGAAGCACAAACACGTGGGGAGGTGAATCAGTTTGTATTAAAAAAATTTAACCACTTAATCATTTACATATATTAACCATTCAATCCATTAAGCATTCATGTATTAAAAATCATAAATAAATAAGAACAAGAGAGAACACATCAACACATGAACACAAGATATAAGTGGGAAACCCTCATGGGGAAGAAAACCCATTGAACATATGCATATATTACTCAACACAAAGGACTCTCATGAATATTACACATCACAAGATATTTTTTTAGTGAGGCACCAACCCCACAAGGAGCACCAACCCCTAGTTTAGTAGAGAACCAACTCTACAAGGAGGAACCAACCCCTAGATGACTTAGCACCAACTAAATCCATCTAAAATTAATTCCATCTCTGATTTTTTTCTTCCACAACTGATGATGACTCTATGAAGCACACTTCTCCTTTTATCTCTCAAAACATCCCTCTAGCCTCCATGCCGAAAACCTTCTTCTTTAAGTTGATTTCACCTCTTTCCCTAGATCTCCATCACCTTCTCTCTCTCCATCAGAACATCACACACTCATTTCCATATCAAAAATTTCACACGGACCTTCAACACGTTCACTTATCTCCCCTCTAAGTCTCACTTTTTCCTCTCTTTTCAACTAGCACAAATGAACCTTCTAACTTGCCTTTATACGTGTTTCTTTTTCAAAAAACACCTAGGTCGGCATTCATATAGTAAAACAACTTCCCATAACATAATAACATGATAAAAATATCACCCAAAGGACCATGTAGGTCTCCAAGATCACCTATAACCTTCTAGGCCTCCATTAGGACACAATGAGCCCTAAAATACCAAAATGAGCAACTAGATAACCAAGGAGTGAACAAGAGAAAAAAAAATTCACCAAGTCATGACACACACTTAGAAATGTTTTATAAGCCATAAAAAATCTCCAAAAATGATGAAAATAACTCAAAAAATCATCACATCATGAAACCGTCATGAGACCATGCTCAACCAAGCACCCTCAAAATTGGCCTTCAAAGAACATGTCATAACTTCTTAAATTCTTAGAAAAAAATTCAAGTGTGATATATTATTGGAAATATATTGATTTTATTATCATCACTAAATTCAATCCAAGTCATAACTCCATATGTAACACCTCCAAAAATGCTTTGTTCCCACACTGCTCCAAACTGCCCCAAAACAGCCTAAAAACCAATCCTCATAAACATGGCACACTTTGCATTATAAATACAAAAAAATGACCTAAAACCATCAAGTGTGATATATTATTGGAAATATATTGATTTTATTATCATCACTAAATTCAATCCAAGTCATAACTCCATATGTAACACCTCCAAAATGCTTTGTTCCCACACTCTCCAAATCGCCCCAAAACGACCTAAAACCAATCCTCATAAACATGGCACACTTTGCATTATAAATACAAAAAAATGACCTAAAACCATCATTCACATGTATTAAAACTCACATAATTTAATACATGATAAATTAGTCATCATGTTCAATCGAAACTTTTGCACAAATCAAACTTTCCAAAAACTTGCTTTTTGGATGGGGCCCATAAACTATCACAAACTCTAAATTACATCTGGATAAATCTAGAGGAGTCCTATATAACATCAAATCATCACTTTTTATCAAAAATAATAATTTTGGTTGACTATACTCAAGATCTCTCAAGTCACTCCAAAGCTAGGGTTTCAAGAGGGTTAAAAAGTAGTTTAGCTTCTTAACGATTTTTCATAAAAATGTGATGATAAAACAACATCATTCTTATTGTAAGATATTAAAAATTAACATACTCAAATACCTCTAGGATATTGGGTCCCCATGCAAATCACACACTCCCAACAAGCATCTGAAATTCAACTTTTAGCTCAAAACTCACCTTTGAAAACCCGATTTTGGAAAAAACTCAATATCTTGCAAAATATTCATCACTCCGAACCTGAAATATGGACCAAATTATCATATCAACCTTAAAAGACATCTCCAATACTAAAAATTTCCCAAATATCTATGCAATCGCTCAACTCATCTCACATGGGCATGTTTGCTTAAGGATTAGGTCTATAGTAGACCTAAAAACATGAATAAACCTCATATATCTACACCCCGAGACACTTTTTTACTGTCCCAAAACTTTATCTCATGATCCTCATGTTGTCACCATGTATAACCAGCTGCTACATGCTTCATTTCATCATGCCATGCCTCATTCTACTCTCTAGGCCTCACAAACAAACACCTAAAACATGTTTTTTTCACCAATTATGACCTCAACTCACCTTGGCCAACCTTGAACACCTACAAGAAGATTTAACACACTTTTTAACACCTAAAAACATACTATGTGCCTTTTCAATTCATTGTCACACTCCTACAAGTCATTATACTACTCCAAAGCCCATGCAACATCATGCAATCTCACCTAGAAACTCAACCTCCATGCTCCATACACCTTTTGACATCAATGCAACGCAATAAAAATACTAAAAACACCATACTTTGAAATCAATGACAACATATTGCCAAAAATCTCCCCCTTTGTCATTGATGACAAACCTATTGATGGTAAAAACACACAAACAACATTCTCCTCCTAAAGAAACACATGTCATCAACTCATTCTCCCCCTTTTGACATTAATGAAAAAGATACATACCTAAAGACATCGTATCTTGACAAAAAAAGCTGGGCTCAAGACACTTGATTGGAAACATCAACCAAATAAAAACAAGGTCCACTTCATCTTCAACTCTGATTTTGACTCTTAGAGTAACTCAACCCCGCCTCAACAAATGCATAACTTCAAAGAATATATCTAACATACATTCTTATTGAGTTAAGAATAATTCTAAGTTCTCATCTTGATTAAGCATCCTTCAATACACACTTGATACCAATATCTTGATAGATAACATATTTGGACTCATACCCTACTTGTGTAGACGATTTGAATACATCATTAACCTTAGGATTGTCTTCATGGGCTAAGAACATACTTGATCATCTCCTCCGGACATCTACACTCCAATGACCTAACAAATAATGACTAATTTTCAAGATTTTACTATCTTTTCAATGGCACACTTCACAGGACCTTAAGATAATGAGAAACACAATGAAAACTATTTGTCATACCATGTAACATAAAAACTAACTCCTAGGATCAATCTCTTGTCTTTTCAAGGCCACCAATGCCCCCAAGTCTAACAACTCCTCTATTTGTACTACTTGTTAAAAACATACTCCTCATAGTTCATAAACATACATGTCCTACTTCTCGACTAAATCCCCTTGTCTTGATGCCTTCTTTCTTTTGAGCTACAAAACGTCTTTAAACATCTTATAATTATTTTCAGCCAACCAGGAAAAAAGGACTCCTTTAACTTTCTCAACTTACCCTTCGGTTTTGCACAACCTTTCTTAGATCAATATCCTACTCTTAGAGTAATAACACAATTTCATGATACTTATTTACTCTTTTCTTCAATATTTCAACAAAAATAGTATACCAAACTCATCACACAAACTTGTAAGCACTTTTGAACAATTATCTTGCATATTCATACTTTCATGACTAGTCTTTAAAACATATCAAGAAAATGTATTGCCCTTCAAGCACCTTGACATTTTTCTGGTAGTCCTGTGGATCCTAATTTTTGACAAAAACACTTAAGTTTTCATAGTCATCCTAGCATGTCAAGATTTCACACACACACCTTATTATGTGAACCAAGATTTTTGAGAATCAAACTCGGATCACCTTTTCAATTTATGTCTTCATCCTTCAAAATAAATTTTGACTTTAAGAACAATATTAGACCTTCTTGAATCATATATAGGATATCAATCATACCTTTAATATTGTACCTCACTTAGAAACTAACCTCTAAACCTTTATGACTTTACAACAATAGACATAAAATCATTTCATAGTTTCAAAGCCTTCAAACTTCTCCAAAGATCTTGTTTCACTGTGACAACACATATTCATACCTAATTCTCAGTCCTTGATCCTTATCAGCAGTCTCTAAATCATTTTCTTAATGTAATACTAATTAATTAAAAATGAATAATTTTATAATGTTAATCTAAACTAGTAACAAGGGAATATGTGATATGAATGTGATGTAAAAACACTTAATACTTTTGTTTAATATTTTTAATAAAATCTTATAATGAGAATAGAAAGGGATAGGGTACTAACCTGAAATTGACTTACCTCATGGTGTGCAAGACTGGCATAATGGTGTGTAGACGGGATAGAGATTGATGGTGCTACTAAGGAAATTACAGGTGAACGAAGATTTTCCTAGACCGTGGAGCCTATGAGAGGACCGGGCGCCTCGGGGCATCCTGGTCTATAATCTGGGTGCTTGGGTTTGTGAAAAATATTAGGCTCGTGGATTACGATAGTGTCACAAGGTCTTCACAACACCTTCTTCTTGGTCACTGGTTGTCACAATATCCTCGCTAATGTCGTTGTAATGATGTGATGAAGATCTACCTGTAAAACCCCATACAAAGCATCAAATCCCTAAAAATAAAGATGTAAATGAAGGGGTCGAACTGACCTTATCTCGCCACAATGGTGGACTTACGACTAAGTGTTGCACTACATTCTATATCTAATGTAGTTATGTATGCTTGTGTGTGTAATTTGGCACCTAGGGTGCCCTAGCGTCAATGATGCGTATGGGGGCAACAACTAGATGTAAGATGCAAATGGTGGATGGAATAGAATGAATAAAACCCTTTCCCCCTATGCTTGTGTGATGCAAATGTAGAAGATTCCCATATGCAGTAATATGCCTTAGTAGATAGCTATCTCTTGATAATAATATGTTCACCCATAATATGGTGAGTATGCTATGTTTATATAGGGATCTCTTGTTCAAATGTTAACACTAAAGTCCCGATAATGTCGATTAGCACTTAGGGGAACACAATAACAAACCATAGAGACCGACCTCAAATAAATAAATTAGAATCAAAAGTTATGGATACTAGGGCACCTAAATTCACTAAGTGGGAAACCACAGGGTGCCCTGGTTCTACCCTAGGTGCCCTAATTATAGGTTGAAGATGAAAAACAAAAAATAATGACACCTGACACTTGTTGAAAAACTACGTAATCAGATAGAAAACTAATGACCGTGTGAGACAAGTGACAATGACAACCAAATAATCGATTTAAAAGACTAAGGGATGAGCCATTAAGGAATACTTTTATTATGTGAGATCCATATATAAAATAAAATCTTCAAGGCGGTATAAATGTAATAGTAAGTGCATGATTTTGTGACTACAAATACAACTTCATGATTGTAGATAAAATGAACTCGTCAACAAAATACATCTTTTAGGTCTTCATAGTTGTCTCCGGTATCCATAGCCCTCACAAGCCTTCTACCTTATTGAATAGAATTACCTTAAGACGACATGATTTTCATCAATCCTACTTTGAGAATTTTCCTCATGACAATACTAGTACTCATCCTCCTTTGTTTGATCAATACTTCACCATCTTCTTTTCCCAAAAACTATTACCTAATATTTTGTTGTCTTATACACAAATTGTACCTTCAAGATTAGACTCTTACTGTTATGGAATAAACTCCTAATCCAAACCTACAAACATACTTTGAATAGACACTCCAAACCAAGCACATCCTATCATGTTTCCATTTTCTTAGCATTATCAAATTTTTAGCATGACTATATACCAACATTGAATTTCACAATTTTAACTTATCTTGACTCACAACCCAATCATAGACCATAACACTTGTAGCTCGCTTGATTGACTAGAGTCCCGATATTCATATATTGCTTGACATAACTTTGTTCCCTTTTGACACTCTTCACAATGCTAACATATTTTGGAACATACTTATAAGGATTTTACATACCTTTAGATACTACACATAGTCCTATGACTAAAACAAATCAAGACATGTCTTTTACTTCTTGTTCACATACTTTCATGGAGCATAAGACACAACCATATATCTCGAATACCATGTTCCAGTCAGTGAAGACAGAGTACCTTGCATACAAGATACCAAAGCTCCAAACAGAGGCTTAACCCTTCTCACATCAAACAACATCCATATTTTATTTGACCTTCTACAAATCTCATAAGCATGTACCAAGGTCTTATAAGCACACGAAGCACATATTTTCTTATCTTGACCATATTCACTTTCATAGATATAAACACTTCACATATGAAATAGCAAACAAACTATGAGTCCATCAACAACAAAATATTATGACATTACTTTTGCAACAAAATTATTGTCCATCCCAATGTCAAGACCAACTAGATACATACCATGATGAAAAATTACATAGTACAATCTATTCTTGACAATTTTGATAAAAACACCTTCTTGAGCCATGAACTAAGATCAACAAGCTTGTCACTTTGCTTAACAATACTCAAGAAACTTCCACTACTTGTTTGGGACACACAAAACTCACTTTATCCTTCTTAAGCTTGTCAAGTCTTCTATCATGACTCCAAAACCCTTCAAGATACTCGTACCTTGTTCTTTGGAGTAACTAAAACTAAAAATCATCATTTAAGAACCTCTTGACAGTCTTTCTCCAATAGTGTCATGCAAGTATCACTTACACAAACACATCATTTTACAATAATAGCTCAAATGTTCCAACACAAATCTCATGACTACAAAACATACTTAAGGTAACCCGACTCTACCTTCATATTGTCTTGACACTTGTACTAGATCCTTCAATATGTCAACCTCATGTTCATTCCTATATTTTGTTCATATTTAGATCTTCAAGGCACAACACACTTTCACTTGTTTTGTTAGGTCTTTCCATTACTCATTTTTGAACACTAAACAAGTATAAAACAACACAAACAGCTTTCTTTCATAGATTTGAATGAGGTCATGAAATAACACATACAACACTCGACCTTCTTAACCATTATATCAAGATTACAACCACAGAGCACTTATTTCTATCATTCCATCTACTTGCACTACCACATGGAACAAGCCCTTTTGTATCCCTTTACTACTTAACATGATAATTAGCACTTCAAAATTATGACTAGTCATAGAATATACCTTATAACCTTTGAAGTATTCTAAAGCATATCTAACATCTTATCTTCTCAAGCACTAGTGACTAAATTGTATTCAAGAACATATGATTTTCTTCAACCTTTGGTTTAGATTCCTTGACCTCATTTGCATGGTTAGGTTCTTAACTATTATTTTTTTCTTATCCTCATGATTTGACTTCAAGATGGTCTTGACACTCATAGGTTCCTTCTTGGATCTATTAGTGGAATCAAGTTCTTTAACTAACTTAGGCTTCCATACTTCCTTGATTTTGGGAGCAACAAACTTCTTGTTTTGTGTTGAGTGGCATGATAGCAATACCTTGCAATATGACCTCTTTCATGAAAATTAAATCAAATGACATTCTTACCTCTTGACTGAAGATTTTGAATTTCTCCATTGCTCCATGGATGTTCACTCTTGAGGGATCTCCTAAATTCTCTTACCCTATGACCAAATCCATTGTAATAATAACAATAACCATGAAATAACCTTGCATACCTCATAACATTTGGATTCCTAATGAGATTAGGCCTTAAATAAATTTCTTTGGCATAGACACCTTCATATTCATCTTCATTGGAGATAGGTTCAACTTCTTGACTTGATAGGATAGCCTTCTCAAACTTCTCATATGAATTCATCTTGTTAGCCATCTGCTCCAAATATGCTTTCAAAGACCTCAAATTTGATTCATATCTCGATGTAATCACTCACTTTAGCCTTTAGGGTTTCCTCCTTTTCCTTGAGTTGGTCATAAAATCCTTCAATCTGGGATTCCATCATTTTTAACGTCTTTTCATGCTCATTTATCATAGCTTTGACTTATTCTTCATAACCCTTGATTTCTGACATCAACTTGATGTTCTTCTTTTATAGAACACTTGACTATGCTTGGAGATATACCATGCCTTCTTCAATCGAACATGGGTACAATCATTTTATTTTTCTTGCAAATTTGCAATTATATTCTCTAGATGGTTTCTTCATCCTTCTTGTCCATGGTTCTCAACTACTGGTTCTCTTTCCTTATTTTCTTATCCATCTTATGCTTCTACGATCACCTCGGGATTGTTAAGTTTGCTCCAAAGGTCGTGCTCGATACAAATTGTTGGAAGAAAAACACCGATAAATACAATGAATAATTATGTAATAAAACTTTTAACCACTTAATCATTTACATCTATTAACCATTCAATCCATTAATCATGCATACATTAAGAATCATAACCAAATAAGAACACATGAACACAAGATATAAGTGGAAAACCCTCATGGGGAAGAAAAATCATTGAACATATACATATGTTACTCAAAAACAAAATATAATGAATATTACACATCATAAGATATTTTTTTAGTGAGGCACCAACCCCACAATCAGTGCCAACCCCTAGTTTAGAAGGGCACCAACCCTACAAGGAGCACCAATCCCTAGTTTAGTAAAGCACCAACTCTAAAAGGAAGCACCAACCCTACAAGGAGCACCAATCCCTAGTTTAGTAAAGCACCAACTCTAAAAGGAAGCACCAACCCCTAAATGACTCAGCACCAACTATAGACATCTGAAATGAATTACATCTCTAATTGTTTTCTTCCGCAACTGATGATGACTCTATGAAGCACACTTCTCCTTTTATCTCTCTCAAAACATCTCTCTAGCCTTCATACCCAAAACCTTCTTCTTCAAGTTGATTTCACTTCTTGCCCTAGCTCGCCATCACCTTCTCTCTCTACAACATAATATCACACAATCATTTTCCTATCAAAAATTTCACAAGGACCTTCATTACCTTCAATTATATCTACCATCTAGGTCGTGTTTTTTCCTCTCTTGCACAACTAGCACAAATGAACCTTCTAACTTGCCTTTATATCTATTTCTTTTTCACAAAACACCTAGGTCGTAATTCATATGGTAAAAAAGTTCCCACAACATAATAACATGATAAAAATATCACCCATATGACCATGTATGTCTCCAAGATCACCTAGACCCTTCTAGACCTCCATTAGGACACAACAAGCCCTAAAACACCAAAATGAGTAACTCACCAACTAAGGAGTGAACAAGAGAAAACCAACTTCACCAAGGAATGCCACACAATTATACATGTTGTATAATCCCTAATAAATCTCCTTTAAAAATGAAAAAAACTCATAATAATCATCACACCATGAAACCCTCATGAGACCATGCTCAACCAAACACCCTCAAAATTGACCTTCAAAGAATAGGTCACAACTTCCTCAATTATTAGCAAAAATTAAAGTGTGATATATCATTTTAAATATCTTAGATGTTAGGATCATCAAAAAATTCAAACTAAGTCATAACTCCACTTGTAGTATCTCCAAAAATGCTTTGTTCCCAGATTGCTCTAAACTGCCCTAAAACTACCTAAAAACTAGTCCTCATAAATAAGGCACACATTTAATTATAAAGGCACAACCATGGCATGAAAAAATCATGTACATGTATTACAATTCTCATGCTTTAATAAATGATAAATTAGTCATTAGGTTCAATGGGAAACTTTTGCACAAACTGAAACTTTCCAGAAATTTTCCTTTTTGGGTGGGGTCCACATCTTTTATTACAAGCTCTAAATTACATATGGAGAAATATGGAGGAGCCATCTACAACATAAAATCATCATTTTTCTAAAATAATCAATTCTAGATCACTATACTCAATATCTCTCAAGTCACTCCAAAGCTAGGGTTTCAAGAGGGTTAAAAAGCAATTTAGCTTCTTAACGATTGTTCATAAAAACATGACGATCAAACAACCTCATTATTCTTGGAAAATATTCATAACTGACCTACTCAATTACCCCAAGTATATTGGGTCCCCATGCAAAGCACACACTTCCCAACGAGCATCTGAAAGTCAACTGTTAGCTCAAAACTTACCTTTGGAAACCCAATTTTGGCAAAAATCAATGTGTTGGAAAATCTTCATCACTGGACCTCAAATTTGGAAAAATAATCATATCAACCTGAAAACACATCTCCAATACTAACCTTTTCCCAAATATCTCTACAACTACTCAACTCATCTCACCTGGGCATGCTTTCTTAAGGATTAGGTCTATAGTAGACCTAAAAACCATGACTAAACCTCATACCTACACCCCGAGACACTTGTGAGTGTACCAAAATTCACATTCATACTACCTATGATATCATCATGCATAACCAACTGCTACATAATTCATTTCATCATAGCATTCTTCATTTAACTCTCTAGGCCTCACAAACAAGACTAAACATGCTTGTTTTACCAATTTTGACCTCAAATCACCTTGGAAAACCTCAACACCTGCAAGAAGCTTCAAAACACTTTATAACACCTAATAAATTCCCTCTATGTCTTTAAAATCCATCATCACACTCCAAAAAGTCATTATACTTTTGCTCTAAAGTTCATGCAACATCATGCATCTCACCTAGAAACTTAAGCTCCATGCTCCATACACCTTTTGACATCAATGCAACTCATTGACAATATTGAAAAAACCATACTTTGACATCAATGAAAACACATGGCCAACATTCTTTGTTTTTCTAGTGGTCCATGTATATGCTCTATTGCATATTATAACACACTCATCATAATATTTCATATCGTAGTTCATTATGTTGTATGCTACATTAAAATTAAGATCCTTTCACAATGTAGGTATCTTCCCGCATGACCAATAACTTGATTTTTACCACATCATTCCACACTTTTTGGTAGCCCCTCTAGCTTGGGAATCTTACTTGACCATTTTTGTAGCATACGAATACTACTTGAGGAAACTCCTCAAATATGGTCTGTTAGCTTGTAACCCCTCATCCACCACCATAACCAACATATATTTTGTGTATTCATTCTCCATCTTCATATGAACCTATGACTCATATTTATACACCTCCTACTTTTCACCATTCTTGTTCCCTTCCCCCATAATGTACTCCTTCATCTCTTGTCTTCTCTCATATGTATCCCTTTTCACCTACTTCTTTGCACCTTACCCTTTGGCTCGGGAATATTATTTTACCATCCATATAACATGGGAATTTACTTGAGGTATCTCCTCTCACCAATTTTTCCCTATTGTATAAACTCCTTCGTCATCACATTTCTCATAGTACAATCATAAACACCACAATCATCTCTTTGACCGCTTCTTCATGTTGGGAATCTTATTTGACCATCCATGCATCTTGACAATCTTACTTGAGGACCTCCCTTGATATAATTCATCCCTATCATCCTTTCTTCCAATCACTCCTCTAGGCCATGTGTCCTAATATTCCCCGTAATCATCTCCTCCAACCCACCCATTCATTCTAACTCTTCCCTCCTCACCTATTCACACCTACCCTTATCATACTTAATATCTCAACTTGGGAATTTTATTTAACTACCACCACAACATGGGAGTCTTAATTGAGGTACCCCCTCATACTCGGTATTCCTTACTTGCATATCTTCCTCCATCCAATCCTCTTCCACTCACTTGGTTCTTTCCTACCTCTATTGACCAAATTCCTTTGTTTATCGCTTAGATTAGTTAAATTGTACTAAAGGAAATAAAGCAACTCAAAATATGTGAGGGTTTATGGACCTTGCGATGGGATGATGATGTGTGTAACATTCCCATTTTAATACTTTAGAAACAAGGGAATTTTTTTTTATAATAATGTTCTCTATTCTAAATAATCATAATTTAGAACACACATTCCATGCCAATCAATCTCATAATAGATAACCATATGCAGCTGTAATGACTCGGTGTAACACCGATCTCTCATTTCATGACTCGGTGAAACATCGATCTCTCATGTTAACTCATTGAATTATATACTAGGTATACTCGGTTCTCATACCCTTTTCGGGTGTTAAGTGTTATGTTTAAGAGGCCTATTTGAATACTTGTTACCAATATTCATCTGAAATATCACTTCTTAAAACTAGGTGACATAGGACAACGCAACTAAAGAACTTGCAATATACTTTGGCCAAATATTTACAACATACTATTCATGTTAATATTCCTAGATGACATACTCATCAAACGAAATACGTCCTTCACCCCACTTCATTTGTTATCTAGAATGGTCTTCACTGACTCCTGTCAGTCCACTTGTTCAAGGTTTAACCCTAACTAAGGTTAACAACATAGTCTAGTGTAGAAGGCTACTCGCGGTGACTAAGGGTACATAGACATACTCAATCTAACTAAGTCAATTGTGTGTCTAGTTATCCTAAGTCGTCGTGAGTTTCCCCAAGACTAGATCATACTTCCAACCTAACCTAGGGTATAAATAAGATCAAGTCGAGTTTATGTAGATCTAGATGATTAAACTCTGAAGGGTGTTGCAACATGTCAACTGCAACATAGTACCCTCATTAAGACCCAAGTCTTCACAGAGGTACGGTGCTGCAGTTGGTGTGTGCCAACATCCAACAGAGTCATCCCACCTGGATGTACATGCCCAAGAAGAAGTTAATTACTTAATTATTTTCTATAATTAAAGTCTAATTACAACAACCATGCTAAATTCCTAGTTTCATTAACCATTAAGGTTGCCAACAATAAATGAATTGTAATTGCTTTGTAGAAACATCAAGATTGCTTTTTATTCATTAACTTCCTAATTTAGGATTCAACTTTTAAAACAATCAACATACTAACAATATGGTTCACTTATTTGACTTAACCATGACTTAGCTTGTTTAAGTTCCGAATCAAATTCTTTTATAATAGACTTCATTGAAATGAAGTCTACTATTATATATTTATATATACCTTTCATTTGTTTTATTCATATTAAGGTATTAGTCAAGAGGAAGTACATCTTCCTCTTTCCAAGATGACATTAGGTTTAATTCCAAAGGATTCTAAAACAATCCTGATTATCATTTCGAATAGTTGTCTTCTTTTTTCTTATTAAGAATTAGGGTTCATTGTAACCTCTTAACATTATACAAGTTATCATAATGGATTTGTTCTTCCATTAACATCATTTTAATAAACCATAGTGATTTAATTAAATGATCAGCCATGAATTCCAACTTGATAAGTTACATTTAAATAAAGGGATAGTGTATCTAATTCCCTTACCACCTAGTTCATTTTATTTCAACCCGAAAGGGTTCAGTTCAAGAAGTATATATGTAAAAGAACAGAGATAAGAATATCACTAATACTCACTGAATATGTAAAAAGATGACACATCAAGTACAGATAAACCCACAAACTTTTCCATTTATCGGGAGGAATTTATACATTGCAAGTACCAATACTTCAGACATCTTTAGTGTCAAATAACAACAATAAGCTCTATAAAATTACAACTTTCCCTTCCAAAAATACATTTTAATATTGAATCATATTTCCCATAAGAGAGCTAGTCTTTTGGTAAACAAAAGTAACATCATAAAAGATCTTGTCTCCTTTTTACCACTTACGAAGTCCATCTGCAAAATTTTCTAGCATGGGTCAGTTTAGTGAACTGAGCATGATAAGCACTAAGCATTAAAACAATATGATTTTAACTAATTGTTTCATAAAAAGAACTTTGTTTTTATGAAATAGTTAAAGCATTACAGAAAGACACATCAAGAAATAAGCAGTCATAAGAGGGAGAAACAAAATGATAATCCATATCAACATTAAGAAAAGATCATGGTGTAATCAAAATCAATGTTCACCAATGATTTCATAAAGTAATTATTTCAGATAAGTAATATTTCAACAAGATCACTAACCGCATTTCATCTACAGATATTTATGATTCATCTCTTGATTCGTTCCATCTAACCCAAAAGAAAAAGATACTAACTCTAATGATTCATAGAAATATAATTACTTTAATGGAACAATGATTCAAATTACACAACATTAACTTACTTCATCCTAGAATATTTAATGCCAAGCTCAATTAACTTTATGATAAAATTTAGGATGAACCAAAAACACCTTAAAGTAAGAGTTTCTTATTTAAGAAACTAAATCCAAGTTCAGAGTCAAACTCTAGCCTAAATTTTAGGATTAGCATCAACAGTTTGACAAAGGATAAATTTAATTTACATGCACCTAGAAATTAGTCACACATCCCTACCAATGTAATAGTCAAGAAGAAGAAAGAAAAGATTTATCCACCAACTACCCACCCTATAAATCCTTCAATGTAATACAAACCGAACAGGTCAGCTCCTTACACAGGAGTAATACAGTGGGAGAAGGAACAAAAGAGAGAAAGGGAACAACCTATATCTACCTTCAGAGTTCGAAGAGGACGGTATTGTGAATACCTTAACTCATAATAGAAAGAAAGGATAACAACAAATAAAGATGAGATAATATCTCATTATTCCTTCCTTAAAAGAGGTATAATTACCAAGATTGAAAAGAACTGAGATAGATTTGATTGTCCAAAGCCAAGAAAACATTCAACTCCAACAACCAATGAAACACAAAGAACTTTTTGATATTACAATCGACATCTATGACTGCAACATGAAAGTCAGAAACTGAAAATGATGTTTTCCCAACTTACAAACTAGAATAGTAACTGTAGCGTAAAAGCTACAAACTGAAAAATGGTTAATCATAAGCTTACAATTAATAACAGTATCTAAAGCATACCAAACCAATAACTGAACATTACATTCCTTCCAAACGTTAAAAGCATCAGCTCCAGAAGTTTCTCAAGTTTTCCCAAACAAAGGAGAGACAGAGTAACGTTGAAGTAAATTACCCATTTTTGGCCATGATTTCATTTTAAAGTGACAACACACACAAAGCTTACCCATCCATTGATGGTGAAATGAAAAAGGTGAGATCAATATTTAACAGTTGAAGTTTCCATTCAAGCCAACCTAGATCCACATACTTCACAAGAATCAAAGGAATAGACTACTGGTTCAGGAAGAATGAACCCAACCCAAATTTGACCACAAGGAGAAACAACAAAACAACAACACGACCCCAAGTCAGGTGCTCGAAGTTGAGCTCAAAAGAAGTAATACACTAACAACATTATAGTCTATTTCCTCCAAGTGTTCATTCATTTAGACAGAGTCAAGTTACTCTAAATTTCAACCGAAGGTACCTCGGGTTCCTACTGAAACAGTTGTTCTTCTGATTTAAATAAGAGAACCAGTCATACAAGGCAAGTCGATCCAAGAAAATAAACCTTGACCTTTATTTTCCATAAACCAGAAAAGATGTATTTGAATTCAATAATCATTCAACAAAATATGCAAGCAAGATTAACTATCAACCATGCTAAATAGATATATTGTTTTGAGGAGATTCGTTCAAACCCAATATCAGACAAGTCACTAACAAGTCTTCTCACAACTTTATAGGAGTAAGTAAAGAATCAACTTCATTTAAGTTCAAGCAGAAGTTAAACATGATTCTATCATTTTTTTCTAGCAAGGGAGAACAAAACCCGAAACATATTTCTTTCATAGCAGTAACTACTACTAACTAGTTTCAATACAATCCAACAAGAGTTCTCAAATTCAACAACTCAAGTTCAGCAGAAGTAAAACATGTTTACTATCATTTTTCAACAAGAAACGAATCCCAAAACATTTTTCTAGCATAGTCATGAATCATACTACCCAGTTTTAGTACAGTCCATACAGATAAAATGTAGAGAAAATAAGTTTCAAAAGCAATATTAAACATCACATACAAACTCATTTGTTTCCCAAGAACAGAGTTCTTTTAATGAATACATTTAGGAAAAATCAAAACAACTTAATGGGTAGAGCCTATCATGCCTGATAGATCTTCTTCTCGATTTGCAGATGATTTCCCAGCTGAGCCTCAAAATCTCTTCTTTTTCCAAGTGACGTACCCAGGTTCAATATTTCTACTTCTTCTTATACTTCCACAGGATCCAAAAATATCTCAAGAATGCCAAGAATACAGATAGATCAAAAATAGAACTACTAGGTTCAAGAACCTAAAACCCCATGCAAAGAAAAAAATCAAAATGAACTAAAGATCAAACAACCTTTCCAAAATTTTCCATGCATTTCTCCTAGGCATTTTCTTCGCCATAACCAAGATCAATTAATGTGAAGGAAAGTTAGTTTCCCTCCTAATTCTCCACGCCACACCATCCAAGTTTGGCGAGCCTTTAATTCAAAATTTGCATGCAATTTCCATTTAGTGGTGATGTCAACTAGGCATCCCCTAAACTCCCAATGCCTCCACCAAAATTGGTAGTCCGTAGCATTTAAACCAAAAATAAATTTCAATCAATGCCTTGAAAACCGACGCCACCGACCTACCATTTGCCAAATAGTCCATAGGTATCTTCTTAGGTTAGCAATAGTTTAGGTTAGATTTTTATTAGGTTAGAAATCAACCTTAGTTCCTAGGTAGGTCTTAATTACCTTAGGTTAAAATCCAAACTAGTATAGAACATCCCAACTTAGGTTAGGGTACCCATCTTAGTGATTCACTTATCGGTCTATGACCCTTATACGTTGCTCAACATTTAAAACATTTAACAAGAAGGCCCAAGCTTATCACCCTAAGGCCTGTTGTCGGTCAAGAACCCCTAAGAAGAATTCTTCACCATGGTAAACAAAACAAGTCACAGTCAAGCTCACCTTCCATTTCCGAATGACAAGACAACAAGACGAGTAGGTAAGAAGAATGAAGCATACCTTGGATCAATGGAATTGATCCAAGGTTTTGTTGTTTACATGAAATAAATTAAGTATACACAATACAAGTTCATCACCTTCTTAAAAGTGAATTTAAGCTATAAAGAGAGATGAATGGCATTATTTTCAAGTAAGTAGAATTCACAACCAAGAAATGATTCTTTTCAACAAATAATGAATTATCCATTGCAAACATGATTTCCTAAAATCATAAGAGTACTTCCTCCTAAAACAAATCACCTGTCAACATTTGCAAAGTCAAGAGTGGAATTCATCACCATAACAACCAGGTCAATAATGTTACAATGTGAACAAGTGCAAATAATGTAGAATTTGCAATAAAATAGAAACTAAAATGTTGGATATAAGATCAAAAATTAGATCTGATCTAAATAGATGTAAAATCAAACCAAACAGTGTGGGTTGATGATGACCCAAGACTACATAGGGCCACCAATGGCAACCGGTGTAGGATGAGGAGAAAATGCATAAAATGGGTCTATAAGACCTCTTGTGGTTGTATTTGATGTTGATGGTACACTAAGATGGCAGACAAGAACTTATAGAAGATATGGAACAAGATCTAACAGAAAGGATGCAAGAAAATTAGGAAAATTGATGGTGAATGCAATAAGATAGATCTTTTCGATGGAAACCAAAGTATGATTTGGTGGTGCCTTAGGATGGATAGAATAAATTTGGGATGACAGAAAGGAAGGATGATATGATTTTGATTTCGGATGGATGAAATATCATAAAGATGATGACGGGGATCTAAATGACAGAAAGTTAATATAATGGAGGTTGGGTTAAAAACAACCCGACATGGTTGGCGATGGACCGGACAAATCCAGGATAATATGTATGGAAAATAAAGGATGAGAAGGGAAGAATGAGGGTTGAGGCTATGACAAAGCTCCAAGGTGATTGATCGAAGACCCGCAAGAGGAATTTTAAGCTACATAACTGATGCAAGATGACGGCAAGATGACAAGAGGGCTTCACTCAAACATAAAATATCCAAGATCTCCACAATTATGAAAAGAGGTCTCTAAGATGAGATTAGTTGTTCTTTGAGAAGATCGAAACCTGCAAGAACAAGCCAAAGTTGAGAGAGACCTAAAATTCCATCCTTTTGGCAAGGAGGGGGTGAAGGTGGATTTATAGGGTCGACAACAACTTAGGTAGGTCATCAATGACTACGGAGAGTTGTCCACTTGGGTGGTGGAATGATGCCCAACTCAAGGAAAAATGGGCCCAAAGAGATCTGATTAGGGTTTTGGGTGATAAGGTCAAACTAATGTGTCTAGGGAAGATAAGAGGGTAGGTGAGAGGTGAAAAGCATTAAATAAAGGCAAAGGGATGATGAAATTATTAAATGTGAACCTGGGGATAGAAAATAGAGGGGCTTAAGGAGGATAAACAAATTAGGTGATGATTAATGGAGATTAGGGATAATTAAGATAGATAAAATAATGGGATGGGTAAGATAGGATTAAAGGTGGGAAATAATAATAAAATGGAATAAAATAGGTTTTTTAGTGGGAAGGAAATTTGAATAGGTGATCATGATGAAAGCGAGTGAACGTGGGGTGAAGAGGGTAACGCTAGTAAAAATTTGTGTCTACATTTTCACCTTTTTGTCAAGTGGTTTGTGTTGAGCAGGCCATGAGACAAAAACTATAAGTGGTGAGAAGATGATTGATGAGGTGTTCCCCCTCTAACTAGAGATTGACGACACGAAGGGAAGTCTATCACAAGTTTGAAAGAGATAAATTAAAGGAGGAAAGAGTGGAAAGGATGAGAAAAGAAATATGATGACATAAGATGCCCCAAACGAAGGTGAAAAATCATTGACAAGATAAAAATAGATCTTGTTATCCAAAATTCACCCTCAAGGTAATTTTGATAACATGCATCAAATTATTCATTCCTGAGCAAGTAGATTGATTCAAGGCCCAAAATCATGTTTTTGGGGGCCCTCGCTTCTCTCTAACTCTCCCATCCAAGAAGAAATCCCAACGAGTTAGAAAAAATGGAAAAAATGCAAAAATAAGGTTGCAGGATTGTTTTAAAGCATTTCGGGTCTGAAGGGTTCGGTCGTACCAAGGTTCGTCGTACCAAGCTTGGGGCTGAAATACAAAGAAAATCAGCTAAGTCAGACATTTTTGTCCCAGGCGGTCCACGGACACTTGGGACAAAAGTACGCGTGGGGGGACGCGAATCGACCGATTCTTGTGAGCAGTCCATTTCGGGCGGTTCGGAGATATTTGTCCCAGGCAGGACAGTTGGGACAAAAGTACGCGGGGGACGCGTGGGACGCGAAAAGGTGAAAAATCTGCAAACAGGAACAAGGAAGCATGAATCGGCTGAAGTAGGAGATTTTCGTCCCCAGGGACCGGACAAAGGTACGCGCGGATGCGGGACTTGAAAAGCGAAACGGTCGAAGGCAAAGAAGAAAAGTCAACGTTTGACCCGTGAAACTTCAAACGGCCATAACTTTTGACTCCGAGATCCGAGCTCAAATTTTAACAAGGGTAGATATATTTAATTAAAAGAAACATATTCGGCTCCAGTCAGTTAATGCTCATTCCTGTCAAATGACAGAAAACACCTGCTAGACCCAAAATAGCTGCCCACACTCAGAAGGCCATAACTTTTGCATTTCTCAACAAAATCACACAAAATTGGTACCATTGGAATCGTGGCTCTGAGCCTGACGCACAAAAATCAAGAAATTCTAGATTTGATGAGATATTGATTGATATTTTTCACAAAACGTGGACGGGTTCATAACAATGTTTTATTTGGTGGTTGGGAGTGCAATTAAGAGGCATGGTCATCATTCTTTCTCTGCTGCAGCACCTGGGATAGTATGGGGAGCCTTTTGCAAGTAATATATAATCATTTTACTCCATTTAATTCCTCTTACAAGTGGTTGAAGGACATATTTTGGGATTTCCATTTTCCCTCCTCTCTCTCTTCTCATCTTTTCTATAAATTGGAGTGTTGGGCTCATTGTAAAAGAGAGGTAGTTTTTGTAGAAAAGCTCTGCCAAAATTGCTTTGTGTTGCAAGCTCTTTTTGTGGACTCCTTGCATGGTGATCCAGGCCCTTTTCTTGTAACCGATTGAACTATGCGTATCGGAAGCAATAAAATATAAGTTTGTGGATGCATCTTCCCCTGCTGTGTTTTCTTGCATTCTTCTTTCCCCTTAACCTTGATTACAAGAATATTGTGTCTCTTATTATGTTCATGCAAGGATCCATTATCATTGTGTATGTTTTAAATATTGTTGTGAATGCATTTTTCTAGATTATGGAGAACCTGTCATCACCTCTTCTAGTGTGCACTTTGCTTCATATTTCACACATTTGGAGAATACTCTCACACCCTCCTTTTCTGGTGTATCACCGCTTTAGTGTAGGATTTCATTTTATGCATTCTCTCTCCCTAGTCCCTTGGAAATTTAGGTTAGAATAGTTAGTTTCCCTGCATTAGAGTAGATTGTGGCAGGTAGTTTAGGAGCAAGAACCAGCTTTCTCTGGAGGTCTATCTCAAGTAGCAAGTCCCACAACTTGGAGATAGTACCCATGTTATCCAATCACACCATGAGTTCAAGTATATGCACTTGTATAAACATTAGGGTGCTGTGATTTGGTGATAACAGATCCTAGAAACACATCTGCGGGGACATAGCACGGCTGTGATGGAGGCAACGTTAATAGCATACGAGACCACTCGTGTGAGTCAAAAAATATCACTACAATATGGATGGAATCCAATGGGAATCCACTCAAATGGATGGACAAAACCGTGGGAACAACGATTCGAAGGTAGTCATCAAAATATGTGTGAATAAATGTGAGTATGGTCAAAATAACTGACCTAAAAAAGGTGTGGTGGAAAACTATGTGATATCCTTCATACATGAGGAATTGAGCAAATATACATCTAGGTGGGACGAGGATAAAATATGACCACAATGGTAGACTTAAGATGAAAAATATGGTTCCCTGAGAGGGATCACAAATATGGTCACGAGATCGGGTTATGATATGCGAGTAAGGATACTTGATGAGATAGATAGATGAGAAAAAATATGGAAAAATGAGCCATGCAAAACAAGGAAAGGTGTGTTATAGGTGACACACCAATCTAAAGGATAGGAAAAATAGATTGGATAAAAATATTGGATGATAGATAAGGTAAGATATGATGGACAAGAATAGGCTCGATGAGGCATAAGATTGACAAGAGAAGATAAAATAGGATTGGATGCAAAAGATAAAACACTAGTTTGAAAAAGGGACCCCAAAGCTAAGAAAAACATTACGTCATCACAAGGAGTGCACGTAGAATTGATGTTCGAAATGGATAGGAGGTAAACAAGAAAATGAGCTAATCAAGGAAATGCACTTGTAGCTAATAGCGGTGTTAACACATAACCAACGATAGTTAGTTATTCCAAGGATCATGAGGGAAAATATGGAAAGTGAACTTATGAACCTAATGTCGAGATGATATAAGGGGTTTGGATGAAACTCATATGCGGGAAAATAGGTTCTCCATAGGTGGGTATATATAGGTCTATGCCCCAACTTTGTGTAATATGGTGCAAACCGATCAATGTAGGAAGCCTCCTTAGGATACTTAATTTTAATTTTATGCTTTGCTTTTGAGACTTTAAGAAGGATGATCAATGTGGGAAGCCTTCACTGCCATGGATATGAGATGGTAGCCATCCTTTGAGGGATTGATCTACATTTTGCTTTTGGATTTTGGATTTTTTAAACTTGGATGGCGGATATGATATGCATTATAGTTATCCTTCGAGGGATCAATCTGTACTTTTGGATATTTTTTCTTGTATGAACAAATGTCCTTGAAGGGAATAATCTATTTTTAGATAATATAGCTTTTGAAATAAGCATTTGTGATTTTTACTTTTTATGAAAGAGATAGGGATAACTAGGTAAACCACTTAGGAGGGGATAAAAAGTATACTAGTGACACATGTGGACCCTTAACGTGGTTCTAATATGAAAATAAGAAGGAGATGGATTTAATGATTGCGAGTTTCCACCTAAAAGCGGAACTTTTCCATGAGGAATGTGTTATGAGTAGAGCCATGTTGCCCATATTTAAGGTCACAAATAAGAAAGTGGTGGTATACCACATAGTTCCAAATCATTACAATGAAAGATGGAAGAGGCTAATGATGGATGCATGACCAATGAGATAGCTACGTGCATGATGGTAGGTATGTTAATAGTAGAAAGGCCACAAGTTCAATGTGATAAGAGGTTCCATTTTCGGTTTACCATCAAGAGACGATAAGTTCAAGATCCATACTTATGTATGATTATGTATGATCCAATCCAATTGGGAGAAAACTTTCCATGTCGGATCCATTTTAGAGAAGTGATAAAGATTAAAAGATATTAGGGAGCACAGACAATGTCATTCACGCCCATGGAGTGGTTGGGTGAAGAATTATATGTGATAGGGTTAAGAGCGAGGGGTGGATACTCCACTAGTGAGAGAGGTTGCATCACATTAAGCAACTTGGATACAAATATGGATGATCTAGTAGATATCGAAAGAGATGGGGTAAGATCATTAGAAGGAGAAGTAAAAATGACCTTAGGTTTGGATTGGATTCATTGAGGACCTTAAGGATGAGAAGGATTGGTAATGTGAATGGCATCGATGAAGAGGTGGCCTCCCTTTAGGAAAATTAGAGCTTGGGGGAGGGATTACGACGAATGATTTGGATGGAGAACCAGATTTAGATTATTTAGGGAGTGAGGATTCGATTAGAGCATTAGACTTGAATGTGGATGAGATGGAAGGAATAGGGTGACCTTATTCGATGAGAAGATCAGCATCTTCTATGATATTATGGATGAGAGTTTGAAGGGACTTACAATGTTTTGTATACGTGCACAAGGGTATGATGATAATCACAAACAATGTTAGAATCAAACCACTTGGGTTTTTGTCAAAGTGGATCAAAAGACGTGATAGGAGGAAGGATGATTAATGAGGCTTGGAGTAATATTTGAAATATTTGAGTATATGATATGATGGGGGGGATATTTAAGAAGAGGTTATAGATGAAGTGGATTCACGAAAAGTGGATGAAGGTAAAAGAGAAGGTTTGACTTGATGAGGCCTTATGATAGAATTTGATTCTATCTTAGAGTTAGAAGAAGAAGGTGATTGTGACTTGGATTTGGATTGGACAAATGGAGATGTGGATGATTTGGAAAGAGGATTAGGTAGCTTTTACTTAGATGTAGCTTTATTTATGAAGTGAGTCTTAGATGAAGGGATTAGCCCTAAGAGGGATGGGGATGCTCCTAAGAGTGAGGATTTGACACTAGATTGCATAGGAGGATTAGTCTTGGCAAGAGGGAGATCCAAATTTTGTGTGGATACATGAGTAGTTTTTGGATAGGTATGCCAACATTATTAGACTTTGGTCGTGAGGATTTTCCTTTAGAAGGAATGGTGAGGATTTAAATCGGGGGATCTGTAGAAGTAGAACTAGGTGTTGTGGATTGTGTCATAGATGAGGATATGGAAAGTGGAAGTAGTTTTTGAATGATATGCTTGATGAGATCAAGAGGGTTTGTAGATTGTATGGTTTTAGGACCGATTGGTTTTATATATGGGGTATGAATATCATTTGTGGTTGTCTTTAGTGGGGATATCCCGTGTAGTAGACGTTTCAAGAGATTATATGGATGTGGATGTGGATTCAAATGTTGATGGGAGTATACTCATAGTAATAGGTGTGGTTGATGTGGAGGTGGGTATAGATGTAGGTGTGTGTGGTGAAGATGTCAATATAGGTGTTAAGTTGGATATATGTGAAGAAATGGATGTGATAGGTTGGGATGTAATATATATGGGTGGGTTAATAGGTTGATTTGATGTTGATGTGGGTGTGATAATTGTAGATATGATTAGTGTAGATGTGATACGTGTAAATATAGGTGTGGATATTATTGAGGTTATGGTGAAGGGGTAGGAACTAAAGTAGAGATAAGTTTAGTTCATGAAGGAATGATGGGTATAGGGAAAGGTCCAAAATGGTCATGGGTACAATAGATGAAGAGGTGTAACAAGTAAGTAATGGTATTAGATCTAGATTTACGGTATCGATGGTGTGAGCATTACATGTATAAGAGGTGGGGTGGATTTTGAGTTGATGGTGGAGGGTTGGGGAAGGTTTGTTTAAAAACCTCACGGGGCTAATTAGATGATGGATTAGGATTGTCTACTTGAATGTCACCATATTTTTTTAAAATGTACTTTAACAACCACGTCGAGGGGATAGCAAGTCCCTCCTCTTTAATGGGAGAGGTTCCCTTATTGAAAGCAAGCGGCAAAACATATATACAAATGTAAAACTTTCAAAGCGTGGATTCCTGATACTTTGAAACGTTTTATGCCCAAAGATCATCAATACGAAAGGATAGAAGAATTAAGGAGATGAGGAAGGAAGAACATAACAATACCTTTAGGAAATATAGATGGAAGAGTATCACCTTATACGTATTGAACCAAGGAGTTACATAATAGAATCATTCACTTTCATAACCAATATAATTCCACAGACGCAAAGTTCCAAAAATCATATAAACAAGAACACAAAGTTTCCTATCATAAAAGATGGATGATTCCCAAGTTTCAGACATGAAAGAAGAAAAGCAGAGGAAGAAAGGGGAAAACTTCTATATTGATTACTTTGAATCTATTACCTTTACAGAGTCTCAAGATCCAACCCAAACAATGGCGTGGAAAAGCCAATAAATAGTTTCCAAGAACGGTTACATTCGGTTACAGAAAAAATGATGAAACTGATTCAAGAAACCATTCTTTGAACTTCTCAAACACCTCGGTCATTTCCATGCCTGGCGGAAAAACTAGACACTTTAAATCCCAGCCATCCACCCTTCCTTTGTAAACTTTAAATTTGATCCATCCATGTGGGAGATATTTAAATCCGAAGTGGCCTCATGACGCCTTTTGCATTTTTTGGAGAGTCGGCACTCATTTGGAACTTTGAAGTTTTTCCATTGAAGTTGTGCTAGTCGACACATGGAGAGCTCCGCCAGTTCTTTTATACTAATCCAATTCGGGCCTATTTCCTGCTTGAATTATGTTGACCCCTAGACACATGGAGAGTTGGCACTCATTTGAGTTTCTACTTTGGAATGCCTCATGAAATTACGACGAGATGACGCATGGCTCCACTCCGCTGATCTGAACTTTTCAAAGCCAACTCTATCTCTCCATTAACTTTGACCACATGGCTGAGGTGGCACTCATTTGGAGATTAGCCCTTTTGTTTCACTTCCAAAATTGTGTCATTGAGGCACGTGGAGGCTTTCACCAACCCACCCATACATAGTCAATTTTAACAATCATCTCTTTCTCTTTTTGGACCTGGCACACATGGAAGACTGACGCAAGTTTGATAACTACCCCTAGCTTTGACTCTTGAAGTTATGCCAATGAGGCACGTGGCACCATCCACTAAACCTTCCATACTTAGCCGATTTGGGCTTGTTCTGTCTTCATTTTGGACCTAGGACACATGGAAAGCCTACGCTTATTTGAGGACTATCCTTGGGGCATGCCCTTAGAGTTACACCATTTGGATGCGTGGAGGCTTCCATTGATGCTTAAAATATGGCAAAACCACATCCAATCAGAGATGTCCACATACTACCCGTGGATGCTGGGGAAAAAATTAACGGGAAGATACACTTATCATTCCCAACTGCGGGAAGAAAATAAAAAGAAGGGGAAAAACTCCACCATTACACCTAACTTTCAAATTATTCTCCATGGAATGGAAAACTACAAACAATACCAGGATTGACGATCCAATACTCCAAGGTACCGACTCAAAATTTTGAAACTTGACTTCAAAAGAGGGGAATTTTGAGGGTGAAAACAACTGGCTCTTTCTAGGGATGACTTGACAAAGGAACGAGGCAAGATCAAGAACCACAGAAAAACTCAAGGAAAGCAAACTAGTGCCTTATCCATTGGGAAAATAGAGTCAAAGGCAAACCAACACAGAAGACAAAACACACGAAAAAGGAAACAAACCAAAAAGGAAGAACAGAAACAAAACACAAAGGAACGAACCAAAACCAAAACACTGTACAAAATATATAGAAGGACCGCCTAGTCACCTAGGACTTGAACAACTTTAGATACTACCCACTATAAGGAAGTGGGAGAGGAGAACCATCCATGTAATCCAAATAGAATGAATTTTCTCTAGCAAAGTGCCTGATTTTAAAAGGACCAAGCCAAAGGGAATCAAACTTACCATGGCTTCCTCGAGGTTCATGCCTTTTGTCCCACAATGAGAACAATGTCTCCCACTTGAAAATCCATGGGTCTCTTTCTTTTGTCAAACAGATCTTTCACCTTCAATTGATGAGCTTGATATCCTATCAAAAACCTACAACCTATCTTCATCCAACTTCTAGAGATACATGATCCTCTTGTCCAAGGAATTGGAAAAACTTGAATCTTCAATAGCCTTCATTAAGTGCAAGGCTAGTAATTCCATTGTCACTGGTAACTAGGCTTCAACACCATACACCACTTGAAAAGGAGACATCCCAATTTCTCTTTTGGGTGTAATTATATCTACCCAGAGAGCATCATAAAGTTTCTTGTGCCAATTCCTCTAAGAGAATCATTGACAAGCTTCCAAATGATGGTTACCAGATTCTTATTTGTTGATTCTACTTGTCCATTCCCTTAGGGGTAGTAGTCTAAAGAGTGAGCAAGGGAAATTCCATAACCATAGCAGAAATCCATCATCTCAGAAGAAGAAAAATTTGAAGCATTATCAGTCACAATCTTGTTTGGTACCCCAAACCTTATCAATATGTTCTCCTTAATGAAATTACACACTACCTCAGAAGTAGTGCTTTTGACTGGGATGGCCTCTACCCACTTAGTGAAGTAGTTTGTAGTAGTTAGCATATGAGTATGCCCAACACTGGAGGGTGGGTTAAGAGTTCCAATGAAATCCAATCCCCACTTGTTGAAAGGGCTCATCAATCACTACTGGCTTTAGTGGCAAAGTAGCCAACTTAGGTCTCCCAACAAAAGTCTGACATGCTTCACACTTACCTACCCATTTGGATGCATCTCTGAACAATGTAGGCCAATAGTACCCAACACGAAGGATTTTGTGAGTAGTGACAATAGAAGAGAAGTGGCCTCCACAAGCTTGATCATGAAAAGCTGAGAACAACTTCTTCTATTTGCTCTTTGTCCACACACTTCAAGAATCTTCCATCTATGCCTCGCTTGAACAAAGCATTCTCCCATAACACATATTATGCAGACCTTAACTTAATAGTCCTCTTCTCCTTAGCACTCAAGTGGGATGGACACTCTCCATAAGTAAGAAAGTGTGCAATATCAGCATACCACTCATCTTGTTGAACTGAGGAAAAGGACAACAGGAACATCAACTGCTTCTTTGGACAATTCTGCATCATTCCTTTAAGCAATAAGCTCGCATAAGCCTTTACCCCTGACTAGCTTAGTTGGCTTGATATCTAGGTCATATTCTTGGAACTTTTCTACCCAATTTCCTCTCTTAGTTCCAAACTCCTATTGTGTGAGAATAGACTTGATGGTTTTATCGTGAAATAAGCACAACAAAGTGAGAATTAAGAATATAGAAACAAAACTGCTTGACAACTTTGACCACTGCAAAATCATGTTTCTCCATCATAGTATATTTCAATTCATGAGCTTTCAGAACATAGCTCATGAATGCAATTGGAAGCTCATGATCCTTAGAATTCTTCTGAGTCAGCACAACAGCCAAGGTATTCTCTGTAGCATAGCAATAGATGATAAAGTCCTTATTGAAATCAGGACATGCTAAGATGGGGGTCTTAGCAATGGCTTGCTTGATCCCTTCAAATGATTCCTTACCCTCAGAAGACCAACCAAATTTTTTCTTTCCTTTCATCATGTGAGAAATGCTCATAGTCAGTTCTACAAAATCAGGAATGAATCTCCTCAGGAAGTTGATCTTACCAAAGAAAGAGTGGACCCCCTTTTTACTTGTGGGAAGAGGAATCTACTGGATTGCTTGAACTCTTTCTAGATCTATCTTGATTCCCTCTTTGGAGACAATATGCCCCAACAGCTTGCCTTCAGTGACACAAAAGACAGACTTCTTTGGATTGAGAGAGACTCCATGTTCCCTGCACTTTTGGAGGACTGCTTCAAGGTGTTGAAAGTGATCTGCCCTTGTTTTGGAGAAAATAGTCAAGTCATCAAGGTACACAACCACACATTTTCCCTTCAAACTACTAAAATCCAAGTCCATTTCCCTTTGAAAGGTGGCACCAACGCATTGATAAGACCAAAAGGCATTCTCTTGTAAGCAAAGGTGCCCCAAGGAGTAGTGAAAGTAGTTTTGTGTTGATCTGGGGTACTACCTCCACTTGATTGTATCTAGAGAATCCATCTAGCATAGACAACATCTTAAAGCTTCTGTGACAACTTAAAAAACCTGATCCATCATGGGAAGAGGATAGTTTTCCTTCAAAGAGGCTTGATTCAAATTCCTGAAATCCACACAGATGTGAATTTCACCATTCTTCTTCCTGACATACACAATGTTGGTGATCCATGTTGAATGGTGTATAAGAAAGATGATTTTTTCCTTTAGCAACTTTTGAATCTCCTAAAAATAGTGCCAAAACCTTGGGATTGTACTTCCTTTGTTTTTTCTTGAAAATGTTTGATCCCAAGTTTCAGAGGGATAAAATGTTGCATCTCCTTTGGCTGAAAAAGCCTTGAGATCATCATACGAATAGGCAAGAACATCAACATACCTTTTTATTATATTTACACCTTCTTCTTCTCCTCTTGAGTGCAGCATTTCCCAATGTTCACCATCTTGGGTTCATCAAGACTCCCAATATTAATCTTTTCACACTCAGCAGACTACGAGCTCCTTGGGAAGTTTTAGACTTAATGTACCTATCATGCTTATCAAACAGGTCTTCCAAACTCACCATCCCTTTAGGGATCTTGTTACCTTTCAATTTGATGTAGCCATCTTGATCCGTCTCTTCCTTGATATCCCCTTCATTGGAAGATACACACTCTCTAGGCAAGGTCTCACTTCCTTCAAAATACAGCTAGTCAAAATTATCCCTTAGCTCCAAGAAAGAGAGAAAATGTTGATCATCATTGAAAACTTGCCAGTTGTTTGCATTATCTAGTACACTGGGCCTATGAATCATTTCAATGGTAAATTTATCCTGAGAGAAATATGGGTGAGGAATCATCAAATATCCTGAGACAACTAGAGAATCAGCTCTAGTGTTCCTTTCTCTTGGCACAACCTCAATGGAGAAAGCATCAAGAAACTCAATGGAATCCTAGACAAGATTTCTATAATGCTTCAATCTCCTATTCTTGACTTGGTAAAGATCCCTTACCTATTTCACAATAAGCTCTACATCACCACGAGCACAAATATTCTTCACTCCCATTTCTTTTTCCATGTTCAATCCAAGTATGAGTGCCTCATATTCAGCTTGTATTGTTTGTATTTTCAAAATAAAGCTTGAAAGAAAAAGGATGAATCTTCCCTTCTGGAGAGGTTAGCACTACACCAGCCCCAGAACCAGCTGAAGAGAAGCTTCCATCAAAATCTAGAGCCCAAATTCCATTAGGATCATGAATCACTCCCTTAGGAAGTTTTGCCTCATCTTGTGACATGATCATATAGTTACCATGCCCTATATCTTGCATAGAGTATTTGTGCTTTTGGGTCATCAGTCTTTTGCACAATGTACTCATTTGTTTCTCAGGTAGCAAGCTTCTTCATTTTTCCATTGACTGAGATCAAAGCATGCGACCAGTCCATTTGAATTTCCCTCCTACCTCCTTACAAAATTTCTACTCAGCAACATCCCATATGAGGGAGGAATATCAGCTACCAAAATGGTGGCTAAGACCCTTTTCTCTGGAAAAGTAGCAAAAAAAACTACTTATGCATCTTTAATTCTACCAACCAAAGGTACTTTCTTACTTTCCATGGAATAACAGGAACCAAAGGCACATGTTAGGGTTAGACCCAAGGCATGAGCTACCTTTGCAGACATTACATTATCTGATGCTCCTGAATCTATGACACAGTTACTGAGTTTATGGCCAACTATGAGAAGGGTCACATAGAATGGTTCAATTTTCTCATTAAGGGAAGTGATTGCAGCCACAAGGCTTGATTGAGGTGAGGAAGAGGGGTGGGAAAAAGGCCTTTAGAAGTACTGGATGAGACTTTGGATTTGGAATTTACAAATTTTACCATTTTAGCAAAAGCTTTTGGATGGGTCTAGTAAAACTCTTGCCTCTGAAATTTGGATTTTAGTATTTTTTAGGTGATCAATGATATCAAAAGATCCAGAGGTAGATGGAGCATCATTGCTAGGAACTTGAGGGACTCTTGATCTATCAGTTTTGGAGTTTGAATCAGAAGGAGTTTTGGAAACAAAAGGAGAAAAAGGGGAATTAGCATTACTCACCTTTTGTGTGGAGGTAGTGGGAATAGGAGCTCCTCTTCTTGTAACAACTGGGATAGTTATAGGAAGCTCCTTGGACTTCTTAACAAGCTACATCACTTTTTCTTTTTTTTTGTTTTCCCCCAAGTCATAACAACATATGACTCACTATTCATATCTACCACTCTTTCCTCATATTCATCTTCATCATCCATACCTTCAATGGTGAGGAAATGAACTTGAGACCCACCAAACTCTTCCAGTTCTTCAACTTCTTCTTCTTTTTCTTCATAGAGTTTAGTACACTCCTCATCATCAAGTTCTTCAACTTCACAAGTTGCATTGACTGAACCTTGATGGGTGGGCCTTCAATAGCCAATCTGGTCTGAGAAGCAAAAAAGTGGTTCCTGGGCTGAAAATTCTTCCTTGGAACATCTTGGTAAGGGGTATGCTGAGCCAATTGTTTCTTGAGAGAAATGAGATCATTTGCAAGCTTATGTACTAACTGATTAGAATTGGCTCTAGGGGAAGAGGAAAAGAAGAGGCTTTAGATTTGGAGGATTCTCTTTTTAGTTTACTAGACATGATCAAATCATCCTCAACACTGATAGCCAAACACTGATCAACATCCAAAGTTGTAAGGTTAGCTCTCCTTAGTGCATAACTCACTTCAGAAACTGGGCATTGAGGAAGAAGCAATTTTGGATTTGATCCACCAAACAAGTGTTCTGTGGAATTTTATTAATTAGCTTGTTGAATTTAGCCACAAACTCCCTCATAGGCTCAAATGGATCCTTCTTGATATGAGAAATTTGTGCTAACAGAGCATGCACATCCTCAGCAGGTTTGAAATGCTACTCAAACTGAGTTGTCATGGTATTCCAATTAGTGATAGACCCAACAGAAGATGGTAGAACCAATCAACAACATTGTCCTACAATGTCTCCACAAAAATCCTGACAAAGACATCTTCATGTTCAACCCCAAGAATCCCACATGCAACAATGAAGGTTGCGATGTGTTCATCTAGATGAACTTTCCCATCACCCCGGAACTTGGGAAAACTTTTCCTATTACCCCTAGGTAACTCATGCAATGGCTAAGGAAGAGCAAGAGGCCCAACCTATTGTCCCCAAGGCAAGGGAACTGCCATTTTTGGAAAAATTGATGAAGGGGAACTGAAACACCAACAAGTATCAAAGCACGAGATTAGGACTGAGATGCTCCTGAGGAACACTATCCTTGGAATTTTCTATCTTTAGTAGGAGGTGTGCTTGTAGAACGAGTTCTTCTATTCCTTCTTGTTGGAAGAGAGAAGTTTTGTTGCTCCAAAAATTGAAAATGGGGATCCTCAACCCCGAGAGCTTTCTTCCCACGTGTATACCATAGAGTCACCAGACCAACAATGATCTTGAAATTGTTCTTTTAGAAAGGGATCCGTTTGAAATGAAGTCCCCAGTAGAGTCACCAAAAACTGTTGGGTTTTAAAATGTACTTTAACAACCACATTAGGGGATAACAAGTCCTCCTCTTTAATGGGAGAGGTTCCCTTATTGAAAGCAAGTGAAAAAATCATATACAAATGTAAAACTTTCAAAGTGTGGAGTCTTGATACTTTGAAATGTTTTATGCCCAAAGATCATCAATACGAAAGGATAGAAGAATTAAGGAGATGAGGAAGGAAGAACATAACAATACCTTCAGAAATATAGATGGCAGAGTATCACCTTATACATATTGAACCAGGAGTTGTAAAATAGAATCATTCACTTTCATAACCAATATAATTCCACAGATGCAAAGTTCCAGAAATCATATAAACAAGAACACAAAGTTTCCTATCATAAAAGATGGATGATTCCCAAGTTTTAGACATGGAAAGAAGAAAATCGTAGAGGAAGAAAGGGGAAAAATTTTTGTATTGATTACTTTGAATCTATTACCTTTACAGAGTCTCAGGGATCCAACCCAAACAATGGCGTGGAAAAGCCAATAAATAGTTTCCAAGAACGATTACATTTGGTTACAGAAAAATGATGAAACTATTCAAGAAACCATTCTCTGAACTTCTCAAATGCCTCGGCCATTTCCATGCCTGGCAAAAAACCAGACGCATTAAATCCCAGTCATCCACCTTGCCTTTGCAAACTTTAAATTCAAGCCATCCACGTGGGAGAGATTTAAACTCAAGCGGGCCTACGATGCCTTTGCATTTTTTTTGCCTTTGAAGTTACGCCAGAGCTTCACACTCATAACACGTGGAGAGAGCTCCACCAGTTCTTTTATACTTAGCCGATTCGGGCCTATTTCCTGCTTGACTTATGTTGACCCCTAGACACGTGGAGAGCTAGTGCTCATTTGAGTTTCCGCTTTGGGAACACATCTTGAAATTACGCCGAGCTGATGCATGGATCCTCCCTTCCATCCTCTTGACTTTTCAATGGCCAACTCTATCTCTCCATTGACTTTGACCATGTGGCAAGCTGGCACTCATTTGAGATTGGCCCTTTGGTTTCACTTCCAAAATTACGCGTTGAGGCACGTGGAGGCTTCCGCGACCCACCCATACTTAGTCAATTTTAATGATCGGCTCTTTCTCTTTTTTTGACCTAGGACACATGGAGGATTGCCGCAAGTTTGAGAAATGCCCCTAGCTTTGACTCTTAAAGTTACACCGATGAGGCACGTGGCATCCTTCCACTGAACCTTCCATACTTAGCCTATTTGGGCTTGTTATGTCTTCATTTTGGACCTGGGACATGTGGAAAGCATGTGCTTATTTAAGGACTATCCCCTGGGCCCCGCCCTTGGAGTTGCACCGTTTCGACACATGGAGGCTTCCACTGATGCTTGAAACATGGCCAAACCACATCCAATCAGAGATGTTTCCATGTACTACCCGTGGATGTTGGGGAAAAATTAACGGGGAAGATACACATGTCATTCCCAACTGTGGGAAGAAAATAAAAAGAAGGGGAAAAACTCCACCATTACGCCCGACTTTCAAATTGTTCTCCATGGAATGGAAAACTGAAAATAATACCAAGCTCGACATGATCCAATACTCCAAGGTACCGACTCAAAATTTGTGAAACTTGACTTCAAAAGAGGTATATGACTCCCTAAGAGGGGTATAGTTAGGTGGTGGTATGGGATCTCTTTGTGGAGGCTCTGTGTGAGAAGTGGAGGAAGATTTGATCATGATGGTGTTAGCAGCATTTTTGGATTTGTCACCGTGTGCAGGAAGACTTAGTGAACTCGAGTTTGGATTGATTGGATCAAATTTTAAGATGGCCTTGCTAAAGGATGTGAAGTTCAAGTTAATGAGCCACGGTAAAATCATCTTCAAAGGTTTGGAATGATTGGGTTTAAAGAGTGGAGGATATATGACTCACACAAGAATGTGAGAAGATTTCAATAGGTTTAGTTTATGAAAGGGAGAATGAGAGTTTATTAATGATACCATGCTATCATGCAATGAAATCTATGAGAAAATCATCATCATATTGTCTAATGGCATATAAATTTGTGATAGTGATCTTATGCACAATATTTATTGAAAAGTGTTCTAAGAATAGTTGCACAAGTTGGGTGAATGAGAACAATGAACTTCATGGAACTCCATTATACCAATCTAATGCAGGACTAGATAACGCTATTGGGAATGTGTGAAGCATAAGATCTTGATCATGGGAAATTAAGTAGCATGCATTCCTAAAGGAACAAATATGTTGTTATGGATCCTCCTTACTATTGAATTTAGAGAATTTTGGTAATTCCCAATGAGGAGGATAAGGTTTGATAGGAATAGATGGATTGATAGGTTCATTACAAATTTGATCATATGAGAATGTGGTTTTGGATCCCAAAGTAGTGGCTTCAAGGTTAGCCATTCTACTCAATAATGCTTGTAAGGGATCATTAGATGGATGGGGCTGTGATGTTGAAAGATGAGATTGTGATGTATAAGTAGATGGATTAAGTTGTTGATAAGTTTGATATGTTTGAGGATGTATTGATGTTAGTGGAAGCGGTTGATAAGGTTAAATGTAATTGATAGGTTGTGATTGAATGGGTTGTGAAAAAGGTTCTTATTGAGATATGGGGATGTGATAAGATTGATGAGATTGAGTGGGATGTTGAGAGATTGTGACATTTTATTGATTTTCTATGGGATGATTTCAAATGTAAGTGATAGGTGGTTGTGATACTTGACTAGATTGGTTAGGAAGTATGTAGTGAAAGGGATCTTGAGGAGGAGGTAGATGAGTTTGAGTTGATTTAGATAGATGAGGCTATTAAGTGATTACATTGGTAGTAGCATAGGAAGTTGAGATAAGAGGAAAAGTTTGATTAATTTGTTTAGATGTACGAGGAAGAAAGTGAGACACTTGTGAAGTTTAGATGGGGGCACAAGTGACCATAGTAGATAAGGAGATGATGGGGATAGAAGAGGTGACAGTGGTGTTAATATGAGCCAAATTGGGTGGAATATATTTCACTAATTAAGTGGATTGATTCGTTGTGATGGATTTACTGAAAAGATATTCACAAAGGATGACGAGATTAGCATCAAGGAGTTCTTGAAACTCCTAACATCTACAAGGGATAGTAGGAGGTCCAAGAGTCTCTAAAGGAGTAGCAGATGGAGGCGTAGCTAGACTAGATGAAATGGATTGATGAGAAATAAAAGGATTGCTTTCCAGATGAGGACCATTTTGGATGACACGGGTTTCATGAAGAGAGACCATAGAAATAAGGGGTTGGGAGACCAAAGGCATGGTGAGCATGGGTGTAGAAGAATCGGTGGTGAGTGTGGAAGTTTGATGAGATAGATCGTCGAAAGTAGGGATGTCATTTTATAAGGTAGATTGTTGCGTTTTCTTGGCCTAAGAACAGGTGATCACATGCATAAAACAGAAAAACAAGAACTTATATAGTTTATTAATAAACAAGTCAAGCAACAATTTTTGATCATCTTGATTATTAGATATGTGGAAAGAAATGAAAAATGGGCTTGAAGGTTGCCTAGGAAAAGACAATCTATGGATGTTTTCAGGTAGTTTTGGATGGATTCCTTAATATACCTTAAGGTATCCGAGGAACGAATCTAAGAAAAATTTGTAACATGGCTTGAAAACTATGGAAAATTTCCTATTGGGTGATTAAATCCCAATAGTTCCACCTAGGAGGAAGTGTTTAGATGTGTAAATTGGTGTGTGTGTTTTTGGATGTGTGTGATGAAGTGTATGCAATGTGTTAAACCCCTTAGTTAAACTAGATTTCCAAGCAATAATGAAGGGTTATTTTGGATCCAAAACAAAATGTGTAGATTATGTGAGTAGTAGAAAAGTTATGTAATGAAATAAATGAAAGAGATAGGGAATTAAAACAAGTAAAATATGGATAACGATTTTCATTTTGAACTGAATTTTTAATTTTTAAATAAGAAAGCAAAAGCCAATCCAAGCAATCCACAATTCAACACAAGCAAGAAAGCAAGCAACACTCCTTCCTACAAGGTTAGTAGAAGAAAAATGGAATAAAATGGAAATGAAAGACTCACCAAGGAAGGGTGGGTCCCACCGAGCGTGCCAAAATGTTGACCAAATTGCCTCATTCCTACTCAGATTAGTGAACTAGTACTAAAGGAAATAAATAAAATAAAAATATACAAGGGATTATGGACCTTGAGATGGGATGATGATGTGAACGTGCACAAATAAAAGAGATCCTTCTCCACAGTGAGCTAAGTAGCCTACAAATCAAGATAACTCAATGTAGACACAAAATCATGCACTTTACTATTATTATACTGCAAAGTATGTTGTTTTAAAGATGGATCTTACATAAGAAAAGTATTCATTGATGACCCATTCCATAGTCCATTTGTTTGTCTTGTTGGTCTTTTGTTGCTTATTTGTCTTGCACATTTATCACTCATACACAGAGTTCTGGTTAGGTTACAAGGATCCATGTCTATCAGTTCTCACTCATTTTTCGTCACTTGTCTCTGAACACTAGCGCCTGTGGTGACACTATCGTCAAGCACTCTTGTCCATCCTGGGCACCCATGTCCTCTTTGTGTTTGATCTTATTTTTTACATTTGAGGTCGGTATTTTTGGTTTTCCCTCCCATCTCTTGAGGTATTAGTTAGCATGTCGGTCATTAGTGTCAAAATTCAAGCCAAAGATCCCTATATAAACACAACATACATACCATTATATATGCGAGACTATTTTTATCAAGGGATAACTATCTACATCAAGCAAGAGACTGCATTTGGGCCATTACTTTGCATACACACTACATAGGAAGGGTTTACAGGTACCCTAACGATCTAAGTGCAACATACACCCGACAAAAGGTAAATAAGTGTAAAGCCCTCGCTATCATTTTGGAACCAGTTTCCAACATTTTCTGTAAACCAGGGAGCCTAGAATCCGGACGAGCACCCCATGCACCCCCATCCTTCTCTAGGTGCTACAATCTAGCTGATTCCACCTCTGTTGCACTTTTTGTGTTTCGTTACAATGATATGCTCTTCTATTTCATCACACTTTGCTCGGTCCCGTGTCTCTGCAAGGTAAGAAAAATCAAGGCAAGTGCCTTATCCCTCATATGTCCTTTCATTAATAAAATTAAATAAATTGTTTAGCATTCATATTTTAGTATGTTTCATTTACTGATAGTTTTGTACATTTATATTTTAATTGAATCATTTTGGTGAGCCCGTAGTGTAGAACTATTTTCCTAGGATCCACTAAAAACCCTAATGGCTAAGGATAGCTCTTCTCCTTCTCGTCTCATCATGCCTCATGTGAGTATCAATCCTATTTATGATGAAGCAACTATTGTTGAACTCACTTCCTTATATTGTGATGTCACTCTTCCATATCATATTCAACAACTCTTGGCTAGCAAATTTTATGTGCTGCTAGCTTTGATAATTCTACTATTGGCATTGTTTCTGATCGATGAGATTTACTCATTGCACACCTTGTTATATAGTTAGCCACACTCCTCCTTCTGAAATTTATAATGAAAACTTAGATGATGTTATTATCAATTTCATGCTTGGTCTTGATGATAATAAACATGTGCATGATGATTCTCATACTAATCACAATGATACTCTAGCTACATCTCATACTTCTCCTATTTCTAAAAATTCTTCTCATAATGCATCACATACTAGTTCTCCTACTCCTTCATTCTATGTCGATGATACACTTAATGATATCCTTCTATTTGAATCTTTGTTTGATTATGATGAAACATTTGATAGTCAAGATTCTACTTCTTTACATACTACTGAGTGTGAATCTCCTAATCCATTGTCATCTTCTTCTAAGATTGTATCTAATAACATGCATGACTCATCTCCATCTATTATTTCATCTCCTCCTATCACTTCATCTTTGTCTATTAGTTCATCTCCTCCTATCACTTCATCTCTATCTATTAGTTCATCTCCTCTTATCACATCATCTCCTTCTATCACTTCATCTCCTAGGGATGTTTTTGATGCTAGTCCTATTACTTCTATGGATGTTCCATGTCCTTCACCACCTATTACTTCTTTGGCACCAACATCTAGTGTGCCCTTAGCATCAGAATCTCCTATGTCTCCTCTTGATATTCCTATGATTACTCATAATGGAAAATTACAACCACTTAACACATTATTTCCATCCTCTATTATTCCTTCATAGGATATCTTGTCCCTCATGCATGTTGTCGGGAACTTACAGTATCAAGTCCAATATCTCACATTAGAAATCAAGGCCTATTATGCTTCCATTGATAATAATTCATTGCATGGAAATCCTATTCCCAAAAAGATTCACAACTCAACATTTCCTAAGGATTTTGTTATGCCTACATTTTCATGTTTTGATGGTATTGGAAATCCATACTTACATCTCAAGAATTATCATATGGCTATGGCTTCATATTCTAATGATCAACTGTTGCTCAAATCCTTTCATTATAGTCTTATAAATGACGCTCTCCAATGGTACACACATCTACCCTTTGGAGCTTTAGAATGATTTCTACATTATTGCAGGGCTCTTCCAATTATGCTCTCTTTTATCACCCGAAGCCCCTTTTTCCTTCTAATATTATTTTGTATTTTTTTGGGACTGAATTTTACCTAAGTATGGAATTAGACGTGGAGGGTATCCATGTGTCCCTTTAGCGCATTTTGGAGAAAGCACAAAGAATGGGAGCCTTCAAACAACGAGAATTAACCACGTGGTTAAAGCGTGGCAAGGCAGCCCAAGTGGGTTGAAAATTCAAGACAAAAGAGAAGAGTGCACAGGCCTCCATGTGTCGCCCAAGCACAGTTTCAAAAAGAGAGATAAATGAATAGGCCCCAAAACTATGCAAGGTCTCCATGTGTCATACAAGGAAGCTACCACCATCAAAAGGACCAACTAAAGAAGCAAAGGACTTGAGGTTCGGCGGATTGAATGCGATCTCAAGTCCTAAAACATGTAATTGAGATTTTATCCCATGGTTAGAGATCACGTAGGTAGAAACTAAATGCGAACGGTGGAATTATTGATTGGAGACACGTTAGAGAAAGAGCCATGGGGATCTATAAGAGAAAGTTTGTATGTCGGTAAGAAAGAGAGAAAAAACAAGTTCCAGAGCTTTAGAGGAGAATATTTTAGGTTCATTCCATTGTGTTCATTGGCCTTAGCAAGGCTCTGTTGTAAGGAAATACTATAATCTGTGCCATTCTGGCCTTATGTACTATTTTTCTCTATAAATAAGAGTTCTTGTTTTGTGCACTAAAAAGTTCGCAATATTTTGTGTCCTTTATTTCTTCATGTTTGCTCTTATTTTAGTTCTTGATGAATGTTTAAATATCTATCGTGTTGCATGCCCTTAGATATTTTACATAAATATGTTCTTTGTGCACGTGATTATGTTTTAGTTTCATCTATCCTTTGATGGTTTGAAATATATTCGAAATAGTTGATCATGCTCGATTCTCTTCAACTAATCTAGTAGTTATTTCAATAACAATCTGTGTTATTTTAGTAAATATTTGGTGCATCGCCTTAGATAGGATTTACATATTGTTTTGTTTTCTTTCTAACCCTTATCTCAATCCAAATAAGAGAAGATCCAACTTCTATAAAACATGGAGGTTATCTTAGGGATCAAGTCCCACATCCCTGAGATTTCCCACAACTTTGGTGGTTCATCTACAAAGATAATCATCAACATTTTCTGGCACACCCGATGGGACAAGCAGTGAAAGCTTAAAATTCAAATGTTGTTAGGTTTGGTGTGTGACATAGCAATTTCTAGCCTTTGGAGGCTCTGTAACTACACATTTGGTGACTCCATTCCAAATATCTAATGGTTTCAATGATCTAATGGTTTAATCCTCTCTAGTTCATGAGAAGGATTCAAACAAGGTCGAGAACAAGAGAAGAAGGCATATTTGAATATCTGCAGTTATCCCTAGGAAGAAGAGGTAGAAAAATTCAAATATCTCCATCTCCTCCAAACTCGAACTCTTTCAACACCTCCACCTAGTAGGCCCTTCTTACAATCCACTAGAGTTCTCAGACCTATCATAATGGCTCAACACCTCCTCCTAGACAGTTCATCTTGTGGAATCAGGGAAACCCACTCATCTTTCCAGTACCTCTAGCAACATGGAATCCCATCCCCACAAATACACTAAAGGCACTTGCCTAAATTCAATGGTGAAGACTTCAAGACCCCAGAGGAACATCTTCAAGACATTATGGAGATATGCACAGTAAATTACATCATGGAGCAAGATGTTGCCTTAAGGACTTGTTGCCTCCTTTAAGGGAAAAACTCTTGACTGGTACAGGTCTTTGAATCCTAACTCTATCGGTAGTGTAGGGATCAATTTGGAAATCTATTTTTAGAATATTCAGTGAAAAGGAGATAGATCTTCACTCCTACAACAACTTATCAATATCAAGAAAGCTCCACAAGAGCCCATGACTGATTTCAATACCATATTCCATAAGACATGGAAAAGGATTCCAGTTCTAGCTAGACCACCTGCAGGTATGGTTATTTTCTTTTATCTAAAATCTATAAATTTAGATATTTCATTATGATTTAGTCATTAGGAGGATATTCTTTGCCACAAGCATACGATATTGCAATCTAGGCTGAGAATAACTTAATAGATCTTGGGAAACTTGCCCCAAAGATAAATTTGTTAGTGTATCCTAAGATAGCTCCCCTTCCTCAAGTGCAGACCTCAATTTCTACCCAAACTCTTGCATCCATATATAGCTACCCATCCTCTCAAGGATCCACTTGCTCCCAATACAACATCTTCTTCTTCTTCTTTTTAGGATGGAGGAAGTAAAAACATCCTTAGGAACTTCTCTAACGAGATAGTTAATCTTAAGAAGAATCAAAGCACATACCCAAGAAAATATTATCAAGGCTATCAAGGGGGTAGACCCGCTTATCCTCCACAATATCAAAATTCCTAGAGACCACCACTGGCACATCCATCTAACCAAATTTTCCCAATACCAACACCACTCCAAACGCTCCCACCCAATAGTGGGAGAGAGATGATTCTAGGACAGAATAATTTGGCGGAAGATCCCAATGCTTGGTGTTTCCCTTGCAATATCCCTCATATGCCAAGATATTTCCCCAAGGGAATCTATAGATAAAGGTAGCAGAGCAAAGAGCAAGGGAAGGCTATGAGGTCAATGCTTTCAGACCTTACCAATCCCTAAGAATTCAAAACGTAGCCTTAGTTGCGTAAATGCAAGGGATGTCCCTAGAACAAGAGGCAGAGATTGTGCCTGAACATGCACTTTTATCTTGGGTTGAAGGAGAATAATTTGTATTCACAAACAAAGTACCCATTTCTAAGAATCAAGTACAGTCAAATTATAACACTCGCGCCAAGAGGTAAATGATGGAATCTGCGATCCTGTGCCTACAACAACAAATGGAGCAAGGAAATAATCTCTGACATTCACTTCCCCTCCGCCCACAGCTAGACAAGAGACTCTAGTAGCCACTCAAAATCAAGGGACCTTCCATCCAAAGGGCCGAGAGGGTGAAATACCAGCAAGTCTCCAAAGTGCAACCGCTCAGGCTTTGATGAATGTAGTCGAGCAACTTAAAATGGCGTCGACTAATGTATCCTTATGGGATATCTTGGGAATTCCAGAACAAAAGGAGTTGCTTCAAGAAGCTGTTGAAATCTAGTGGTGGCCCAACTATGACCAAGAAGGGGAAAGAGCAACTCAAAATGACCCAAGCTCAAACAGAGTCAGTGTTGATGAACCAAAAAGAAGAGGTAAGTAAACCGAGACCCCAACCCTTCTTCATGACTCTTATAATTGGTAAAAATTACTACATAACTCCATGATAGACTTTGGCGCAAGCACTACGGTCATGCCCAAATCAATTATGGATGCCTTGGGAATTAAATATGAGCCCCTAAAGAGAGGATTCATGTAGCTAGATGGGAAATCAGTTCAAACCATTGGTGTTATTAGAGGTCTCCCATTATAGCTCTATTCCTACTCGAACATAACTATTTACGAATATAGTGGTAATTGATGTTCTAGTCTTCGAACTATGTCTATCCCATGATTTCATGACTAAAATTGGAGGCTACATGTCCCTTGATTGGTCTCATCTAATTTTATGACTAATTATGGATCTAAAATGAAGTTACTATAAGAACCCCTCACCCAGGAACACATTACGGATCAAGTGGCCTCAGGTTTTGAGGCTTCACATGCCATGATCACTAAGGAGGAATAGTCCTATATGGATGATGGTGACCATCAAAGTGGAAACTATTTGATGGACTTGTCACCCAGAGATCCCTTCAAAAATTTTGATTCCACTAGGTTAATTACTTATGTGATCTTTGATGAGAATCCCAACATCCCAAAGATTATGAGGGAAGATAGTAAAAATGAAAAGAATTCCAAAAAGGATTCCCAAATGTGGACTCTACATTTTAATGGAGCCTAAAGCAGGAACGAATTAGGATCTAGAATATTTCTATCTTCACCAAATGGAAGGAAGATACTCCAATAATTTTTCTTCCACTTCACTTACACCAGAAATGAGGTAGAGTACGAGGCTTTAGTGCATGGCTTAACATTGGCATGAAAAGAGGGAATACAGAGACTGAGATTCTTTGGGGAATTTGAATTAGTAGTGACACAAGTTAGAAGCACTACTGCAAAGTAAAAAATCAAAGGATGAGGTCCTATCATCACAGGGTATGGGATCTTATTGAATAATTTGAGACATTTGACATTAAGATTATACCTCGAAACCAAAACATAGAAGCAAATAGAATGGCCCATATCATATCACAATTAGACTCACCCGAGGATCTAATGACAAAAAAATACTCGGTAAAATTGATCATCCACCTATCCATACCTAATAATGTGGATCATTGGCAAGTCTTCGAAAGAGACCAATAGATATTGCTCTTCTTACAACAATCTGAAGAGTTTGTAGATCAACTCCAACCCAAAATTGAAGAAGCATACGGAGATCAAGTCATCCAGCTCAAAATGAACAAGCTTCCAAAAGGACTGATAATGTTGGAAATTCTTTTTGACTTCGATGATGCTAATATAGACAGGAGGAAGTTCACGGCGGTCAAGGAAGACTATGTCAAGTTAGAAGTAGCCAATGGGAAGAAGTTAAAGGTTGGGAAATTAGTCACTCATAAGGAGAGAGAGAGAGAGAGAGAGAGAGAGAGACTTGTGGCTCTATGCCATAAGTATGATAAGGTAATAGCTTGGACTTATGAAGATCTACATGGGTATAATAAGGACATCATCTAACATACTATTGATCTAGAAGAAGGGACAAAACTTGTGCATCAAAAGCAACAACCTATGAATCCAAAGATAGAATCTCTCATGGCCAAAGAGCTCAAGAAGCTCCTAGAGGCTAAAATAATCTTCCCAATCAAGCACTCCACATGGGTGTCCAATCTGGTACCAGTAAGGAAGAAAAATGGTGAAATCAGACTCTGCGTGGATTTTAGAGATTTGAATAAAGTGTCCCTTAAGGATCACTACCCCTTACCTTCCATGGAATAGATACTACAAACAATAGCGGGTTCGAAATATTTTCTTTTCTTGATGGTTTTTTGGGCTACAACCAAATATGGCTTGTAGAGGAAGACCAACATAAAACCACCTTTACGATAAAGTGGGGAACCTTTGCATATGCGAAGATGTTGTTTGGACTCACCAATGTTGGGTCAAATTTTTAAAGAGCCATGGATGCTACATTTGGAGAGTTGATTAACAAGATAATCCTAATATACTTGGATGATCTCATAGTGTTTACCAAAACAATGGAGGATCATTTTGATGCCCTAGAATTTGTGTTTAAGAAATGTCAGGAATTTGGAATCTCTTTGAATATGAAGAAGTGTTTTTTTGGAGTACTGTAAGGAAAACTCCTGGGACACATTATCTCAAAGGATGGGATCTCAATTGATCCAAAAAGATTCAAGGCCATTTTGGAATTATCTCTACCTGTTAACAAAAAGGTAGTACAATATTTCCTAGGAAAGATTAACTTCATCAGCAGATTCATTTCAGATTTTGTTGGAATGATCCGCCCAATCACACTAATGCTAAAAAGAATCTAAGCTTCAAATGGACCACTGAAGGTTTTCAAGCCTTTGAGGGAATCAAACAAGCAATTACATCTTCCCAGTGCTATGCAACCCATACTTCTCCAAGGATTTCATTATGTATGTATATGGGAGTGAGCACAGTGTAGAATCATGGCTTTGACACAAAAAGGGGAGGCACAAGGAGAGGAGAATCCAGTTGCTTTCTTTTCGAAAACTCTCCATGATTATGAGACAAGGTACAAATTTTTGGAGAGATAGGCTTACACCATTGTCAAAGGTTTAAAGAAATTCAGACACCTCGTTACCAATAGCAAGATCACAGTCTTTGTGACACACTCCAGTGTCAAAGAATACATCACAGAAGGTGAGATAACCAAAAAAAGGGCTAATTGGATCACTAAGATCTTAGAATATGACATTGAAATAAAGCCCACAAAGCTGGTAAGAGGAAGAGGTATGTGCCAATATCTCACACAAGATCTAATGACCCCAATGAATGAAGAATCTAAGGTGGTGCTCCATATTCAAGAGAACGAATCCAAACACAGGTATTAGATAGGATGTATTTCATGCAGACGGGTGAGTATCCAAGTCACCTTCATGCTTAGATTCCTTTTCAAAAGGAACTTTGATGGGATCCTGCTTAGATTCCTAGAAAAGGAGGAGGCCGAAAAATTCTTACATGAGTTACATCATGGAAGCTCGGGAGGTCACTTCTCGGCCAAAACCATAACCATAAAAGTCCTACGGTAGGATAATTTTGGCCCAATTTGTTTGCGGATTTCTATGCAATGGTGAGAAAATGCAAGATTTACCAGTACTACATGGGATTATAGAGAAATGTTGCACTACCCCTTAACCCTATCTTAGTTGAGGAACCATTCACACAATGGGGTCTATATTTCATCGAATGGTTAATCCAGTTTCAAGCGTGGGTCACAGGTGGATTCTCACCACCACTGATTACTTCACCTGATGGACGAGAGGAAGTTCCATTGAAGGAAGCCACAAAGAATATGATCCTGAGAACTTCTCTGAGATATCACTACCTGCTTCAGATCCCCTGCACGATCATATCAGATAATGCCAAGGATTTTCTAGGGGGCCAAAGTGTCTAACTTTGCAATGAGGCATGAAATCTATCTTAAGATGTCTTCCAAATACTACTCACAGGGTAATGGTTTGGAGAATCAACCAACAAGAATCTAATCAGACTCATAAAAAGGATGGGGGATGAACATAAGAGATCGTGGCATGAGCATGTCAAGATAACCTTATGGGCTGATCGAATCATGCCCAAACAAATCTTGAAGGCCTCACCATATGAATTGGTCTATGGTAAAAGCGTCATAATGCCTATCACTATGGAGGTCCCAACCTTGCAATTTTGAAGAAAATTGAGATCAAGGAACATGGATCGATGTAGGTAAGACTCATGGAAGCTGATAGAGCTTCAAGAAAATGGGAGGCAGCCCATGAATCCATGATTATCCATCAGTAGATTATCAAGACTTGGTTTGATCATAAGACTTCGAACCCGAATTCTGAGTCGACAATTTAGTTTTCAAGTGGGACGCGAGGACCGCCAATCCTAACAACCACGAAAAAATGTGACCCTCTCTAGACATGACCTTTTTAAGATCACTGCATGCAAACAACACAATTCTTTCGATCTCAAGACTATGGAAGGTAAGCCCCTGGTGATTCCAGTGAATGGATCCACCTTAAACCTTTACATTAAATATTTTTAAATATTGTAAATTTTGTACCATATGTATAGTCCCCCTCCTTCTTTTGTCTTTTCCTTATTTTTAATAGAACCCCTTTGAATAAGTGTCTTTAGACACGTGTCTCCTTTGGAGACCCTTCTACCCCTTTTTGAAATTTTGAAAGGTATTGTACCTTCCTAATTTTCCCGAAATAAATGATCTTAACGGTCTTTTGGAATAATCAATGAAAATCATTGGATTGTTAATGAAAATCTCGTAGGAAATGAAAATTCGACACCAAGGGTCAATTGACCGAGGTGTTATTGTATGATATGATGATGCAATGTATGTGCAAGCCTTTATTTCGTGTGAGTTAAGGAGGCTATTTGAGGCAAGTTTTGAAGTCACCAAAGCTTCATTTGTTAGGTTGTGGAGCTGAATTGCTTCAAAGATAGCTTGTTTTACACCTTGTTGGTTTACACGATGAACCGGTGTGTTGGTCGATGTATTAACGCCATTAGTCGAGAAAAATAATCTTCATCGATCAACATGGATGAAACACCATCGGTCATGGTAACCATCGTGATTACTTGTGCGAAGAAGTTTTATATTTAACTCACAGAGTTAGATCTAACTTTGTTATAAATTTTATCTAAAGGTTGTAAATGCATGGCTATTGTGCCCTAAGTTTTTATATGCCTATATAAGCATGAAAGCTAGGGTTAGAAGGTGAATTAAGAGAAGGATTGAATTAGATCCTTGATTCTCCTAGATTGAGAGGATGAAGAAGAAGAGAAAGAAAGAACAAGTTACATGAAGACAAAGCTTCCATGGAAAGGAGCTGGATAGAAGGAAATAACAGGTACATCTGAATGGTGAGAAGAGGGTAACATATTCTACTGTATTTCCTTTGTATATTTATTATCTCATTGTAATGGCTTGCATAGTATGCAAAGCACATAGAGTTTCTTCTTGTAGATCCACATGTTGGTGAGATCTTGTATTATAGATCCATATAGATCCGAGAAATTGTAGAGGAGGTTTTCTTCATAGTTGCACAGGTTATGCAGTGATGGAGAGACAGACTTACTTCTTGGTGCACATTCATGGTCACACATTGGTAGACCCATGTAAGAGGTCTTGTCATAGATCCATAGAGAACTTGGTAGTAGTTCAGAGATGCAGTAGTTCCGGGTTATGTGAGATCTTCTAGTGTTATTTGGAGGCATAGTTGTAGTACACTCATGGAGATCCATTTAGAGATCTGGGGGAGAGGAGACACTCTTGGAGAGATGCATTGTAATCTTGTATTGAATATTTGATCTGTACTCTTGTTGTATTATATATATGAGATCTCTATCTTTGGTGGACGTAGCCCACATTGGGTGAACCACGATACATGTTGTGTTATGTGTAGGTACTTTGTCTTGATTTGGATTATTCTAGTTCATACTTCCATTGCTATAGATTTTGGGGAATTGTTTAGATCCTATGTGCATGATTTTGTTTGTTATTAAATCATAGCACTATTTCGCAGATCCCAATTCCCAACATCATTATGAGTGATAAAATTCTCTTTCCCCAAGTTCTTGAGTCCACAATTTTAGAGCAACTATGGAAGATTCCAATTCCTTACCTCAACCAAAATCTTATGTAGGACACCCAGTGCTACATCGCTCTCTCAACCCAAGGCTAAGATTCCCAGAAAAAGGAACACAATTCAACGACACTTCCATAATCACAAACTTCACATATGGGGTCTTTGATCCCATCCTCACCAAAAAACCAAAGGCCTGAGGGAGGCTTCCCATGCCAGATTCTTGAATTTGGGAGATTTTGAGTCCTTTGGCTCCAAAATTTGGACCTCCACATTTTCCCAATACATGGTTCCTCTTGTGTACCCATATCCAAAACTCGTACAAATGTGTGCACGTTTTTTTGACCCAGATACCAACACCATCAAGGCAAAAAAACATGTAGATGGTGATTACACCATAGACCATCAGGGATATGTTGGCCTTGCCCTATGAAAAATCAGCCATTTTTATGCCATGTCCAAGCTTCAAGGTGTCTGGGCTCAATGCCAGAATAAATCCTCATTCATCAATAGGGATTTGTGATAAGCAAATTCAAGTAGTTTTGGAACACCGGATACCCAATCCCACTGAAAATGTTCATGTCGGATTCTCAGGATGCCTACTCCATGTTGGAATTTATTTTTGACTAATTAGACATAAATGTCTATGACTGGCAAGTTGCGGCCCTTTTCAGGATGAGATTAGTAAAGAAGGACCATGCATATCGGTTTGACTTCTTTGAGGCCATAACAGGCTCTATTTGCAAATAATTGGCCTATTTTCTCGTGAACTCCACTTTTAGGTACTCTTCCTTTTTGTTCCACCTCATTTTGTATCATAATGCCCAGTTCCTTAGCCAATTTATGACCATGGACTTGTGGGACACAAAGGTGAATCCTCAAAAGGTTATCCCAGTGTCCGTATGGACTCATGTGTTGTCCCGCTCCTCGAGACACATGAGTTCGCTAACCATTTCATTGCACCTCTCCTACATGAATTTGACCTAGAAGGGGTCAATAATAGAATGAATGATTCAATTTGAGCCATCATGTCGGACCCCCTACATCCCTATGACTATTTCTTCGAGGCCACACATTCAATGATCCGGTTGCATGGATTTTGAGATGAATCCTTCATGCTCCCAAGGATCCTCACATCGTGGGTGGTGGGTTTGGAGATAACCAGGTAGTTGGTGCTCCTCGATGTAGAGTACGATTCTAGCTGTAAAAAGAAGGCATTGTTTGACCTCCCCTTGAGTAGGGGAGGGGTTATTATAATTAAACGCAAGGCGAGCATATACTCACACAAAATTTGGCTTTCTATGGCTTCACCTTGATTCAGGATACATGGAGGTATGACCTAGACGGGTGGATGGCCACAACCTTGTCTGAAACAAAGTCTCGACTCTGCCAACATGAACATAGGATTTTTTGAAGACAAGAGGTCTCCCCAGGTAGAGACTCCTAATATATATGTCAAATTGAGTGACATCCCGATTCCATTATGGGAGTCATTTCATCCATTCTTGTATAGTTATGACCCCACCATAACAATGACCAAGGGCTTGAGAGTGGCTCACGAAAAATAAGGACTTGAGCATGGAAAAAATAGAAGCCTATTGGAAATATAGGTAGGAAATCGGTCAGACTACCCTTAATTTCAAGGCCATGCCCACTAATGAGCAGTGGGAGGAATTTTGGGACATTGAGAAAGGGTCTAATTCGATAACAAGGAGGTAGTGGAGATCTCTAAAGAGCATCTCACGCAGACTATGGTGGAATCCCTCATCCCCTCCACACAACAAACACTACCACAACCCACTTAGTCCATTCCTCAACAGGGATCCCTCAGACTACACACCCATAGTTCAGATAGCATTAGGCCCTAAGGGTTTGGAAATAGTAGCCCAACCTATGCCAGACCCAATCCAAGGCCTCACCTCAGCATGATCATTAGTCTCACCCTTCATGACTGTTGGTGAAGGTGTCAGGTCCCAGAGCCCTCGAAAAGAAGTTAATGTCGGTCAAGGTCTCTTTTTCTTCCACCCCTTCACCTCCTCCCAATCTTCCATCTTCTTCTCCTCTTCCTTCCATTTCCTCAGCTGGGGGTGCTCCCATTCTGATCACCCCAACCCAGACTCTCCCTCCCCTCAACTCCTCTTTCCTACCTCTTCCACCCACCACCATTCACACATTCTCTCCCCAAGTTTTGACGGACCCTTTTTAGCTATCATGACTTCTCACCCCCCACAACTGCCATCCCCTACGGATTGTCACCAGATTCCTATTTGTAGGTGGGTTAGTCCCTTATCTCTCGAGTTTTGAATCAAGACGAGATGGTCAAAGCAGCCCAAGATAAAAGAAAGGAGAAAAGGAAGAAAAAGGAGATGGAAGCATGAGCTTAAAGGAAGATGTGGTCATTGTATGACCATCGGAAAATTTCTCTGACCATCACCCAGATGGTCCCCAATGTCTCCAAGCCTATGGAGAAAATGAAACTTGATGATTATTCCATCAATTCTATTGCGGTTGACCTTACGTAGTTCCAACCTTAGGATAAGGTCAAATTAATGAGTGAAATAACTAGTCATGGTCACCACGAACTACCTCAAGCTCAGTAACAAGATGAAGAAAATGGAGGCTATCCTCCTACAGACACAAAATACTATGGTCAACCTGAATGCTAAAATCAAAGGAAAAGACAAATAAATAGAACAACTCTGCAAGGAGTTAAAAGAGGTGGCATCACAAGAAGCTCTTGTAGCTTCTCAAGTGAAGACTAAAGCATTAGAAGCCGAGTTAGTAGCATCCAAGACTATTTCCAATTTTCTTGATGAGGATAAAAATCTCCTTCAGTAATGAGATCAATTCCAAGAAAGCAGAGGTTACCACTCTTCAAGTGAAGTTACATGCCTCAAAATCCAAAAAGGGTAGCGTACAAACGAAGTGCAAGATAGCTGAAGACATGGTCAAGGATTTGACTCGGAAACTAGCTCAACAACTATAGAAAGGGGGGATTGTCACATTGGTGCAAGGGTTATACACTTCTGTTATAATAGAATTACCACCATAGAAATAGATGTAGTGCTCGCACTCTCATTCATATCGAATACACAAAGCATATGCGCCAATGTGGAGTCCTCAACCTCCACCATTAAGCACACCATATCCACCAAGGTACTTGAATCACAGATGTTGGTTCAAAAACTGTACAACTCTTCGAGACTCCACCTTATAAGGGGATATCATTACAGATAGGTGGATGGTCATAGTAAAGACCAATGAGATTATGAGTTGTAATAAGGTAGCTATCAAGTGACAAAATCTCCTGACCTAGCTCTAATTAGGGATCAAAGAGAGGAAGCAGTGCATAGAGGAATTAGTTCAACTAGGCTTCCCCTCTCCCTTTCCCAATGACTCCATCATCCTATCAGAGGACCAGATCCAATAACTACTGACGGCCAAGTAGTAAGATAAGACTATCTTTCAGTCTTTAAAGGATGACTCTAGCATCGCCAAGGTGGAGGCCATTTTGAACCCAATTGTAAAACTGGAGTTCCGTCTACACGTAATGTTGCAAAGATCTCTAGAAATTCTCTCATAAGGAGATAATTGAGCTAGATAGAGCCTTTCAAGAATGAGGGACTTATTTGTGGAGAGGCCGAATGCTTGGTGTATCAAGATGCTCTAAAACAGCTCTCCGACCGACATCTTTTTGAGCCTTTCGGATTGTTCCATGACTGCATAGAGTCCCTTGGTGAGTCACCATAACTATAGAATGATTTCTACATTATTTTAGGGATCTTCCATTTTTGCTATCTTTTGTCACCCCATCCCCTTTTTCCTTTTAGTGTTCTTTTGTATTTTTTCGGGACTCAATTTTTCCTAAGTATGGAACTGGATGTGGAGGGTATCCACGTGTCCCTTCGGTGCATTTTGGAGAAAGCACAAATAATTGGGAGCCTTCAAGTAGTGAGAATCGACCACATGGCTAAAGCATGGCAAGGAATCCCAAGTGGGTTGAAAATTCAAGATAAAGGAGAAGAGCGTGTAGGCCTCCACATGTCACCCAAACGCAGCTTTCAAAAAGAGAGAGAAAGGAAGGCCCCAAAACATCACGAGGTCTCCACATGTCATATAAGGAAACTACCACCATCAAAAGGACCAACTAAAAAGAAGAGGACTCGAGGTTTGACGGATTGAATGCCCGATCTTGGGTCCCAAAACACGTAGTTGGGATTTTCTCCCAGGGTTGAAGATCACATAGGTAGAAACTAAATGTGGATGGTGGAATTATTGATTGGATATGCGTTGGACCAAGAGCTACAAGGATCTATAATAGAATGTTCGATGCCAGAAGAAAGAAAGAGAGAAAAAGCAAGTTCTAGAGCTTCGGAGGGGAAGATTTTAGGTTCATTTCATTGTGTTCATTGGCCTTAGCAAGGATCTTGTTAGTAAATAAGGGATAAAATATGTAGAATAATCCCTCACGAATCGCATAGCAGTAGAATCTAATATGTAGAAAATATTACAGATCTCGAAATAAAAGTGCAGAATAATAAAAGAACACAAAGAGACAATATTTAACGTGGTTCACCCAATTTGGGCTACATCCACTAAGAATCACTTGCTTATATTTTATTACAAGCCACCACTCTCTCAATACAATGCCCATATATGTTTGGAGCTACGCTCAACAAACTCTACAGAATTCACACCCGAATTCAGACACATCTATAATGTTACATCGAACCATACCATATGCACAAAACCAAATAAGTAGACAACTGCTTTATCAGTTTAAAAAAACTATGGGTATCAAAACCATGGGCTAAAATCGTCCCATAAACCTATGGGTCAAAAATCCCACCCATATGAGAAAAGCACATTTATCGGTATATCGAGCACGTTTTTGAGGCCAAAAAAAAATTGTCGTGGGCTGCGCCCACTGAACCCTAGCGAGATAACTATGGAAAGTGTACAATACTCTTAGTGTACAGTCTTCAACATTTTCACACATGAAAACAGGCTCCACAACCTAACAATCTCCCACTTGGAGACTAGTTTTCCTCTGAGAAAGCTTCTCAACCCTTCACTAGTTTTTGTTAAGACCAATCAAAGATGAACACAAACCTCGAGTTTTCCCTTATGACCACCTTGGTCATCATATCTCTACAGGATTCTGACGGGTATGAATTTTCTCCAGCTTTAACTTCTCTTCCTCCAAAGTTGTCTTGATGAAATGGTACCTAAGCTGTATATGCTTCGTCCTAGAGTGGAAAGTAGAGTTCTTAGCTAGGTGTATAACACTCTGACTATCACTATGCAAATTTCCTTCCTCCTGCTTATGCCCCAACTCCTCAAGAAATTTTTGTAGCAAAATCATCTCTTTTTTGCCTCTGTGGCAACAACATACTCAAATTCTCTGTGGTTGACAAAGCAACCAACTTATGTAGTCGTGTGAAATTTAGCTCACTGTTGTCCCACCTACAGTGTAAATATAACCTATCGTGCTCCTCCTGTTGTCTACATCTCTAGCCATATCTAAATCTACATAACCACGCAAAGTGATGTTTGATCCACTGTAGCAAAAAAATTTCCCATGGTCCCTCTCAAATACCAAAGGATCCATTTTATTACCTCGTCGGTGATCTCTACCTAGATTATTCATAAATCTACTCACTACTCCCACTGCAAGGGAAATATCAGGCCTAGTGCACACCATGACATACATCAAACTACCAACCACTGATGAGTAAGGTACTTTGGACATCTGGTTTCTCTCTTGCTCTGTCTTGGGACACTGCTCCTTTGATAACTTGAAATGGCCTGCCAAAGGAGTCCTAACTAGTTTAACATCCTACATATTAAACCTCTCCAAGACCTTCTTAATGTACTCTTCCTGAGATAAATTTAGCTTCTGTTCCTTCCTATCCCAAGATATCCTCATACCAAGGATTTTTTTGGCTTCCCCAAAATCCTTCATAAAGCAAAGGAGTCACTTAGTTTTTCTTGAGTAATTTAATTTCCTACATGTTTTTACTCGCAACCAACATGTCATCCACATACAAACACAAGATAATATAACGCCATCCAAATTTCTTTGTATACATGCAATGGTCGAATCACATCTAATATAACCTTGATGCATCATGAAGCTATAAAATTTCTTATACCATTGACGTGGAGCTTGTTTCAAGCCATACAGGCTCTTCTTCGCCTTTACACACCATCTCCTCTTTACCTTTGACCTCATAGCCCTCTGAGCTGCTTGCATATATAGATCCTCCTCCAAATCACCATGGAGAAATGTAGTCTTTACATCAAGTTTCTCTAAGTGCAAGTCTTCTATTGCAACTATTCCAAGAACAGTTCTAATAGAAGTCATTTTTACCACAAGAGAAAAAATCTCATCAAAATCTATACTTTTTTTGTGTGAACCCCTTGACCACCAACCATGCCTTGTATCTTTTCTTGCCTCCTTCTTCCTCTTTGACTCTGTACACCCACTTGTTCTATAATGCTCTTTTTCCTTCAAGTAGCTTCACCAAATCCCATGTTTGGTTCTCCATGAGATCCTGATGCTCCTCATCCATGGCTTGCTCCCACTTCTTCCTGGCATCTACCTACATTGCTTCATCAAAGCTCTCTGGATCTCCATTGTCAGTGAGTAATAAATAATAAAGAGAAAGAGAAAAACGTTCAGGTTCTCTTCTTACCCTAAATACCTCCTCAATATAGGAGTTTGGGGTTCTTGTTAAGGAGGTTCCTAAACTGATTCATGTGTCACTTTCCCATTCAGAAGATCCTCTACCACTGCATATTCTTTCTTGGATTCTTCCATGTTTTCCTACAACTATTGCTTATACATGACTTTTTCATTAACGACCACATCCCTAGATCGAATGATTTTATTGTTCTTAATACTCCAACATTTATATCCAAATTCATCACCACCATAACAAATGAAAGTACATTTTTCTGATTTAGCCTCTAGATTATTCCTATCTTCCTTGTCTATATGGACAAACACCTCACATCCAAAGACTCTAAGGAATGAATAATCAACTTTCTTACCGTACCAAGCCTCCTCAGGTATTTCTTCATCCAAGGCACTTAAGGGTCCTCTGTTTATCAAGTACACAGTTGTGCTCACCGCTTCTGCCCAAAAATAAAGAGGCAGTCCTACATGTAACCTCATGCTCCTAACATGTTCCATTATTATTTTGTTCATCCTTTCTAACACCCCATTCTGCCTCAGAGTTCTTGGAACCATCTTTTTCATGTGGATTCCATTCTTAGAACAATAATCATCAAATTCATTATTGCAATACTCCCCTCCATTATTTGACCTGAGACATTTTAGCTTAAGACATGTTTCATTCTCTACCAAGGTTTTCCATTCAACAAAAATATCAAATACATCGATTCGCTTCTAATACAATAAACCCAAACTTTCCTTGTTGCATCATCGATAAAAGTAACATAATAACTTGAACCCCAAGAGATGATACAGTGACCCCCATACATCGAATGCACCAGATCTAACTTACTCTTTTTTTGTAGGTCCAACCTTGAAAAACCTCACTCGCTTTTGTTTCCCATATATAAAATCTTCACAAAACTCCAAACTTGTTTCTATATATCCGATAAAATCCTTCTTTATGATCTTTATGCCCTTATGGCTCATATGCCCAAGCCTATAGTGCCACAATGTTGTATCTATACAAGCCACAAGATTATAAACATTAGTGCTATAAGTGGTTAAATACAAGGTTCCAACCTTCTTACCTCTTGTTACCATATGAGCACCCTTGGTAACCTTCCAAGAGTCCACTATAAATATCATAGTACAACCATCACTTCCCAACTGCCCTGCCGATATCAAATTTTGTCTTAATGTAGGAACATGTCTGACATCCTTCAATAGCCAAGTATTCCCATTTTGCATCTTAACCCGAACATAACCTTTTCCAACTATGCTGCAAGGCTCATCATCACCAAGAAAAACATGCCCAAAATCTCCTTGAACATAATCAATAAAATAATGCCTATGTGGAGTAGCATGGAAAGAAGACCTTGAATCTAAAACCCAAGATTCAGTAATATTGTGCAAAGAAAGAATCAAAGCATCCTAACATACATTACTGTTGCCACATTAGCCTCCTTGTTTTCTTCCTATTGTTTCTTCTTGTCTTGAAGCTCCCAACAATCCTTCTTCACATGCCTAGACTTTCCATAGTGTCAGCATACTATCTTGCTTTTGGATTTTGACCTTTCCCGATCCTTCAATTTTCCATGGCTTCCTCTATTCTTCTATCTCCCTCTAGTTTCCACTTTGTCAAAGCATTCCTTGAAGTAGAAGATTCCCCGAGATTTTTCTTCACATTTCCTCACTTATAATCACCCCTACAACATCCTCAAACTTCAACTTTGAGTTAGTTGGAACCGAGTTTCTTATTGTCATTACCAGTCTATTCCAACTCTTAAGTAAAGAGCACATAATTAATAAATCCCTAACTTCTTCATCAAATTCTATTGTAACCAAAGCTAGCATATTTACAACTATATTAAAATCATTTAAATGATTTGTTACTTAACCATTCTCAGACATCTTCATTCTTTTTCATTTAAAATATATTATTAGAGGCAAAGGGTTTTTCGTACAACTTCCCTAATGCATCCATCAATTTTTTTGTAGTCTTTTCCTTTGAAACATTAAATAATACTAAAGATGCAAGACACACGGCAGTTGTCCCAAATGCCTTCCTATCCAGCAAATCCCATTCTTCATCCTGTCATGCTCGAGGGTTTGTTCACCTTCTCAAACAACGAAATATAAAGATCCTTTTGATAAAGGTAATCTTCCATTTGCATCTTCCAAAGACTGAAATTATGCCCGTTGAATTTATCAACCCTTGATCTTCCATCATCTACCATAGCTCCCACTCAAGCTAAAACTTTCCCTGCAATTCAACACTTTAGCAAACCAAACTAGGCTTTGATACCAATTGTTAGGAAATAAGGGATAAAATATGCGGAATAATCCCTCACAAAATCACAACAATGAAAAAATAACATGCGAAAAATATCACAAATCTGAAATAAAAGTGCGAGAATAATAAAAGAACAACACAAAGAAAGAATGTTTAACGTGGTTCACCCAATTTGGGCTACACCGACCAAGAATCACTTGATCAAATTTTATTGCAAGCCACCATTCTCTCAATACAATATCGATATTTTTTTGGAGCTAAGCTCAACAAACTCTACAAAATTCACACCCAAATTCAGACACATCTACAATATTACATCGAACCCTACCATATGCAAAAAACCACATAAGTAGACAACTACTTTAGTAGTTTTACAAAACCGTGGGTATCAAAACCATGGGCCAAAACCGTCCCATAAACCTATGGGTGAAAAATCCCACTCATATGATAAAAGCACGTTTCCTAGTTTATCATGAATGTTTTTTTAGGCCGTAAATTTTTTCTTTGGGGTTGCGCCCCGGGACCCCTGCTCAAGGGGCCCACCTCACCACAACCCTAACGAGACAATTGTGGAAAGTGTACAGTACTCTTAGTGTACGGTCTTAGGTATAACGTGGCGGATGAAATGGTGTAGTGATGGATGAATGAAATGGAGAGCGTACATGAGTAATAACTTTGTGTCGGTGGATGAACAATGACCTTAGAACTAGATGAAGGATATAACTCAACCAAGTAACAACACACCTACGAGGAGTGGAGAGATAGACTAAGAGTATTGTACACTTATTCCCTAAGGCCGTACACTTCGGCGTAGGTGTGTTGTTACTTCAGTTAAGTTATCTCCTTCATCTAGTTCTAAGGTCATTGTTCATCCACCGCCACAGGTTATTACTCATGCATGCTCTCCATTTCATTCATCCATCACTACACCATTTCATCTGCCATGTTATACTATTGTCACACATTAGCTTCCACAGACCTTCAACATTTTCACTTCCTATCGTTGCTCCACCCATCATTGCACTTTGCTCCACATGACATTCAATTCATCTCATACACTCATGTTGCTTTCATTCCACATGTTTCCACCGCTTTACATTAGCTTGGTATTTGGTAGGTGATTTATATCACCTTACCCCCAATGATACACTCATGTTCTTACGTTTCTTACATGACTTGTTGAGGGATATGTTACAATAAGAACCTCTCTTCATGAGCTTTCTCGGTTCATCTAACGCACATTATCGAATCATTTCCAGATGACGCACTCTTGATTTATAGTTCATTCTTGATTATTGAGGGATCTTATCTAAATGAACCTCATCATCCATACATTAGGGATCATCGCTAATTCCACACATCCTCATCATACTAACATGCGCTTCACTACATTATTACGACCACATCATACTTTTACACACCATCAAACAATTTTATTTTATGAATCATTTTACATACATTATCTATCATTATATACACTATATCATCATCACATTACTCAACTATGCATTACAACAAATGGAGCAATACTCAAACACATAAAGCATCATATATAGCAACAAAGATCACATACATTATACGTCATACATTATCATCATAAAAACAAATCAAAAACATCAAATACAATGATCATAAGCCAATAAATCTGTCTATATATATGTCATTCATAATCATAGTTATAAAACATCTCATCACTGGGAAAATCCCCTACATCAATACAACAATACATATCATATCTCATCATCGCTATCACTATCTGCAAGTGCAAGAGCTCTAGAACTAAAACCCTCACCACTAACTTTGCCGTTGATCGCGACCTCTATACCTCTCTACCTACCTATGTAGTAGTATCATCTCTATCAACTTCTTTGGGAAGAAAATTTGTAACTCGACAAAATGTGAAAATAGATCCTATACAAGAGGACCACCACTCTTCGCATCTCTATCTTGTCCTATCTCCTCATGCACCTCATCCCTCTCACTCAACAACATGGTACACATCATTTATGTTATCTCCGGTGCTCGAAAAAATGGGTATTCTCACTGCATATCACCCACAAGCTCTTGCATGCCTCCACTTGTGAGTATGTTAGTGGGAACATTCCACGTCCATGTGTGGATAGATTTTCCCACAATCAATTACCAATACGCATCACCTATAACCATAAGAACAACACATTAGACAACAATGACCATTACACAACCAAGTAACAAATCATACAACATAATTATATAAATACTCATGTTATGTTATCGGTGCCACTACGCCATCTGGGGTAGGTACTTTCCCTATTCTCCTCCTCCTGGAGGTTTTCCCACCACTTCTGCAAACACTGGAAATAAATATACCCATCGATGTGATGCCCACCATACGAGAATATGCCTCGGTGCACCTCACGTCATCCACATCTATTGACTTTGTTGTCGTCTTAGCCTCACCTAGCACCTGGGAGGTGTTAGTTGCTCTCCTATCGGCCTTGGTCTCACTCTAATCCTCCTCGGTTCCCTAATAGCTCTAACCCATACATATGGCTCTATGGGCACATCTTGGGCAATACCAATCTATTGTGGAACCCGCTTAACTGAAATAACTCAACCACACATGGAAACTTGCCCTCTAACCACATCACCTCGTATGCATCGTAACTATACTACATCCTCTATCCATCCTTCATAATCTCAGTATAGCCTCCATATCATGACCTTTGGCCCCATGCGATATATCATCACTCTATAGGTATTCATATCCATCTTCCTCCCATGCACACCTACCCAACTCCCAAAAATATGTCTAGCCTCGTCCAATCTCCATGAGCTCCACCAACTAGCCTTAGTACTACAATATGCTCGTAGGCCCATACATGTAGCGATGTCATAACTTCAATGCCACCCCCATGCTCCTCCTTTGTAAATTTGTATAGATCCATGGGCCAACACATATCATGCCTAAGCATACCTCTTGTTGTTCTCCTCTATCCGGTGACAGATATCATGCATCTTATATAAGATGCCTACACCACAACCCATCACTGCAATCGACGACGTTATCACCACGGAAATAAACTTATGCAATCGCAAAACCCTTGATCTCATAATAACATCTAGGCTAATATGGGCCTTGATATGAACTCAAGTCCCCACAAAATACCGCCTAATGGCCCTCATCTGTCTTTGCATATCACCCACTGTCATAACTTGTAACCTCTTGCCAATAATAGGTAATCGCAATATGTGATACACTTCCCCTTGTGTGACTATCATATCCCATGTAGGCAACCAAAACATAGGCATGTTATGAGGTACATCCCGCATCCTCGTTTCGCAGGCCGACACGGTCTAAAAATCCCACTCATCGTCTGAAAACCCTAATTTGAGCAATGTACTCAAATGGTGGCCACCTCGAAACTCTCTCAAATGGATATCCCTCTGCACACCAAAAATAACAACAAACACAATGTTAGAACATCATACATATACAAACATACTCATCTACAACATCAACACACATCAAATTTCACATTTACATCACTCTAGACTCAACTCACGCTTTACGGACACGGTGCCCAGTAGGAGGACACAGCGCCCATGTATGTGCACTTATGTCCCAAAGGTCATAAGCATCTTCACCACTCTTGTCCAGTCCAAAATGCCAAAAACTTTAAAAACAAAAATTTCACAAAATTTCATAAAAATGACTCATATTAGCACATTTTTCAAAAAAAAAATCACGGTTAAGAACTTGTTCGTTGTGCGTGACACCGCGATTGCCGCTACCATCTCAAATAGACTTGGTCATGGTGCCCTAATTTGCGGCATCCTCACACACTCAGAGCTCACTATCACACTCACAAGAAAGACAATTGAGTTGCCTAATCAATTTTTCACACTACTAATTATAGTAACTTTCCATTATTCACTTTACCATGGTCATTCTTTGCACTCATTTTCTCAACTAATACACATCACATGATTTCCCTCATATCTTGGGCATCCTTACTCCGATTTCTATCATGTTTTTGGAATTATTTTTAGAAATTTGATACTATCATATAGTACACATTACACACACAATATATCTTCTTGACATTGTCTTACACTAAATATACATGCACTTTTACAATATTTCTCATATAATATCCATTACATCATTACACACTTACTTTCGGCACAACATTCATTCTCACTATCAATTCCCCTTTCTCTAAAAAAGGGGGCATATAATTGGGGTCATCCTATAATTCCCCTTACACCATTACGTGATCATTTTACATGTCTAATTCATCATTATTGAAAATTTTCTCATACACCATACAACATTTCACATCACTTTCTAGCGAATCTCTCTAATGACCTACCCTCAGGCGTGTCGAATTTAAAATCTCTCCATGAGTAACCAATCAATCAATCACATACACTTCAATATCTACAAAAATCAAAATCACATCAACCAATCAACATGAACACAACACATTTATTCTCCTAGATGACCTAGCTTGGGAGTTATATCACCACTTTCCCGGATGACCAAACTTGGGAATTATGTCACCACTTTCCTAGATGACCTAACATGGGAATTGTAGCCTAGATCTTACCAGAAACAACCCAAGGTGTGCTGACACATCACTCATCCTGAATTGAGCACTCACCCACAACACGCAAGGGTACCAGGTCCTTCTTTAGAGAATTTTTTTCAAGATGTTAACATGATTGAATGTATATTTCAGATCCATAACAGATAATCAAATATTCCATAGTGCATAAACTAGATCTAGTTCTTAACCATATTAAGGAATAACTAAACAATTACTATAATCATATTTACCATACAAGATTCATGCTTAGTTGCATCCAACACCAATATCTAGCCAATAAGTCCCATTATATTAACTACTAAAAAAATTGTTTACATTCATATCAATGTCACCATGAGTCATGGGTGCATACAAAACTAGTAGCATAACTCTATTACAAAAGTGATCATCCTAACTTATGTAGATCACACATATATATATAGGGGTGGGGACTTTCCCGTCACCGCCTATGCATCTCTAAAAATAGGCTATATGTTAATAATAGTCATGTGCCACTACAAGCTAAGTACAAAAACATGCAAGCTTTCTAACAATAGATCTTCTTTAGTTAACTCTTAGTTCAAATCCTATTATTAGCTTTGGACTATGCATGTCATTTAGTCTTCTAGAATATGTTCTCCACACTCCATGTCTATATTCAGCCCTTCATTCCAAATTGGGTAAGTGTTATCTCCTCATGTGCACAATCATGTCTTGTATGTCTTCGATGCACAAATCTTGTTCCCATCACACGTGCTTCCTCAAGCGCCTTTCTCCCAAGCACCAACCTTATTCTCCGGGACTTAGTCATTTTTCCATGCTCAACATTACCCCACACTAAAAGGCTTGTCCATCCTCGAAACATTCTGATTCTCCAATAGCAAGTCAAGAATGAAAGAATAATACACCTAACCTAGCTTACGCCAAAGAATAAAAGAATTTTGCTACTATTGTACAAGGATTGGGAACTCCTTATTCAATGAGGCCTCAATTTTATTCCAAGCTTCTACCTCACTCTGCGCATGTTTGAACAAATCCCTCATCATCGTATTGACCTATTCAAATGTCATCTCTTCACCCTTAGCCTTACATATATCAACTATATTTTCCACTACTTGCTAAGGCTCATCGATGTATCCATCCTGCGCGTCACTTGCGGATATACTTCCTTTATTTTGTTCTTTATAGAAGGCCTCAAAATTTCAATGGCCCTAACCTTTTTCTATACTTCAGCAAGGATCTTGTCCCATTTTTCCCGATTCCCTCTAGTTCTTGGCCTGGAACTCTTTCAAATCTACCTCATGTGTGGAAACAAACACACTTTCCACCCTATCCCTATCCTCATAGTTGTCATAGACAACTTCAGCCATATGAGCCACAATTTTTACTGAAGCAAGAAGCTCAGTATAACTAGTTATGGTCGCCTCAATTTGTGCTTTTTCCTATTATTTTTGCCATGTCATAACTTCTTCCATCGACTCTAATGCTAGGGGTTGCTTTTGCATTGTGATAATGCGCGTCGATCTTTTAGACAGGTAAAGGATAATTCATACTCCTTTTGTAGGGGGAGGAATCTAGGTGTGCTAAGATAATCAAGTTTGAGATCAACTCTACCTTCTTGTAAAATTTACGCAACCTCCCTTTTTCTTCCCTTAATTCAGCTTTCAACTGCGTAATTATCTCAAGCTGCTCCTTCCCCTTTATTTCTTTATCTCGTGAAATGATTTCTTTATTCTTCACGTCCAGCTCTTGTTCCAAAGATTTTATCCTGTTATTCCACCCAAAGAGCCTAGCCTCCACTTCCACCAATACCTTATTTAGTGCATTACATGCATGTTCATCAATAAGTTGTGCATCCACGATTGGATTTACTTCTTTTGAACTTGGTGAAGTGCATGTATCTAGAATGCTCCTGTATTGACTTCAAACTCTGGTTCATCGACATGGGACTAAAACACCCATGATAGCATCTTCCTTGTGCATGGGTATACATGTTCCTTATCAAATGACGAACAACAAAAAAAATTCGGTTGATGCGTGCTCTCGAAGTGAGCACGCAAGACTTTATTAGGGTTCACGTCATATGACATTGTAGGCACCAGTTGTGTGGGCACATTTTTGACACCTATGCGAGTACCCTTTAGAATCCCAACTACCAAAATTTTCACTACTTCAACACTTCCAACCTTTTCTTCTTCCTCATCTTCCATGTGCTCCAAGTTGTGCTCTATCTATTTCTTGACCGAGTTCTGAATAATATTTTCTACCTCATGCTCCACCAAGGTCTCTCCTTCATTCCCGAAGAATGTGTGATGTACCACTGCACATTTGTTCCCACTTCTTCTCCATCACTTTCTCCTTCTTATTATTCTTCCTCTGAATTTGCACCCTTCTCCTAATCCAATTCATACACATCAACAACATGAGGGCTTTCTCAATTCCTCGTTCTTCTCCCTCCCCTTCTATCTCCTCATCCCGACTTCTCTGTTTTCTCGAGTTGGAACTATGCATCACCTTTTGCTTCTTCATCAATAGAGACTACTTATTTTTGGGGACTTCTTCTAACGAGTATAAGTGCTCATGCTTGTTGTTTCTTATGCCCATGTGGTCTAACCCACACACGCGCTCAAAGACCCTTGCTCGTAGTAGGAGTTTCCTCCCCATCTCTCTTCTTCACTTCTACCTTCTTCCGCCTTGTAATATCTGGAGGGATTGAAACCTAATCCTCCACATACACATCATTCTTAAACTTTGGTCACAAGTGAATGTATACCCTTGTTGCATCCGTCCTGCAATCGCAAAGTTATAGGCTTTGAGCAAGTTAATGTCATGGGAGACATACTTTTCTACATAAGCACGCTTCTTCAGATACACAAGTGTTTAGTGCAGCGCATGATGCTCTTGGTCCACTTCATTTAGATTAAACCTTAATTTCTTAGCCTCCTTGAACCTGCTAACTACAAATTGAAAATATTGTGTTGTGAAAGTGAATGGTAACTTGCACCATGGACTCTTTGTGCCATAAGTCAATGTAAACTTACCAATGTTGAATTGTTGGTACACTAAAAATTCTCCTTCATCCTTCACCAAAGCTAGTAGTTTCTTTGGGATCCTCCACTACACAAAGGCATCACACATCCACTTATACCATTTATCCAAGTGCGCTTTATAGGTTGGGGTCATTGTTTCACAAGTATATGCCACAAACCTCTTTGCTGGGGAGGGGTCTTCATTTGGGTACTCCCATATGTTACTATTTGGCCCATCGGGAACTCCAATCTCAAAAAAAAACAATGGTAAGTAGAATATTACCATACATTATCTTATCCCCATCCCGCGCAATATCAACGATGTCTTCAACAATGAAGGCCGAGAGGTTGTAAACGGTCCCTTTTGAAATCTTCCTACAAACATTTAACCACCTTTTTTGACTTGGTTCCAATGCTCTTATCTGCTCAACTTCGTAAAGAGGCACACAACCATCTTCATGATTGGATTATTAATCTTTGAAATATCAAAGGTGTGCCCACCCTTCTTGTACTCATACTCCTTATTTGTTTCTTTGACAACCTCCTTATCGCCCAAGTCATCATCAATCGACTCTCCAGCGTAAATGAGTCCAGTGAACCTCGAGATTAGTTATGGAGTTATGTGCATCCTCTTCCTAAAGCAAAGTAAAAATAGTCCTCATGTATGCGCAACATAAGCCACTGGTATAATCTCTTCGGCTTTCCGAACAATGGCAGCTTATGTACAATTGAAGAAGTCTAACCTTCTACAAATTATTCTTCATTAAATCATCATATACTTGGTTTATTGTCTTATGTCCTTTCTCTGTTGGGTGAACCAGCTCTAATTCCAATTCCTTCTTAGTTGTATTTGTTCAATGGTTATAATTACTTATAACCATTTTGCACACATGGGACACCCACTCCTTTCCCATCAATACCCCATCCGAGTATTACATTTGGTTTGTTTTTGCCCTTCTTCTTAGGTGAAACAATTTTTCCTCTTCTTAGTGCCATTCTCCTTTGGTCAAGTGCTTGATTACTTCTGCCTTGTGCTTTCTTTTGACAATTCTTCAAACGTTGAACCCAACTCCTACGCAACTCTATAATTTTGTGCCCTAGTTCTTCAAACCATAACTAGAAAACATGTGCTTTCTCATGCCACACTGTCCAAACCCGCAAAATCCTTTCACAAACTTGCTCTTTGCATGGCCATGTCCATTCTCACAATCTGGTTCACAATTTTTTTCTTCACAATTGATCATTTACACCAATTCGCATGAATGCCCTAGTTCATAAGAGCTCTTTCACAAATTATTACAAGGTAAAAATACCTTACCTTGACTCCCTTTTATAGTTTTTCACTTTCCACCGCATTAATTACCATGCCACCTACCACCAAACTTCCATAATAAATTTGACTTTTCCAAGCATGTTTCCTTCACACGCCCAACCGCACGTAACCCTAGAAACCTTTTGGCACGCAAAACTATTCTTACCACAGATGTCCTTATGTGCACTCCCAGCCCCAAAGTACATTAACCACTATGTCATATATCAAGGAGTTTTCTTTGTCGATTCCTACCTCACATTTCTCTACACGTTCAACATTATATGTGGATTTGTTTCCTTGGCATTATCCTTATTATCACCATCTTCCTTAACACCTTGTTATATTCTAACAACCATTATCACCATTGTCACACGCGCCCTTCTGGTACTTAGGATTGATGACGCACACTTTTTTCCCAAGCCAATAGCAATATTAACCTTTGCACCCTATCCCACACTAAGGGTATGTGTGCTCCTCTATGCATGACAACACACTTGGATAGTAATCAGCTTTTGGCGTGTAAGTGTGCTTATTACACAAAACACTGAACTAAATTGACAAAGCATAACAATGATGAAGGATACACATATAAAAGCAATGCATTAAGAAAATCTAATCTAAGTGGAAATATTTCCTTATTACAAACACCAAGAAGACTTATTTATAGTACGGCTTTAGCTACGCCTGTTGAAGTAACTGGGCAACCGTGTTCCATCAAACACATCTAGCTGAAAAGCCCCTGAATCAAGTATATAAGTTATAACATAAGTCCCAACCAATGCACTTTAAGCTTTCTAGAGTGGCACAAGAACTTTGATTCATACGAAGCACCATTTTTTTGACTTCAGGCTTCTTATCCTTAATATGTATATCATGTCATTGTTTCTACTTTTCTTGCTTCGACTACATCATGCTATGACATGCCTTTCATCTAGTTGTATCAGTTTGTCAATACGTTCTTCAAGTGCTTACTCATCAACCAAACCTCTTGCGTGCGCAATACACAAAGAAGGTAACATGAATTCCACTGGTAGAACAACCTTCATGCCAAACACCAATTGAAAGGGTGTTTCTTTATTCAACCTTTTATAGGTTGTCCTGTACGCCCAAAGTATATTAGAGACTTTATCATCCTAGTATTTCCTTCCAACATCACAAATTTTGGTCAAGGTATGGCTCAATATCTTGTTGAAAGCCTCAGCAGTTCCATTTTCTTGAGGATGATAGGGTGTTGTTTTATGGTGTGCCACCATAAATTCATCCAATAGTATCCTGATGGTCTCATTAAGAAAATGAGTACCCCTATCACTTGTTAAACTTAAAGGGCATCCATACCTGCTGATAATATTTTCCCACAGAAACCTTGTTATCGTAGGCTGCTTTGTGTAATCCTTTGTAGGCACCACTTCTCCCACCTTGTAAGATAATATGTATAAGTTATAATATAGTGCGATCTAGTCCTACGCATGGGTGGGGAAATAGGACCCACAAAGTCCACTTGCCTATTTTTCAAAAGGTTTTACACTAGCAATAGGCCTCAAAGACATTTAATCTCTATGCCTAAGCTTTCCAGTCTTGACAATGGTCACATGCCTTACAATATTCTTTGCAATATTTATATAATGTTTCCCACTATATACCAATTAATAGAATCTTTTACGCAAAGTGGCATCCCTTATATAGTGTCCACTGCAATACCTCTATCGACCTCCTCTATAGTTTCTTCCCATTCATGCTCGGGTACACACCATCGCAAAACTTCATCCCGACCTAGTTTGTGTAAAACTCCACGAGATCAACATGTAAGGTGTGACACGAATGGAAAGTTGTTTCTTCTCTAAATCCTTCATTCCCTCAGGTGCCACACTAGTCATAAAAAAGACAACAATATCCTATAACTTTGAGTGTGCACGATTTAGCTTAAATAACTATGCATCGGCATGGTATCCTCTCTGTCTTATGCTTGTCCTCTCCAGATTGAATCCTTGATAAGTGGTCTGGACCAGAATTACTCTTTCCTAACTTAACCACCACAGTAAATTTAAACTCCTGAAATAACATATTCCAATGGCATATGCGCCCCTATAAGATGAGTTTGTTTACCAAGTAATTCAATGCCATGTGGTCTATATAAAAGATGAAAGGTGTTCTTTAGCAAGTCCTGTCAAAACTTATGAAGCACGTATATCATAGACAATGCTTCGTGCTCTGTAGTGGTGTAATTGTGTTTTGCTAGAGCTAACTTCCTACTTTTAAATCAAATAGGATGATCTAAAACCCCCTCTCTAGGTGGGCTAATACAACGCCAATCATGCCATAAGCATCCACATAAACATGAAAAGGCTTGGTCCATGAAGGAAAGCGCAAAATCGGTGTTGTAGTAATTATTTCCTTCGATGTCTCAAATACACGTTAATGCACCTCACCCTAATAAAAATTGCCTTTACCATTCAATAGTTCCTCCAGGGGCATGAAAATCTTGGCATATCCTTTGATAAACTTCTGTAGTATCTTGTATTCCCCAAATTTGAATTTACACCTCACTTTGGCTAGTTGGTTCCTCTAAGCCCAAAATAACAACAACCTTAGCAGGATCCACTAGCAAGCCTTCCTTATAGATGATGTGTCCTAGAAAAATCCAAAGGGTGTGGAAAACACACACTTCTTGATGTTTAAAGAGATGCTCAACTACCGACATCTCTCAAACATGAGCCTTAAGTTATCACAGTGATCCTTCACAAGCCCATAGATTGTCCAATCATCCAAATATACCTGCAAGAACATATGAATAAAGTCCGGTAACACTTACACAACAATGCATGAAAATATTATAGGCACACTCTTTAATCCAAAGAGCATAACTGTGTATGAAAAATTCCCCACTCAGTGGTGAAATTTGTCTTCTCTTGATCTTCTTTAGCTATCCTTACCTGATGATACCCAGAAAATCCATTAGTAAAGGAGTAGATCTCGTGCCTGTAACACCTTCAAAGAATTCTTCAATAAATGGTGTGGGAAAGGGATCAATTACATATGCATCATTTAAATCCTTGTAATCCACACAAATTTTGATTATTCCATCCTTCTTTATGCTAATCACCATAGGGCTAACCCATTCAGATTACTCGATGGGCTCAATAATCCTAGAATTCGAATCTTATCAATTTCTTCTATCACTTTAACGCACAAACGCAGTTTAGGGTCCATCTTGTAAGGCCTCCTCCTAATCAAGCACACACCTTCCTTCATCTTGATTCTCATCTCACCCAAAGATTCATGTACCCCTTTCAATACATGATAGCCCTTAGGGAACAGGTCCTGGAATTCACATAGTAGCTCAATAATCTTAGCAACTTCAGAGTCAGACCAATAATCTCCAATGATGGCCTCCTTGTGTTTGGAATCCATTCTAATGTTGACCTATTAGTTTTCATGGGCTCATGGTAGGCACATGCCTTCTCATCTACATTGTCCAAGACCTCGAGTGTACCCTCTGTGTGTTCAATATCCATGTTCTCTACTTCTTCATCATCGACTATATAGACCATATTAGCCTTTTCTCTTTCTAGATAGGCACACCCAAGCTATTATGCATATGTCTCTTCTTCTTCTAAACGTGCCTCTGGGTCGACTCACCTAGTAACTCCTGAAGGAGTTCTTCAATATTTGCACTATCTCCCATAGTTAAGCGCTTCATAACCTATAATGCCTCATTCACTAGAGGTTTAGTGGAAAAATAGTCAAAGGTCTGAATCATACATGTAGTAAGTTCTTTCTAATTTCCAGTCTCTCTATTCAACTCGCATAGACATACCATGCGCACGCGCACCTCGTAAGGTGAAATAGATCTTATGCACCCACATCGAAGGTGGTAAAGCTTCCTACCCCTCTATCTAGAGTCTCTCACACTTCGAACATGGTGTTGAACATGATCATTACCATGAAATGCATAGATCTGAGTAGGTGCATTTCTCCTTAGAAATATAGCAGATAAAGCGATCCTCACTTCTCGCCACTCCAAAATATTATCCTTGTGAACCATCCACTAGTGTGTTGTTGTCTCACATAGAGTATAGACTAGCATATTCCTTCTTTCCACTTGACATTCCCATTGAACTTCCATATCAAGCAAGACTACCTCAGGATTTTCCTCACCAAGGTATACCTAAATACTTGGTTGCTTCCCAAATGCCTCGATCTTTATGCGACCTACTTACGCACGTAACAATACTTCTTACTTTGCGCCCCACCATTTCATAGTGCTATGTGCCTAGTTGTCACATGTAACACTTGTAGTGTCACTCATGGACTGTGCATCATCCCATTGGAGAACTCCTTCCTTAGACAACTCAAGCACTTTTAGATCTCTAATGATGCGCACATAAATCTTGTTCAAATATTCTTCACTTAAAGGCTCTACATAGAGTTCAGATTTCCCGTCGGTCAAGGGGATAATGACGCACTCTTCCTTGTTCTCAAAACTTATGTAAACCTTATTAAAGTGTAGGTCAACATTATTTACATAACACTAAGGGCACCCGAGTAAAGTTGGAAAACTATCTGTTTCTGCAAGTGCCAAGACCTCAAATTCCCCAATGAACTTGGCCCCTTGAATAATAATACTAGTATCCTTCAAAAATCCAATGGGCATGGCTTTAATCCTATTTTCCATTAACAACACATTCAAAGATGATGGCTGTAATGGTCTTCTACCCATCTAAATCCACATGTCCAGTACATTCACTTCATGCCCGTATCGGTCAAAATATTACCCAAAAGCCAACCATCAACAACAACATTCAAAGTGATCTCTTTGTCATAATCCAGGATATGAGGAGGGAGGTTAGCATGTAAAATCTTCCTTTCATGTTCAATCCCAACACACGGAGTGTTTCCCTTTAACCAGTTCCCCAATAAAGGAATAATGTTCTCTTATCGCATCATCTTGCAAAACTCCTTCAGATCATCAACATCATGCTAATGGAGCTTAGCTGATTTCTTTTGTTCTAACTTCCACGATTGTTCTTTCAAACATTATATCTCACCCTATAAATTTTTAATCACCTCCATGGTTTCTTGATAAACCTCCTTCTGATGCATAGGGTCTGGATACTTTGCATGTAGCACCTCCTCCTTTGTAATGGCAAGATTCTATTTTGGAACTTCTCTGGCGCATGCGCAGCCTCTCGGTGCGTGTAGTAATTTTCACACGTACCAACTCAAGATCTAGCGCTAACTTTGGCATCCATTGATCTTTCACGGTGTGTTATACTCTAACCATTCCCGCACCCTTTATCTTGTTTGTGATTCTTACTCAAGTATTCATACAAGTTCGGGAACTCTTCATAGTTATGGTTCTTTCCGTAAAATCAATAAACAATGTTATGAGGGAATTTGTGCCTGTAGTGATAAGGGGATCCACATGTATAACAAGTTCTACGAGGGAAATCACTTCTTCCACCGTCATGATCTCAGCCTCTGAATCCTCCTTGGTAATCATTATGCATATGCTTTTCTAAGGCGGGGTCATTTGGTGTGATTTGCATAACAATGGATCATTCCCAAGATGTGGGACTTGCAAATGGGAATGATCCTCCAAAGAAGTTTGGTTCCTCTTCCTAATACTAGCACTAAACTACTTCTAAGGAAGGAAATGTGACTATCTACTCATAATCTAACAATTCCAAGGGATAGGGAGAGAGAAAGTGCATAAAGAAGGAAATCCTACACTAACGAGGTGATAACACCAAAAAAGGGGAGTGGTTGTCACAATCTCAGCTACCCGAAGTGGAGAGAGGTGAGCCAGAGGAGAGGGTGGACAAGATGCACCACAAACTAGAGATAAATTTCACACAGAACACCACTTCAAAACACATTAAACACAACTCCCGGAACTCGCAACAAACATCGGAATATGCACATACCCCAGTAACGACGAGAGGCAAGGAGAGACAATAAAATAAGCAAAGGATGGACAGATGCATCACAGAATAGAATTTTTTTACTCCAAAAGTTCACACAGTACATTGTTAGTGGGAAAGAGGCAAGAGAATGCCATTACAGAGCCGTGAAAGGAGGTTCAGACTCCATTTTTGACCCTAGGGAAGAAAAGAGAGAGGGGGCAGGGAAGAAGAATGAACAACAACCTTTTCAATGAATCTTGCCCTGTATTTATAGATTTGATTAGAGAGAAGAAAGAGAGAGAGAGTGGGAAAATTAGGTCGAAACTCAACCACTGTTGTTAATGATTTTGATAAAATCTACCCCCAAATATGTCTTTACTGCATCAATCCTTGGTTCGGTGCCTTGAAGGAAGAGGAAACGGTGAAACAGATTAAATCTAATCTGGTCATTAAGGTGAGAAGATCCCACATTGAATGCCTGAAGATGTTTCCTCCACTTTTCTTTACCTAACCTCCTCAAAAATAAATTTTCAGACCTCCATGGTGTAGGTGAGGCCGAGATCTTTCCAATGGTGTCAGATTTGCAATATTTTGAGCCCTGAGCCGAAAGATATGCCCCTTCAAAGTTTGTATCGAGATATGTACAAATGGATGGGGAAAACAGTTTGAAAATGGGTCCCCCTTTTGAGATGGGACACGTGGTAGCCAGATTAGAGAAAAATCGGGTTTGCGGGTCCATAATTTACCTTTTCCCCTTTTCGCGAAACGCAAAACTCAAAAAACCCCCACGGCCCCGAAGCTCCACCTTTTGACTCTGCTTGACCATTTGCCCCTGCCTCTCTGACCCTGCAATTCCATTGTTGAGTCCTCCCTCGACCCTTTAAATAGATTTAAGACATGGAAACGCCCAAAAGAACCGTTTTTTCTATTTCTTCTTGTGCAGGGTCGAATTTGACTTTCTTGGGCCTTTGTTTTCACTTTGCCTAGTTCTGGAACTCAAGCTCGTGGGTCTGAATCATTTCCCTTCATGTTTTCTTTATGTGTAAGGCTTGTTTTGACCAAAATTTACGGGGAAATTTGGGATAACAAAGAACCTCGACCTCTACCATGGCCTCCATCAGAGTGCCCTTCATTATGATCATGGTCATGATGCTCACCTTTCTCCTTAGAATTATTTGCAACACTAGTCTATCATATGCCAATATCAATGGCATCATGAATCTGATCAATCAACCTACAATATTCAATATCATGAGTAGTAGACCTAAAATCTTGCAGTAATAGGACATGTTCTTTCTTATTGTGTGTTGCAATAATGGGCACCGACTTGAATTGTGGTCCAAGTGATAGATCTCACATTCCAACAACAAGGAGCACACCGATTTATGAGGACAACTATCCTTATTATGACCTTCTACTTCATAATCTATGTACTAAATCCCACTATGTGTCTCATGCGCTAAATTAGCTGATAATTTATCTAACTGTTTAGCCATTACTACAATTTGAGCTTCCAAGAATGGGATCACTCCTGTGTCTACACTCCCTACCACCTTAGAAGTAGACTTGTTTCAAGTGCCTCACACGAATTTGTATAAGAATTATGTGAAAGTGCTCTTCTAAAAGGCATGATCAGTCCTCCAACGAACCACTCGATGTTGGCTCACATGTATGTCATAAGATAACTTAGACAAGAGGGTATTGAATTGTACATCATATTCCCAAACACTCTCAGTAGTTCCTTGCTTGATGTCCTTCAACGCACTGATGCTCTTCTGCTCAAACTCAAGGATATAAAATTATTTCAAGAAAGCATCCCACAACATAGTATAATCTACACAAGTCAGTCAGGGTCAAATTTTATGTACCAACTATGTGTGTGCCCCTACAATGTAGTTGCAAACTGACTTGCCTTGCACTCTAGAGCAGTAATCCCCTTCACACGCCATAGTATCTCACACATATGTATGTGCTTGGCTGCATCTTCAATGCCTCTATATTTTGGAAGATGAAGAGACATCTCCATATAAATTTGTTGGGGTTAGTGCAGACCATGCCCACTAGATCCAAAACTTGTATTTCCTCCTATGTTTCCTCCACACCGGAAACCATCGATCTTCTAGCACTTGAGCCACCTAATCCTCCCCGATCCCCCTCCCAAGTAGGTAATGGACCATATGATGCACTACCTTGTCCTCTAACGATTGTGTCGAATGGACTCCCATAATCTGTGAAGTTGTGTTACTTCCGGATGGTATGCCAACGTTTCTGCATGCCCATGTTTTGTCTTGACGACGCGCCAAAAACATACCTCCAAATAGACCTCCAAATAACATAGATGATGATTGCACCATAGATGAATAAGCTACCTAATTAACTCCTAAACTTGACTGCAAATCAACTCTATCTATTGCAAATCTACTCTAATACAATGAAGTAACACTAGTTTTCAATTGTTAACTACCATAGAAACTAGAAAACCAAGCACAAGGGCTAGGTTGCTAGCTAGGTTCATATACGTGCTCGTGGTCTATAATATTTCTTCCAACATGCCTTCATTCAAAGTGAAGAGGGTTCCCTACCATGATTTCCCAAATGGGGAGTTTTAGACACTCGGCTCCAAGTCTTCTACGTGAGCTCCAAATCCTTTATGAGCCATCTCTCTTCGCAACACCATTATTTTCACGATCTCTCCCTACTTCACCATATCCATCTCGCACACTTCATTAAACTTAAGCCACTTTTCTTCTCTCTATTTCTCTATCTCGTGAAAAGGTCTTCAAACCTCTTCGAGGTGTCGTTGGATATTTTCATGCCTTCACATCCTGTCGCACTAACTTTTCTAGACTACACACTATGTCACTAGAAATCGGTGATGAAGGAGAGACTGAAAAACCCTAATACAAGTATCAAACCATTAAAAAAGATACATATAAATGGATCATACTATCCTTAAGCGGCCACAATGGTGGACTTATCTTGAGTGTTACACTACATCTCAGACCCGATGTAGTTCTATGTGCTTGTGTGTGTAATCATTACCTAGGCATTCTTGTGCCAATCACACTTTCGAAAGTAGCGAGCAATAACTATGTGTAAAAATGTAATAAAATGGTGGATGGAGTAGAATAAACTTCCCTCCTAAGTAGTGTGATGCAGATGAACCAGCCTTATGCCTTGTGATTGAGCTAGACGGATGTAAATAGAGCCTTTGATGGATGCAACCTTAGGTGATGATAGTAGTCCTTAGTGCTTGGTGCCTCATCATGGAATGATAACTTTATATTTATATGGTTCTCTTGTTCTAATTTCATAATTAACCCTGAAAAGGCCAACTATTAAAAAGATAGAAAGCTCAAATGGCTAGAAAGTGCCCAAAAAGTGGCGGGAAAGTGTAAAAGGCTCAGGGTGCCCTAAATGGGACCAAGGCACATGGGGCACCCTAGTATGCGGCCGGAGCCCCAGTCAAAGATAAAATGACACCAAATGGTAGAACTGATTGGGCGAGTAGATGCGGGAGGTCGACAATGATGACAACAAGAAAAGTAAAATGGCCAAAGGACATGGGTTAATTAGTACTTTCTTCACTCAAAAACCATATGAATAATAGTATGAGACTAGGACTAAATAATGTCTAAAGTGCATGATTTTGTGACTACATGGGGGCAATGCGACCTCATTGCCTTTCCTATACTACTCCTATATGGGTTATCATGTTTGATTAAAAATTTGGATCCAAAATCATCAAAATTTTATCTACTTCCATCTACAGCGGCTAGATCTTTTGAGGATGTAGTTAAAGTTGGAGGGTAAAGTTAAACCTCTCTCCTTACACTCTTCCTCTGGTGGCAAGACACCAAAATCCTCGATTTTTGTACACATGCAATCGGATGGGAATTGATCACTCCCTTCCTCATCACATCTCCATTAATAAAAATTGAAACATTCAACGAGTCAACATCACAATCATTAATCTCGCTTAGCGCTCCTCATAAAGGTCCCACATCCCTTGTTACGACGCATGGATATACATGTTGATCCATGGTTCACTGCGCTATGTTCTCACTCGGAATGTACTTCTTACGCACTCTTTGTGTACTTCAAAAACATGGGATTTTCTGTATTTATCAAGTATGCATCTCTATCTACTTTATGTTACCAAGCTTTCACTCACCAACATAAAGTGGGGGCAAATGTAGACACAAAATCACGCACTTACTACTATTATTATACCACTAAGTATGTTGTTTTATATATGGATCTTACATAAGAAAATTATTCACTGATGACCCATTCCATAGTCCATATGTTTGTCTTGTTAGTCTTTTTTTGATGTTTTTCTTGCACATTTGTCACTCATACACACAGCTTACGGTCAGAGTTATAGGGATCCATGTGCATCGGCTTCTCACTCATTTGTCATCACTTGTCTCTGGACACTAAGGCTCGAGCCAGACACTAGCTCCAAGCACTCATGTCCATCCTTTGCACCCCATGTCCTCTTTGTGTTTGATCTTATTTTTAACATTTGAGGTTGGTCTTTTTGGTTTTCCCTCCCATCTCTCGAGGTACTAGTCGGCATGTCGGTCATTAGTGTCGAAATTCAAGCAAGAGATCCCTATATAAACACAACATACATACCATTATATGTGCAGACTATTCTTATCAAGGGCTAGCTATCTACATAGAGCAATGGACTCGCATTTCGCCATTACTCGCATACATACTTTGCATAGGAAGGGTTTACAAGTGGCCCGACGATCCAAGTGTGACATACACCGATAAAAGGTGAATAATTATGAATCCCTAGAGATCATATTGGAACCGTGTTCTAACCTTTTCTACGAGCAGGTGCCCATAATCCAAACCAGAGCGCCCTAGGTGCCCCCATCCTTCTCCAAGTTCCCCAGTCCAACCGGTTCCACCTCTGCTTTACTTTTTGTATTTCATTACGACGGTCTTCTCTTTTATTTCATCACACTGCTCAATCCCAGGTCACTATGAGGTAAGAAAAATCAAGTTAAGTGCCTTATCTCTCATATTTCCTTTCATTAATAAAATTAAATAAATTGTTTAGCATTCATATTTCATTTACAATATTTTTGTACATTTAGATTTTAATAAAATAAATACATATTTTATTGAATCCCTCAATAGAAAAAGATTGGATTAGTAGATAGGATGGAAGGGTTTCCCGAAAAATTCATTCCCGAGAAGTGAAAACTTCCTAGGATGGATTTCAACCCTCATTTTAATAAATATAAAGTAGTAAATAAAGGATTGGATCTGATATAATGCGAGAATATGAAGTAAAAAAACTAAAATGTTGGATATAAGATGAAAAATCAGATCTCGATCTAAATAGATGTAAAAGAAAATCAAACCTGGGTGGGTCGATGGTGACCAAATCAGAGGGCCGATCGACGATGACTAATGCGGGATGAGGAAAAATGTGGAAAATGGGTCTGCAAGACCTCCTATGGATGGATTTGAGGTTGATGGTGCACCGAGATGTCAAACATGAAACTACAAAAGATTTGGAACAAGATCTATCAGAAATGATGCAAGAAAATTTGGAAAATTGATGGTAAATGCGGTAAAGGCGTATTCAATTGATGGCATCCATCCGAGTTGACAAAGTGACTAGGGATGGACATAATAGATTTGGGATGATAAAAAGGTAGGATGAATGGATATGGATGCAAGATCGAAAAATGATGACATGGGGTCTGAATGACAGAAAACTAATATAATGGAGGTTGGGTCAACAAAACCTAATTGGTTCGACGACAACCGGGGTAGATCCAGGATAAGATGTATGGAAAACGAAGGATGAGAAGGATAGAATGAGGGCTAAGGCTATGACAAAGCTCCAAGGTGACTAAATAAGAATTGCAAGAGGACTATCAAGATGCAAATCTGATGTAAGATGACAACAGAGCTTCAATCAAACATAAAATATCCAAGATCTCCACAATGATGAAAAGAGGTCTCTAAGATGAGAGTAGTTGTTTCTAAGGAGACGAGAAACTTGCAAGAACAAGCCAAAGTCGAAGAGACCCAAAATTCCATCCTTTTGCAAGGAGGGGTGAAGGTGGATTTATAGAGTCAACGACGACTCGGGTAGGTCGCTAGAAACTACGCAGATTCGTCCCACTTGGGTGGCGAAAAGATTCCCAACTTAAGGTAAAATGGGCCCAAAGAGATCTGATTAGGGTTTCGGGTGACAAGGACAAACCAAGGTGTTTAGGGAAGATAAGAGGGTAGTTGAGAGGCTAAAAACATTAAATAAAGGCAAAGGGATGATGAAATTATTAAATGAGAGCCTAGGGATGGAAAATAGAGAGGTTTAAGGAGAAAAAACAAATTAGGTGATGATTAATAGATGATTGATGGAGATTAGGGATAGATAAAATAATGGGATGGGTAAGATAGGACTAAAGGTGTGAAATAATAATAAAATGGAATAAAATATGATTTTGGAGGGAATGGAAATTTGAATAGGTATCATGATGAAAGAGATCGAACACGGGGTGAAGAGGGTAGCGATACCAAAATTGGTGTCTACATCCTTGTGATCATCTCTTTAAATCCATCCTTCCATTCTCACAAACTTCATTTCTTCTTTTCCCATCAATTTGTGTATCCATCTTCTCGATTGGTAATCTTAATTAACCCTTCTTATAACATGACAATATTCCTTACGGTTCCCCCTAAGCTCCACTTTTTGTTCTACACTCACCCTATGCCCACATTTTCTTCATCTTGTTTGTCCCACTCTTCACCATATCTTCTAACCAACCCTTACATCACCACGTACATTACGAATTATTTTCCCATACTTTATCATATTCATTTTCATCTTGGAAATCTTACTTATTCATTCCTACGGCCTAAAAATCTTACTTATAGGTTCCCCTTAAATCAGTTTTCATTTTGAACTTCCTATCTTCCCCATCTTCCCACATTTCATCTCTTTATTTGATCATTCCTTCCTCCTCATCTCCCCTCCTAACCAACATTTCTACATTCGAATGTTATTCATCATCTTATCAAATCACATGCTATGTCCACCATATTCACTTTGCGAATCCTACTTGATCACCTTACTTTTGACCATTTTCCTTTTTCCTACTTTTCCACAAAAAATCATTCTCTATCCATTGCATTCTATAACATTCTTCTCATGTCTTGTTTATTTATGCTCTTTCCATTTGTTTTCTTCCTATGCCTTGTTCATTTTTTCTCTTCTCAAGTAGCCTCACTCGCCTTTTATCTACTCCTTTATCTTGTTATTCTCTCATCCTCTCATATTGCCCCCTTCTTCAATCCTCTCTCATATATTTACTTTCTTTATCCTCCATTCTATTTTCTTTCTATTTCAACACTTTCTTCATCCTCCTCTTCACCCCTATCCTCCTATTAAGCTTCTCCACCCCCATTTTATTCTCCTCTCATCCTCTTCTATTTTCTTCTTTTTATATTCCTTATGTTATCCACCCTTCCCTAAATATCAACCCTCTCGAATCCTTCCATTTGTGCACTTTCTTCTCTCTTTTCTCTCTCTAATTTCCCCTCTTTCCTAATCACTCTGCAACCTTTTTCCAGATCTTCCCCTTAACACTCCCTCACCAACCACTCCTCGATCACCACCCACTCTTGTTTGTTATATCATGTTGTTCCCTTCATTTATCTCGCTATGTCATCTTATTTTTTCCATATCCATTTCTACCCTCATATTTCTTCTTTACTAGTTTCCTTTCTTCCCCTAACATTATTCTCTCACCTTCTCACCGACTCTTGCTCCCTACACAATTCCTCTTTTGTACCCTCCTTCTTTCCCACCAACCTCTTTCCCCCTTGTTTCCTCTCTACTTCTTCCCTCCATATGTTTTTTTCTTTCTTTACACTCTCATCTTTTAATTCTTCATCTTCCTCAATCCACCCTTCCCCACTATTGTGCTCCACTACTCACCTCATTATTCATCATTCCTTTATAATCATTTAATTTCGTCCTTCTCCTTTTTGATTGTCTCCTTTCTTCTCTTTATATATTCTTCGTATTATTCTCATTCTCTTTTCTCCCCCTCACTCTTCCTCCTTACTCCCTCCTCACTTCCTTGCCTCTTTATTCCTCCTCCATTTCTCTCCCTTCATCTCCCACATGTATCTCCACGTAGTTTGTTCCATCATCTTTTGTGTCATATCATTTCCCTTTGTTACATGTTCTCTCCTTCTCCTATCACCCCCTTTCCCCTTTCATCTTCACCTTTTACCTATCCTAACCTTTTCTTTACCACTATCCCCAAACCATTTATTTCCTTTAGAATTATCTCCATCTCTTGTCCCCACCTCCATCCTCTCCCATATCACTTCCACATGCATCTCCATGTATTTTGTTTTGTATTCTATTCCATTACCTTCATCTCATATTTCATTTCTTAACTTCTTTATCTCCTTGCCTGTCCTTTTCACATTGCCTACATATCTTCTTTCCTCCATACTATTTTCCTCTTTGAATCACTCTTAACATCAAAACCAACAAAACCTTTCTAGTGAGGATTTAATCATTCATCATTTTTTCATCCCATACCATTTCCCCCTTACATCATGGTTGATTGGGTACATGTTCTTCCTAATCCATACCCCATACATCCTTCACCTTTCCATTATCTTTCTTGTAGACTAAGAACTCACCTCTCAATTCTTTGGTAGTATTTATCTCATATTTTTGAGAAACCAGTTGTTCCATTTTTAATCTCCATCTACCACTCCTGTCCACTCACTCTTTTCTCAACTCACGTCTATTTTAGTCCCTCAACACATCATCACTATTACTATTCTTGTTCCTCCCATATCATTTTGACCCCACATTTAAGGTCGATTGAATACCTTTCCCTTTAATTCCTACACTTCATCCATTCATTCCTTTTACATTCTCTTCCTCGTTAGCTAAACATTCATTTTCCACCCCCTTGTGATCTCTACCTCATCTTTTCTAGAGATTTGTCATTTCTTCCATCCTCGCCAACCCTCTTGAGGGAGCATCATCATATTCACCTTTAACCACCCTATCCATGATATTGGGTTTTAGAGGATACCATCATCAACCACCTTTTATTCTCATAAGAAAGAGTTTTGTTCTACTTTTTTCTTAGAGAATGCTCTTTTCTTCCTCTAATAACTTAACAAGCACTTTTACATTGAGAAGAATCATTTCAATCACCAATAATTCCACATGGGGCATATTCATTCATTTTGTCTACTTTCTTTGAAAGGAAACTAATCTCGAGCACCCTTTCAAAGAGGGAAAATGTAAAAACCTCATTAATGAATTTATTCCTTAAATCATTTGAATAAAATCTATAAAAATTAATTGATATCAATCAATTAATTTAACCTTCATTATCATCTAATTAAAGACTCCACCTCACAACTCGCATCAATCAATTTTCCACCTTATCCCACTTTCGAATTAAATACTTGAATCAATTCTCCAAGTCTTCATATCCACCTTCCGTGTTCCCTAATTTCGAATTAAATATTCAAATCAATTCTCCAAGTCTTCACATCACCTTCCATGCTATGCCCTTAAGCTATTACTTGTATTAGGATATGAGTAGCCGACTTGTGGCTTACCATATCATTTTATTATATCTTTTATACTTTCTCATGCTTAATAGATCGGCCTTGGTGATGGCCATAACATACAAATAGTATATATAGGGGATTGTAGGTAGTAGTTCACTATCATTTGAGCATTTGAGTTTTATTATATGGTTTGGAGGTTGCCCCCTCAAAGTGGCGAAGCTATTATACTTGTATATTGAGATAATTACTCTAAAATATTGTATTATTTTGTGTTCTATTGTTTCTCATAATCTAAATTATAAAAGTAATTTCATTTCAAGTGGTTTCGAGCCGCGATCCGGGCCAAAATTAGTGAAAAACCCTAATTTTTGTTTCCACCATATATTGTGAACCAAAGAAAATTGGTGGGATATATTTTTACCAGAGTTGAGAAAAATTTCAAGTAAGGTTCCTTGAAAATTTCAGACTTTTTTGATTTATTTTGCAAAAGTTATTACAAATTTAGGTTTTTTCATAAAATCGCTCCCTAGGGTGCAAATTGTGGAATGTTTTCAAGTTCTTTACATTTTCGGAAATCTCTCAAAAAAATAGTATTAGTATCTTCTCTGTGTTTTTTCTTGTTCGGCCAAATTTTTATTGAAACCCTAAACCCTAAGGTTTGACATCATGGCGGGGCCTTCCACAAGAGCAAAAAAGAATCCGGTTACTCCGGGTAAAACCCCAGATAAAGATGGGGTAGTGATTGAAGATATGGAGTCAGAAGGGGTAAATACATATTCCTTAGCACTAGGGTTTACCTCAGTTGATCATAAGGTGAGCCAACTTGAGTATGAGCTACGAAATGTACAATCTGAGATGGCCTCTAAAGGAGACATAGACCAAATCAATCAATGGTTGGATGATATCATGCAACATGTAAAGGGTAAATAGTATGGCCCAAATCCACCCCATATCAACCAAGGAGGATCTTTAGTTCAAAATCATGGACAAAATAACCATGTTGGATCACTTTTCTAGCCCAATCAAAATCCAACTTATTCGCAACCACGAAACATGATGCCAAAAGTGGATATGTGAAAATTTGATGGTAAGGATCCCCTGAATTGGATAAATAAAATGGAGAACTTATTTGAGTTACATCAAACACCATCAAGAAAAAAGGTGACATTGGCATCCTTGTATCTTGAACTAGACCAATTCATTTGGTATCGATGGTTATGTGCTTAGAGGCAGAAGAATGGTCTCGGTGTCACTTGGACAATTTTTACCAAGGAGTTACAATTGCACTATAGTTCTAGTGTTTTAGAGAACTAATTTAGTCAATTAGAAAATTTACGGCAAACAAGATCAGTCAAAGATTATGTGCATCAATTCTAGAACCTATCCTTAAGGGTGGAGAATATTCCAAAAGAGAATTTGAATGACTTGTTTCTTAGGGGTCCTAAGGACCACATCGAGTATGAGGTGGTATGTATGTTTAATCCAATCAAGCTTTCTGATTCTATTATCATGGCACATCGAGCAGAGGAAAAATTTCTTTGTAGTAGGAGGCTACCTTTCATTAACACAAGAGACCATAGTATCTCTTCCCCTTCATTTGCTAGGCCAATTAGACCGACTCCTCAACAAATGGAAGAAAAGAGAGAAAAGGATTATGTTTTAACTGTGATAGAAAATATGGACCGGGACACAAATGTGCTGAGAAGAAGTTGTTCTATATTGACGGAGGTAATGAGGATGATGAGGAAGCTGAAATTATAGGAGAGGCTGAGGAACCAGTAGAAGATGAAGTAGAGGATCACCAACCTATAATTTCTTTCCATGCATTGTCAGTATTAGTACTCCTCAAACACTCAAGGTTATTGGTTATCTCAAAAAATAGAAGGTGACAGGTGTTGATTGACTCGGGAGTACTCATAACTTCATAAATAGTAAGTTAGCTACCCGCCTCAATTGTTTTATTTACCCAACTCAAAATGTAAGTTATGATTGTGGATGGTGGGATAGTCAAGTGCACAAGAAAGTGCCATAGTATCAAGCTTTCCATGGGAGACTACATGTTAGACTCGCCTATGTTTTTTATTTCTATGGGAGGGGCAGATATTGTTTTGGGTGTCCAATGGCTCACAACCTTAGGTACTATAGAGATGAATTTCCAAGAATTGTTCATGTGATTTCATTCAGATGGAAGGAAAATACAATTGAATGGGATGGTAGCTAAGTATCCACAGATTATTAGCTCTCATCAGATGCAGAAGGTTCTCAGAAAAGGAGTAGATGGATTTATAGCAAAGTTATTTTCCATAGAAGTACAAAATACAAAGTCTTCAATGCCACCCGATCTTCAAAAGATTGTTGATGCTCACTCATCTATTTTTGATGCAATTCCAAAGGGACTACCACTAGTTAGGGATCATGATCATGCCATTCGATTGATTCCAGGAGCTAAACACCTAACATTAGACCATACAGATACCCATATTCCTAGAAAAGTGAGATCAAGAAAATGGTTCAGGAAATGTTGAAGGCATGTATCATCAGGCATAGCCAGAGTGCATATTATTCACCAGTGGTCATGGTATGTAAGAAGGATGAAACATGGAGGATGTGTCCAGATTATTGAGAACTCAACAAGTACACCATCAAAGATAAGTTTCCTATTCCAGTAATTGATGATTTACTTGATGAATTGCATGGTGCTATTTATTTCACAAAATTAGATCTTCATTCGAGGTACCATCAAATTAGAATAAAAGAGGAAGATGTTCATAAAATGGCTTTCAGGACTCATGAGGGCCATTATGAGTTTTTGGTAATGCCTTTTGGTCTTACAAATGCACCTCAACCTTTCAAAGCTTGATGAACACTATTTTTAGGCCATTTTAAAGGAAATTTGTATTAGTTTTCTTTGATGACATATTGATTTATAGTAAGACATGGGAAGAACACTTACAACATGTAAATAAAGTGTTGGAAGTTTTAGAGAAACATACTCTCTATGAAAATCCATCCAAATGTTCTTTTGGTGTCCAAGAGGTAGAGTAACTGGGTCACATTGTATCCCATGAAGGCGTCAAAGTTGATCCTCAGAAGATCAAAGCTATGGTGGAATGGCCAAGGCCCAAAACTCTCAAAAATATTCGTGGGTTCCTAGGACTAATAGGGTACTATAGAAGATTTGTGCGGGGATATGGTAGAATAGTAACCCCACTCACTACATTGCTAAAGAAGGATGCCTTCCATTGGACAAACGTAGCCACTAAATCCTTTGAGCAGCTGAAGGAAGCCATGTGCAACACCCCAGTTTTGGCTACTCCCAACTTCTCAAAAACCTTCATTTTTGAATGTGACACTTCATGATCAGGATTGGGAGCAATTCTAATGCAGGAAGGAAGACCAATTGCATTTGAGATTCGCCAATTAAAAGGAAAATATCTTCTCAAACATATCTATGAGAAAGAAATGATGGCTATTCTTCATGCGGTCAAGCAATGGAGGCCCTATCTCATGGGTAAACACTTCAAGGTAAAAATTGATAATGATAGTCTCAAATACTTTTTGGAGCAAAGGTTATCATTTAAGGAACAACAAAAGTGGGTAATAAAAATGTTGGGTTATGATTTTGAAACCATATACAAAGAGGGTACAAAAATGTAGTAGTTAATGCGTTGTCCGGAAGGGATACATCTCATAGATGCCTTACTATGTGGAATGTCCATGTTGATGGTGATTGGGTGGATGAAGCAATATTGGAATGGGATCAAGACAAGGATAAACAATCTCTAATACAGATTATCAAGCAAGGATCTATGTCATCTAACAAATTTGAGTGGAAAGGTAATGCCCTATGGTACAAGGACATGTTATACTTGAGTAAATATTCTGAGTTGAAGCATAAGATTCTTGCAGAGCTACATGCCTCACCTGTTGGAGGAAACTCTAGGTCTTTGAAGACATATCATAGAATAAAAAGAGAATTATTTTGGGAAGGACTCAAGGGGGATGAACAAAAATTTATATCAGAGTGTTTAGTGTGCCAACAGAACAAAGGGGAAACAATTAAGACACCAAGTCGGTTGCAACCCTTACCAATTCCTAGCCAGAGATGGGAGGAGGTCTCCATGGATTTCATCACCGGATTGCCTTGTTCAGAGGGTAAGAATGTTATTTTTTTTATTGTGGATAGGCTCACAAAATATGCCCATTTTTGTGTTCTATCACATCCATTTGTAGCTAGTACAGTCACAACTATTTTTTTGGAGACAGTTCAAAGGCTACATGGAACCCCAAAGATAATTGTCAGTGATCGCGATCCTATTTTCACAAGTAATTTTTGGACGAAATTATTTTCATGTTTGGGTACTCAGCTAGCTCATAGTTCATCTTATCATCCTCAAACTGATGGGCAAATAGAAGTGGTCAACAAATGCTTAGAGGGGTATCTATGTTGTTTTGTATCAGATAAGCAGGAAAGGTGGATTAAATGGCTACCACTTGTAGAATGGTGGTATAACACATCTTTTGATACCTCTTCTCAAATGACCCCATGTTTAGCATTATATGGTTACTATCCACTTTATATCACTTCCTCCTTGAGGGTGCAACTAAGGTCAAAGATGTTGAGGAACACATTCAACATCAACAATAGGTTTTGGCTAGTTTGAAGGAGAATTTAACATTAGCATAAAACAGACGAAACAATAAGTAGATCAACACCGTAGTGAAAGACATTTTGAAATTGGTGACTGGGTTTTTGTACATCTCCATCCTTACAAAAGAGACGTCCTAAAGCAACAGAAAAGGACAACAAACTTTCTCCTAAATATTATGGCCCTTATCGGTTCTTCTACGAAAATTGGCGTGTTGCTTATAAACTAGAGTTACCTCCATCTTCACACATACACCCAATATTCCATGTTTCATGCCCAAGAAGGTTATTGGACAAAAATTTGAAGCCCATAAAAGTTACTGTAAACTTGACGAGGAAGGAAGAATCATTTTGGAGCCGGAGAAAATTCCAAACACGTATTAAGAGGCCGAGAACCGAGACATTAAGGCATATCTCGATCAAGTGGAAGAATCTAAGCATAGAATCGGGAGGATGAAGGTTTTTGCATCGACATCGAGGATTATTCAACGTTGAGGACAATGTTGGTTTGAAGGGGAAGGGCATGCTACACCCTTAACCTATTGCTTGTATTAGGATATGAGTAGCCGACTTGTGGCTTACCATATCATTTATACTTTCTCATGCTTAATAGGTCAGCCTTGGTGATGGCCATAACATATGAATAGTATATATAGGGGATTGTAGGTAGTAGTTCATTATCATTTGAGCATTTGAGTCTTCTTATATGGTTTGGAGGTTACCCCCTCGAAGTGGCGAAGCTATTCTAATTGCATATTCGATCATTATTCGAAATATTGTGTTATTTGGTGTTTTATTGTTGCTCATAATCAATTATACAAGTAATTTCATTACGCTTTTGTTCTACTTTTTCTTAGAGAATGCTCTTTTCTTCCTACAATAACTTCTCAAATGTAACAAGCACTTTTACATTGAGAATAATATTTTCAATCACCAATCATGCCACATAGGGGCATCTTCATTCATTTTATCTACTTTCTTTGAAAGGACACTACTCTCAGAGCACCCTTTCAAAGAGGGGCAAATGAAACACCTCATTAATCAATTTATTCCTCACATCATTCCCATAAAATCTATAAAAATTAATTGATATCAATCAATTAATTTAACCTTCATCATCGTCTAATTAAATCCTCCACCTCACCACCCACATCAATTTTCCACCATGACCCACTTTCAAATTAAATATTCGAATCAATTCTCCAAGTCTTCACATCCACCTTCCACGTTCCTCACTTTCGAATTAAATATTCAAATCAATTCTCCAAGTCTTCACATCCACCTTCTATGTCTCCCACTTTTGAATTAAAAATTCAAATCAATTATCCATTTTCAAAGTACATGACTTTTCAATAAATCACGGTTAATAAAGTTTTCTTAATTAATCTTAGTTCAAAAATTATAAATAGTGCCTTTACCCTTCCTAAAAAAAAATCGGCTAAGTGAGATTTCATTATGCTCTTTTGTGCTTCGTATTTAAAGCCTCTCGTTTACTCGTAATGCTTGCATGAATCTATTATCCATATATCCATAATCCATCCCTCTTCCCCATTCTGACAAAATGCAAAGCTAAATTGTTGGATTGATCGTGTAACAAAGCTTTACCGCATTGGAGCACCTACATTATAAACTACCTTCAAGCACATCCACATCATTTTCCCAATCTGAGGTGGCAATGCTACTTAGATTTATTGTTTATACTTTTCTCGTTTCTGTAATTTCACTTGTACACAATGGGATCCTTCGAAAACTCTTACCCTTACCTAATAAAAAATTGTATTCACCAAAATGTAGACATTGAAAGTATTTTTACACTAACAATGCACTACAACTAACCACATCTTTCGCAATCAGGCTTAAATAGAGATAATTTGATAAATCAAACCTAATTGCATAAATCAAATTATTCTAGGAGCATGTGAAAATCAAAATAATTAAGTTGTTTGGGAAGAAATAGGATCTACAAGTGAAATAAAGTTTATTGCATTTTAGGAGACAATCATCAAGAATAGATAGTAGAGAACATGCCTAAACATCGAGGCGAAGAAAACCCTAAAAGATTGACACAAACATAAAAACTTGACCGTAAACCATACCACTCCTTTTGTGACAAGACCAAAATCGTAGTTGTATGTTTCTAATAGTTGTTAATTGGAGCAAGTTAGATTCCATGACCTTATTAATCTACTTTAGGGATCCTAAAACCTCACCGCTTTTCTAAAATTGACAATGTGTTGCTTTGAAAAACTACTCTCCTTCCTTGGAATCCTAATACGAGTGTTAGATCTTGTAAAAATGTTAAAATTGAGGGAGTTAATGGGGTCTATATCATGCCTCAATTATTGTCAAGCAACGCTATGTAAAATAACACATAAAATATAATGCGGTTTGAAAGGCAATTCAATGTAATACAAGTGTCCCAACTCTTATAACTTTCAATTCTCTAATCAATGCAATAATTAAATGATAGATGCTCTTCTCTAAATGCTTGAAATATGCTTTTGACATGCATAAGCTCTTAAAACAAACGAATTCTTTTTCTACTAATGATTTATTATGTGATTATCTCAATCACTCTCTTAAATGCACTAGTACACTTATGTATTTTAAGACTTTTTGAACAAAAATTAAGACCTTATTGGAGTGTATCTTGAATCATAAATAACATGAAGGAAAAATTGATAAAGAATAGCCAAACCCTAAGAGACCTAGTACAAGTGCCAAATGACCCACAAAGAAAATAATTAGAACCATAATAATACAATCGTGATGAAACTAAAACCATACTATTATGGTTCTTACAAAATTTAAAAAACAAAAAACCTAAGAAAAAATAGTGAAAACATATGAAGAAATAGAAAACAAGAAGAAAGATAAAAAATGGGTATAAACAATAATAAAACAATAGCAAAAGAAGAATAAAAAGAAATATGTCAAAATGAACAAACACAAGAATATACTAACATCATATAAAATAACCAATCCATATCAATTCACATATAAAAATGTAACAACCAACCTTGTTTAGACCAATAACTACAACTAACTGTAAATGAAACAACCAACCAACTAGTATCTTGTGAGATTTGAACCTAAATGAATTGATAAGCCTTTAACAGGTGAGTTTTGTAGTGTGCATTTTTTCATAAAGATGAGTGGTCAGTTACTCATCCTCAGAGCACAAAAGTGTCAATGTATGAAAGTGATAGCGAAATGCATACCCATGGCAAAATGACACCATAAATTTCAAATAAAACCCACCGTAACAACCAACAAAGGAACAACCCAAAAAGTGAAGGATTTGTGGGGCCTTATAAACTTTAGCTTCACCAACTAGAAAATGTTATGGAAAGAAAATATTTAAAACCAAAAGGCAACATCGTGATCTCAAAAGGACAAAGCAATTACTTTACCCATGGGAAAGACATTTTATCCTAATTTGGAAGGGTAACAATTTTGAAAAGGATTTGTGAGGTAATTTGTTAAAAGTGATTTTCACGGGGTAACACTATTGTTTATATTTCTAGAGGAATCATTGATTTGTTTATAGATGTTTTCAAGTTAATATATCGAGAGACGTTTCTATGATGATATTTAAAGGTTATAATGGAGTGAGTTGTTTATTTTTATTCCCATCATTAAATTTTATATATGATGGCCACATGATACTTTATTCATAAATTTGACTTCCCTTAGACTTTTATTTAAATATTTATTTCCTTTATTTTTTGATAGAAGTCAATAAAATTGTTTTGTAATATCTTGTTCATATGGTAATGTTTGGGCAATTTGAATTTTTGTCAAATCAAGAGTGAAGAAAATTGACATAATAGAATGAAGTTATTAATTAATATGATAGTACCTTAAATAATTGGACACTAGATTACATAGTTTAATGACATCTCTGCCATGCCATCAAAATCAATCTAGGGCACGATCCTAGCCTCAATCCATTTGACTCTCCGAGTCGGGTGTCTCTAGGCCTTATACTCAAAAGACTTGATCCCTAATGGGCTCATTGAAAACCATACATCAACACCAATAGACCAAGAGCCCTCAAATAAATTATTATATTTTTCAAAAGATAGAAAGTGAATTTGTGACAACATATAAAAAAATTAAGGCAATGGCTATTCTCGTGATAGAATGCACCATGTCTATAGATGCTCCCATAGAACATATGCACACCCATACATGGGCAGGTCCCACAACCAGGGGTCACCTCATCAGGTTTTTGTTTTAAAATATATGTTTTTGACAAATGATTGGTGCATCTATCCAACACTAGCTCACTTGGTAAACCCAGAGAGTGAGAAAGCTAACACAATGTGTTTCAAGTAAAAACTAACTGTTAAAATACGTGACACATATATGACGTGGACTAATTGTTGAAATACATAACACGTGTGTTGAAATACATGACACATATGCATAGCGTTGAAGGATGCACTTCTCATGGGCATAAATACTTGTCATGGGCATAAATACTACGCCAAAATTAACAGGTGCGAAACAACTTTTTGAAACTATTATTTAATAAAGATGAATTCCAATTTCCCATTTATAAAACCCATAGGCAAAATATTAAAAAGGTAATTTCTGGAAAGTAATTTCATTTTCCTTCGCTGTTTTGAACGGGAACGACTGCTCCAAAAAGTTTTGAAGAGCTGCGTGACGCGTCCCTTGCAGGGTAAGTAAATACATCTTCCGAGACTGAAATTGACTCATACTGTAAGTAGGTACATTTAGCGAGTATATTTTTAACGACACCTTTTCCCTCATTAGACTCCTCTCTGCACACTCTCTGCGACACTTGGTCCTATTTCTGCTGCACAGATTGGTGCACATTCTGTTTATTTCTGCACTGCTATCATTATTTTTTATTGGGATTACATTGATACTCTCAAAAGCCGACCTGAAAGAGCCATGTACATCTTACCCATGTGAAGAAGAGCAACAAATAAAGAATGATCACAAAAAGAAAATGCACTCTTCCCAATCACTCCACACTGAATGGGTTTGTAGTAGCGACATGAATGTAATATTGGAGATGAGGAGATTGCAACTTATTGCGATTCGGTATATTCAGATTTAACTACACAGAAGAAGCTGTGCAGAAAGATAGAAGTAGGACTAAGATTAGGACTCGGAGTATGAGTCTTACTTTCTTGGGACTTATGTTTGTTGGTACTGGGTTCCCCTTTACGGTCATGGAGAGCTGATCTGAAAGCTTTTGGAGGACACTCAAATTGTTTGTCTGTATTGGGTTCATTTTACAGTCATGAGGTACTGATCTCAGAACTTTTGGAGGACACCCAGATGTGGGAATTTTTATTTGAATTGGGTTCCTCTTTGTAAACATAAGAGTTGATTTCAGAGTTTTTTGAAGGATACCCAAAGGTGGGGATTTCTATATTTTGTATTGGGATTCCTTTTGCTGTCATGTAGAGTTGGTTTGAGAGCCTTACACCCAACAGGAAAACAGACATGGAGAAGTCCAAGGTTGCGAAGAGCAGATCCATGTCATCAGCTCCTTCTGGACACAATCACGAGGATTGGAACTGCAATATGGTGAAGCCACTCAGATTCAACAAATGTGGGTTCAATGTGTTCTCTAAGGTGTCTTCTAAGAGGTTTATAGAAGGGGTTCCAATTTATCTTAATGTTTATGATCTCACACCCATGAATGGGTATGTTTATTGGGCTGGACTTGGAATCTTCCATTCAGGAGTTGAAGGTAAGAAGGCTTTCCCTTTCTTTTGTTTTTGCATCATACTGTTATCGCATTGTACTATATTCTACACTGTTTAGAGGTGTAGCTGGATCATATACTATCAACATTGTACTGTGTTCCACATGCTTAGAGGATCATATAGTTTCAGCATTGTAGCATCTTCCACATACTTAGAGGTGCCTAACTTTGGATTTACAGATGTAGGTGATGTTTGTCGTTTTACTCTCTAGAATGAGTTTGTTGGGCCATTGAATTGAGAAACCTGCTATGAAAGAGCTGTAATGCGTTCATTTCTCATTGTAGACCTTGTTTTGAGTTAGTTATAGTACTAGTAAGCTGTTGCTGTGTTGTGCTTTTTCCGTTGTAGGTCAAAGTCCTTAGATCTGCCTGCATTGCACATTTGGCTTCCCATTTGGATGATGGTAGATCCATTTATGTGCAAATGATAAAGGTTCACTTCCCTGGTTGTATTCCTTCCATCAACCGGAAGGGAATGCAGTTGTTTCAATACTTTATGGGTGTTGTACATATTAATATCTGATTTAAATATTGATGTTTGCAGTATTTGAACTTTTTTCTTTACACAACCTTCATGAACTGTTGCATTTCTTATTATATTCTCATTTTAGAAGTAGGCGGCCAGTTTGTATCCCCTGCTAGAGAATTTCTTTACACCTAAGATTTGAACTTGGCTGTGCCTGTACTAATAAGGGCCGGGTAGTAGTTGAGATCAGAGCTTCACTTGCTCAAAATCATAAAACCTTTTCTGTAGTGATGCTGCCCTCTGGAAGGCCATGTTCTCTGCCTAATCTGGCATAATGTTCAAAACTAGGCAGTGCTGGAACATTTTTATGTTACCGATCTTTTTATTTTTCAAACAATCCATCTGCAGAGTGTTTAAAGCTAGGGATTGTTTTGGGCTACCTGATTGAATGGTGGATTACGGTCTGGGAAATTTGAAGGGATATTTCATCAGCAACTTTAACGTGTAGAGTATGTAGACATGGTTTTGTTTGCAGACTAAATGTGGTTCCCATGTCTAATGACTTTGTTCTGGCATTGCTACTTAAGTAATAATATTTTTACTGTGTACAGGGGGGTGCATCTGGGAAGAATATGTCAAAACCAACCTGATAATTCTCTCTGTACAAGAGGGTGCATCTGGAAAGAATCTGTCATAAACCTAAAAATTCTCTCTGAAATAATATGGATGCAGTACATGGCGTGGAGTATGCATTTGGGGCACATGATTATCCTACAAGTGGTGTTTTTGAGGTGGAGCCTCGTCAGTGCCCAGGTTTTACATTTCGTAAATCTGTATTTATTGGATCTACAACTCTTAGCCCAGCTGAGCTCAGAGAATTTATAGAGCAGCATGCTGGAAACTACAATGGAGATACATACCACCTTATTGCCAAGAACTGTAACCACTTCTGTAATGATATCTGTTCGAGATTGACTGGAAACTCTATCCCAGGCTGGGTGAACCGACTTGCGAAAATTGGTAAGTGTTTGCGACTCTTTAACTTCCATTTCTCTCAATTGCTGATGCCTTTTCAGAGTTGTCCCTTGCATATGTTTAGTTATTCTTATGTTTCATGCGTTTCCAAATGGTTTAATAACTTGTTGATAAGAAGATTTAGAATGCATTTGCAACCGATTTTGAACAAATAGAATCAGACTTCTATCACCCAAAACAGTAATTGTTCACTGAGAATAGGGCAGAGGGACATGATAAGTCTCTGGTTTACATAAAAACAATTTTTGTAGTAGTTGTTTTTAGATCACTTATCAACATTTGATTGTTACAGCTATAGATTATCAAAAGTCTACTTTCCTTTGTTTCTGTTTGGCTGCACCCTATTTGTGAAGCTCAGTCATTTTCTATAGTTTTTTGTGGGCTCTCATTTTATCTACTTGTCAATCACAGATTTGTATTCTCGCCTGTTTTGTTGCTATTTTACTGCACCAATCTTGAGTTATAATTTGGTAGTCAGGACTTTTCAAATAAGCCTCTCTTCAAAAGCAAAAAACAGAAAGAAAAGAGGAAAAAAGGAGATCTTGATCCAAAGGAGAGGTGATTACCAAATTTATATAAATGCAAGCTTAACATCCTGAAATTTGGGCTTGCAGGGTCACTCTGCAACTGTTTACTTCCAGAGGGTCTTCATGTATCTGCTGTTCGACACCAGCCTGATTATCAAGCATATGAAGGAGAGAAAAAGAGATTGAGAAGCTCCTTTTGTCGGTTATCTGGCAGTCTCTCTGCAATGAGTACAAAACAGAGGCAACTTTCAGTTTCTTCTGTGTTCTTGACCTCACCCATGAGAGGAAGTGTGTTACCTTGGGAATTGAAAGGCTCGGTGAAGGAAAGGTAAGAGAAGTTGTCTTGAATATCTGTCTTCAAGTTGTATAAGACAGTTTACATAAGTTTGCAAGTCCCAGACACCATACAGAGATTGAGGAAAAAGTATTTAAAGCAGAATCCAGGTTCCTGATGCAAGCAAACATTTGTGTGAAGCTTTGGAATGCATTAAACTCTGGGGTTGATTTTGAACAATGAGGTGTTCCCATGGATTCCTTTTATTTTTCAAGCTTGGGGAATCTGTGAAACAACTAATACTTGAACACAATGCAGCAACAAAGAATTGCTTCCAACTCTAGAAACCAATTGCCCTTGTGAGATTCAGGTGGACACCTTAGTTGACCTAATTGTTTTCAGAATCATACATAATGGATGAGGGTTACCCGACCATCATTGTATATGCTTTGGAACTTAAGCTCAATTTTGCCACATACATTTCAATGTTGATATATTTCTCAAACAGGTCCAAAACAATTATTCTTCAGTACTCATTTGATGTGTGCAAATGGCAACCCTGTAAACATTCGGTTTGTTTTTCGTGATAATTTGGCCAAAAGCATATGCCAATATTATTAGGGATTGAATGTGTTTCAGTTGAACCTGTATACGCAGCTTGACTTTGGGGTGTTGATCTTTATTTATAATTATGCGTATTACTTTTCTCTTTTGCAGGTGGAAAGGGATCACATGTTGGCTGTATTTGTTGGGTTATTTGATTACTTTTATGAGTTTCTTACAGTTCAAAATTATTGCATTTACTTGTGAAGTTGCTCAGAATGCTGGCAAAAGATCTTGGTTCATAACATATAATCCAATACTGTGGTTGGATAAGATTGCTATTTGTTTCCGAATACCAATAATGCACTCCACATTCCTAATACTAATGCATGTATGCATACAAAGTATATGAATGCTTCTCATCATGTTAGGAAAACGTATCTTCTATTGAAAGCAATATTTCTCATCTTCAAGCAGAACATTTTTTCACGGTGAAGACTCAAGAGTTGGGTCCCCTATCATTGCTTCTTGTGTAGGGCAAATTCTGAAAATGACCTCTCTTTCAGAAACTGAGTTGGTAAGCCTTGGTGCTTGTATCGATAATGTGTTTATGTCACCTGTAAAATAATCATAGAAACAATCTTCTAAGCAAAGGAAACAATATTTGATAGGCCTTACAGGTCATTTGGGGTGAAAGGAGGTTAAAATCCATCGCATATGCCAGGGCAAGGTAATATAAAAGTAATGGTTCTGCTTCCTGCATGTGAAGTGGAACTGTGGACCTCTTTGGTTCTGTCATGTGGGTCCTGTTCCTCTGGCGTGGTTGTCAGTCAGGTCTAGTTGTTAAGCCTGTTTCATTGGGAATATCCTAAATACCCAAAAGGTTGAGAGTTGTCAGCGATTGTATTAAAAAAATGGCATGCCAACTAAGATAACAGAATTGTATAATTCACATTAAATTCATTTAGAGCTCTATCTGAATCTCCAACTAAACTATTTTAAATGATTTCATATAATTATAACGAGTTAATGACCAGAGAGACCACCTGCAAGGTTGAACAAGATTGCGGAAGTACATTAAAAAAGGGGTAGACGGTACAAACACATTGTGTAGTCAAATTCAGTTGGAGCTATACATACATAGAATTGTCTGACAGAATGTAGTAGTCAGGTACTGGAATGAGGTGTAATGGTATCTTTGCTGACATCTCAATTTGACAGGCCAGAGCTTAAGGATTTGTCAGCCATTAATGCATATGTTCTGGATGCTATGAATTTCTGGCTGGTCAAGCATTAAAAGAAGTTCAACAAATTTACATGCCTCTGAGATTATGATTCTAATTTCCATGGGAAAAAGCCATTCTGGTCAACTTGTTCTCATTAAAATTTTAAGTGCTATTGGTAATAATTGGTACGACTATAAATTTGTATGGGAGATCATGTGGGTTTGAATGCATTAGCGGAAGAAAATAATAATGGTTGTCCTGAGCAAGAGAATCATTACAGTAGACAAAAAGCTCAAGTACTCGTGCTGATATGATGTCATGAATCTTGAGTTTGACGGCCTTGGCAGCCATTAGCAGGACAAAGGAGAATACCATATTTTAAAGCTTTCACTTAAAAAGAAAAAGTGAAATGTTAGAATGATGATCAATAACACCCACCCAACAAAAGGAAAAAGAGATATAAAAAGAGGGTGGCATGGGATCACATTTTTAAAGGCCGGATCTAGTTAAAAACTGCAGAATAATCAAAATAGATTACAAAAATTATTAATAGATATGGCAATGAATGATTGTGATTCATGTTGGCTATTGTTTAAGTTTTATTATGGAGTGTTTTTTAAAGTAAAATGAGTAGAAAGTAGTCATTATTTGTGTATTGAGTATTTTGAAAGTGCATATTTTAAAGTTTTACCTCTTTAAAAGTGTGATATACTTCTTTTGTTTATTTTGGAATTGTTTTTATGTTTTTAAATTTTTCATTTACTAATTTAAAAATAGAAATGACTTTCTCTTAATATAATGTCTTTATCCAAAATATTTTTATACTGAATTTTGTAAATCTTTATCCCTTGGCATTTCATTTTAATTTTTATTAATTCTAATTAAAATTATTGTTTGTAGTTAACATTTTCCTTCATTCTTATTTTGAAATTTCATTTTCCCCTTTTATTGTTTATATATATATGAAAAAATTGTTTACATGTTAGTTTGTAGTCAGCAATTAAGTTTTTGGACTCCACTATATAAGGGAGGTCACAAGTTCAATTCCTATATTTAATTCTTAATATTTTTTCTTGATTGAAAATATATAATGATATTTAAAAAATAAAAAATAAAAAATGCATTTAATTAAGATTCAAATTAAACAAGAAGCCTCAAGCTAAAATCATGCCATTGGTGTCATAAGTTCTATTGAGAGTGTGTGTGTAGGGTTATCAACTTTTTCTCCCCATCTACTATTAAGAGGATGCACAATATAGGGTATAGGATTCTAGCCTCCTTGTTTTGCAAATTTTTCCTATCTCTCTCCTTAGTTTGTGAATGTGGAGGACAATTAGCCATAGTTAGATTAAAGTTGTCTTGCCCATCCCATCCCCTAGGTTCATTGTCTACATTCTTTAGAGACTACCACCCTCCATGCCCATTGGGAGGTGAGATTTAGTGGTGAGGAGTCGTCGAAAACATAAAGTTAAATGTTGATGATGGTAATTAGTCATCTAAGTACTTAATTAAAGATTAAGTACTTAGATAATTAAATACCACCTTTATTATTATAAATACAAATTAATTATGAGATGGTACTATGTATTGTCATGTTTAGATTTTTGTTGGGCATCAAGTTAATTAGGACGACATAGTCCTTAATCAATATGGTTGTCGATAAAGACAAATGATGGTATGATTGTCCTCTAACATAGGTGTTAAAAGATGATGAGGTTGTGTGACGCCCATATGGACTAAAGGAGATGTTGCTCCTAAGGCAACTTGAGTATGCATTAAACAAGGCATGTGATGTTTTATGATATGTTGTGGTATTGGTTTAATTGTTACCTGAATCATTTTGAGGTGGTGTTAGATGGCAATAATAATAAGGTTTAATAGCCTTGGTAAATGGCTATTGTAATGCTAAGTTAATGGTATTATTTTAAATGGTATAAAGATGGGGGCCATATGGCCACACCCATTGAAAGGTTGAGCATTAAGTTTTATTGTGTATTGAGTTCAATTTTTAAAATGGTGTTGAACACCATAGTGCATGGATAAGATTTAATGATTATTAAATCCACTTAAGTGGACAATCCACACAAGGGGGGAGTGGTAATCATTTATTTGAATATTCAATTTGCAAAACAGGGAGATCCCCTCCCACAAAGTCTTGGACCTCCCTTTTCCATCCACTTGGTAGGTGGTAGGTGGAGAGAGTAAATTCATGGCACGATTTTGAGAATTCATGGTAGAATGGGGGGAAAACTGGAGTCTGGTTTAGTGCATGACATTTGACTTGGTTTTGAGCTCTAGTTATGGGGGCACACTGCAGAATTTTTCTTTGCATGTGTTGAATTTGTTTTGACTGAGAAACCCTCTACTTATTTAGACAAATGCAATATTGAAGATGGGTTTGTTTGGAGAGCTGAGATCTTTTGCATTTTGGACAGTTGATAGGGTTTACAAAGAGTATCTGGAAGCAAAAAATGAAGGCACACGAATCACTTGCAGAGCAAAGGGTTTTTCTCGCTTATGAACTTGTTTTGATTTATAAAGTGTTTGTTTCATTGCATGTGGTTTTGTTTTATTATGGAAAATATGTTGAAATTATTTTCGAACTTGTGCTCTTGCCATGAAATCGTATGGCTGTTATGGTCTTTGGAAAATTATCTATGATATTTTGTGGGTTTCAAATTTGTGTTCTTGCCATGAAATCGTATGATTGTTTTGGTCTTTGGAAAATAATCCGTGAATCAATATTCGAACTTTGAGTTCGTTACTATAAAATTATATGGCTATGTTACCATGTGTGTGATATGTAGTGAATGAGTTATTTGATATGTGGGTTCGATTAGAGGGTTTAGTAAATTTGTGAGTGGGTTCTATAATCGATAACCGTGGTTTTTAGTTGGAATCATCATGATATGATCTAACTCTTTCTTAATGATTTATTCTAGTTAGTATTTGGGTAAATCGAACTCCCCGTAAATCCTTTGTTTTTAATTTAAAGAAATGGGGTTATTGGAAAAAAGGTCTTGTTGTTCTTCTATAATCAGCTATGGGTATGATTAAAAACCCGAAATTGGTTATAATGTTTTAATTACCTTGGCTTGATCTATTATTCTATGTGTGAACGTATCATGGTATATGAGCATTTTTGGATTTTAGCCATGGTATGTGTTCGATAATAGAAAAACCCAACATTTTGTTGAATAACATATATTTTATTGGATCTTCACCGTAAGTTACACCTTTGGGTTTGAATAGGGATAACGCGGGTATAACCACCCTAATTTTATATGGTTTTTGTGATTGTTATGATCGAGATATGACGCAAACCCAGTACTAGGGTTTATAAGAATAAATTTATATTTATATGGAAATACGATTTGTGGATAATTTTTGATAGATTATGGACCATGGTTTGCTTCTCTGCTGAATGTGAGTGCAAGTGGTTGAATGTTGGTTTATTGTTGCACCTAGTATTGAGATTATTAGTACACATTACTTGGAATGAAAATTAGTTGAAATGCGTGTCTTCATTTTGTGTTATGAAATAAAAGTGGGAACTAACTCTTGGTATGAAAGGAAAGAAAATGATTTTACGAGATCTTGTTTATTTTATAGATACATTAACCTCCTGCAGGGACATTTGGATAATGATAATAAAATAAAGGTAAATAAAAGCTGATGGTTCAATTAGGTAAGTTTATTTCTTGTTAGTTTTATTTTGTCCCGAGATCCTTGTGGCTCGGAGGGTTGGATCATTTGATCCATACCTTTTCATTTAATGCATTTACTTCATTATTTGATTTAGATTAATTAATTTTACTTTCTGGAAAAATTTAAAAGTGGAAAATACAAGGGGAAACTCTGGCAAAATTTCGTCAGAATTCTATACTTAGTCATTTTTATGGAATAAAATTATTCAGATGAATTTGATGGTATGAGAATTATTCTGCGATAATGTTTGTTGCAAAAATAGATGTATTTTTCCTTGAATGATAGTTTACCTAAATTTTTGATTGGTTTGATTCATGTGTTGTGCAAAGATAGTGGTTTCAAAGAAAGATTGGGAACCCGAAACCTCCACCAATCACATGGTTTGCGATTGAAGAAGTGGGAGGTTTGTATGCGAAGTGTTCCTTCGGGAACACTTCACATATATACCGCACACCTCTTTCATTGCCAACTATGGGATTGCTAAAGGATTCTAGCTCCATACTTTTGGCGGATGTATTACCGTTGCATAATAGTTTAGTTATGTGTGATGACTAATCTACTTTATTTGTTAAAAACGTAGTTAAGCGAATAGATTAACTTCTTGCTAGTTCTTTGAACTAACACCCCCAAACAAAACAATGTAGCAGGTTTTGTGATGATGTATGAATATTCTATCACCGGCTTGTGAAGAACAAAGTTAGACTGAAAATTTTTATTACGGATCATTGATCCTATTGTACCTGTAAATAAGTAATTAGATACTTGGCTTGGACAAAATCTCCTTTGTACTAGTCCATTTAAGGACAAAACTCCCAATTTATAATTGTGTTGGCTGATTTCTATCTGTCCATATACATTGTTGTTATATGGGTTTTGGTAACTATATGGTATATTTGATGAAGTTAAGGTTTCTCATATTTAACTATCTTATGATTAGAATGAGTATGGATTATGATAATAAAGTTATACCCCATAACTATTTGAGTCTCCAATACATTATAGAGATTATTATGGGTGAAGATAAAGAATAATAAGTAGGATATAATTATGTATTTGGAAGGGTAAAAATGCGAGATGATAGTATTAACTTAAAAAGAATTAAAATCTTATCTTGGTCACATTCTGGTTCAATCTAAAAGTGTTACTGTAATAAATCAATAATTGATAATAATGTGGTCAAGGAATTATGAGTCTAGTTCAATATTTGATATGAAGGAATCTAAAAAGAAAGATATAAGCTCGTTTTGTAAATCAATTTATTACCTTATAAGATTTAATAGTTATTTAAATGAACTTCTCATCTTTCGTTAAGAAAAAGAAATGATTCCTAAAGTTGAGTTATCTCTAACTTTAAACAAAGATATTAGTATAGTCCTAAATAGGTATAGATATGACTTTGATTAATGGATAAAGAATCAAAATTAACTAAAGTATGACATTGTAAGGTTAATAAGACCTAGTGGAATCTTGTCTAAGGGTTTAACACACCTTTTCTATTATAATGTTCAATACGTATGGATAGGGAAGCAAAGAGAAAATCACTTTGTGATCTTATCCTTCTATCTAAAGTAATTAGATGTGTAAACTATATTTCACTAAGAATATTATAACCCAACTCGGGTTGTTATGACTCCATTGGATAAGCCATGAAGGTCATGATCCCTTCTAGAACTGCATAATTAATATACGTTGCAGTGCTATCTAAGAGTGACCCATAGGTTGCTTAATGTGGTAGCATATTAAGTAGCGGATTGGCCTTCCGTTGGTAACCAATAGTAGGCATTAGGGCTTCTTTACTTATGAAGTTGAACCGTTAGGAAATCAAAAAGGTCTTAATAGGTTCACCTACATAAGTTTAATAAATCTAGATAACTGTGATGAGACGTTTGTGAGGTGATGGGAAGACAAGTTTAGATGCTATGTGCACTTGTCTATACTAAGCATACATAGTATAGCTAAGAAACTTTGGCCAAAGTAATGTGCTTGCTAGGTACATTGTTTAATCATTGTGATTCCTTAAATCTCGAAGTGTAGGATACAAGATGGAGTTTTACTAAATAAAACTCTAGGTAGACACTAGAGGATTAGTCACATGTTTTCACTACCGCAGTGTAGTAAAACCAAGTGAGGCTAAGTATGAAAATTCAATCAAATATTAAGGGTGATCATGGAGATCAGGGGTAACTAACCCTTAAAGTTGCACAAGGTTTATCACTATGTTATAGGATGGGTTAAGTTAATATGACTTACTGCATTAACTAGCTTTAGCTAGTTATCTAATTTAGACATGCGAGGAATTTCTAATTGTTGTTAGAAAACAATTTTTTTACTAATTTGGGGTACAAATAGTGGGTTGTTGCACAAAACCCTTAGTGAGCCTTGACGACATTGTTTCCCACCCATTCTAGCAGCTTCTTAGTCTAGATCCCTCTCAACTTGCATGGAATCTACTAAATCATCTTCACTATCTCATTTTCTTAGGGTTTCATGTTGTTACATGCTTATTGATGATGTCTTACTGTAATTTGTCATCGGAATATCATTAGTTACTGATGAGTTACTCTGAAATAAGGTTTAATTCAATTTTGATTAAATCAATTGTGTAACTCCCATGCCCGGACATGCCATGCTTCCATGATGAATTGAGGAGTTATAATGTTAGAATAACATGTAACTCCCATTTGACAATGACACATATGATGACATATTCTATGATGAAATATGTCATATGTCATATAACTCCCTAATAGACCTATGACTCACCTAAGTGAGATGACTCACCATGTGTGAGGTGGAAAATTGCCAATAAATAAATAAAATGCAAAAATAAGCTCTCACACCAACACCCCCTTCATCAAAGATTAGGTAGAGGCATGTCAAGCTAGAAAGAACAGGAGAACTCCCTGACAACTAAGTAAGATGCGCCAAATGAGTCTTGACAACTAAAGTCTTGATGAGGTACCCATGTACAAAATACAATCTAGAAGAAGAAGAAGAGAAGAGGACTATAAATCCTAAAGAAGATGAGTGGTTGTAGTAGACCTCACCCTAAGAAGAGAGCGCAAGTGAAGGAACTTGGCTTCAGTGAAGGGTTTGGTAAAGATATCTGCAACCTAATATGAAGTTTGATGATACTAGAAATCAATGGTGTCTTTATGGATCAAATCCCGAATGAAGTGCACGTGTATATCAATGTGCTTCGTCAGCTGATGCTAAATTGGATTTTAGAAAATCGTGATTGTGCTCAGATTGTCACAATAGATGATGGTAGCCCGTTGAAAGTGAATGCCAAACTTAGTTAGATCCTCAGTAACAAAATAGCTTCCGTGGTAACATTAATGCTCCACTATATTTTGCCTCTATAGAAGATATAACAATCACGTTCTGCTTCTTATTCGACCAATTGATAGGACCCGAACCAAGACAAAAGTTATATCCGGAGGTAGACTTTTGATGATTGAGATCACCAGCCCAATTAGAATCTGTGAATCCAACTAAATCAATCTATGTCCCTCCCAAGTAATGAATTCCATCAAAATAAGTGCCACAAACATAGTGAAGGATCCACTTAGCTACTTTCCAATGTAACTCATGCAACTCTTGCATGAATTTGGACATGATGCCAACAACGAACAAAATATTTGTCATGGTATGAGTTACATACATCAAGCTCTCCACCAAATAACAATAAATGGTACTATCCACTAAGGAGTGAAGCAATCGATACTAACTTGACCTTGGAAAGGAAGGGAGTGGGAGATGACTTACAATCAAACATGTTAAACCTGAATAGAAAATCAAGGGCATACTTCGGTTGAGAAATCACGATACGCGAGTCAGATTGGGTAATCTGAATCTCAAGGAAGTAATGAAGCAAACCCAAGTCGGTCATGGAGAACTTTTTAGCTAAGGCAATCTTCATAGAATCAACGATCGAGGAAGAGCTACCCGTCAAATTATCCATATAAGTTGGTTTGTCTCTAACATGGCATTTTTTTGGGAGAATGTATCCATCTAATTCCTTTGACTATATAATAAACAAATAAAAATTATAGTGCCATGATCTTTGTGCAAATTGATTTGTCTACTTAAAAACTTGACATTTTGTTGTTTAGTGCATCTTTTGATTTGTGTTGCGTAATGTCATGTGTTTGGCTTTCTCCTTGAGTGCCCACTTAACTTTGTAATGGCAAATTATTTCTTTGGAGGAGTATCCTTTAGACTCTATGCGTAATGGTTATACACAATCCTTTTATATCTTTGTGCATTCTATTGTGCGCTCATCCAACCTTGTGCAATTTTGTAAGTTAAACCAACACACAAAACATGAGAGGGAAATTAGTTAATATAGTGTGCAAATAATTTAGACTAGGAGAGGGATACTTATAGCATGCACGATTTTTGTGTGCGATTCCTTTTGAATTTTGTTCATGTAAGAAGCATGCAGACCATCCATCATGTTTATTGCGCAAAGTGTTTGTGCAATGGACTATTCCTATTTAAGGGCACACCTTTGCACTAATAAAATTTCCTCATCCTCTTGTCCAACGTAAATGTGCACACATTTTCTTCTGCAATTACAATGATTTGGGAAGCCAAGTGTTAGGCATGGGGTCAAATCAAGAGAGCACACAATGGAAGTTTTGAATTGTGTGAGGGTAAACATTTTTGTGGTCCTCAAACGAACAACTTGTAGGTCTAAGAATGGGATCGTGCAATCCCTAAGCGAGATGGAAATGTCACAAAGCATGAAGGGAGTCACAAGACTTTGGGTATTTAGTTATATAGTAAGATTGTGTGGAAGCTTGTTTGAACGTGAGGGAACCAAAACATGCTTCATGAATATCAGAAAGGCCAAAGGGGGTGTTGGGAGTTTATAGGGGTTCCAAATCCGACTTGAGTATATTTTGGATATTATTGTATATTGTGCAATTCCTAACAAATGTTCATGGTATAGAAAAGACAAAGAATATAATACATAATGTTCTCTCGAGCATAAGCAAATAATGTGAAGAACTTCTTTTGTGAAAAAATGAAAAAGAAGGGATTGGTACACCAATAGTCACCTCAAATTGTATAAAAGCATGTAGTGCACTACACAAAAGGTTGATGTTGAATATATGATATTAATCTTGAGTTCTACTCTGGATTCAAGTCAAATTTCTTGATTTAATTCCACTATATTTTTACCAATCATTGTCGTATAGTTATATCTTTCATTATTTTTTTGATATGTAGATATTGTGCACCTTTTATTATGTCTAGTTCTATCATTTGTAATCGTTTTTAAATGGAATAACTTGATTTTATCATAGATTACAACATGTTGCACATCTTCATGAGTGATTCTAGGGATTTGTGCTAACAATGCTTCGCTTCCTGGACACATAACTACAAACCACCATGAGCGAGAACAATGCTAATACATATATTGAGAAAACAATACAAATTTAAATGATAGTGGAAACAAATGACCAAGAGGTGGGTAAGGCATTGCAGACATCATTGCAAGCTCGACACAATGTTAATGACAAACTACGAGAATGAGAGTGCAATATGTTGCACAATACTTTTGCCGGGGTGCATGCACAATGCATGAGGGATCATCTAGAGGGGTTGACTCAAAATATAAAAATGCTATAACTTTGCATGATCTAGCTACAAAAATGCAAAAGTTGATGCTTTGTTTGAAGTCATGCAAACATCATCACAATTGCAAATATACTTTTATTGAGTAAATGAAGTTCTTGCAGCTTTGGAATGTGTATAAAGCAAACTTTAAAACCTTCCTACCTTGAAGATTATGAAGAATAAACCAAAGTACATCATTCCTCAATTCATGCTCTAAAAGATCAAGGCAACACAAACATTACCACCTCCATCCACCACTGTAGCAATACAACTTCATATTGCATCAACTGAGCATCAAAAATATGCTAAGGTGCATTATCATTTTATAGTAGGTAATTTTTTGAAGTATTCACTGCGCAAATTTTGATTAGATATCTGTAAGTAGGCCCACATAGATTGAAAACATGAAAGGGTGATTTATGATGGAGTTTCTATAGATTACAAACTCAAAATGATAGTATGTTGGAAAATCTACTTAATGAAAACTTGTAAGGGTGGTTAAGTAGTGCACAAAAGATGAAGACATGTAAACAACGTCCTCTATGCCGACTTTGAGAAGAATATCTCAATGCACAACATAATTGCATCAAGCAAATACTAGAACAAAAGAGCAAAATACCTCCCAAATTGTTAAAGAATCTTGTCTCAAGACAAGACAATTGTTTAAGTTTGGGAAAGTGTTGGGAGTGTAAAGGGGTTCAAAATCCGACTGAGTATAGTTTGGATATATTGTATATTGCGTAATTCCTAATGTATGTGCTTAGTATACAAAAGACAAAGTACATAATACATAATGTTAAGTAAGCATAAATAAAGGATGTGAAGAGCCTCTTTTGTCAAAGAACGGGAAAAGAAGGGACCGATAATCCAACAATTACCTCAAATTGTATAAAAGTATGTAAGCACACTGTGCATAAGGTTAATCTTGAATATGTGATATTGATCTCCAATTCTACTTTGAATTCATGTCTAAGTTCTTGATTCAATAATATAATTTGGGTCTATTATTGCCTATTCATGTCTTGTAGTTATATCTTTCCTTAATTGTTTTAATATGTACCTCAGTCTACTTCATGTTATGTTTTGTTATGTTCCATCATTTGCATACTATTTAAATGGAATAACCTAAATTTCCTCTAGACTACAACCTATTGCACATCTTAATGAGTGATTCTAGGGCCCTCTGCTAACAGAGAGACCAAAGAAAACATTACATGATCAATTTGTGTATTGTCTAAAGGTGCGCACAAAATAAACTTTACACAGTGCAAGTATATAAGTGTGCCTACCGAGTTGCACGATAGCATGAAAACTTTGTGTGCAACAACAATTGGGCATTTTCTGCAAAGGGTACAAAAGCTATAAGGCAAGAGGAGCATGCAGGAAAAACATAAATGAGGTGTGCCAAGATGCTTGCAAACCAGGATTGCACAATAAATAATATAGTTTGGAACACAAATCCATACCACCTTGAGAAAGGCCAAGGGGTTTTGTAATTTCACTTGTGAAATTAGGGGCGTGTTGTGGACACGACACACCAGATCTTCGATATAGTGAGTGAATTGCTGGCTGAAATGTTTTTGTATGTTTTCAACTGTAAAATACTTTGCAAAATTTTAAGATCATTGTCTCCTTCAAATTGTAGATTTGAAATATGACATCATTTTATAGATCTAAATTCATATACAAATCATACACCAATCAAGTTTTCAAACATGTTACACATCTACCAAAAAAAAAAGAACGACAGCTACTCATATTGTAACAGTGCCCCCTGTTATTAATAATGTAACAATATTACAGCTATAAACAATTTTAAAGACAATACCCAAAACCGATCCAACTCAATTCTGTTCAAATAATCATAATCATAATCAAAGTGACAATGCGGAGGACAAAACCCCTCATCTTATCTGTTCATACAGAATTGATTTACTAAATTATACACAGTGCCATGAATGAATGAATGAAAAGGGCACAACTTTTATTTCCCCACGAAACAAATGAATCTGTAGCCAAAAAGAAGAAGAAAAATCGTGTTTTTCAGATTTATCAGCAGGGTATTTGACGAATGGACCATCGCATGATTTTGAGAGGAAGCTTCATGAGGCCCACCGCCATGTTTGCCAGGCCAGAAAAGCATATACAACACGGACATATGCAGTTCAACAATGTCCTGCACCATTTACGATCAGAAACCTTCCTTGATGAATATGTTATTTTCATTTCATTGAAAAGAAAAAATGCTTACCCTAAGATCCAGACGACTGCACCCACAGCAGCAAAAACGAGAGATAACAATGCAAAGGGCAGTCCCAAAAGAAATCCCAATGGTCTGCACTCCCCCATCCTGATTTGTATTGAAACATTGTTGTAACCTGATAAATATAATGTGATTTGTGAACATTAAAAGCCTGCTTCCTCCTCATCTTCCTCGTCGCATTCGCTTCTATTGTTGACCTGCCAATGCCATCGCCACGCCTTTTTAGACTTGGACAACGGGGAATCTCCGTCTGCCAAACGCGTACCGCGTAACTCGGACCGCGTTGTTTCAAGAGTTATAATAACATTGAAATGCGTAGAAACCCATCTCGAGTCTCCACCTTCCCCACCTAGCCTCACTTGTTTTCTTCGTATGCGAAATGTCGAAGGGATGCATAGAACAAGTTAATCTAGAGGGAGTGATTAAGGGATGTTTTCTCTTTAGCGATTAAGGTAATTACTAACGATCAAAGTTTCCCCTTAGCAATAGTCTTGATGATGTCGTCCGCATCATGACTACCAACATGAAACATTGACCTTTCATTTTCTCCAATGCGTGTCATGGACATCCACTAAGACTCCCGCACCAATGTTTAAATCTCGAACTCTACATATGTCGATATGAAAACTCCACGTTTAGGGTTCTTATGTTGTCGGGCTTTCATGCACATTTGCGATTAGCGTTTGTCCTCAACAACTGTCTCGATGATGTTGTCCATTAATGACCACTAGCTCAATTACTCGACCTTCTATTTTCCTTGATGTTTGTCAAGCACATCCATCGAAGCTCCCATTTGGAAACACCTATTAATGTAAGTAATGTTTGAGGCATTTGCAAAAGAGGAAAAAAATTTGCGTGCGTGCATGGGACCTCTTTTGATCATCCGGCTCATGCGAAGGTTATATAAATAGGGAGCATTTCGGTTTGAAGATTAAAATTTGGTTGACCAATTGTCAAAACTTGTTTGCATTGGTCTAATTTAGAAAAGTGACTATCAATGTAATTACTTATTAACATAACAATTTTTAAAACGGTATCATGCAATATTGCTTGTGAATAATTCATTGTTGGCCTATCTTTTTCTGTGTGTATATGTGTTGTTGTCTCGCTTTTATAATATGCATTTTGTGCATAGTTGTTCGTAAAAAGGGTTACTTATTTCTAACGTTGGTAGAATCTGCGACACTTTTAAATACTTTAACTTTGATGGGTTGATTTAGTTCTATACATTTTTTATTTTTGAAAAGTGGCTAATGCGGGAAGATATTTTGACATCTCTAGAGAGTACGATTAAAATGTTTCCCAGATCGATGATACAAGCAAGAAGATAATCTTTTGGGGCAGTGCACATATATGATAAAATGAGTATTGAGCAACATGAGTCAATCAAAAATAGTATCAAGCTTAACACTAATGTTACACCATGTCTTTTTAGTTATATGGAGGCATCACTCAATTAATGTCGTTAACTTGCCAATCGGTGTTAGGGAGCCAACAACTCACCTTACACAACTGAAAGAAATGGAAATTTTTGAGAAAATATGCAAAAAAATAGGCTTTACTATTTTTATTTTATTTTTTTGACACCAAGATTTTCAATTGCACCGAGTTTAATTTGTTAAATAAGACAAAAACACGAATGGAAAGTTGGAATCTTAATGATGTGAATCAAATACTTGCATATCCCACACATATTCCACGACTCGATTATTCCTACCTAAATAAAAAATGTTGTTTTTGCTCCACTTTATTGTCTCAATCTTGCTTTGCATCATTCACGTTCCATATTCGAGACCCAACTTTAATGCTTGTTTATTGTAGCACTTTGTAGACCCCTTTAGTTTTAAGCTCAAGTACTTTGTGGGATTTGGTATGGAGTGTGGCAATTCTGCAATGGGCTTCCGAACTTGGATGCTCTAACAATAGTTACATCGTTTTCCCTAAAACTCCTTCCTCGGATTCGAGTAGTCGACTCTTTGGGGAAGACATTGTGGTGCTCTATTCCATTGATAACAAAAATCTAGGACCCAAAGTTACAATGCCCCACTTCTCCTTCTCCCCACTCTTGGATTCCTTTTAGAAGGGCTTTCCCATGGAGTCATTATTATGAAAGGCTCGAGTAGATGTTGCTTGGTGTTGCCCACTCGGATGGTATGCATATTTATCACGTGGTTATTGTGGAGTTGTTTGATGTGTGCTTTGATTTGAGTAACATGTTATTTGATTATTTCCTATAGTAGTGAATAAATTGACAACCAAATGAGATCATTTTGATCAATGACCTACAATAATGAATGAGTCTATATCCTCCAAACCAATGACATGTATCACCCACAACAAGGTAAACCTCACTTATACAATGCCTTCAACGTAAACATGTGTATATGCTCGAGGCACAAATCTAATATGCACGTAAGAGGCATATTCCAATTGGGGTCTAAGGCATGTACTTTAAGTTATTTAATGAATCTATCTATTTAATTTTAACTATAGGAAACCAAATATATTCACCACACTCCATATATCTAACTTTGGTAGGGAGTTCGATAATTATTATGACTATTAATTTAAATTGGGCTCTTATTGGTGCATGTTTCATATCTTGTTTCACTTTCGACGTGTTCTTCTTATGGTTTTCACATGTAACTTTTCATGCATCGCCTCGAGGATCATGTTTCTATCGACCCCACATTGTTGTAAGACATAGAAAGGAAGGTCTTGAGCACTTGAAAGCACCTTCATGAGTTGCAAGATCTCTAGAAGAAATATGTTGATGCAAAGATATTGGATTCACACTTCTTTGGTAAGAGAAAAGTTACTTTTGAGAGTGCACCTACTTAAGAGCCCCACCAAGTTATAGTAAAGGATTTAAGATTGCCTTTGTAATGTGTATGAACCATTGAGATATTGGAGTGGGTTACGTAAGTATTTTATCAACTAGAATTTCCACATGGTATATCGCAATTCTTTGATGTGTTCCATGTATATGTATTGAGTCAATATGTTTCTAACACATGATAATTTGTAATGGATGACATTGCATATAATGGAGGATAGGTAGCTTACTTTGGAGCCCGATTTTGGAGCACTAGACACTAGCATTACAAGGGTGATGCATAGATCAAGTTACAATCTAGTGGGAAAAATATAATGATCATGGTGTGACTTTGGAGTGTACAACACCTTTGTGAGCCCAATACCCCTATCTCTTCCAATGACTTCTAGGAGGGAATATTCTCTTGTTGGGGGATGTGATAATTTTTTTGGGGTCTATCTTTTTTCATTTCATCATGCCACATGGCATCTTAGTTCTATTATTTTGTATTGTTGATTAACTAAAATATGATTTTTAAGATTTAATCTAAGTAGTACAACATTGAAATAAATGTCTAAACTAAATAAGGAAAGTGACCCAAGCAATCTAAGCTATGAAAATATGAAACCCTAAAGTGCAAGAAGGGTTAGATAGAGCTTAACTAATTCGATGAAGGTGTTAGGCTGTATTGCAATGTGAACCGAGTAAATATGTGGAGGAAACGATCACACGTATATGAGAAAGCACAAACCCAAGCTCTCTCTGGCCAAACCGAGGCACTGGTGAGGCAGGGCGCTGTGGGTGCCGTGGGCACCTTGGTTTACGGAAATATCCCGAAAACCTCCTCCGAGGTGTTATTGGATGTTCGCATGTGCTCTCTTCTTGTCGCACTAACTTTGCTAGACCGCATCGTATGTCACTGCAATACACCGCAATAAGGAATCACCTACAAAACCCCAAGACGCAGCGTCAAATCCTAAAAAAATAAATATGCATATGGAGGGATCGGACTATCCTTAGCGGCCATAATGGTGGACTTACTAATCGAGTGTTGCACCGCATCTCGAGATCCGATGTAGTTCTATGTGTTTGTGCTGAACCATGCCCTATGTGCTCTTGTGTCGGTTGTATTTTTGAAAGTAGCGATTAATAACAATGTGTAGAAATGTAATAAAATGGTGCATGGAATAAAATAAACTTCCTCCTATGCGGTGTGATGCCGATGAATCCACCTTGTGCCATGTGATGGAGGTAGATGGATGCAACCTTAGGTGATGGTAGTAGTGCTTAGTGCTTGGTCCCTCATTATAATCTCATAACTTTATATTTATATGTTTCTCTTTTTCTAATTTTGTAATTAACCCCAAAAATGTTGACCACTAAAAAGATAGGAAGCTCAAATGGCTAGAAAGTGCCCAAAAGTGGTGGGAAAGTGTAAAAAGGATCAAGACACCTTGAATGGGACCCTGGGCGCCTATGGCGCCCTAAACAAAGGTAAAATGATGCAAATTGACAAAATCATTCTAGGAAAGTATGTGTTGAAGGTCGACAGTGACAACTAAAAACAAAGTAAAATGGCCAAAGGACATGGGTTAATTAGTACTTTCTTCACTCAAAAACCATATGAATAGTAGTATGAGACTGAGACTAAATAATGCCTAAAGTGCATGATTTTTTGTCTACATTTACCCCCACTTTATGTTAATGATATGAATGCTTGGTAACATAAAGTAGATATAAATGCGTACTGATGTACATGTAGAGTGATGTAAAAGAGTGCCGAAGGAATAGAAAAAGTGTGGAGTGACAAAAAGATGGAGTGTGGAAGTTAAAGATGCAAAAGAGAAAAATGTGATGAGAGTAAACCTAGGGTGAAAATGCCCGTGATTTACCCGCGTATTTAGTATGAGGTGTGTGTTGTTGCAAAATGTTTTTATTTTTGTTCTTGACTGCTTGCTTCTCATATGGATGGACATGTAAGGAGAAGAAGATGTAGTCAAATACACATGTATATATGTCCAAAAATGCATGTAAAGACGCATGTATATAGTAAAAATCATGTAATGGAAATGGAGAATGTAAAAGGAACATGTGCACCTGATCCATGATGAGAGAAAAGGGTGTAGAGAGGAAATCTGTATTGTGATTTTTTTAGGCAATCTCGTGCCACCCTAGCTGAATAAGTGTAGGGAAAAAGTTGCATTATTCTCCAACCTAATACTACTTCCCTAAAGATGTATGAAGAGATCTTTGTATTGCCTAGTTTTTGGTAGATCCGACGCCACTAGCTAAAGTAGTGTAGAGAGGAAATCCGTTGTATCCTCTAACTTGTAACTTCTCCCAAAATGCTAAGGACAACCATGTCCTATAAAATCCACTATGTATGGGGTTTTAGATTGGTCTAAACCCACTCACTGTATAACTCACAATGTCAAGGATGGAAAAGTGAATTGGACTGTATTGGAAGAAAGCACTTGTGTGAAGTATGTAAAACCCCAAATGATTCCCCCCTCATTGGAGGTGCATGTGACTTCGCAGATAGGAGGATGCGGCCCCAAAAGAGGACCAACCACATAAACTATGCCCTACAGTGGGCAGGGGAAGGTACTTGGTAGAAACCAAGGTGCATACAAACAAGTGGCTAGAAAAAAGTGTTAGTACGAACAAGCATGCATGTAAAAGAAAAGTATACATTACGCGAGATAATATAGAAGCGAGAAATGAACTAAACACACAAGAAAATAATCATATATTGTTAAAATTGGGTAGCGAACATGTGACATTAGTCACGATGTCGTAAGACACTCAAGGCCATAATGGCTGCATACAAACAAACAAGTGCGCACACCAAACAAAGGGAAATTCCCACATACAAGAGCAAACAATAGACAAGCAATAATAGAAAAACATACAGATAGCCATGGAAGCAAGTAATCCTGCAAAACAAATGTTGCACATGAAGCACCCATTTACATGTTAGAAAGATAACCAATATGTCAAAAGCGTGTATAACTACGTAATGAAAAGTGCTAAGTAAAAATGAAATAATAACACCTGTAGTGTATGAATGTGGATGCCCCCAACAACCATTGTAGGAAGATTAAGAGGCGGGAATCCATGTTGCGTGTGAGAAACCTATATCTGTGATCATAACTAGAGAAATACGTGAATGCACATATGTGTATGGTAGAGATAATGACATACAAGAAACCTATCTAACATGTGTAACAAGACAACCATATACAAGCAAATGCAAACAAGAGTAAAAAAAACCAAGATATGCAATATGTTGTGGATGGATGGAGTGGAATGCAAGATGGATGATAGGAGCCATGTTCCCCCGAGTGAATGGAGTTATATGCAATGAGGTTCATTTAGTTTTCCCCCTCAGCAATCAAGAATGAACCATAAACGAGAGTGTGTCATTAGGAAATGGTCAAAGTGTGTATTGTGTCTAACACGTTGTGATGAGTGTGTATGTGTGTTGATGATATGCGACCTAGAGATGAAGTGTGTATGTGACCCTATATCTGAAGCGTATATCACGACAAGATGATCAAATGAGTGATGATGTAGCCTAAAGTGTATATCACTACAAGATGAATGGATATGTGACCATTTATCCTATAGCGTATGTCACTAACCTAGGAATGTTGCATGATAAAAGGATGAATGATGATCATGTGAGTATGATAAGGTCCATTTGATTTGTAAACCCTTGGCAATCAAGTATGAACCAAGGAACTAAAGTGTGTCATAGGGTAGTGATTCTAGCACGTAGAAGAGGTAATATGTATGATGATGATAGCCGACCATGTGATGTGTAAGATGTGTGATGTGCATTATGCAATGCAAGACGTGTAGGTAGACTAATAGCGTGAAGTGATCCCTATGTAGTATGTGGGATGAGTAGTATATGATTTTAGATTCGTAAACAATAGGAGTTTGATACATGTATGATGATTACTAATATGATGTATGATGTGTAGATGAAAAAATGTCCAAATTTGGACGATATAGACTAAATGTAGAATGCAAGACGTATGATGTGAGACGTATGAAGAGTCATGATGTGTAGTATCTATTTCACGATGTGTGGGGTTCATGTGTAATATGTCCCTACTACAAATCAAGTTGAACCAAGAACACAAGTGTGTCATCAAGTAATGACGCGACGCTAAAAAGTGTGATGAATATGTCTAGACTAGGAGATTGATGTATGATAATGCAAAGATGATAGATGCGTTGATGCTAAGGTGGGGGGATTGCATGAGTGTTATGCCCCCCACGTATATAGTCATGTGACATTGTCAAGGAGATCATCAATTTCGAGATCAAAGCCTACCAGAGCAACATTGGAGACATGATAAGCAATAGAGTGAGGCGATTGTATAGAGAAACACGTCGACATAATGTATAGATCATCATGGCATATTCTTCATCAATGAAGGGGACTGGTGGACAATACTTTGTGTGTACCATCGAGAGAGATTCAAAGAGTAAGTAGGAGATGAGTCATTAGCTATGGAAATATTATCGAATGGCATAGGAAATGTAAGTGAAGTGTGATTAGTATCTATGAAACTGCCCATATAGTCAAGCCAAGATTGCCAAAGAGTTAATAGTGAATCGCAAGGGGCACAGGAAACAAAGATCACAAATGAAACACATGAAGGTCATAAGCAGCCGTAATGTGACAATAGCCATGATAAATATGAGATGAGTGAAGTGGGGTAAGATGTCATTAAGTGTTAAACCAAGTCTAGCTAAGCTTGTTATCCATATTTTGCCCCAGGAAAAATATTGGATCAGAACGCCCTACACCTGAAGGAACCTAAGAAATCACATTCGATTCATGCAAAATGTTGCAAGAGGACTCTGTAATGGAAGTGGTGGAGGCCTGCAAGGATCAAACAACCATGTGTAGGATAAATTCAAAAAACAGCTCTATCGAGCGAACCCAAGATTTAAATCCATTCTACGGGTTACAGGTGGGCTCAAAAATAGAGTAACAAGGTCAAAGGAGAAGAAGCAGTGTCACAGAGAGGCCAGGGGAAAGAAAAAGAAGAAACAGCAAAGATTCAAAGTCTTCAGGCTCAAAACAGTTCAGAACGAGTCCAAAAATTGGCTAAGTATGGAGAAGGCAGTGGAGAGAGCCATGTGTCGGAACGACGCTTCTCCAAAGTTGAATCCAAGAAAGGAAGTTCAAATGAGCGCCAGGATTCCACACGTCCAGAGCCCCAAAAGTTGTGCGGCCGCTGAAAAGTCTTCGGCTAGGCAGGAAGAAGCCAAGTGTTGGCTCGACGCAAATCCAAGATGGGAGTCAAAAGCAGAGACTCAAACTCGCGTCAGTTCGCCACGTAGCCCTGGGCTCGTAAAGAACGAGAGAGGTCATTGAAAATTCCAAAGACCTGCGAAGGCTTCCAAGTGTCAACTTGAAGCTCCTCCAAGGAAAAATTTTGATTGGGAGTTTTAGCAAGCACAAAGCCTCCACGCATCCAGTCTCGAAAAGGGGACGAGTTGAGTTGAATAGTCAATGCATGGTGGCAGACCGATGGAGAGCACCAAGTGTCCAAATGGTGCTAATTCAAGGATCAAATTGAGAGAGGGTTTTCAAAAAGCGCTAGACCACCACGTGTACTAGAGGTCAAAGGGGGCCCATTTTTAAAAAAAAATTCCCGCCATTTTGTACGGACCTGATACAAACTTTGAAGGGGCATATCTTTCAACTCAGGGCTCAAAATATTACAAATTTGACACCATTGGAAAGATCTCAGTTTCGCTCATGCCATGTAGATTTGAAACTTTAAGTTTGGGGAGGTTAGGTAAAGAAAACGGAGAAAGCGTCTTCAAGGCATTAATGTGGATCTATCTACCTCAACAACCAGATTAGATTCGATCTTGTTGTTTCCTCTTCCTTCAAGGCACTGAACCAGAGATTGATACAGATGACGGAGGTAGATTTGGGGGAGGGTTTTGTGGGAGGCATTAATATCATTGGTTGAGCTTGACATGCTTTTCCCATTTCTCTCTCTTTCTTTCTTCTCTATGATTGAGTCTATAAATACCAGGTCGGGACTCATTGTAAGGATTGGACATTATTCTGTTTTGCAAGCTCCCCTTTTCTTTTGGCAAAGGAACTCATGGAGTTTTCAGACCTTCCACTAGACTGTAATACGTTTTTGCCTTTTGGCCACTCTGTAATGCATTGTATCAATCTACAGAGCAACAAAACACGTTTGTGATCAATTTTAGATCCTTTCTTGTCTCTTTTTCTTTCATCTGGTCCTTCATATAAATCTGGTTATCTGTGCTTGGATATTGTATGCATTTTTATGGTTGGTGTCTATTAGCAAAATGAATGTTCATCATTCCTTTGGTGCATCGCATTATAGCTTAGTTTGACTTCCTGCATTCCTTTTACCCCTGTCTCCTTGGGAAAATTTAGATTAGGTTTAGGAATAGGCCCTCTGCAAGTTTTCACGCATGCACTTAAACAAAGGAATAAGAACCAACCTTTAACCTAGAGAGTTTTCTCATTTTCTAAGTCCCACACTTTGGAGAAAACTCAATGTTATGTGGATCACACCAAATGACTCTACCTTAGAAAATCAGATCTAACGATTCATTTGGGGTGCTTGTGATTTTGCACTAACAATTTTAGCATGCCCAGTGGGAACAGAAGTCTCCATATTTATTATAGTAAGGTTGATGTGCACTTGTTGTGATTCTAGCTTTTAAGAAGCTCTTAAAAACTACACATCTGGTGACTCCAAAAGGGACAGAATCCACTGGTTCCAGCAGTCCAAGTTTCCCAAGTTCATGAGAAGGATACAAACAAGGTCTAGAACAAGAGAGGAAGGACAATTTGTACACATACACTTGTCTCCAAATAGAAGGAAAAGAAGAAGAGCCCAGAGGTCTCCATCTCCTCCAAACAGAGCCTTATCAACACCTCCTCCTAGTAGGTCATTCTTTCAATCAAGAAGGGTACTCAGGCCAATCAGGATGGCACACCAACAACCAAATCCTTACATCAACTTCACTGGTAACAGCCCACTTGCTCTAAATGCACAAAACCCAGTCCCGGTGGCAACATTGAAGAGCATCCCATATTTCACTAGAGAGAACCAAACTTGTTCGGTGACCACGTTCAAGACATTAGCAAACGTTTGTACAATCCATGAGATCAATGAGATGGATATTGCAGTCAAGTTCTTTAGCCTCTTCACTCAAAGGTAAAGCTTCACAATGGTTCAGGAGCCTTGAAGCAGGATCTATTCAAAATTGGGACCAGATGTGCATAACTCTTCATAACCAGTTTGGAGAAAAGGGAGATAACCTATCCTTGCTTTGGAGCAACTGACAACAATCAAGAGAGCTCCGAACGAGCAATTGACGGATTTCAACCTCAGATTTCAATGGACTTGGGACAAGATTCCAACAACAATAAAGCCCACTAATGAAGGTTCCTTCTTATACTTTCTTAGGGCTTTAAATTTTGATATTTCTTTGATGATTCAATCAATGGGGGGCACAACCTTACCTGACCTATAGCCTTTCCATAGGAGCTGAGAATCGTTTGATTCAGGCTGGAAAACTTTGCTCCTAGGCCATCCATGCCTCTATACCCTAAGTTAGGAAACCCAGTACCATCCAAACGCCCACATTAGCTCCTATACCCACCCGCATGAGTCAAAGTTCAATTGAAGCCTCCACTTCATCATCTAACACCTCAAAGGAGCTTCAGGAAGTTATAAAACAACTGCAAAACCTGGTAAATGAGCTAGTAACCATCAAAAGATAGCAGGCTCAGAGTTTTAGGCCATATCAGACCTAGGCTCGGTATCAGACCAGACCCCCATATCAACAAAATAGACCACCAGCCCAAGCTATAAATCAGAGTCAACACCAAGGTCAACCTCAAGCTGCTAGACCTTTCAGGTCATATGACCCAAACATAGTTTCAACATCAAGGGGATTGGTTCCAGCATAGAATAACATTGCACAAGAGTATGAATGGTGTTTCCCATGTAATCAGCCACATAATCAGTCGATGTGCTTCAATGGTGCATTAAATCAGGCTCTGATGGTGTAAACCATTGGTGTCACAAGAACCTAGCCATGAAGAAAGTCAGCAGCAAGGAGCTCAGCTAGAGGACCCCCAAATGAAACTATGCTTGTCAATTGGCAGGATGAAGACTTCTTTAGAATGAATCAAGACTCCTTCTCAAAGTATAGCTATCAATAAACAGTCTAAGAGGAGAAATATTGGAGAAGGACATTCACCAAGCTCAGGTGATCCTCAACCCTCCGTTTCTCAGCAAGGTATTGGCATTCAAAATACAACTCCCAATGTGTAAAGTCAATCCAAGCCACCTTCCAGACCTACTCAGGCACCAGGTTGTAACAACCCATGTGCAAGAGAAAAATGTGCCAGGGAAGGGGCAACAGAAGGACAATTCATTTAATATCATTGAACAAATGAAGAGGACAAGTGTAAACATTTCACTATGGGAGTCACTGGCCATTCCAGGGCTAGAGGGATCTATTATAGACTGTCATGGCCAATTGGTCAAGCTCAAGTCAACCCCCTAACCAACAAGAGAAAGTGCTTACCAATGCGGCTCAACCTGAGAGAAACCATGAAGAACAACGAGGTAAGAATCTGAAGCCTCCTCCATTTTATGTTTCATTAATCATTGGAGATAAATTGGTGCACAACTACATGATCAATTCGGGGCAAGTAGTTCTGTAATGCCCAAACAAATAGCTGATCAACTGGGTCTCCAGTATGAAGTCATCTCTAGAGGAGTAGTATAATTGGATGGGACAACAGTGACCATTGTGCGATTCATCAAGGATCTGAGTCTCACTCTACATGTTGGCCCTAATGTGACTATATTACAGAACGTGTCAGTCAAATACTTGCCACCACATTTTGCGTTGTGTTTGTCTAGGGACTTCACTACCAAAATTGGAGGCCACAATCAGATCCGAGCCCATTATAGACTATCACATTGAGTCTTATGTACCAAGCCCAATCAATGCAAATTGTTCGGCTTTTGATCAGGAGGACCTCCTAAGCACTTCTGAAGCAGATACCAAGGTGGGGTGTATCCCACCCGACCCTCAACGAATGGGCGGTCAAAAGACATGCTTTTGATCCCTATAAGGAGATGGAAGAATCTGAACTAGGAGTCTACTACCTGCATGAGGAGAATCATCCTCTTCCTAACATCATTAAGCCAGAGCACAAGAATGACAATGAAGTTTGGCAATTGTTCTTTGATGGCTCTAGGAGCAGACAAGGAGCCGAGGTGGAGCTATGATTGTGTCCCCCAAGGTATGAAGTATTATTTGGCTTTCAGATTTCAGTTTTCCTACTCAAATAACACTACAAAATATGAGGCTTTGGTCCATGGACTGCATTGGGCCAGAAGACGAGGAATCAAGAACTTGCAGGTGTTTGGTGACAGTGAACTAGTTGCCAATCAAGTCAAAGGACAAAATTTTGTCAAGAATGACCTACTCAAAGGTTACAAGAATAGGGTGTGGGACCTCATTGAGGATTTGAAGCCTTCAACATCATGTCCATACCCAAAAAGGAGAACGAAGCTACCGACAGGCTTGCAGCAGTTGGAGCAATATTTGATGTAGTTGACAACATAAAAAGGGACAAAGAAAAAAAAACATATCTATGTGATTGTGAGACTAGTAGTACTAGATAACAACACATGCTGGCAGGTGTTCAAGAATGATCAACAGATCATCAACTTTTTGTAAGAGGAAGCTAAATTCTCAGCTAGAAACCAAAGCAGACTAGAGCAGCAATATGGAAATCAAGTAGTATAGCTGCATACAAACAGGCTTCCCAAAGGCCTAGTGACATTGGAGTCTATCTTCAATCCCAATGATCAGTTTCGAAAAGAGAAGGCCAACATATAGATCAAAGGGGAAGATTCGAGCCAATTCTAGTTGGAGAAGGAAAAACACTACAAGTTGGCAAGGTGGCCACCGAGCAAGAAAGGTATGAATTCATACGCCTTTGCCAAGAGTTTCCAGATATATTTTCTTGGAGCTATGAAGACCTAAGAGGGTTCAATCCAAAGTTAGCCCAACACACAATTGAGCTAGATCCAACTGCTAAGCCCATCAGTGGAAGCAGAGACCAGTCAACCCACATGTTGAGCCTCTGATGAAGAAAGAACTGAACAAGCTGATAGAGGCAAGTATCATTTTTCCAATCAAACACTCAAGCTGGGTCACAAAATTGGTCCTAGTTAGGAAGAAGAATGGGGAGATTAGGTTGTGTGTTGAATTTCGTGACTTGAATAGAGCCTCCCTCAAAGATCACTACCCACTTCCCTCAATGGAGCAGATCTTGCAGGTAGTGTCTGGTTCAGAGAGATTCTCTCTCCTAGATGGATACTCAGGGTACAACTAGATCATGGTGAAAGAAGATGATCAGTTCAAAATGGATTTCACCACCAAATGGGGCACCTATGCCTACAGAAAAATACCATTTAGATTGTCTAATGTCGGAGCCACTTTCCAAAGGGAAATGGATATGGCATTCAAAGGGTTGACTAACAAAATAGTGTTGATCTACCTGGATGACATTATTGTATTCTCCAGAAATGTAGTAGACTATCTTTTCACCTAATTCAGGTGTTCCAAAGGTGTAGGAGATTTGGGGTATCATTGAATCCCAAAAAAAACATATTCTTGGCCCATGAGGGCAGGCTTCTAGGCCACATTGTGTCAAAGGAAGGTTTGGCAATTGACCCAGAAAGACTTGAAGCTATAAGAGTATTGTCATTGCCAAGCCACAAGAGGGATCTTAAAAGCTTCTTAGGAAAAATCAATTTTGTCCATAGGTTTGTACCAAAATTTACTGCCCTTGTTAAGACAATAACATTGATGTTGAAGAAAATTTTTGCGTTTAGGTGGACAATTGAAAGAAAAGAAAGTTTTGAGGCCATCAAAGAAGCTATATCATAATGCCCAACTCTCATGAATTTAAATTTTTCTAAGGATTTTATACTATATGCCTTTGGTGGCAGTGACACGATTTTTGCAATCCTAGTACAACAGAACAAAGAAGATACATAGCAGCCAATTACTTTCTTCAGTCAGGGTCTAGAAGATTATGAAATGAAATACTCTTTAATCGAAAAGTAGGACCTGACAAAGTGATTAGAGGATTGAAGAAGTTTAAGAATTTGGTTTCAAACAAAAAAATCCAACTATTGGTCTCCCATGTAGGAGTTAAAGACTTCCTTCTCAGCAAGGACCTGAATGAAAAGTGTGCAGGGTGGATCACTTGTGTCATGGAGTATGACATTGAGATCAAGGTCACTAAGCTGGTCCATGGGAAGGGATTGTGTGAGTAGCTAGCCTCAAGTCAACAAGAAGAAGCAAGTGATGAAAAAGAAGTTGTTTTGGTCCTATAGGATAGTCAAGACAAAGAAAATGAGGATGTGCCCGCTCCTTGTTGGACTCAGAACATGGTGCACTTCCTTCAAACAGGCATGTGTCCTCCAGAAATGAATAAAACAAAAAGGAGGCACTTCAGACTATAGGCCATCCCATATGTACTTATTGATGGCGTCTTGTTCAAAAGGGATATCAATGGCATCCTGTTAAGGTGCATTGGGACAAATCAGGTTGAGAAAGTGCTACAAGAGTTCCATGATGAAGCAGCTGGAGGCCATTTTGCTCCACGGGTGACAACACTCAAGATCATGAAGGTGGGTTATTATTGGCCTAGGGTGTTTAGTGACTGCTATGCATGGATCAAAAAGTGTAGGAACTAGGGTTCTTTAGAGGAAAAGAGAGGCTAACAGCACTCCCATTACACCCCATTTTAGTTGACCAACCATTCATGCAATGGGGGTTGGATTTCATTAGGTCATCAATCCAAATTTGAGCCAAGGCCACAAGTGGATTCTGATGGCAACAAACTATTTTACCAAGTGGACCGAGGCAGTGGCACTCAAAGAAGCTAATGAGTCCAACGCATATTAGACTTCTACGAAGGGATAATGACCAGATTTGAGTGCCAGCCACCATTATATCAGACAATGCATTGGCATTCATAGGTTCCAAAATCACAGGATGGGCCATTAGGAATGAAATTTACCTGAGAACTTCATCAAACTATTACCCTCAGGGTAATGGCCAAGCTGAGTCCATGAATAAGAATCTGCTGAAGATTGTCAAAAGAACTTTGGATGAAAATCATAGGACTTAGCACATGAAACTCAAATCAGCATTATGGGCTAATAGGAAAACACCCAAGAGGTCTACAAACAACTCTCTATTCAAACTTTTCTATGGGAAAGACAGTGTTGCCTATATCACTTGAGTTACCAGCATTGGAACTCATGAAGCAACTGAGATGTCTAAGTTAGAACCAATGGAGGCCAGGTATGTAGAGCTAATGGAGTTGGAATAAACCAGAGAACATGCACTTGAGACAATAGAGAAGGATCATGCCTCAGTTAAGAGATGCTTCGACAAGAAGGAAAGAACCAAGACCTTCCAGGAAGGAGACCTAGTCTTGAAATGGGATGCAGATCGAGCAAAACCAGGAAGGCATTCCAAGTTTGATGCCATTTGGAGTGGCCCTTACATGGTCACAAAATGTAAAAGTAGTAATGCCTTCCAATTGTCTACATTGGATGGTGAAGATTTGTAGATTCCAGTGAACGAGAATCTATCTTAAACATTGCTACTAAAAGGAAGGTTCTCACCCTGTACATATTAGTTTAGTTTCTCATTCCTCTAAGTGCTTGTGCACATCGTATTGTTGTAGTTTAGGTTGATTTTCTCCTAAGTGCTTTGCACACTCTACATGCTCTACTTGGAGCATGTATGATTTCAATTTTGTATATAGTTGTGGTGTTGTTTTGTTGCTCTTGCATAGCTCATTCAGAAACAGATGAAGCCCCGGGTCAAAAAAAAATTCTACTCTCAGAAACCATCGTTTCAAGATTTCTTATGAAGATTGAGAGTGCAACAGTCGGGCTCGTGAGTCAGAGGTAGAATCAGTTCCAGACCATCGTTCTCGACTCCATGCCCAACGAATATGGCAAGGCAATTTATCTTTCATCTAGAAAGTAGATACCCCTGTGAGTCGCCAAATTTTTATCCATATTTTTCCCCTAGGAAAAATATTGGATCAAACGCCTTACTGAAGGAACCTAAGAAATCACATTCGATTCACACAAACAGATTGCAAGAGGACTCTGTAATGGAAGTGGCAGAGGCCTGCGAAGGATCAAACAACCATGTGTAGGATAAATTCAGAAAATGACTCTATCGAGCGAACCCGGGATTTAAATCCATTCTACGGGTTACTTAGTGGGCTTGAAAATAGAGTAGTAGGGTCAAAGGAGAAGAAGCAGTGTCATAGAGAGGCCAGGAGCAAGAAAAATAAGAAACTACGAAGATCCAAAGTCTTCGGGCTCAAAACAATTCAGAACGAGTCCAAAATTGGCTAAGTATGGAGAAGGCAGCGGAGAGAGCCACGTGTCGGAACGATGCTTCTCCAAAGTTGAATCCAAGAAAGGAAGTTCAAATGAGCACCAGGCTTCCATGCGTCCAGAGCCCCAAAATTTGTGCGGCTGCTGAAAAGTCTTCGGCTAGGCAGGAAGAAGCCAGGTGTCAACTCGACGCAAATCCAAGATGGGAGTCAAAAGCAGAGACTCAAACTCACGCCAGTTTTCCATGTAGCCCCGGGCCCGAAAAGAAGGGAGAGGTCATTGAAAAGTCCAAAGACCTATGGAGGCTTCCAAGTGTCAACTCGATGCTCCTCCAAGGGAAAAATTTTGATCGGGAGTTTCAGCAAGTGCAGAGCCTCCACGCGTCTAGTCTCAAAAAGGGGACAGAGTTGAGTTGAATAGTCAATGCATGGTGGCGACTGGAGAGCGCCAAGTGTCCAAACAACACTAATTCAAGGATCGAATTGAGAGAGGGTTTTCAAACAAGCGCCAAACCGCCATGTGTTCTAGAGGTCAAAAGGGGGCCCATTTTTAAAACTATTTTCCCGCCCTTTTGTACGGACCCGATACAAACTTCGAAGGGGCATATCTTTCAACTTAGGGCTTGAAATATTACAAATATGACACCATTGGAAATATCTCGGCTTCACCCACGACATGGATATCTGAAACTTTAAGTTTGGAGAGGTTAGGTAAAGAAAAATGGAGAAAACGTCTTCAGGGCCATTAATTCAAATCTATCTACCTCAATAACCAGATCGATTCAATTTGTTCCGCCATTTCCTCTTCCTTCAAGGCATCGAACCAGAGATTGATACAACCGAGGTAGATTTGGGGGTAGATTTTATAGGAGGCATTAATAGTAGTGGTTGAGCTTCAACCTGCTTTTCCCATTTCTCTCTCTTTCTTTCTTCTCTCGATTGAGTCTATAAATATCGGGTCGGGACTCATTGTAAGGATTAGACATTCTTCTATTTTGCAGGCTCCCCTTTTCTTCTAGCAAAGGAACTCATGGAGTTTTCAGACCTTCCACTAGACTGTAATACATTTCTACCTTTTGGCCACTTTGTAATGCATTGTATCAATCTGCAGCAACAAAAAACATGTCTGTGATCAATTTTAGATCCTTTCTTGTCTCTTTTGCTTTCATTTAGTCTTTCATTATAAATCTGGTTATCTGTGCTTGGTTATTGTATGCATTTTTTTGGTTTGTGTCTATTAGCAAAACAAATGTTCATCATTCCTTTGGTGCATCACCTTATAGCTTAGTTTGATTTCCTGCATTCCTTTTACCCTTGTCTCCTTGGTAAAACTTAGATTAGGTTTAGGAATAGGCCCTCTGCAAGTTTTCACGCATGCACTTAAACAGAGGAATAGGAACCAACCTTTAACCTAGAGAGTTTTCTCATTTTCTAAGTCCCACACTTTGGAGAAAACTCAATGTTATGTGGATCACACCAAATGACTTTTCCTTAGAAAATCAGATCTGACGATTCATTTGGGGGTGCTGTGATTTTGCACTAACAAAGCCCTCATGTGTGTAAATAGTATCTAAACAAGTATGATCGAACGTGATGTTATGCTAAAAGGAGTTGTTGATGAGTAGTGTGCATGTGAAAGGGGTGCCGAAGATGTAGTTTGCGTAGTAGAAGACAAAATAGTTTCGATGGTGTTAACCAATCCTTGGTAAAGTATCATAGCATTGGTAGAAGGATGGGTTTTGAACTTATATTCACCTAGGCTATCGACCACAAATGTTTCTTCAAAGTTAGAATCATCTACGTCAATCGGTGTGAAGTTTAGTTGACCTAAGGCTTCATCGGCGAGTTAGATAGTGTTGACTTCATCATCACTTCTAGAGAATTATCGGTATTAGCATCATCATGTTTTGTAACATTATCAAGTATGTTGGTAGGTGGCACAAAAGACATATAAATAGAAGGTTCCTTGATAGGTGAAGAAGGAATGCTGATAAGAGTTGATAATGTAGGTGATATAATAACATGGTGTGAGTAGAAATAATTGAAGTATTTATATCAAAAGAAGAGGATTACGAAGCACTAGACTGACAATGTCATATGTGTCAAGGCTACTATATGGAATACGTTGTGAAGGTGGGATGGGAATAACAATAATAGGGTCTATGCGACAATATTTAAATGGCTCTGGATCTATGGTGATAGTATGTTCATAGCCATCATGCAAAAATTTGACACATTGGTGAATAGTAGATGGAACTGCTTACATTGCGTGAATCCAAGGTCTACCTAACAAGAGATTGAATTAAAATGAGGCATCTATAACATAGAAATCAGTGAGAACAATCTTAGGCCCAACCCGGATGTGTAATGAAATAGTTCCTAAACATGTACAAGTGGTAGAGTCATAGCCTCGGATGATAGTATAATTCCTAGAAATGAGATTATCACTAATACCCAGCTGCTTTAAAAGAGAATAAGCACATAAGTTGATGGCTGATCCATTATTAATAATTACTCTTTTAATGTAATTGGTGCTAACTAATGATGGTAGTAATGAGAAAAGGCACACATGGATTACTTTTAGCAAAAGGTGATAGATCCTTGTCAGTGAAAGATATGACATGTGGAAAATTGTGAAGTGATTGTATGAGATGTGTAAAGGTCACCGTAGAGTTATCACTTTCAATATGAATAACATGAAGGGTAACTTCTAGTGTGTTACAAAATTCTGTGCATTACACAATAAGTCATAAAGAGAAATCTTAGCGGGTGTATTTTTAAGTTGCTCAATGATGTCATATCCCTTAGAAGTAGTAAGAGGAGCTACCGAAGTAATGGGTGGAGGGATAGAAGTGGGTGGAGCCGTAAGAGGATTAATACAAGTGTGAAAACTAGTTACTACATTAATAAATGGATCATCCCTAGGCGTAACAAAGTGAGGAGGATGTTGAGTATGCACACACATAAAATCAGCATAATAGTAACTATACTGGAAACCTTAGTAGGCGCAAAAGTAGGATAAGATGATTGAGTCATGACTTGATAAGGTGAAGACATGATCAGAAGAAAGGGTTGGATACGTCGGGTTCACCAAAATGATTAACTAAAATATGAATTTTAAGAGTTAATCTAAGAAGTACAACAAGTGAAATAAATGTCTAAACTAAATAAGGAAAGTGACCCAAGTAATCTAAGATATAAAAATATGAAACCCTAAAGTGCAAGAAGGGTTAGATAGAGCTTAGCTGATTCGAAAAGGTCTTGGAATATATCGTAGTGTGAACCAATAAAACAGGAAGAGGAAACAATCACACGCAATTATTAGAAAGAATAGACTGACAGCTCTCTGGGCTGAACTAGGGCGCTTAGAGAGATACGGGGGCACCCATGGGTGCCCTAGTCTAAGATATGGGCACCCTAGTCTTAGATATGGGTGCACCGGTATGCAAAAATAGCCTAAAACCCTCCTCTAAGGTGTCATTGGATGTTTTCCTGTGTTCTCTTCTTGTCACACTAACTTACTACGTCAAATTTCACTACAATACCTGTAATAAGGAATCACCTGTAAAACCCCAAGATGAACATCAAATCCCTAAAAATGAAATATGCATATGAAGGGGTCGGACTATCCTTAGTGGCCACAATGGTGGACTTACTAATTGAGTGTTGCACTACATCTCAGACTGATGTAGTTTTATGTGTGTGTGCAATCATGCCATTGGTGCTCTTGTGCCAGTCACACTTTATGAAAGTAGCGAGAAATAACTATGTGTAGAAATGTAATAAAATGGTGGATGGAATAAAATAAACTTCCCTCCTATGCAGTGTGATGTAGATGAACCAACCTTGTGCCTTGTGATGGAGGTAGATGGATGTAAATGGAGCCTTTAATGGATGCATCCTTAGGTGATGGTAGTAGTGCTTAGTGCTTGGTCCCTCATTATGGTCTCATAACTTTATATTTATATTTTTCTCTTGTTCTAATTTCGTAATTAACCCCGAAAAGGTCAACCAATAAAAATATATGAAGCTCAAATGGCTAGAAAGTGCCCAAAAAGTGTCAAGAGAGTGTAAAAAGGATCAGGATGCACCAAATGGGACCAGGGAGAAGGTTAACAATGATGACAAAAAGTAAAGTAAAATGGCCAAAGGATATGGGTTAATTAGTAATTTCTTCACTCAAAAACCATATGAATAGTAGTATGAGATTGGGACTAAATAATTCCTAAAGTGCGTGATTTTTTTGTCTACAATAGCACAATATGTGTGGCCATTTATGTTAGTGAGGTTATTATACACTTTTATATGTACGTTATTTCATGACATTGTGACTGAAACGGTGGCATTATGAATATATTATGAGTTTTTATCTTTTATCTTTATTGTCCATCACTATAACTATCTTACAAACAGCTTATGAAATGAAAACATGATTATGAAATGCGTGAAGACTTATGGTGATTATTATCATAGTCACGATTAGTTAGTTAATCATGTTGTGTGTGAATTATATTATTATGTACATTATATGTTTAACTATTGTTAATTGTATTAGTATTCACCATAGTATATATATGGTGATCATGATTGTACGCACATTATGATGCTATATTTATGCTTTTCCTAAATCTATTCATAATGATGACCTACATTACACCTTAGAGTGGGTATCACATGTGATGTAAATAATAACATCGATTGTATATATGGGCATATTGATTATCTTATTCACCGTGATATATATCACAAAGTAATGACAACATTGACTATCTTCTTCTCCTTGATAGAGATTATGAAAAATTGACAACATGATTATATTCTTGTAGACACTCATTTTGGTAATTCATGTCTTACAACAATGCAAATCAAATTGTATGAAAACTCTTACACTATCCCACACTTTCTCAATTTGACCATGACATTGTAGACACAAAATATATGCACTCGGATACATTTCTAGTTCATAGAGAATACTAATATATAAATGATTCGTAAGAAAGAAAACTAGTAATTAACAATGTCTTTCAAGCCTCTTGCTTTGTCTCTTATATTTTTATCGACCTTACACACCCTACAACCCTATCGATATTTAAATGATTTATCTTTTATGGCCTTGCACACTAGCGCCAAGTTAGGGCATTAGCGCTTAGGCGATCTTGTCCCTTCAGGTGCTCTTGATCATCTCTAACCCTTTCTAACTATTTTGGATCTCTTTTACTTCTTCAACATATTTTACACTTTTGGGTCATCCCTCCTGTTGTTAATTACAAAATTCAAACAAGGGAATAATATATATATATATACCTCTCAAATAAGGGGCCAAACACTAGCATTATGCATTATCACCTAAGCTTACATCAAGAGGAAGAAGAGCATTGCAAAGCATCCATCTAGGACATTCACTCAAGGGACAAGAGCTGCATCACTTTGCATACACATCATAGGAGGAAATTCTATTCTATTCCATCTCACACATTCTATACATTTTCTATATCCTACATCAATCTCACTATCATTGTGAAACTTGCACAAGGGCATCATTACACACATTCAAACAAAACTACATGGATTCTAAAATTTAATGCAACGCTCGGTACTAAGTTCACTCTTTGGGTGATTTTTATTAGATGTGATGTGGTTTGTAGGTATGCGGAGCTAGGTATCTATTTTATAGGTTACATGTGCAAAAAATGACATTAGAACAAATCTAGAGTGACAAATAGAGATCAAAAATGGAATTCCTCATGCACAAAAAATATCGAAACCTAAGCATTCAGGTGGACACTAGCACCCAGATTAGGTCACTAGTACCCAGATGCTCCTATCCTCCCATGGTTGCTTCCTCATCCTACACATTTGTGAGTTCCAACACTTCTAGTGATCCTTGATGACACTCTTCCCATTCTATTTCAGTAGTTCTCTCTCTCTCTCTCTCTCTCTTAGGGTCTTATATCTTTAATTTATTTTTATTTTTCCATTTAATGTATTTTATCATTTATACAACATACACCGTAGTAGTTACTAACGCCCATATTTAGTCACTAGCACCCAAGTGCTCCTGTCCTCCCATGGGTGCTTCTGTCCTACACATTTCTAAGTTCCTAAAATTCCAGTGAGCCTTAATGACACTCTTCCCATTTTGTTTTATCAGGTTCCTCGGTCCATACTACTACCCGATCACTCGAAATCATCTATCTCTCTCTCTCTCTCTCTCACTCTCGGGATTTTATATCTTTACTTGCTTCTTTCTTTTCCATTTAATATATATTTTCATAGTATATCATTCATTATAGAAGTTAATCTTAAACAAATATTTAATTCCATTTATATTAAATCATTTGGTGAACCTGTTCCTTACATGCCCATTATCAAATCTTTTATGGATTCCCCATTGTATCTCCAGGTTCAACTTCATAATCTCCTCATTAAGTGTGTCCTAGTTGATCTTGTATCTAGTATTAACATATGTACTATATCCTTTATCCATCAAATAGGACTTTCTACTACTCATGTCAATCCATATACTCTTTGTATCTGTGGCTTCGATAATATACCTAAACAATTTTTGGCACAATCTATCTTCCCCTTACTATGGGATCTTGCACTCTTAATGTTCTATGCCACGTTATGCCTCAAGATGTTCCTTATACTATCCTTCTATGCCATCCTTGGTTACCTACTATGCATACAATTCTTTCTACCCATGTCATAACATACAATTCCCTTGTTACACCTTCTTCTATGGATACTTTGTTATAGTATATTACACGCCTCCCGTTCTACTCCTTGTGATATTCCTCTTACACATGATGCTCTTGAAATTACCTACATTGTAAATCCTTCTCCTCTTGGGGTTCACCCTAATGCTACTAATTTATATGATCAATTCTCTTATGGTACCCATGATACTCCTCCCATTGTGTCTCACTCTCGATACACTTCTATTGATCATATGCTTAATGCTTCCAATGTTTCATCTCTCTGCGTAGCTTCCTCATTACAAGTTAGAACATTGTATGTTGGTTTTACAATGGTTCATAATCCTCGCACTTTACATGATTATATGCATGGTTTATTTACTATGGCTACACCTTATCTTGTTACATTCATGGGGTTCGTATGTTCCCCTCTTTCTACATTTTTGTCTATGATCATAGGTGCTAGTTCTTACTGTTTTATTGCTTCTAATATTCTTGTTATCCATTTTAACCCTCGGTTGAAATGGATAACTAGGAAGGATTGGGTTGAAACAATTGTCAAGGGGTCTTTATGGGTGGATCCAAGGCTTATAGGTGAATCCCAAGTTCTAGGAGGAATTACGTTAATTTATGGAAGGCTTGAAGTCACAAGAGGAATTTTTTCCCTTCCGGTTTTCGTGAATTCTAGCGCTTGTTCGAGCAACAATAAAAACCACGACCAAACTTAACTATATGCAATAATACATACCTGAGAAGATACAAAAGGTTATAATTTTCACTATAATTTGATTCAAATTCCCAAATTTTTCTAGAAGGTCCATTTCAAACCCTATGCGTGGGAATATCTTAATAGGGGATTTACCTACCTTGTTTAAAGCTTGAAACTCATGGAATTTCTTTTCTCAAGCTGCACATAATCGGTTCGGGATCTGTCTCCTGGATCAAGATCTTTAATCAATAAACATGCCTTCTTCTCTTACTTCAATCTTCTAACAAATGGGATTATTCTTTTTACATTCAATCTTAAATGCCTCATGTAAGGTCACTATTTTCATTTATGGAGTACGATCACATCCATCAACACGCTTTTGGAGTTATAATAGTCTTACATTCCTTTAGGCATTTCATTCCTTCTATTACAATTCTATTTCTTCCTTTATTAGGATTGACATGCATTTATTCAATAGAAAACACATTAGAAAATTGCTTAACTCAGTACATATAGTCCTAGCACAATTTCTTAAGGTTATATCAAACATGGAAATGGAGTATATCGGTGGGTAATAACTTTTAATCCTTGAAGTCACATATAAATAACCTTTGCAACTTGAAACATTTAGAAAAATAAGACACTAGAAAATTTCAAACTCCACGCATTCACAGATCCTGACACATAATCAAAGTTAGATGCATTTTAAGAAACTTTTACTAAACAAAACATCAAACCTGACCCAAAATCCTTCCCTTCACAAAGTGATCAAAGAAAATTCCTCTCCTCAATTCTTATAATGGGATTTCACATTATAATGAATTCTCCACAATATGAAAATATTAAAAATTTCATCATTCAAACACATTCACGATTATTCATATTCAAAATAGAGATTTTCTAGTTAAATTATACAAAATTTTACTAGTTTTCTTAGCCTTCTTTTATTCCCTTCCTCGAGGAAATGAGCTTACAACTGATTCTTCCCATATTTAACTCATTATCTCCAACCTTTCATCTTCCCTAACTGAATTCATGATGACTCATAACTCATCATGCCCTTCCTTATCCAAATTAGGAATTTATAAATTTTGTATATATTTAATGAGTCGTATATCACCTATTTGACCTATGAAATCCCATACACAATCTTTAAACTCATAAAAATTCTTTAAAACTGCATGAAAATTCATACTTCTTTGATTACACCCTTAGAAGATTTGAGTACAAAAATGGAGGGAAAGCCATTAATTTGAAATTTTAAACTTGGAGACTTAATCTAGACCTCCCAACTCATACACTTTGGACTTATTTAACCATGATAAAGAGAATATAAAATTTGTAGGATTTTTGATGATGCCCCTGCATCATACTACCAAAGAGGAGAAAAATAACCCATGTTCTTTGCTTTCATATCCATGTCTTCATCTTCTTTTCATGATTTTAGTCTTCTTTCTATTCTCTTATTGTCCTTGCTGACTTTAAGACCACCTAGATCCCATACTTGGTTCCTTAGATTTGCATTTTATTTAAAATGGTTGTTTTCCTTCTTGATCTTCTTCTTCATCTCTTTCATCTTCAATCCTTTAGCAGCTATACCTGCAAAATAAAATACAAAAACAACAAATATACATTGTTTTTCATGCTTCTTTGTGTTTTCCATCTCTATGTAGCTCTTCTTCACTATGTTCTCATCACTTTTCTTATTCAAATGGACTGTAATATGCCCATATTCCTCATTCTTCCTCTTTTCATCATCCTCGTCCTCTTCATCAACTAATAATTTATCCATTAAAAGATTTTCTATGTCCATAAGCTCTTCATCATGAGCTTCCTCATTCTCACTTTCATCTTTCTCTTCTCTTTCTTCACTATCTTCATCTTTTTGACCTCTCTTAGCCTTGAGGCCCTCACACTCTCTTTAAAAAAATTATTCTCATTTTCTCATTACCACTTGCTATTTTCCTATCAACTTTTTCTTCTCTTTATCTTCTTCCTCAAGTGCTTGCTTGTGCACTATATTTTGTTTATTGTCCTCAAACTACAAAAACATGTCTAAGGCCTCATCTAAGACCTCTTCATCTTATTCTTTACATGTTTCATAACCATGAATTGTTACTTCTCCTTTCTTTTTCTCATTATTTTTCACCTTCATTCCCGATTGTTTAACTCTCAATAAGAATGTCTTAATATCAATCATCATTATCATACCTCCTAAACTGATTTATTTCCTTTCAACATGTAACTCACAAAATTCTTCATCATTTACAAGAATTTCAAACTTGGTTTCTTCATCTTCTTGAGTATTCACAACCAATAAATCTTCATTTTGCATTTGAAATGGGTTACATACCTCATTCATGGATTGATCTATTGCTTCTACACCTTCATTGTCTTCATTCGATCCTTGAATGCTCTCATACACAACTTCGTGACTAAATTCTTCCTCTTATTTGTTTTCATGCTTCCTCACACATCTTATCATCTTCTCTTCTTCTCCAATGATCTCCTTCAAGTGAAGCTTTTGTATCCTTTTCATAGTCTAAGCTATAGGACATTTGACACTTATTTTCATCACATACCCCACTTCTATATCTTCTTTCATCAACAATTCACTTAGTTTATCTACATATTCTCTTAGTTTGCTTAAATATTTCTCCATCCATGCCTCTTATCTTTTAAATTATTCTTGGATTCTCTCTCTTTTCTTTCTTTCTATTTTTTCTTCTCCTTTTGGATTATCGGCTTCACCAATAATTCAACCAACTCTTCATTATCCATCTTGTCTCTTACCTTCATCTGTCACTTCACAAAAACTTCCATAGATTCAAAACATCTGCACATGATCATTCTCATGTGCTGATACCAAATGATGTAGATAAAATCCAATTCTTTATACATTCAATCATCAAAGGAGATTCAAACAACAAGTTATCTCTGTAATTTGAGGATCTTCACACGACAAAAAATGGCTTAAAATGCACAATTATATCAAATCCACCCAAATAATCATCCTACTCTACCTATTCCCCTACATTTAATGTCCATTCAACTAAATCAATGAGTTATAATAAAAAGGAATCAACTTCCTTTTTTCTCCCACTATTCTTAACTAGATTCCTTTAGACTTGGCTTCAAATGAGACCAAATTTACTCTTTTATCATACCCCAATGCTTGTACCTCCTTTTCCCTATTTACACACTTCAAACCACTGTTAAATCAATAAAATAAATGTACTCAAAGCAATCAAAACACAAAATTTTCTCTCCTTTTCCAAACCTGCTTTCTTGATACCCTTAATACAAGGTATACTAGATCCTTCAAGGTAGATGACTTACAAAGCTATCTAGAAAGAGTTAAATACTTCATTAGACTCCTTTTAACATCCCTATAATGTGCCTAAACTTTTAAAATCTAAGGCTTTGATATCTTTCCCCAATTATTCCTCCTTATTCTTTTCCATTCTTAAGCCTACTAGCCCTACTTCCACACTCTGTCAGAATATCTCATCTTGCAGGAGGTTTGAAAGGATAACCAAAACATATTTAAGCACCCATTTAGCCTTTTTCTACCCAAGGAATTTCAAGGTATATTTCCATTTGTAAGCCCTAGTTGCTTTGTAAAGTGGCCTCTAAATTATCCTTTTCTCCATGCACATTGTCCTATTAGAGGATTGTCACGAAATTCTTCCACTTCAATCGGTGAAACATAAAATTTACCCTTCCAAAGGTTTTAGGACTGCGTCTCTATAGTTTCTTTCAAATTTTTGGCTTGGATTCAATGATTTAGTACTTTGAATTGCAAACCCTAGCCAAACTTAACTATATGCAACAATACAAACCCAAAAAGATACAAAAGGTTATAATTTTCAAGTATAATTTGATTCAAAGTCGCAAATTTTTCTAGAATGTCTTTTGAAACCCCATACATGGGAATATCTTAACAAAGGGAATTACCTACCTCGTTTAAAGATTGAATCTCATGGAATTTCCTTTCTCAAGTTGTGCATGACTGGTCTAGGCTCTGTCTTCTGGATCAAGATATTTAATCAATAAACATGCCTTCTTCTCTTGCTTCAATCTTCTAACAAATAGGATTCTTCTTTGTACATTCCATCCTAAATGCCTCATGCAAGGTCACTATTTTCATTGATGGAGTACAATCACAACCATTAACATAGTTTTTGAGTTATAATAGTCTTACATTCTTCAGGCATTTCATTCCTTGTAACACAAGTCTATTTCTTCCTTTAATAGGATTGACATGCATTTATTCGATAATCAACACGTTAGAAAATTTCTTAACTCAGAAACATACGGTCCTAACACAATTTCTTAAGGTTTTCTCAAACATGAAAATGGAGTATATCAATGGGTAATAACTTTTAATCCTTGAAATTACATATAAATAACCTTTTCAACTTGAAGAATTTATATGAATAAGACACTATCAAGTTTCAAACTCCATGCATTCATAGATCCCGGCACATAACCACAGTTAGACGTATTTTAAGCAACTTTTACTAAACAAAACATCAAACTTGACCCAAAATCCTTTCCTTCATAAATTGATCAAAGAAACTTCTTCTTCTCTATTCCTACAATGGGATTTCACATTATAATGAATTCTCCACAATATGAAAATATCAAAACTTACATCATTCAAACACATTCACAGATTCTTCATACACAAAATAGAGCTTTTCCAATTAAAGTATACAAAATTTTACTAGTTTACCATATTTAAAGTATCAAGGAAATGAGCTTACAAATAATTATTTACCATATTTAACTCATGCTCCCCAACCTTTCATCTTCCCTAAATGATTTCTTGGTGACTCATAACTCATCATGTCCTTCCTTATCCAAATTAGGCATTAATAACATTTGTATATATTTAATGAATCTTATATCACCTATTTGACCTATGAAATCCCATACACAATCTTTAAACATATAAAAATCCTTTCACACTTCATGAAAATTCATTACTTCTTTGATCATGCCCTTAGAATATTTGAATACAAAAATGGAGGAAAAGACATTAATTTGAAATTTCAAACTTGGAGACTTAATCTAGACCTCCTAACTCATCCAATTTGGACTCCTTTAACCATGATAAATAAAATAGTACTTTTGTAGGATTTTTTATGATGTCATTACATTAGAATAAAACCTATAAGATGTCATGATGAATGATTTCAAGGAATGCTTCTAACAATGGTTTTGTTGTCAAGACCTAAAAATGAAAATATGGATACCATGATAATAGGATTTTGAGAGATGGATAGAGAAGAATATGAATTTTTTTATGGAAGATAAAGAGTCTATTACAATATTTCCCACAAAAATAATCAAGCTAGAACATATATATAGAGACATTCATGAGATATTTTGGTGTGAGCTCCTAGAGAAACTAACCACTAGGTTATCATAAATGGAGTATTACATTTTTGGCATGAAATAAAAGATAATTATGAATTGAAGGATGGTAAGATAGATAAATTATGCAAACTAGATACTCAAAGTACCAATGTTGTAGACCAATAGATGGAAACTATTGTTAACAGTACATAACTAAAATTGTTGTGAATTTTGTTTTTTCATTTGATTATGTAAAAGGAATTTTCATTTTTGTATTAGAGGCCAATTTATCAAACTTCCTTTATTAATTAAAAGTATAGTTTAGAAAAGGACATGGTCCCATTCTGCATAACATGGAGTAGTTAGTAATCATTAAAGAGATTTAATCATACAAGAAGGGGGGTGAAGGGGAAATGGAATGAATCGAATCAATCCCTTGAAGGGTATGAGAAGGATCAAATGGAAGACCATAAAATAAAATAACTAAAAAGAGAAGCAAGGTAGTATAGTATATAGGGAATTTCAAGTGATACCATGAGGAATTCGAAACCAATTGCAAGTAGGATTATAGTAGGTAAAATGAATGAGGAAGAAGGAAAGGAACCTCATGAGGGAATAAAGGATAAGGGATAAAGAGAAGATGAAATAAAATGAGATGGTGTGTAAGGATTCATGGACCCTAATTATGGAATCAAGAAAATGATAGAAGTGATCGAGGAAAGGAAAGATGAAGTGAAGGATAGAGGATTGGAGATAGTTATGTGAATATTTATGAGGAATTTGGAACTCAACCTAGAGATGCCATCCTAAAGAAGTTGTTAATCGGAGTTGCTTTAACATCTTCACTAAGTCCTTGAATTCTCGTCTTTACCTTTTGTTGTGAGCATGTCTTGGGTGAAGGAAGTTATAATTGGGGGGAGTGTACTTGAGTACTTATTTATTTTTCATGTTTTTACAAGGGTACCTTATCATGCCTAGTAATAAAGAACCACTTTAATTTCTTCACTCAGTAAAATTTTTCTTAAGGGAGGGTGTTAGAATTTTTCCACAATATGTAGTAAATAATTTCTTACCCGCCTAGTTTTCATTAAGTTCACACTAGTTAAGATCATTATATGAATTTATCTTGTTTAATTTTTAAATATTTAGCAACTTTTTTACATTTTAATACTTTTTGGTATTTGGCTCTAAAAAATTTGTTGTCGATAAAAACAAAACTCTTATTTCATAGGCACTATTGTCTAATGATGGAGTAGATTGCAAAGAATAATTTAAACCATTGTTGTATAGTTACTATTGTCTAATGAGTGTATAGATTAAAGGTTTACATCCTCTATAGAATTCTTATTTGATACTCTTGTTTGTGCACCCTCAAGAAAACCACACCACAACCATGATGAGACCATGTTACAACCATGACATAACCACCGGATATTTAGCGGTGTTATAATCTCTTGTGCATTGTGAAGATGATATAGTTGTGTTTTTATGGATTTAGGGTTTACCATTTGTTATGCTACATAAAAAAATTATGAATCAAATATCACATGTTTTATGATCGACACAACTTTATATGGAGTTGATTTAATGAGTGGGAATGTTCTACATTTTGTGGATTGAATAGGTGAGGATATACAAATGTTTGTCGACGGAGCTATTAAACATATGGGATAGCAACATGAACAAATTTCACTTTGTGATAAGAGACCAAATATTTCGGATGTTGTATGGAACATTAGAAGATGGTATTGAGATAAGAAGTGGTGTTTTTAGACATATGGAGCTACATGAGCGAGAGGGTAGGGACCGGGGTGATGGAATATATATGCAATGTGATACGTAGTATTATCCTTCCATATTCTTCGGTTTTCACATTCATGTGGGGGCTATGTGAGGCATTGTTAGAGTTGATTAAACATGGTAGGGTCTATGCATGGGGTCATGAAGTATTAACGTATACATACAAATAGTTTTACTTGTAAAACATTTGATTGTGGGCTTTTAGAGGATAATATTATTATTACATATGTGGGAATGGTAGAACACATCGGTGACTGGACAATATGGATTTCCATATTATATATATGATTTAATATCACCATAGTTTCCAATTGTTTGTGGTGAAGGAAAGACAGGAGGTGTTTAGATATAGGCCTGCGAGGGTAATATAGAACATTACTATCATGAGTTGGATAGTTGGAGGTTGATGATATAGTATGTGTTATCCATATTTCGCCCCCATGCCAAATATTGGATCGACCATGATCCCGCATAAGAGGAAACAAAGTCAAAATGCGAGATAAAAAGGCTTCAAAATTGGCTAAGTATAAAGGTATAAGCGAAGAATGCCAAGTGTCAGTATGGTGCTGATTCAAGGGGTGAATAGAGAAAAGGTTTCTAAATGAGCGCCAGACTGCCGCGTGTCCCAGGGGAAAGTGGACCGTTGGGGAAAAATTTGGTTCTTTGCCCCTTGTTATCTCAAAAGGGGTAAAAGTTGCAAAATGGCCCGCAACTCCGCCCAAGGAAAAAGTTAGCATTTGGGCCCGAGTCAAAGCCAAAGCGGGAATCGGAGGAAAGGGAAAAAGATAAATTGTAGACCCATAGGCCCGATTTTTGTTCCAATCTGCTGCCACGTATCCCATATCAAAAGGGGACCCATTTTTCAAGTTGTTTTCCCACCCTCCTGTATGGACCCGATACAAACTTCAAAGGGCATATCTTTCGACTCAGGGCTCGAAATATTGCAAATCTGATGTCGTTGGAAAGATCTCGGCCTCACCCATGCCATGGAGGTCTGAAACTTTAATTTTGAGGAGGTTAGGTGAAGAAAAATGGAGGAAATGTCTTCAGCTTTCAATGCAGGATCTTTTTACCTCAACAACTAGATCAGATTTGATCTATTTCACCATTTCCTCTTCCTTCAAGGCGCCGAACCAAGGATTGATGCAGTAAAGATGAATTTGGGGAGAGATTTCATCAGAGGCATTAATAGTGGTGGTTGAGCTTCAACGTAATTTTCCTGCTTCTCTCTCTCTCTTATTTCAGGTTGAATCTATAAATACGAGGGCAGGATTCATTGTAAAGGGTTGGACATTCTTTGTTTTGTAGTCTCCCTTCTCCTCTTAGCAAAGGGATTTGTGGGGTTCAGCCCTTACATTTTTGCCTCTTGGCTACTTTTTAATGGACTGTATCAATCTACAGAGCAATAAAACACGTTTGTGATCGATTTTAGATCCTTTCTTGTCTCTTTTGATTTCATCTAGTCTCCCATTATATATCTGGCTATCTGTGCTTGTTTATTGTATGCATTTTGTTAGTTTGTGTCTATTAGCAAAATAAGTGTTCATCATTCCTTTGGTGCATCACCTGGTAGTTTAGTTATTTCTTATTTCTTATACTCTTTATCCATGTCTCCTTGGTAAGTTTTAGATTAGGTATAGAGATAGATCCTCTACAAATCCTTACGTATGCACCTAAATAGAGGGATAAGGAACCAACCTTTGATCTGGAGAGCTTTTCCATTTTGCAAGGTCCCACGCCTTGGGAAAAGTTCAATGTTATGTAATCACACCAAATGACTCTTCCTTAGAAAAGAAGACCTATAGAACTCATTTGGGGGTGCTGTGATTTCACACTAACAAGATATGGAGAGGCCGATTAGGAGGTTACGGGGTTTTCGGGATGGAGGGAGGATGGAATTACTAGTGTATCTTATTTATAAGGAACATCGTAATCAAATGAGGATGAAATATTTTTTCACATTTAAATGGATCAAGATATCTAGGAATATGATGAGTACTCCATCTTGTTGATATTTAAGGCATTTGTGATGGGTGGATGGGATAAAATTAATTTCATGGATGTAAGGAAGTCCCATAAGATTTTTAATAGATTTCTCTCTCAATGATGTAAATGAGGGTATGGAACATCTTGGACCTAACTTTAAGAGGAAAACTAATGGTGCCCAATGTTGTTCAAAGAGAATCATTGAACCCTTAATTGCAATGTGGAAGTAGAAAGATGAGACAATGAATATTAAGGTACAAAAGAGCTATGGATGATATGATATTGATGATAAATCAATTATTAACGAGGACACATTTGAATGATTTTTGTTTTAATTTCAATGATCATGAACAAAGGTGGATTCCATGTCTCAATTCCCCTTACACCATAACAGGGAACTCTATTTTAAAATCACAAACATAAAATATGATGCAAGGAAAATTTTAGTGGTGAATTTTTGTAAACTCGTGAATATTAGGGGTTTTGGAAATTGGAAATGGTGAATTTTTAGTAGTCGGCTTCCCCTCAAATCGCCAAAAATTTCAGCCGACGGAGTCATTTGTATGGGTCATTTCACCTACTATTTACACTAAAAATTAACTTATGCATGTATTTCACCAACATTTCGAATCAAATTATGCTCATATTCACCGAGGTATAATACTATACATATCACCGAGGTATAATACATATACATCGACCATCTAAGCTATCAATAAAAAGATGTGTGTATCCTTTTCATGACATAGATGACCATCTAAGACCACCATCCTACACCTCTACCACCCACTTTTTCTCGATTTGCAATTTTCCATCCTACTTAGATCGTTTGTCATCCAACACTCATCTATCCAACAACTACCAACCTTGTTCATCTAACCCCTTTTCATTAAATAGATGTCTTCCATCTCTCATCCGTCCAACCCTTGTTCGTCAACCCCGCCATATACCCCTTTCTTGCCAAACCCTCTACCATGAAGGCATGCAGTGTCTATCCCTATAGCCATATGTCAACAGTTAATATCTTTGACATATCCATGGATTCTAGAAAATAGGGTAAGAAGGATACTGCCAATTCAAAAAAGAGTGACATGACATTATTTGGCTATTTTGGATAGTCACAAAAATGAAATTGGTGGCGGGATCAGTAAAAATACGGTATGTACTATCTACTAATTTACATAATTTTATTCATATATTTTCCATACTATATTTTTCTTGTACTCCTATTTATTAAATTGACTCTTTACTCTTTGTACTCTTGTTTATTTAGTTGTATTAATCATATAAATAATTAATACTATATTTCTATAACACTTATTTATGTAGACATTTCTCAAACACATTTAGAAACTAATGTATTTCGACATGATCCTATTGATGAAAACATTTATTCCCTTGATGACATCAAACTAGGAGAAGACACATCAAATTCTCATCCAACACCAACCTCGAGAGGAAGATTCTACTCCAATCTTTGTTTCCAGAAAAAGGAGACATGACGATCAGGATATTCCTGATGAGAATAGACTTACAGAAGACCTAGAGGCACAAGTTGAAGAAAGTAATAAAAAATCTACGAGAAGAAAGAGGACTAACTGGACAATAGGAAGGACTTTCAAGTTTGACTAGGCAACCAAATATCCTTTTATTGAACTTGTGGAGCCAAAAAATGGTAACGATATTCCAACTCAATGTTGATGTAAAATATGTAGTTGGAAACAAGGGAAATATCATATAATGTAACTCAAATTAGACACTATTGAAAAACACTATGGGAAAATATATATTTCAAAAAGTAGAAGGATGGGCACATAGTAAGAACTCATAAATGGAAAAATGTAAAAGACTGCTTACATGTAAATTACGCAGAAGAGTATGAAAAATAACCAAAATGTTTGAAAAATACAAATGAAAAAGGTGACATAATTGCAAAAAAATTAGGCAAAGTTATGGGGCAAGTGCATGGAGATGGGGGACCAAAAAAGCGAGACACATTTTTTTATTTAAAGTGAAACACGAGCGTTTGGGAAAGTGTGATCACGTTATGAATTATTAGGATTGGTAATTACCAAGCCTAAAATGTGAGTGCATTACGATGTGAGCGCATTCCTATTTGTTATGTGGTATATGGGGTTGTGGGAGGGATATATTTACTAAAATACTTTATACTTTATTAAATTTATAAATATGTAAATAAGTAAATTTATTTATTAAATATTTATACTTTATTATTTATTAAATTTATTTTAGTAAATATAATAAATTAGGGTCACTATGCACCTTATGCAACTAGTCTCACAACTCCATCAGTCACGGTTTAGAATATGGTTTTTCATATTCTAACTTGGTTAGTACATACGTATTTTTCAAGATTTCAACATTTAGCCTAAAACTTTTAGGGTTTAAATTCTACAATCGATGTCTATTTTGGGAAAGAATATATTCATTGTTTAGGTTTTGGGGACTTTTAGAATTTTTGGAGGTAATTTAGGAATATTTAGGAAATTTTTTCTCATTCAAGGACAATATGCTCAACAACGGGTTTTCTAGGTGCATGGAACAAACACTCTAATGGTGAAATTTGACTTCTCCAGATGATTTTAGGAGCTCCGTAAGGAGTTAGGAGGAAAAAAATAGGAAATGGAAAGATATGTGAATCCTATACATGTTGGTAACATCTATATTTCTCTAAGACTTGAAGGTTTCATGAAGAATTTCAAAATAGAACAGCTGCCCCTTTCGGTTCCAAAAAAAAATGGCCCTAAATTTGCAAGATCTAGAGAGATGGTCACCACATGATGATAGGTAAATATTTGTAAATGTTGATAAGTACCTCTTGAAATGGGTACTTTCATAAATAGACTATAGTTTACCATGGGTGAGGATCTCATGAGGACATAGCCAAATTTGTGAGTTGAAAATAGCTTCCTAACACCCTAGGTTGTGTTTTTGAGTGACGAAACTTCTAACATGAAAAAGTGGTAAAAATGAGTTACCATGAGTTGAAAGCATGTTTATAAAACCTCAAGTGATGAATTAAGTGTTTAGAAACATTGTTGTGAGATATACATTGTGATGGTAATATGTTTCTCTCTTCTAATTACAAGGAAAGAGCTCCACAATTAACCTTAGTGATCACAAATTAACTCCATGATGCTCAAAACATTTTTGATTATCTATCACTTACTAAAATAGGTATTCACCATGTAGATGGAAGGATTTATCATTGAATGAGATTCTTGTCATGTGGTCAATTTTTAGACTAAAATGAGGTGGTTGTAATGTCTTTCCTCCTTTGAAGTGTGATCACACTACAAGGTTCGAATGAGTGTTTAAGAACACTACCAAGTGAGTGACATCAATTGAAACTTAGATGATTTCTCATTCTTACATACATGGTGCTATATATGAAGATCATCCTCTTACCCCTCTTTGCTCCATAATTCTCCTCAGATGGAATCAACTTCAGGATACTCATACACCTCTTTGCTCATATGCCTCTCATGGAGATAGATGATGCCTTGATCCTTCACACATGATGGTCATGAATGCCTCAATAGCTTGAATATCTCATCTTGGATTTTTACTTGAAGATGTTTGAACATGATGGAAGAGTCAAGATATGATGATCCTCAACTTACTCCATGAGCTTACCATTTCACCTTTGAACATGATGACACCCTTTTTAACTTCACAATTCACTTCCCTGACCAAGATATCACATGAGTGGAAACATGCTTATAGTATCTGGACACATCTTCACTCAATTTCTCCTCATGGAAACATGCTTCCTCCTTTATATGGAACAATTGATCTCTGAATGAGATTTGAAAGAATGTTTGAGGGCGAGATCCATCTTCTTGAACTCTAACTGCATTGAAGCATTGTGAAATCCACTCCCTAAATTACAATATGTGAACACATCGCCAAGTATTAATTAAGTGTTTAGAAACAATCTCAAGAGATATGCATCGTTTGTGAGCTTGAGATGACTACCATCACCACTCATGGTGATCCTTTCTCATCATGCTCATGATTATCATTCCCTTGATGAATTTAATTTCAATGAGGTTTTAGATGTTTCATATCCTTCACAAACCTCATGATTCTCCTAATTACACCCATTGTCCAAGTGACTGTCTATTACACATTTTGATGCATATTTTTTTTCCTCTAAAATCATTCAGAACTCCCGAAATCTTCCATAGAAGACAAAATTCACCATTGAATCTCTCATTCCCTACACCTTGAATACCCAATGTTAAACATATGGATCATGAATGATATTTTCTTTCCTAAAAGTTCCTAAATTACTTCAGATACCTTCAATTCTCTTCAAAATCACCCTAAGATGCTTTAGAATTTCCCTAAACATTCCCAAAGTGTGTTTACCAACTATAAAATGGCCAAAATGTCCTTTTTAGGCCTCCAAAGGAAAATATCTTTCACTAAATATCATTGAATTAATTTATCACCTTGGGTAATCATCCTTGCACACTAAAAAAATTAAAACCTTGTTAGGAATTTCCTCTGAGCCAAGGTGAAGGTTGAACTGAAGGCAGGCTAGTCATAGGAAGGATGCACAATGACTAGAAGGATGCACATATTGATGTCTATCAAGAGGAATGGATTGAATATTTCTATGCCCTTAGTCCTATAACTTATACTTGCATATTGTGATCATTTATCTACATTTTGGTGTTCTTGGTGTTCTATTATTGTTGATATTCAAATCTATCTAAGTAATTTCATTACAAATATATAGTGGTAGTTCATGACATCTAGCATTTACTTCCAACCTTGACTGTGTTTTGTTAATGCTCACAGCTTTTCTCACTGAAGCTTAATCTTGGGAGCATATCAGGCACCCATAGATCTGGATTATAAAATAAGAAACTTCAATTTAGCTATCCTAAAGCTTATTCAATAGGTAAATGAGTCAAGAAGGGTGTGTATGATAATAAATCTAAATTTTCTCCCTATCAGGTTATCTAAAACCCTATTTTTGGGTTTCAACAAGAAAATATTAATATCTCAACTGATAAGGATTCTTAGAAGATAAATCTACCTAGAATTGGGTTATAAAACTTAGGAGTCTTCTTGAGTCACACCATTGTGGAGAACACCTTTTGATCAATTTTATCCACATGGAATTAGAACTTGAAGGTGAATCACATGTTCCCAACCTCCATAATGTATTGAGCTCATTACCAAGCACTAATTAAGTGTTTAGAAACACTCTTAGGAGGTATGTATTGATTAAGAGTATGAGATGATTACTAGCATCACCTTCAATGGCCTTGGATCAAAATGGATGCTCCCAAAATGTAAAGTATTATTCAATATTTCTAGTGCCTACTTTTTTCCTCATAACTCTTTACGGATCTCTTGGAATCAACTAAACAAGTCAATGTTGATAATTTGCTGCACATTCCTTGTACACGAAATCCCATTGTTGAATATACTATCCTGAATGATAATTTTTTTCCTAAATATTCATTAAATACTTCCAAAACCTTTAATGTTTTCAAATACCACCTTTAGATACTTAATAGCTTTTCATAACCCTCCCGGAGGATGCAAAAGGCTCCGAAATGGCCAAAATTGGTCTTTTTAGGCTTGCCAACGAATTAGTCTTTTATTTCACTTCAATGAAGGGAATAATGGACCTTTTAAAAAACTTTTGTAAACTTATAAATGTTTTCCCAATGTATTATGAATACCTTCAAGGATAAGGTGATCATGACACATGAAGCAGGTGGGCCCTGGAAAGGGATTCAAGAAGATTTGGGAGAGAGATTTCACATTGCTGCTTGGTTTTCATGGTTTAAGTTTTGCATTTTTGGGTTATTCAATTCTCCATGACACCATATCCATATGAAGATCATCCTCTTATCCTTCTAGTATTTAAAATCATCATTGAACGGAATCATGCTTAGGATGCTCATATACTTCTTTCTCATATCCCTCTCATGAGAATAGGTGACTTCTTGATCCTTCATACATGATGGTCTTGGATGCCTGAATAGCTCATTTTGATTTGTTTCTCGAAGAGATTTGGAAAAAATGGTAGAGTATGGATATGATGATCATCAATTCAATCATTGAGCGTCACTTTATCCCCTCGCCCAATATGTCACCTGAGTGTAATCATGCTTATGATGTCTGCACACCCTCTTTCTCAATTTCTCCTCATGGAGATAGGTTTCCTCCTCCTGATAGAAGGATTGATCCTTGAATGAAACTTGGAGGAATTTCTGAGAATGAATTCCATGTTCTTGACCTCCAAATTTTACTTGAAACACCTTGAAAGATTCAACCTCCATGACTTGTAAGATGTGTGTTCATTACCAAGCATTGATTAAGTGTTTAGAAACACTCTCATAAAATATGCATTGTTTGTGAGCCTAAGATGATTTCCACCATCACTCATGGTGAGATTCTCTTATCATGCTCTTGATGACCATTCCCTTCATGATTTGAATCTTGATGAAGCTCTTGATGTTTTAGATCTTTCACCTCATGATTTTTATGATTGCACCCATTGTCCTCATGATGTTTCGAGATCCTTCATAGACCTCATGATTTTTATGATTTCACCCATTATCCTCATGATGACCATTCCTTGGTTACTTGAAACAATAAAAAATTACATGTGTTATAAGAAATCGCATGAGTCCATATATTTGAGAAATTGTTACTACTTTTAGGAGTTGTGAGGTTTATAAAATATAATTTTTACACATCTAACACTCCCGCAAATGTTAATAAACAATTTAAAAGGTCCAAATACCTAAACAATGACTATGTTATTTCCCAAAATAGACATCGATTGTAGAATTTAAACCCTAAAAGCTTTATACTAAATGTTGAAATCGTGGAAAATATCATTGTCTTCGACCATATTGGAATATGAAAAACTATCTTCTAAACTGTGACTGATGGAGATGTGAGACTAGTTCCATAAGGTGCAGAGTGACCCCAATTTCTTATATTTACTAAAATAAATTTAAAGTATAAAGATTAATAAATTTAGTAAATATATCCCTCTCACAACCACATATACCACATAGAAAATAGTAACGTGAGCACGTTTCATCTTATTTGGATTTGAAATTACCAAACCACAGGCTTATATTTTTCTTGGATATCCACACCTAAGGTTTGGACTGTGTATTCCGTGAATAAATCTATGTTTTACAAAAACATCAAACTCTCATGTGTACACCCCGATATCTCATGTGTTATAACATAATATTCAAAAAAATATATACTACAACGTCAAGCTCGGTTTTACCTTGGTGATGATATACTTCTTTCTAAAATTCGATTAGTTTAAGGCTTTCATCCTTAATTTCTTTTACTAGTGCCCTCTTTTCTTATCAAAATGTATGCATACATTTTTGTACACAATTTATGATTTTTTCATCCAAATTAAAAATGCCTCTTTTAAAATCCATTCTACACGCACTCAAAAAAATAAAAATGACTTTTTTTCTCAAAGTTACGGGGGTGTACACACAAATATTTCATTTTCGGGATGTGTGCACTTTGAAAATTAATAAAAAAATTATATATTCATCCAAAAATTATGAAAAATTAGTGGGACCTCATACATGGTTTTATCTAACTTTATACTTGAAGGGATTTTAAAAATAAATTATAGAACTCAAAAAATTGGGGGCGCACACATTAGGTTATTATCTTTTTGACACAAAATAGACATACTTTGTGTGTGCACCACATTTAACCCTCTTAATCTCCACCATTTTCGAAAAAATTAGTAGTTTAGAAACTAGATTATGAGATCTACGGTACTCATTCTTATCACTTTGTCAAAATTTGAGCATATGCATGCTAAATTATTAGATGAAGTTCAAGTTTTGTTGATTTCAGGAAAAATGTGTCCACTTTTGACCCCCTTTGGGTCCCCCATTTCCATGCACTTACCCTATGCAGACTAAAATACTCGCCAAAAGTATTTAATTTTCTACGGTATTCCATATATTGAAAAAGGGAAGACCTATTTCAGATTTATCAAATAATAAAATTTGTATCAGGTTATTGGATTATAGAATGTTCCACAATCACATTGGTCAGATAACAGTGGTGAGAAATTAAAAATGTCTTTCTCTGGTGGAAAAGGAGGATTTGAAAGAAGCTATTAAAAATATAAAGTTTATTTTAATTTCAATTGATGAGGTCACAATAGTGGACAATACTTCATGGGTTTTTATTCATGTATATACTTTTGCAAATGAAGTAAGAAATCCCCATCTCCTAGCTATTCATAAAATGGGTGAAAATTACAATTAAAACCTTTACAAATTGGTGGTGTCAAGTTTGAAGGATATAGTAGGTATGGATGATTTTTCCATTGCCATGAAGTTAGTTTGTGTTGGAAATGACGGTGCAGCGTGAATGCATAGAGCTATAAATGTTCTTTGCATCACTACAAACAACAATTGCACCGTATATGATTACAATTCATTGCATGGCTCACAAAATGAATCTAGCATATAAAATTGTGAGCACATTCAAAAGTGTTGCTAGAGTGGAGGAGCTCATCCGTGACTTGCATGCATATTATTCAAGTAGTCCAAAAATATTTTTAGAATTTTATAAATTTGCAATTGGATTGACAGATGGGAAAAAGCTTCTTAAAGATGTAGATACCAAATGGATTTCCATGTATGAGCTTGCTTGTAGAATATTCAAAGAATATCCTTCATTGACAGGTTTTATGTATAAATATCGTAGGGAAGTGGATAAAGCTAAATATTTTTTGTACCATCTTATAGATATTTTTGTCTCTAGCCCATTAGTTGTAGTACGCCTAAGCTTCAACATTAAGATTTTCCAACCTGTTTAACATTATATCTAAAACTTCATCATCATAATCATTATTATACAAAATTGTACTAGATTGAGCTTTATTTAGAAAAATGTCAAGCCTTGTTGGTTGGCTCTCTATGGTAGTGAACAATGAATGCCTTTGAGCATGATTATGGTAACAGGTATTTATTTCTTTGATCAAAACTTTGGCCATGTACTCCCACTTGTGCACTAATTCCACATATGACATAACCACTTCTTGAATTATGGCCCCCATACTGTCTAGATATCATATTTTTGACAACAAAATATGTCTTTTGATCATCCGTGAGTGGAATTTGACTTGGTGGAGGAGGGGAATCTCTGATTTCATGGATATTTTGTTATGCTTGTGGTTGAGCAGGTGGATTACTTTGTATCATATCATGGGTGTCAAAATAATTACAATTCTCAGCGTCAATATTGAAACCCAAAACTCATCATCAAGCTCGATCTAGTTCAAAATCTAGGTACTAGTTGCACTCTAGATACCACCTAGTAAAAAACTTAGAAATTCAGAGGTTGTAGGGTGAACTATTCCTACAGAGTCAACAAGAAATGTAATATTCTTCCCTACAAATTTTATTTTTGTTTGTACCACCCATGGCAGCGGTATAGGAGGCATGTTTGCAATCTATTGTGTTCATTTGTTAACTACACAAAGAAAAGTATTAAAAATAAAACATTATACGGATACCCTTGTAAATGCTATATATAATATTTTAAAGTAAACAAAAGAAATTAAACATTATAAATTACCTGACATGGTTGGAGAAGAGACCATATGACTTTGTGACGAGAGACCGAGTTTGATATACACTTTGTCAAACTCGGTAGTTGCTGCAAATCAAAAAATTAAAAAAATTAAAACACTTTTAACACTTAGATAATTAATAATTTGTTAGTGATTCTTGCTAGTAGCTTAGTTATAAATAATAATATAAATACTTGTAGAAAATTGTGGAGGGAAAGGTGGTGGCGGAGGTATCGAACCCCTAGGTCTTTTTTGTCGAGGAAATTGAACCGGGGTCGATTCCACTAAATCCATATCAAAATCACCAGAAGCCTCTGGAGGGGCTTTACCCCAAGCAATAGCCTCCTTATGAGCTATTGCAGCTAAAATTCTTCTCTGCAGAATATAAATTATTGTTATTATTGCATTAAAAAATAATTAATTGTTATAATGTTAAAATTAATTGTTACATGTTTTTCTTCAACTGAAAGACCTATCGATAACAATTTTTCATTTATTGCAATCGGAATTTTTCTATTCTGCAATTGGTGGAAAGATTCTTGATAGAAAACAAGAAGATAATTGGTACAAGAAAATACAATCTTTGATTTATTAGATGCATTGATATTGGAATGGGCATTGTTAACATCTACTTTAATTCAATTGGACAAATACATGTACCAATCGAATTGTTTCCTGCCATTATCTGCATGGTAAATACTTGAATGCAGTCTAAAGTGGAATGTCAATGGATCTACCCTATAACATAATATTGGATTGAAAGAGTGATATCATTGCAAGAAATAAATTATGTGTAACACCTTGTATAACAAGACCTATTTTTGAAAGATTAATTACAACTGCAACAACACAAAAGAAAAGTAAGATGTTGGGATAGTCAAATGATATTAAGAAAGTAAATAATTGAAAAATAAAATTGAACTTACCATCAACCTGCACATTGTAATGAGATTCCAAATATTTTTATCTGCATCATCTAAGATAGCCTTAGTAATCACGGGCATCTGGTTTAGATATGGTAAACCGGTTAATCGATGGATATCTGTGGGCTCCATGTCGAATGAAAATGTATGATCCATTAGATGGAAGGTAAACCTTTCATCTACAGGGTTGTAAGAATTGATCAGGTAATCAAGGACATGAGTGTCTATTTTGAATTGGGGCATGTTGACAAGCCCTGTGAATTATGTTTTGTGCATCTAGTCTTTATGTGTATCTTTGAGTTTCATTAGTGTAGTGATTTGAGGGCACATGATATTTTTATACTTTTGTAATTTGGGGAAAGAGTAGCTTTGGAACTAGCCATTTTGAAATCATGTTGTAAAGTTACATGAGAGGAAGGGGTCTGAGGATGGGTTAAGACTCAATCACACGTTACTTGTGGGTACCAGTGATGGGATGGTTTTGTAGAAAATTGGAGTGAGAACACTATAGATTCGTAAAGGTTTTTAGTAAAAAGTAAATAAATGAACCTCCTAGTGATATATATATATATATATATATATATATCTAACCTAGAATACGACCTTCCAGTGTTAAAGAGATGGCCACAAAATAGATGTACATCTATGTCTAAGAGAGACGTTCGGCGAGAGGCATTCATCCGACACAACCCCCACTAATGCTACATAGACGTTCATCCAACATTCCAGGAGATGGTCATCCAACTCAACCCCCATCTAATGCTACATAGATATCTGCGCCTAACAACGGTATAACTTTACTTTTTAGTCGAATGTCTATTGTGGATCGAGAAGGTTTGTGAAAACCATGGAAATCTTTAGCATATCAAATCACCTTTTCCACAAAATGTCTGTTTGGATATTCACCATTTTTTTGAAAGTCCATTTAAGAGATTCACCAAAAATTTCTAAGTTTTATTGGAGGGTATTAAAATAAACCTTGATGTTATGGATGTAGTAGGGGAAGTCTCAAGGTTTCCTAAAAAATCCAAATATACATTAGGATCTTGAGTGAATAATATAATGGATCTCAAGGCCTCGATAAGGGATTTACGATGATTGGACTATGGGATTGTATGATGAGGTATTTATGGGGGTTGTTTTGAGTTGGTTAATGAGGCTATTCTAATGATGGGTTATGGGTGTGAATTTGAATTAGAAGATGATGTAGGTCTAGGTATAGAATCCTATATTGGCTTTGATCGAAGGTTGGCATTTTGATTTTTCATTATAATATAAATCATTATAGTGATTCCTTGATGTGAAGAGGACGATGCATCATGTCTTACTTAGATTGTAGAGATCATATTAGAATGTGATGGTAGCATATTATTGGATGTATCTAGGCATTGGTTTTGTAGATCCATGGTGTTGTTGACTTTAATTTATCTTTTTTTAATGAATATTGTATGCAATTGCCTAGTTGATGGAATTTTTCTATTGATTGGCCTATCATCTAATGATATAAGTTCTTTTTGGCGGATTTCTATCATCTTTATGGTTTTAGTGTATTTGGACCCGTTGATTCAAATGGGGGAAATGTAAATAATTGATCACCCAATAATATTTTAAGTATTCTAGGGATATGATCTATTAAGGAGAGTATTTCAACATGTTTGAAAATGATTCCATGAATAATTTTATGACCCAACTCATAATTGTGGGTTATTGTGAGTTGCAGATGAATTCTTTGATGTATTTGATGAAGTGTTTTGATTTGTGAAGGATTTAAGGACCACTTGATTAAATTGGGGATTTATATTTTGATACTTTGGGAAATAATTCTATTTATAGAATTTTACCTTACCAATACTAATGTGAATGGCCTCTATCCATTTTACCACTACTATGGATTCTTCAAAAGACTATAATTGTTGGATTTGTAAAGTGTGAGATATTTTTAGCATAGCTTTTAAGAAATAATTGTGTCAATCACAATTGAGGAATGGGGAAGGTAGATGTTATGGAGAAATCACAACACCTCTGATTGTTTGCAAGTGAATGGTTGAGGCAGTAAGTGTGATTCATCAAACATGACGTTATCCCAAAGTGTGGGACTTCACAATCAAGATAACCCTCTGGATGAAGGTCGGTTCCTATTCCTCTATTCTGATACACACATCCAAATTGTAGAGGATATACTCTAAAACCTACTCTAACTTGCCAAGGAGACAAGGTTAAGAATATTACAAGAAATTAAACCTAAACTAATAGAGGTGATGCACCAAAAGGAATGTTGAACACCTGGTTTACACAGAGATGGAAACCGCAATCAGATTAAGGAGGGTAAAAATACACCACATATCAATCCACTAATGAGAATCCACTAACCATTAAACACAAACCATTAAACATGTAATACAATAACCAAGATTGAAATGAGAGATCAAAAGAAAGCAATGAACACAAGAGAGGGTTGAAATTCATCCAAAGACTTATATTGGTTCTCCAAAGATTTGATACAGTGCATTATAATGGCCAAGAGGCAATAAATTTCATTACAACTTGAATGAGAGGTTTGAACTCCACAAATTCACTTACAGAAAAGAGAAGAAGGGAGGGTGCAAAGAAAAATTATCCAACATTAGAACAATGACCCTCCTTACAATATATAGGAAGAACGAGAGAAGTAAAAGAGGAAGAAACTTGAAATCTTGCTTCAATCACCCTAAAATGCATTAAATTCACCTACAACAATGATGGGTGCCACTGCAAAATCCATTCCTCCATGTACTATGCCTTGTTGGGCACGAAATGAAGCCCATACATTCATCATCTGGGTAGGTGAGAAATCTGGAAACATCCTCTAAAATTACGGACTGTATTTATTCATTTTGAATAACTTAGTCTCACTTAAATTAAGGCAGACTATAGACGACACTGAGTGCTTTCCAAAAGTCCTTTCTTGTGCAAATCTGAGCTCCCAATCAAAATTTATGGCCATATGAAGATTGGGGTGCCATATTGCATTAAATACGAGTGGTTGGCTCTGTTTCTTCGGACTCAAAATGCATTGCAACCTCCGAAATCTGAAATTTCAGAATTTCGGACATTTTGACTTCAAAGGTTGATATTACTGTTCATCCGCTTGAGTGCGAGAAACCTCTGAAACTTCGAAACTCTGAAGTCTGAAATTCAGAACTTCAACCCTTGGACTTTTACATTTTCGGGGTTCTCGGGATTTGGGGTTCGGGTTTTGAGACTTCGGAGTTTTTATCCATTTAGGCACATGAAACCTCCAAAACTCAAAGCCCGAAGTCTAAAATTTAGACTTCGGGTTTAGGACATTTTGAATTTTAGGGATTTTTTACTGTTCACCTGTCCACGCTCACCAAAACCTCCAAACTTTGAAGTCCGAATTTCGGACTTTGGGTTTTAGAATTCAAGTTATGAATTTCGTGCTTCTTTCCACCTAGTCCCCAAATTTGACCTACCTCACGAACGGCTCCACCTCTGTAATGCTTGATATGCTTGAATCTATTTGGACGATCCCAAAATGTAAGCTCCCATGAGCAAATCAACCCCATTTTCTCAGTGTACAAGTTCATGTTTGTTCAATTTTTCCTAAGGGGAAAAATTAGATAACAATAACTTCATGGGAAACTGATCTCCACCATGACACATAATTGGAAATGGATTTCTCATTAAAAAATTCTAAGTTATTAAAAAAATATGGTTCTTTTGGCTATATTGACTGAAGAGGGATCAAGGAATAAAATTTCTAGTTTTTGAAATGATAAAATGTGATTCTTTTGCAACATATTTTACCAACCCATGGCTTAGAAACATAATGATAGTGGAAAGGTATGATACATAAGGGCATCATAATGATTGATCAAGTAATACACATGCTTGAACATATGAAGGTGATTTTTGGGTCCTCCTTGCCTTTAAACTTATCAAAGTTTGGAATTTTAAAATGTGGAGGATAATGTTTCATGAGAACCGTTGGATACATAGCTTCATTAAAAATATGAATATACATAAATTCCTTATATCCCATTCCCTGATTTAGTAACTTCATGTTGTAGACCTAGTCCAATAATTTCTGGTTAAGATTAGGCATGCAATAAAAACATGAAAATGAAGGGATTGAGCAAATGGATAAGTGCAATTATGTATTGGTATATCAGTCTAAGTATGGGAAAATGGGGAAGATGAATGAGATACTGATATAATATGGATTCATTTTATGTATGGAAGAACCGGTAGATGTGTGGTATGTGAATGGTGATGTTTTTATGTTGTAATGAAATTAAAATGGTATGGTATTTTCCATCAAATAAATGGGGTGAGGGTGGACAATTATGGATAGTGCAGGGATGGTCGAAATGGTAGAAGTATTGGGTAACTCAGTAATGGATGTGAAAGGATTTTTCCTGTGAAATAGATTTATAAGTTGTAGGACACCACCCTATAGTAATGTCACCTATATACTCAATAATAGATTTAAGGCTATGATCTCATGTGTCCTCAAATTGAGGGTCTATGGGTAGAATTATATTAATCTCCATTTCTTCTTTGTGAGGATGTGAATTATGGGTAGGAGTACTTTCAATATTTTTCACAAAATAATCGTTTCTTTAGGAATCCTTCTTTAGTTGAAAATTCATTCATGGGAGTGTGAAGAGGAATCCATTGAATGCCAAAGATATGGTCAACTGTAAGAGAATGATTGGGTAGAAACCATGCCAATATAATATGAAACTATGTCTAAAATTGTGTGCAGGTTGTATGGACATGACCAAAAATAAAACAAAGCAATGGGTATGAGGATGACAAGAATCATTGCGGGAAAATAACAGTAACTACTAGATATTGGATGAACAATGTAGAATAATTAAACGATAGTTACAATAACATCTATATCAGTGAAAAATAATACTAAACAGACTACATTATAGATAACACAAACTAGAAATGGTGTAGGAAAATACACGACTGTCACAGTAGTGATTGTGCCACAAATAAATTAGATAGAAACGACTATAGAATTGATAATATAGACTATAAATGATGCAAGAAATTACATGATAATTAAACTATAGAATTTTACAAGGATAAAATAGACCAAATATTGTTTATGTATAGAGAGGATCAGGAATTGACATCATGTCACAAAGAATCGCAAGATAATCGTAGTAGCAACTTTCTCTAGGATAGGTTGGATACATAATCTGTAGAATAGTAAAATAAAGAATATATGAGTAATTTTTAGATTTTTGTTAGAATGGTCACTATATTTATTAAGAGCAATAGGATGTAAAAATAAAAAATTACGCACCAATCGTGTATGTGTTGGCTCTGGTAAAAATATGGGAAAAATAAATAGAATGCGTGATATATATAGAAGGTTGATAAAGACTGGAAAAATGAGTGATTGAGACAATTGTACTCATAGATGCAACTAATATGTAATTGAGTTGCAATCAGATGATGTGAATTACTTGAAAGGGATGGTGTTTTTAATTTTTGTTTTTTTATGAGTTTTTATAAAACATTTAATAGATACGAGGAAAACACAGAGAAAAATCAAAATCCTAATATTAGTGATAAGGTTTTATGCTCATATTATCCCGCTAATATACCTCAAAGTTATGGGGAAAGTATCTTGGGAATGTTATTTCTATGCACTACAAAATGAAGCATGACCAACATAAACTTGTAATAGTAAGATAGAAATGGGATCCTATAGGGAATAATAAATATACTTTTTAATACACTATGACTAAATCCGTAATATAAGGGTTTTGTCTAAGGATTTGCTATCGGTTGCAAAACCACCTCACTTCACAAGATCCACGAGAAAATTAAACTCTTAATTAGCCAAAAAGTGAGAGGTTCTAAATGAATCTTTAAAGTCTGTTGGAACATGGAATCTAATCTATAGCCTCAGTGATGAAAAATGAGTAGACCTTAAGGACCAGGCCAATTTTTTATTCCCAGTAGCACCTTGTCATGTGGGGGAAGAGAATACACCAATGTTAGTTGGGTAAATGACAAAAAAATTGATATGGGAGAAAACATAATAAAATGTTCAATAAAATTTTAATATTATTTTTATGACAAAAAAATATCACTTTATTAATGTGTGTGACTATCATATATTTAGATTTTTTTATTTTTAGAAAATATGTAAGGATTAATGTTAGATATGCAACAATAACATGTAATAAAAATAAAAACTAAATGAAATAAGTGCAAACCTAATGAAAAAAATGATATTAGATTCAAAGATGAAATAATTTAACCCCCAATCAAAATATAAGTGGTAGAAATATCAAATAAATCAAGCTCAAGTAAATTCTACTAAAAATAAGGGATTATGTTTCTGCTATTATAATTGTGATAGACATCATAAGGTTCCTTTTCATGAATAAAATAGGATAAGCTCTTCAAATCTAAATTTGTAATCTAAAAAATAGAGAAAAGTGTTAGTGTGTTTTATGGTTAGAGAACCTACATTGGTAAGATCCCTAACCATTTTTAAGTAGTGACAAAAAATTAAAATAGAAATGACTAAATGTTAAATAAAATAGCTATATATCTAACTATGATTCACAAACCAACATTGTAGGTGGAACTCTCGAAATCACATAGAGGTTACAAGCTAGTCACATGTGTGACTAATAATTATGTTGAAATTCTAAAAATAAGCGTGTCATGAGCTCCAAATTTCCTTTTTAATTCATTTTCACCTCTCAAAACACCTATGAGGAAATATGTGCTAGAAAGGAAAAAATAAAAAAAGATATTAGGGCTTCAAGTTCACAAAAGAGTTAGGGTGAAAGAGGGGGATGAACATCATTTTATAGCTTTAAGGTGCATAAAATTTTTGGATGGATATAGGTGCAAAGTGCATAGAGAGTTGAGATTATAAGGGTTTACTATGCATTAGATGTAAAAATATTAGGAAGATTGATTAGGTGTATGGAGGGATGTGACAGATTAGTTATCACCATTTTTAAGGGATTTATATTTTATAAGTTGTTTTTGTGAGATTATTTGATTTTTATGGATTATTATGTTATTTTGATGTTTTTGTATTTTTATAAAATATGTGATGGAGGTGCATTTTATGATGTCTACAAAAAGTAATGGATTATTTGAATGATTGAACAATGTGTGTAGTTAAGAAAGTTAGACAAAAAGAGAAGCATATATCAATTATGACTAGGATGTGTGCACAATTCATAATATAGAAAAAAATCCAAACTTGTCCTTAGAAAAGTATACATTGCTAAATTTATATTTGTACATTTCCCCCACTTGAGTGTGAAATTAAATTTACATTCTTACATGAAAATATACTTGAGTGTACACACACTTTGTCTTTATTCAAATTTGTTCTTGCATTCATCTTGACATGCTCCATGATGAAACTTACTGAACACAAAGTGTATCACTTTCCATAAAATAAATTTAACTATAAATTAAATATGATTAATATATTTGTAACTTTGAAAATTTAATTTTTAATATAGTAAAGTAAAGATAAAAATCATGGAAGGAGTACACCTTTTCACTTTTCTAATGGAGGACATCTCATATCTTTTGTTCTTAGAGATTTTGATTTGTAATGTATTGTTGAAGGATTGGGGGCGATCAATTCGCAAATTTTGTAAGGAGAAGCTGAAGTAGGAGTGGAGTTGAGTGCACTGGAACCAACACTAAAAGGATATTTTCTATGGGATATTTTCCTCAATGAACCCCAAAAATAAGGAAGACCAACCTAAAGAGTATTTAAACACTATGATGTATTCCCTTGAAATGGAAAATAAGGAAGAAGAATTTAAACATTATTTATCCACTTTGATATATTTCTAACCCATGGACCATATCGTTACAAATGGATCACATCTAAAATAACACAAAGTCAAAAGGGAATGATGTGTGTTTCATGCCCCCACCATGTGTTGTAACTAATGAGAAATATGAAAATGTTTAAATATAGGAGGAGAAAAAATGCCCATGCCCATGCCCCCATACCCCATATACGATATCATATACGAGTCGGTGTTGAAGAAAGAAAAGAGTACTCACACTCCTTGCATTTTATAATGTAATGTAGTATAATCTACTGCAAATCTTACCAAATATTAGTAATTATCTATACAAAATTTTGGCTGCTATAATATCATCAAAATTCTCCCTAATATGAAATTTTTATCTTAGACCATAATGTACGATGGTTTCGTCCCTATGGATGGTTATGTACAGGTGAAATTTTTGTTCATGTTTTATATTTGAATCTATTTATGAGGATCTTCACACTTTATAATGATTCATCTTATTCCTAATGCATGCCTAGATTTGGATTATTTGCAAGATGTATTAGTTGATATAGCCTCCAAATTAATGCTACTAAATAAATGTGTTTACGCCGCCATTGAAAAGAGAAGGACAATCACGAGTTCTTTCAATGAATAAATTCATTAAAATTCCTAATCTAGATCTATAACCCGCACACCAACACACTTAGAAATATGTTAGTTATTTTTGGTTGTTAGGAACCTACCTCAATTATATCCCTAACCATTGAAGAAGATAAAATAAATTTTATTGACGTAAAAATTAAAAAATAATGCATGGAACTAAAATACTATACCCGAGTCGATCACGGACTAGTCACGGGTGTAATTCATTGAAAATTGCATGAAGATCACAAGCCAATTGCAGATGTGAATGACACTTGTGTTAATTTTTTACCAAAATAGTGATCTTCCAAGTTTTACCAGTCCTTTGTGATCCTCCTTCACCTCTCCAAAACCAGTAATACAAAAATATGCTAGCAAAGAAGTAAAAACTCAAGTATGGGCTCAAGTGCATAAAGATTCAAGAGTGTCTAAGAGGATCAAGAGGATGAAATGATGGGGGTGAGTGGTGTTTTATAAATTCTATGTGCTTATAAGAGCGTGACACATATGGGTGCAATGTGCATGGGTGGGGGGAGATGATAAGGGTCTATATTGAATTGGGCATGCAAACGAGTAGGTGGGATGGAAATGATTAAATATGAGTGGGTGAGATTTAATAAATTAGTCATGAGATTTATTTTATCACCATTTTGTGGGGTTTTATATTTTGTGGGATTATTTGATTTTTTTGAGATTATTGTGTTTTATGATTTTTTTGTATTTTTGAATAGGAGACCTTATGCACAAGGTGCATTTTTGTGTGTCTTCATTTTACCCCTTTTTGGGCTACATGTTGTAGTAGGAATGATGCAACACACTAATTGAAGATGAGATTGGAGTTGTCTAATCATATGACCATGGTTTTCGTAGTTGCGGAATTGGATAGACAATCACCTGGAAATGTGATCGATGGGTCACTTCAACTGCAGTTTGTGTGTATTGCCCTATGTTATTAGACCTAGTCGGTGAGGGTGTGGGCCACTTTGCGAAGTGAATTATCTTGGCAAAACGTAATTTGGTGTTTGGGAATGGACTTACACTTATAATTTTTTTGAATAGAGACCAAATTCGATAGGAGCACGAAATTGGATAAGTCTGAAATTTGGGAACCTGAAATTGGCTGAGTCTAAAATTTGGGAGAGTCATCCAAAATCTAGATTTTGCATTTGATTTCCTTGATGTCTGAAACCACTCTGAAACATCCTTAAAGTCTATACATAAAAGATAACTTAAAACTAATTTTATACTTAAATGTGTATTTTTTGTATATACTTCCTTCTATGAAATAATACAAGGAGTTAGTAATGATAATATTTAATGATTAATAGTTTTTAAAATGGTAATGTAATATAATAAAATAAATAAATAAAACAAAACTTAGTGTAATGAGAATGAAGCTATATATGTGTATGTATGTATGTATGTATGTAATAGAAAAACCTGTAAAGGTAGTTTAGGGTAGGAGTGAATTTCTTTTATCTTTGTTTTAGATCTTTTGTCTTTCCAACCCTACCGGAGTGGCAATCATGGGAGAGAGGAGGATAATACAAGGCACATGGGTTGTTTTACAAATGTCTCAAAGAGGCGTGATAGCGTGAAACGCCTCACCAAATGTCATCTAATGGAACACATGGTTGCAGGCTATGCACAAAATGGATTGGTTGAAAATCCTTTTTGAGATTTCAGCAAATGTATTTAACATGTCTAAATCTTGCTCCACAACCTTAGGCAACCTCCCTAACTTGTGCCACAATAGGAGTTTCAAATCTAGGATTGAAAATTTGTCGAGCATTATGGAGAAAGGGTTTTGTTGTAAACGTTTTAGTTGTTAGTTCCTGGTAGATACAAACATGGAAATTTTTGAACTGTTCAAAAATTCTTGAAAAAATGGGTCTATGCCGTAATGTTTGTAGGATGAGAAAAAAGAGTTTTGTTTGAAAAGGAATTAAGAACTATAAAAAATAAATGACTAGTGTAAATCCTGAGTCCACAATCGCATAGGCCACTTTACATAGTGTTGTGGGTTTGAGTTGTCAAGCAAATGATTATTTTTAAAATTTTGGCATTGAAATGTGGGCATAAACAATATGCACGTGAATTTTGAAAAAAAAAACTCAAATAAATGCGAGTCTCATGGAACTCCATGATTGGAGGTGTAAATTTTGAGTTGTTGAAGAGAGAGAAAATTTTCAAGAAAAACCCTTTTGGAAGGTTTAACTACACTCCAAATACCTTGCATGAGCATCCTCCCAAGTTGAGCAAATGGGAGATTTGAAACATAGTATGGACATAATTCATTCAATGCAAATTCCTCGGAAGACATTTATGAAAAACGTCTAGGTAATCAAAGAAACGTGTAAACCGATTGACAAAATACCCCAAACGAGTGTGACCACATAGTTGCAATACATGCTCAAATGGAGTTACGTTTAGGATTTGGAACATCCCAAGCATGCAACTAACATGTTCAACACCACAAAATTCCTCTTTTCTCGCTCACAAGATTAGTACAGTATGTTTTTCTTATCTTTTTCTTGCATAATTTTTGTATTGCTAGTTTTTCCTTTTGCAATGTGTTGGTCGTCAAATAGGACTTTATGAAGAGCAACAGTCAGGGGACAAGAAGTCCCTCCTCTTTAATGGGAGAGGTTCCCTTATTCAGAAATGAACCTATTTACAAATATACAAAACATGATTTTCTGGTTGAACTTGGATATTACGAAAGTGTTTTCTATAAAGATCATCAATTACAAAAGGACTGAGGAATGAGAATACGAGAATGAGTAGAAAGGCAACATGCAGAATTATAGATAACAGAGTAATTCTTTATGTATGCGAAGTTACAGTGAATTGAAACAAGATCATTTGTATCATATAAATAAGATGGAATTTAAAGACACAAAGTTCTGTAAATAACATCTGCTAGAACACAAAGTTTCTTGACATAACACAGACAAATGATCTTCACAAAATTAAATGAAAAGCTTAGGGATAAAAGAGATCAGATAGACAAAGAATGAAAAGCCCTTCTGTATTGATTTCTTTATGATCTATTTACACTTTCAGAAAATAAGCCAAGTTCTTCCTCTTCAAAATGGTGTGGAGAGGCCATTATATAGCTTACAAATTAGTTACTCTTTGTAACTACTTCTTTTAACTAAAGATTAGTTAAGGATTGCCAATCGCATACCTCGACTTATTACAATGAATCCGAGAAAAGAATTAGAAAAGAAGAGAAGAATAAGGAGAAGAAGACAGGTGGTTATGAATGGGAGGGACCCACTTGACTTCAAAATTCAACTTTGCTGAATCTCTTGATGCCTCTATTATATCTCTGCCACGAGGGACCGACGTGTTGGCTGTAGGCCGAGCCCAAAATCCAAGGCACTTCTCCATTTCCTTATCAAACTCGACATGAGTATGATAGTCTTTATTTGATTCTTGATGGCAGATTGAAGAGAGCAAATCTCCTTCATTTTCTCTTTGGAAATGGAGCTTTTATTGAATAGATTATCTTTGACAAAAGCTCGAATTGAGCTTTGATTCTTGCGAGGAAAGAGGCACACCGAGAAGTTTCATCCCGAAGATGACAGGTGTATGTCTTTGAAAGCGATCTGACAGTGTCTTGAAAGCCTCACCCTTCCGCCGGTTATTCTTGACTCTCCCAAAGCCTCCTCCAAGACTTTGATCTTCATATTGATAGTAATTCGAGGGCAGAGCCGCAAACTAGACTCGGGAAGGAATTACAGAGGGAAGGGATACACACGCAGGATTTTAGATTGCAAGGGTTCGAGAAAAGGATAACATGGAAGCAGTGTGAAAAATGCATAGGGGGTTTGCTCGTTATATAGCCGATTAGGAGAGAGAAAGATAATGAATGCGCATTTAATACATACATACCAATTTGAATAAGCAAGATATTCGGGTAGAGTGGGAAAAATAAGCACGAAGGGCACTTGGTTCATTTGGGACATGTGAGACGCGAATGCACGAAACACGCGGCTCGGCCAATTTGGGCGAAGCGGGGAAAAGACACACAAATGCCTTTTGGAACATGTGGGACAAAAGTGCGCGAAACACGTGACTCGGCCGGATCGGACGAAAATGTGACAACAGGTCCGGCGATCTTGGGACATTTGGGACATGAAAGCGTGAAGTACGTGGTTCGGGTGATTCAGCCGAAAATGGAACAACTTGCCAAATTGAACTTGGGACATTTGGGATGTGAAAGTGCGAAGTACATGGTTCGGGCGTTTAACCGAAAATGGAACAACTTGCCCATTTGAACTTGGGACATTTGGGACAAGAAGTTCCGACGGGCCCGAAAAAGACAAACTTCGGGGAAACCGGCCGATCGGGGAACAGAGCGCCCGTTTGAACTTGGGACACGCGGGACAAAAATGTCCGACAGGCCCGAAAAACACACAAAATGACCCAAAAAACGTAGATTTTCTCAATTTCTCGACTTTTAACATTGAGTACAATAGAGAAGACACTTAAAACTCAAAATTTTGAAATTTTCACTTTCTTAAGAGCAGGGGAATTTTGAGTGGACAACAGCTGGCTCCTTCTGGGGATGACTTGGCATAAATTCAAGGAATGGGACAAGGTAAGAACTTAGAAAAACTCGGGGAAGCAGACCAGTACCTTATCCATTGGGCCACGGAGTCAAAAAGTAAACCAATACAGAGGACAACACACCAAAACAAAAAGGAAAGAAAAACAAAAGCGCTGCATGAGAATATCTGAGGACTCCTAATCACCTATGACTTGAACAACTTAAGGTCACGCCCACTATAAGGAAGTGGGAGAGGAGAACCATCCATGTAATCAAGATAAAAGGAATTCTTACCAGAAAGTGTCGATCTTGAAAGGTCCGAGGCGAAAGGGAATCAAACTTGCCATGGCTGCCACGAGGTTCATGCCTTTTATCCCATAACAACACAGTGTCTCCAACTTGGAAATCTCTGAACCTGGCTTTCTTATCAAACAGGACCTTTACCTTCTATTGGTGAACAGATATCCTATCAACGAACCTCCAATCTGTCCTCATTTAGTTTGTGAAGGTACATAATTCTCTTATCCAAAGTATCACTGAAACTAGTATCTTGATAGCCTTCATTAGATGCACAGGTGGCGGCTCCACTTATTCTTGGAAATTGAGCTTCTACTCCATATACCACTTGAAAAGGAGACATTCCAATAGCTCTCTTTGGTGTAATCCTGTCTGCCCAAAGAGCATCATAGAGCTTCTTGTGCCAGTTTCGTTGAGACTCATTGACTAATTTCCTTATAATAGTCACCAAATTTTTATTAGTAGATTCTGCTTGCCCATTTCCCTGAGGATAGTAATATGAGGAGTGAGCCAAAGAGATGCCATAGCCATAGCAAAAATCCATTATTTCGGTTGAAGAGAAATTCGAAGCATTATCTGTCACAATCTTGTTAGGTACACCATACCTTACCAAGATGTTCTCTTTGATGAAGCTGCACACCACTTCAGAAGTAGTACTCTTTACTGGAATAGCTTCTACCCATTTGGTGAAATAATCCGTGGCAGTTAATACATGAGTATGACCAGCACTAGAAGCGGGATTAAGTGTTCCAATGAAGTCCAAACCCCACTGTTGAAAAGGTTTTCAATTACAAGGCGGCTTAAGAGGCAAAGAGGCCAATTTGGGTCTTCCCACGAAGGTCTGACAAGCCTCACATTTATCAACCCACTTGGATGCATCTCTGAACAAGGAAGGCCAATAATATCCTCCACGAAGTATCTTATGAGCAGTGACCATTGATGAATAGTGCCCTCCACATGCCTGATCATGAAAAGCTGAGAGTAACTTTTTCTGTTGTTCCTTGTCCACACATTTCAAAAATATTCCATCTAATCCACGTTTGAACAAGGCGTTTTCCCACAACACATATGCACTGACCTTAGTTTAACAGTCCTCTTTTCTTTGGCAATTAAATGAGAGGGGCACTCTCCATAGGTGAGAAAATGAGCGATATCAGCATACCATTCATCAACTGAGCTAAGAAACAGAACGGTAGGAAGGCCAACTTTGTTCTCCAGTAATTCATGCTTAGCTCCTTCAGCAATGAGCTCACAAAGACCTTTTCCACGGACGAGCTTGGTCGGTTTGATGTCAATATCGTATTCTTGGACCTTAGCAACCCAGTTCCCTCTCTTGGATCCAAATTCCTGTTGTGTGAGAATTGACTTAACAGTTGTATCTGGAACCAACACCATGGAGTGAGAGTTGAGGATGTAAAAATGAAACTGCTTAACAGCTTTGACCACTGCAAAAGCATGTTTTTCCATCATGGTGTATTTTAACTCATGATCTTTCAGAATATAGCTCATGAACACAATTGGGAGTTCATGCTCATTAGAGTCTTCTTGAGTCAAAACAACAGCCAAGGTATTATCTGTGGCATAGCAATAGATAATAAAATCTTTGCTGAAATCAGGACAGGCTAAAATAGGAGTTTTAGCAATAGCTCTTTTAATACCTTCAAAAGATTCCTTTCCTTCAGAAGACCAACCAAACGTTTGTTTTCCTTTCATCATTTGGGAAATACTCAAAGTTAACTCTGCAAAATCAGGGATGAACCTTCTTAAAAAATTGATCTTACCAAAGAAAGAGTGCACGCCCTTTTTGCTGGTTGGGAGAGGAATTTGCTGGATAGCTTGAACTCGCTCAGGATCAATCTTAATACCATCTTTGGAGACGATGTGCCCTAATAATTTCCCCTCTGTGACACAAAAGACAGATTTTTTAGGATTCAAAGAAATCCCATGTTCTCTGCATCTTAGCAGAACTGTCTCCAGGTGGTCAAAATGATCCGCCCTTGTTTTAGAAAACACTGTCAAGTCGTCAAGGTATATGACAATACACTTCCCTTTCAAACTTCCAAAGGCCAGATCCATAGCTCTCTGAAAAGTGGCACCAGCATTAATGAGCCCAAAAGGCATTCTCTTGTAAGCAAAGGTACCCCAAGGAGTAGTGAAAGCTGTTTTGTGTTGATCTGCGATGTCAACCTCTACACGATTATATCCACGAGAATCCATCAAGCATAGATAACATTTCAGATCCTGTTTCTTTGCTTGCAAGACCTGATCCATCATAGACAAAGGATAATTATCTTTCAAGAAGCTTTGATTGATTCACGAAATCAACACGAATCGGATCTCACCATTTTTCTTCCTAACAGGCACAATATTAGCAATCCATGTTGAATGGTGAATGGGAAAAATGATTTTGGCCTTCAACAACTTTTGTATTTCCTGAAAGATGGTGTCAGCTATTTTGGGGTTGTATTGCCTCTGTTTCTGCTTAAAAGGCTTAATTCTAGGTTTGAGAGGAATAAAATGCTGCATATCTTTTGGTTTGAAAGATTTTAAATCTTCATAAGAGTAAGCAAGAACATCCTTATACCTCTTTAAAAGATCAATTTTTTTTCTCTCATCTGTGCATGCAACATTTTCCAATGTTCACGAGCTTAGGATCAGTAGAACTCCCAATATGAATTTTGTCATACTCAGCTGATTGTTGAGGTCCAGTAGAAGCTCTAGACTTTACATACCTATCATGTTTATCAAATAGTTCCTCTAAACTCACCAATCCTTTAGGAATCTTGTTTCCTTTGAGTTTGATGCATCCATCCTGATCCGTTTCTTCTCCTTGGTGACTACTTTGTCAAAGGCACACTTTCACGAGGCAGGTTGTCACTTCCTTCAAAATACAGCTGTTCAAAATTACCCTTGAGTTCTAAGAAAGAAAGCAAGTGTTGATCATCATTGAAAACTTGCCAGTTATTGGTATTATCAGGTACACTAGGCCGATGGACCATCTCAATGGTGAACTTGTCTTGAGAGAAGTCAGGATGAGGAATCGATAGTGACCACAAGGCTGCTAGCGAATCAGCCCCTTTGTTCTTCTCCTAGGTATTGCTTCGATGGAGAAAGCATCAAGAAATTCAATGGAATCCCAAACCTAATTCGGTAATGTTTCACCTTCCATTTTTTACCTGGAAAAGGCTTCTAACTTGCTTTACAATCAATTCTACATCACCACGAGCCAGAAGATTCTTTACACCTTGTTCTTTGGCCACTTGCAGTCCAAGAATGAGAGCCTCATACTCTGCTGTATTATTAGTATTTTCGAACTACAACTTGAATGAAAAAGGATGTAGGCTTCCTTCAGGTGACACCAGTAGGACACCAGCTCCAGAACCAGCTGAGGAACAACTTCCATCAAACTCTAAAATCCAAACACCATTAGGATCTTTAGGTGACACTTTGGGGAGTTGGATTTCATCAGGGGACATAATCATATAGTTACCATGCCCCATATCCTCATAGAGTATTTGTGCTTTAGGATCATCCGTTTTTTGTACAATATACTCAGATTGCTTCTCAGGCAACAACTTCTTCATTTGTCCATTAACGAGTGCAGAGTGCATGTGACCAATCCATTTAAATTTCTCCACCCACATCCTTACAAAAGTTCCTACTTAGCAACATCCCGTATGAAGGAGGAATATCTGCTACTAAGATGGTAGCCAAAACTCTCTTCTCAAGCAAAGCAGTAAAAGCCACTTGTGCATCTTTAATTCTTCCGACCAGGGCACTTCCTTACTCTCCATGAGAGTAACAAGATCCATAAGTGCGTGTGAGGTCAAGCCTAAGGCATGAGCTACTTTAGCGAGCATCACGTTGTCCGAGGCTCCCGAGTCTATGACACACCATCTTGAGCCTATGGCCAGCTAGAAGAAGTGTTACATAAAATGGTTTAATTTTATCATTGGGTGAGGTGACAGCTGCAGGACTAGGGTGTGTGGTGCGAGAAGAAGGAGTGGGTAAAAGGCCTTTAGAGGTGGTTTTAGAATGGGAATTGACAAAGTGAATCATTTTAGCAAAAGCTTTGGGATGGGTTTGATAATACTCAGCCTCTGAGATTTGAACCTTAGTCTTTTTCAGGTGATCAATAATATCAAAAGACCCAGAAGTGGACGGGCCATCATCACTTGAGATCCTAGGTTTATCAACTTTAGGGGAAAAAGAAGTAACTTTAATAGCAGGATTAACAGGACTCACCTTTGGTGTAGATGAAACGGGGATAGGAGATCCTCTTTTTGCAATTACAGGGATAGTTGTCGACTGCTCCTTAGATTTCTTGGGGGGCTGCGTCACTTTCTCCCTCTGATTTGTCTACTCTCGAGTCATGACAGTGAATGATTCGCTATTCATGTCTGCTACTACTTCATCATAATCATCTCCATCATCAATGCCCTCAGTGGTGAAGAAATTAACTCGAGATCCCTCAAGTTCATCTGCTTCATCATCAACTTCTTCCACAAATTCCTCGCAAGCTTCATTATCCTCATCATCATCTGGTTCCTCAACTTCACAGGTTGCATTGACAGGAACTTTAACAGGAGGTCCTTCAAGCGCTAATCTTGTTTGAGAAGCAGGCAAATGATTTCTGGGCTGAAAATTCCTCCTTGGAACATCTGCATAGGGAGCATGCTGAGCCAATTGTTTCTTTATGGCAATGAGATCATTCGCAAGTTTTTGAACCAATGGATCAGTATTAGGTCCAGGGGTGGAAGAAGAGGAAGAAGTAGACTTAGATTTGGAAGGGTCTCTCCTCAACTTCCCTGACATGATTAAATCATCCTCAACACTAACAACAAGAGTTTGATCTTCAGCCAATGTTGCGAGATTAGCCCTTCTTAGCGCATAACTAACTTCAGGCGATTGGGCATTTAGGAAGAAACATTTTTGGATTTGATCAATAGGTCAAGTATTTTGTGGAATTTTATTAATCAACCTGTTGAATCGGGCCACAAATTCTCTCATGGGCTCTTGTGAATCTTTCTTTATCTGAGAGATTTGAGCTAGCAAGGCATGCACATCTTCTGTTGGTTTGAAATGGTTTTCAAACCTAGTTCTCATGGTGTCCCAGCTAGTGATAGCACCAGCCGGAAGGTGATAGAACCAATCAATAGCATTATCTTGTAAAGTCTCAACGAACAGTCTCATGGAGACGTCTTCATGTTCAACTCCCAGAACTCCACATGCAACTATGAAGGCTGCGATGTGTTCATCAAGATGCACTTTGCCATCGCCTTTGAATTTAGGGAAGTTCTTCCGGTTACCTTTGGGTAACTCATGCAAAGGCTGAGGAAGAGCAAGGGGCCCGACACGATGACCCCAGGGCAATGGTACCACCATTCTTGAAAAATGGCTTGGAGAGGAACTACTGACACCAGCGAGAATCAAAGCTCGAAGATTAGGACTAGCTAGCTCACGAAGGAATACCACCCGTAGGAATTCTATCTTGAGCAGGTGGAGTGCTTGTCAAACGAGTCTTTCTATTTCTTGTTGAAGGAAAGGAAAACCTGCTTTGCTCAAAAGTTAAAACGAGAATCTTGATACCAGGGCCCTTCTCCCTCGAGTAAAACGCGAGTCGCGGATCAAAGGATGATCAAAATTATAGAAGCTGGAATATGATTTTCCCAGTAGAGTCACCAAAAATGCTGTTGGTCGTCAATAGGACTTTACAAAGAGCAACATCGGGGGACAAGAAGTCCCTCCTCTTTAATGGGAGAGGTTCCCTTATTCGAAAAGCGAACCTATTTACAAATATACAAAACATGATTTTCGGTTGAACTTGGATATTACGAAAGTGTTTTCTATAAAGATCATCAATTACAAAAGGACCGAGGAATGAGAATACGAGAATGAGCGAGAAAGGCAACATGCAAAATTATAGATAACGAGTAACTTCTTTATGTATGCGAAGTTACTGATGAATTGAAACAAGATCATTTGTATCATATAAATAAGATGGAATTTAAAGACACAAAGTTCTGTAAATAACATCTGCTAGAACACAAAGTTTCTTGACATAACATAGACAAATGATCTTCACAAAATTAAATGAAAAGCTTAGGGATAAAAGAGATCAGATAGACAAAGAATGAAAAGCCCTTATGTATTGATTTCTTTATGATCTATTTACACTTTCAGAAAATAAGCCAAGTTCTTCCTCCTCTTCAAAATGGCGTGGAGAGGCCATTATATAGCTTACAAATCAGTTACTCTTTGTAACTACTTCTTTTAACTAAAGATTAGTTAAGGATTGCCAATCGCAATACCTCAACTTATTACAATGAATCGAGAAAAAGAATTAGAAAAGAAGAGAAGAATAAGGAGAAGAAGACAAGTGGTTATGAATGGGAGGGACCCACTTCAAAAAATTCGCTGCTGAATCTCTTGAATGCCTCGGCTATATCTCTACCACGAGGGACTGATGTGTTGGCTGTAGACTAAGCCCAAAATCCGAGGCACTTCTCCATTTCCTTATCAAACTCGACATGAGTATGATAGTCTTTATTTGCTTCTTGATGCAGATTGAAGAGAGCATATCTCCTTCATTTTCTCTTTGGAAATGGAGCTTTTATTGAATAGATTATCTTTGACAAAAGCTCGAATTGAGCTTTGATTTCTTGCGAGGAAAGAGGCACACCAGAAGTTTCATCCACGAAAGATGACAGGTGTATGTCTTTGAAAGCGATCTGACCAGTGTCTTGAAAGCCTCACCCTTACGCCGGTTATTCTTGACTCTCCCAAAGCCTCCTCCAAGACTTTGATCTTCATATTGATAGTAATTCGAAGGCGAGCCGCGAAACTAGACTCGGGAAGGAATTACAGAGGGAAGGGATACACGCGCAGGATTTTAGATTGCAAGGGTTCGAGCAAAGGATAGCATGGAAGCAGTGTGAAAAATGCATAGGGGGTTTGCTCGTTATATAGCCGATTAGGAGAGAGAAAGATAATGAATGCGCATTTAATACATACCTACCAATTTGAATAAGCAAGATATTCGGGTAGAGCGGGAAAAATAAGCACGAATGGCACTTGGTTCATTTGGGACATGTGAGACGTGAATGCGTGAAACACGCGGCTCGGCCGATTCGGGCGAAGCGGGAAAAGACGCACAAATGCCTTTTGGAACATGCGGGACAAAAGTGCGTGAAACACGCGACTCGGCCGGATCGGACGAAAATGTGACAACAGGTCCGAGCGATCTTGGGACATTTGGGACGTGAAAGCGCGAAGTACGCGGTTCGGGCGATTCGGCCGAAAATGGAACAACTTGCCAAATTGAACTTGGGACATTTGGGACGTGAAAGCGCGAAGTACGCGGTTCGGGCGTTTTGGCCGAAAATGGAACAACTTGCCCATTTGAACTTGGGACATTTGGGACAAGAAGTTCCGACGGGCCCGAAAAAGACAAACTTCAGGGAAACCAGTGATCGGGGAACAGAGCGCCCGTTTGAACTTGGGACACGTGGGACAAAAATGTCCGACAGGCCCGAAAAACACACAAAATGACCCAAAAACGCAGATTTTCTCAATTTCTTGACTTTTAACATTGAGTACAATAGAGAAGACACTTAAAACTCAAAATTTTGAAATTTTCACTTTCTTAAGAGCAGGGGAATTTTGAGTGGACAACACAATGAAATCGAAATTATAATAAAATTAAGGTTAATATTTTAGCTTAATTAAATAAATCATAGTATTAAATAAAAAAGAATTATTTCTTCCAACGTAACACGATTGATTATTTTGATCATCAACCGTACTCGCAAACCACGTCCTAAGACATTTGACAAACCAAGGTATCAAGACTGGATATCCGTGTCCGCTTGAATTGGCGAGTTGAGTTGAGTCTTCAATTAATCATACCAATAGTTTATTTTACAAAAGTTAGTAAACGTGATTTTCAGCGATTTGTAAAACACCTCTCAAGACCCCAAAATGGGAAATTCAAGTTTTGACTATGTTCCCTGTCATGTGGAGTGATACATTAAACCTTAGAATGAATTTAAATATTTGTTCATGCGGTTTTTGTCACCCCTTTAGGAGCCCTATTGACCTTTTGTAGCTTTAGATCATTGCTTTGAAACTTAAAAGTTCAATTTTGTTTGGGCTTCAAGTTTAGGCCCTGGTGGAGGAATGGAATTCGACCTTTGCATACCCATGTTATTTATCCATGAAAATCACTACCAATCCTTAGTGATAAGAAAATAAATTTTCAAGATTTATTTACAAGGGGTTTTGTAGGCTTCTGGTCGTTGTGGAATAAGGTTAAACTAACACATTTACGATTGGTTGTTCTAGAGAGGTAGTCACCTTTCGAACCTTGTTTACTAGATTTGAGTTTCTTCAACTCTATTGGTTTCACTATATATAGGAGAGTGTATAGAATTTATTACGTGGTGCGTTTGACCATCGACAATAAACTTTTTAATGCGGTTTTATAGCCACTTTGGCTAATTTGGATGTTTTCGCAAACTTGTAGCAAAATGAGAAAACACTATCATGAGCCCTTATCAAGTGAAATAACTAGCGAGAAAACTTGTAGACACTAATATATGATTGTATGGATCTCCATTTGGTTTTTTTGTGAAAATTTATTGTGGGAAAAATGATGTTATTTATCTCTCCTCTCTCTAGTTTTGAAAATGAAATGAAATTAAAAATCATTTCTTACCTCTCTTGTATGTGCAAAGTGTTTTATTTCATTATAAATGGAAAATTAGTAATCGTGAATTGTGTTAGATTGTAGGAGAATTCCATGCCACCGTTTATCACTAACTATGCTTACAAAATTTTGACAAGTTACAGGTAGCACAATAAATAGAAATAATGAGGAGATTTGGACTCTAAAATTTTACTTATCTTGTAATATGGTTATTATTTCCAAAATGATGAGATGCATTGTATTTTTAATAATTGTATTTATTTACCCTTTTGAAAGGAGAAAAATGAAAATAGAATAAAATTTGGTTATATCATGTGTGCATTGAAATGGATATGTAGTTGTATTTGAATGTTGTACTTGTGATTTAGAGGTATTAAAACAATCATTACCATGTTAATTGTTGTATTTCCTTCTTAACACTCATAATGTTTGGTCAAAACTTATCCTTCCTTATCTATCTAAATGAAATGAGTATTTAACCCCTTTGTTATACCTTCACTCTTAGTTGAGTCATGTCAAGTCCGAAAACCCATATCGTGTTAAGAAAAGACTTAAACCTATTACAAGTTGTTTTCTTGTTTTGTACCTAAGACAAGCCTTGCAAGACCATTTCCATAACTTAGGTATGTTTGTGTGAGGAAATGGATACACTATGTGTACCCTATCACATTTGGTGTGAGTACGACCATCATTTCTAGGTGTCGTAGGTCTAATCATTTCATTGATAAGTTGTTTCCTTAGGAGTGTGCTTTTCCTTGGCACCCTAGCGGGTAACCCAGTTCTTGTGAGGATAGTATGGGGTGATTTCACCAATGATTGATCTCATTGAGAGATCTAACTTATGCGAGTGAGTCTAAGTGTCAGGTTTAATTACACAATAAACTCTTGCTTTCAAACTCTTTTACTCCTCTCAAGCAAAATTTTTACCTTGGCAAGAAGTATCGAAGTACCTTAGATTGTACAAAGGTTTATGAGGAAAAGATATTTGTTTACCATAAGTTTTTCCTCATGGTAGAGCATAGACCCCTTTGAGTGTCAATGATATCAATAAGTCTTGTAACTCCTATGAGGATTATTGGCAAAATACACTTAACAAATGCTTGTCCAACGATTGAAATAGTTTCATATAAGGCATTTGAATTCATAATATTATATTGAATGTCTCACTTGTAAAATGTTTTTAATATTTGAGATTCCTATGAGTAATAAAATTCTATGTTTTGTGTGAGATAACACTGCTTGAGTCTTGAATCCCTAGGCTAAAACATTTTTTTATTATTATTGGTAAATAGTTTTGAAGGGACTATACCCTGTTACATAAAGGGCTCACTAACCTAATATGACTATGAAGATTCAGCAAAAAGGATCAAAATCTAGATATAACATTGTTTCCAAAAGTAACCAAGAGCAAGTTATAACCAAAAGCAAAAAAGGACACAGACCGCAACAAAACAACAAAAAGCAAGAATAATGCCACAAAGAAAAATATCGCAAAAGAACAACATCTAAACCAAATCCTACCAGCCCAAGTGAGTCTATTTCTTGAATGCTCTTTCAATTCTAGACTTGATCGTCTACAGTGAGGTAAACAATGCCAAAGTGGTTGTGTGCATTGAGTCTAAAGCGTCCAACTATGAAAAGGCCATACTCCTCTCTTTCTCATTCCCCCAAATAGTTGTAGGGATCCCACTTAGCATAGCAATGCTCCGAACTTGCTACTCAAGAAAGTCACTTATGGCTTTAAAGATAGCCATGTTGTGATCATGTCTATCTTTAGCTCTCCCCAGTCTGGTATCTAGAGAGTTCAACTTCTTATATATATCAGTAATCTGATCCTTGTCTTTGTCATTCTCTTCATCAAAATTTCTTTTCCCTTTCTGCTTCTCCATACACTGAAGGTCCTTCTTCATCTGTTTCATCTCTTTCTCTAGGGCTTCTAGTCTATTAGCCTCTTGAGACTCCTCCTGATGCAGGGCCTTTTCAATACCGACATTGCTGATATGAAGCAAGTCTTGAGCAACCTCCATCTCTTTGGAGCTTCTGAGAATCTTGCCAGTGAGAGGGGTGTCTGTTTTCATGGGGTTCTTGTATTTGGACTTGGAAGGGGCGGCAAGAGTGGGAGTGGGAGTAGAGGAGGTGGTAGCGAGTGGCTCACTAGGAGCAATCGGGAAGCTAGGGAACTTGGCAACACAAAGCTTGTGCAATAGAAAAATAAGGCCCTGATGCAAAGGAATGGCATGGGAGTGCTTTTGAAAATCTAGAATAGAGCGCTGTAGGGAGTTGAGAAGGTAATGTGGGAAACAGACCGCAAATTCCTTCTAAAATGGTTTAGAAAAATAAGGTGTTTAATAGGGACCGTTTTATAACGTCCTTCCAGAGAAATATATCTGACCATCATATTCATCACTTCATCATATGGTGTGGGAATAGAACTTACCCTTATGCCCGCAACAACAAACTCCAGCTCTTTGCCCTCATCGGATAATTTCTTGGCCTCAACGACCCTATCAATCCTCTTACTGAAAAATCGGTAGCCCTCCAGCTCCAAGCCTGTTGCCTCAGCAATCAGCTCCTCGTTGACTATAACCCTGTGCCCACCATACTTGACCCTCCTATCCTTCCAATCCGTAGCAAAGTGAACCAAAATGTTCAGGTCATGACCTTGAATTCGTTCAATGAAATTTGAGATGCCTCCTTTGTGCAGGAGGTTCCAAAGTACCTTGTTATTCTTCCAAGTCGGTCGTAACTTGGCTCCAACTGACATGGCGCCCCTCCCATTTTCTCTTTCTTCCTACCAATTCTGTAAATAACCTACTCAAACCCTCGTAAGAGTCTACAATTTTCTTATGGCTGTCCTACTTTTTGAAATACCTCCCACCTGTGCGAGGTTTAATGGCTTTAATGTGGCCTGTAAAAGGAGGATAAATCACACAAATGAGATCTTTCACCTCTATTAAGACCCACTCCATGTCATAATTAAAATTACTCCACGTGTGCAATTCCATTATTATCCACATTAATACTAGTTTGAACCTCCTTAGGGATGTTGTTTGCATTATCCCATATGGTAAGATTAATATTGATGCCCATATTGGCCAAAGTGTCTGCAACCTTATTCCCCTCCCTATAGGTATGTCTAATGATGATATTCTTGATATTTTGACAAATATTTCTTGCTTCCATAATGAATTCCTTGATGGTCCAACTAGGAGGAGAAGTTTGGTTTAAATGATTAATGATATTAAGAGAGTCCCCTTCCAAAATTAAGTTCTGGATATCAAAATCTTTGGCAATCCTTAGCCCCCAAAGAGTAGCAAGGGCTTCAACATAATGATTTGTCTGAATCCCCATTTTACCAGCAAAAGCAACAACTAAACAACCTTTGTGATCCCTGATAACTCCTCCCCCAACAACAAGACCAAGTGTTACCCTTGGAAGCACCATCAAAGTTGAGTTTATATCAGTTTCTCTCAGAGGAATCCAATGGACCAAAGACCTATCAATGTTTGAGGTATTCCTAATCTACAAACTCGTGAGGCTAAAACAATTTTGATATGAACCATAAAATGAATTATTTTGGATGAGAACATACTTTGTGAATACTTGAATCCTTAAGTGGAAAATGAGTGCTATTGGAAACATAATTACTCTAAAACAATCCCAACATGAGATCAAATAATAACATAGGAGTAATAATAACAAGAGTTAATGAGCTGAATGTTGAGAACAGCTTATTATAATAATTGTATACATATTGAATGATCCCAGATGGATAAAATGTCTAACATAATATTAAAATAAATGATAATAATGGAATGCACCATTGGTGATAAATTATGTTAATGAATAGGAAACTTGCAATATTAAGGAATGAACACCTATTTCATACTCATAATTGTGGTTTAAACAATGATGTTAAATGATTAAATTTATCTAAAGGGAAATGTGAATTAATTTATCCATGTACCTTGTGGGAAAAGCTCTCTTCTTAATTCCCTCTTCTAGTCTCCTTTTCTATGGTGTTATAAATATTGTTATCTTATTCCTTGATTACACGTTTGAATGACTATTATTTCCCTTAAACCATCTTTAATACACAAGACTTAATTGAATATAGTGCAAACCATGAGATATGCGAGTAATGGTCAAAGACTTCACTCTCCTCATTATTCTTGTAATTTCTTATTTTATCTTTCCATCATTTGATCGGATGTATGTGTATTTGTTACTCATTTGAGTAGTGATGTGTTTTTCTTAAATGTCATTTACTTGTTTAGTACTCATTGTGGGGCTAAAAAGTGTTTTGTGTGTATTGGGGAAAGTAGGGTCATTATGGCTAAATAAGTAATGGTAAAACTAAACTAAACATTGAGGAGGAACCAAAGGTATATGGGATTTATTCTAGTAGAGCGATAAGTGGGTTTTTAATAAACTAGGTGGAGGGATAAGTGGCATGTACATGTATTTTATTTTATTAGAGGAACCAAGAACTTACACCCCATACCTTAGTGGAGCAATAAGTGATTTGCAATATTCCTAGTTCCCTTACAAGCCCTTTGAAGGCTTGATAGTGTGTACAAATGTTATCTGAATATTCCTAGTTCCCTCTTTCAAGCCTCATATGATGGCTTGATATTTTGATACATATATGATGAAATGTTATTTTCTCACTCTCTTATTGTTAATATATTGTGAATTTAATTGGTTTCTCATTGGAATGTATGTGCATTGGATTGATGATTTTTTTTTCTTATATGCATGAGTATGTTATGTATGTATGTATGTTAGGAATTTTATTTCCAAAGGTGGAGGGATAAGTGTTATTATGGTGTATGGGGTTTCTTATTTATTTTGGGAGGAAACAAAGGTTAGTGAGACTAGTCTTAGTGGAGGGATAAGTGTGGAGGGATAAGTGTGTTTTCATGCATAGTTGCATGAATTATTTGGAGGAACCAAAGGCTAGTCTCCCTTCCTTAGTGGAGGGATAAGTGGAATTATTGACACCATTTCCCTTGACAATATATTTTATGGCTTGATGGTATTATACTTTCCTTTCTAATGTTTAGTTGGCATCATCATCTCCTTGTTTTAGACATACATGCGAAGTGACATTTGTTGTGTTTTGGTTCACCCATTGTGTTGTTATGTGTGCCTGAGTGATAATGTACGTGTTATTGATATAAGTCAAAAAAATATTCATGTTCGTGTTGCTAGTGTGAGCATTACGTTGTGAAGGGATCAATAAGTTGATTTCACAAGGTGGAGACCACTGAGTCAATTGATTAGGGTTTTTTTATGTTTTAATGTCATAAGATTGATGAGAAGGTTTTAATGTGTTATCCCCCCTTAAGTGACAATTTTTTGAGCCCCAGGTTTCCTAACATAAATCAAGATGAAAAGTGGCAATTGAAAATGATATAAAATGAACCTTGGTGAAGGCATGATGAGTGAAAGCGAGACAAGTGTTTCCCTAGCCACGTGTAGGTTAAAATGCGATGATAGATATATACAAAAATGGATGCAAGTAAGATAGCATGAGAGAATTTTTTCCCCTACCTAAATTGATGAGAAATGATTACAAGGTAAATTCCATGAAAAGTGGTGATTATGTAAAAGTGTACATAAGGAAATGGATGCCCATGACTGCTCATTCCAAATTAGGTAGAATGTAACTATGAAAGTGACATTGTTTCAATAATGGTGTGTAGGTGTATGAACATGGTTTCAACAAGAGTGTTGGTGAACACATGATGAGATGGAAGCCATGAGATATGAGATAAAATTTGAAATAAAATAGGATCTTGAATAAGGTCTAAACATCACAATGGTGACATACTAGCCCTATGTCTCATCAAGATCCTTTTTGTGTTCATAAAATTTAATTACTACTTGAAGTGAAGACCTATAAGACAATGAGTGAAAACACAATCCAATGTGTAGGTGTGATTGAAACATGTGATTTGTGATAGATGGAATGGAAGGAAATTATAATTCGTGCATTTCTCTGTTGTCATCCATATGTGTATAGCCCGATGGAAATATATTTGATTCTAGTTACAAAATTGCTCTACTTCCATCTAGGTGTCCATAGCCCCATGAGAAATATTGAAAGACCCCTGAGAGAGAGCATTTGATATTGCTCTTTTTTCTTTTGAATTTTAAATTTTTCTTATGATTTTTATTCTAATTTGTTTTTACTCTTGTTTTTCCTAGGGGTTTAGAACTACTAGTGGCTTGGTGGAGGGAGTGGAAGTTTCTAGGAGATGACATTGGAAAGTGTGAACAAATAATGTCATAGGGCTTCCAAGATAAGTTATTAAGTGTGTAAGATTGTATAGATCTCTAAGAGGAAATTCATTCTTAATTCACCAAGTAAGGAGACACCAAGTTCAAGAAACTATAGTAGAGACTATTGGCTCACAAAATATGACAACAAGATAATCAAGAGTTCACCAAAAGATATGAAAAAACCAACATGTGGAATGTGAATGAATTATAAGTGAAGTATGTAGTAGTGAACTGAGAATTGGAATGAAATATGAATGAATGGAGAAAATGTGGAAGAACATCCATGAGAAAACATTGTTTATTGTAATTTTTGGGATATATAGATTTTTTTATTTTGAAATATGTTTAATTGTTTTTTTATTTTGTTTGTGTTTTTTTCATGTCATCGATGATAGAAAAAATGTGTGGATAATCAAGGCATGTTTTGAATATAGACTGGATGAAGAGAAACATAATGTACATAATACATGTAAAATTAGTAGTGAAGACAAATGATAGTACCCCTAGTCCATGTAGGGACTAGATGAATGAGGGACATGATGTAGAGAATAAAATGATAGATGAGGTAGATAATGAGATTGGATTGGAGGATGTAGATGACGAGTGAAGTAATGATGCCAAATATAAGCCATAAAATGGTGGTGTGTGGAGGACGTGAGTCTGGGAATGAAAAAAACAACAAAATTGGTGAGTGTGGTGAATGTGTGATAATGTCAAGTGGACGAGGACATGAAAATAGATCAATGGTAGAAGATAAAGTGATATGAAGCATGGTGTTAGTGATGATGTTAGGTGGACGAGGAGTGGAGAACATATTGATGTCTGAAGGAAGTGTGAGAGCCAAGGGTGTGGTCTTGTGATGAATGGGTGTGATGAGAGGAAGAGTGCATGGAATAGGAAGGGGTATGTAAGGGTGGATGTTAAACAAAGGAGAATGTGTTAGGAATATTTTATATGGTGTTCACATGTTATTTCATATGTGAGTAAACATTATTTTATATATTATTTTTATTATGATTTGTAATTAAAAATAATATAATATCATGTAAAATAAGTTTATTACATGATTATTGGTGGATAAACCACTCACATAATTAGCTTTATTAGTTATAGCCAAATCCTAAAATATAGGAGTTGTCTCTCCTATATAAAAATGTGTATTATTTCATGAATTTGCATGAATACAGAGAAGAATTTATAGTGTGTTTATTATGAAATCTACTCTCACCAAATAATTTTGTATTAAAGTAATTTTGTTATTGAAAGGAGAGAAATGAGTTTTTGATAGTCTCTTGTTTCTTAGAGCATCTATGTTGTATTTCCCGTATAGATGAGCACGTCTATTAACAAAGATTATTTTTCTTAGATCATTCATCTTTGAAGAGGAAAACATGAAAAATAGATTCATCTATCCAACATGCCTTGAGGTGTTCGATTGCTAGCATTGATGCACAACGAAAAGAAAACCTTAGGACATTCATTATCCCGATAGTTTACAAAAGCTATACTTTGTTTTTGTATTTACTATAAGATCTTCACTCCAGCTTGGATTTCTTCTATAATGTCCTCCAATCCAATGACAAATGTAGAAGCTACGATGAGTTTTGTGTGGGTTAATAAATTATGTGAAAGGATATTTATTCACTCATCTTACAATGCTCATGTGGAGTCAAAGAAATAATAAAATTCCCATTATTTGATCATTCAAAACCAATCCTAAGAAATTGTCTCCTCGTTTAGGTTGAATCTTGCTTCGATAGATCCATCGATTCTTAAGTTACACTCATGAACTTTTCATCATCCTACTTTTCCTCGGCCTCATTATTGCATTCGTAACTCATATCCAACCAACTACACCTAGAGTAGTTTCATCTATTTTTCTTGCAGTCCTCCACAAGCTATAAAATCATACCTCCATATCTAATATTCCTAAGTACGCGTGTGCCAACAGCTTTTTGATCTATGTGTCTCCCATATGATCAAGAAATCACATATGCATTGGGTCTTAGCGAGTAACAAGAATGAAAATTGTCCTTATCCCATCGAGTCTCATTAACTATCGTCCAATTTTCCATCATCAAAGTGCTACATTAGTGGTCAACTCAAACCATGACAAGTGTATTCAAGTTCTTGACATTTTCTTGTCCATCCTTATGCATCTTCATGTCGAATTAAATGCTAGTGGGTAATCTTGAGTCCCACGCAACTTTTAAAATTATATCCCACTCCTCTAACCACCTTGTTGAATGGAGTTAATTGTTTTGGTTGTTGTATTTTGGTCGTTACCTTTTTCTATCCCCACTGCGGCACATGCCACGTGGCTCTATTATATGATCCTTCTCCTTTTCTCCTCCCCGTGGATGTGAGTCCCACAGGTTTTAACCATGCTTCATAATATTTTGGGTCCGGCCTTTAATTTTTGGCCGTGGAATTTTTGTGGGGACCCGAAATATTATTTATATATATATTTTTGGGCATGTTTTCGGGCAGCAAAGAAAAATTATATTTTTAATATACGACAATGTTAAATATTTGAAAATGGGGTTATAAATATAAATGAATGCAATAGCATATAAAAATACTATTAGCATAAAATAGAGAGAATAGAGAGAAGAAGAACAACTCGAAGAAGACATAGAAAGGGAAAAAAATTGTGCAACAACACATAGAAGAAAAGGAGAATACAGAGAAGAAGAAGAAGAAGAATACAAAAAGGGGATTTTGCAAATATAAAAGTGTAGTAGCACAAAGAATAATTTTTTTGTAAGAAAAAGAAATTGAAAAGTGGACACAAGAAGAGAAACAAATGAAAACATAGCAGCAACTCTAAAATTGTAAAAGTTTTTTTTTAAATCGAATATAATACATTTGTGTGTGTTTTATTTTTGTTTTTGGTTGTGTCTTTCCCTTACTGGTTGCATTTTACACTAAATGTTTTCAACAAATTGGTATCAGAGCAAACAAAAAAACTCAAACCCACTAGTTTTTGAGTTTTTATTTTCTGGGTTGAGTTGTAATGGCTTCCAAAGAAACTCTTGGCAACAACCCTCAATATTTGATGGGAAGAACTATGAAATTTGGTGCATTAAAATGAAGACATTGTTTTCTTCTTAAGAGATATGGGAACTAGTTGAAGGAGGATATACAGAGGTAATGACTAGGTTGTTTTTTAATGCATTGACACAAGCACAAAAAATGCATGGAAGGGAAATAAAAGAAAGGATGCAAAATATTTAAGCTATATCCATAATGTAGTCATTGATTCAGTATTTCCAAGGATAGCAACAACTAAAACTCCAAGCAAGATTCAGATATATTGTAGAGTGCTTATCAAGGAAGTGGCAAGGTGAAGGTAGTCAGACTACAGATGCTAAGGAGAGTTTTAAACTCCTCTCATGAAAGACTCGAAGTTTGTAAATGACTTATTTACAAGGACTATGACCATTTTCAATCAAATGAGGAAAAATGGTGATGTGGTAGAAGAGTATAGGATCATAGAGAAGGTATTGAGAAGCCTTCTAGTTAGATTTGACCCAGTTATGGTAGCCATAGAAGAGTCTAAGGACTTAAAACAAATGAGTGTTGATGAGTTGATGGGTTCTTTACAAACCCATGAACAAAGGATGAATAGATCAACCAACTCCTCTAATGAACAAGCCTTCAAAACAAACACAAATGTTAGAAACGGGGAGAGGAGCATACAACAGAGGAAGAGGAAGATTTAACAACCAACAAGAAGGTGGAAGTCACAACCACTATCAAGAGCCATAGGCAAGAGAAAGAGGTAGAGGAAGGAGCAACAACACTTCCATAGGTGGTTCTACACAAAGGTATGATAAATCCAATGTGCAATGTTATTACTTTGTAAGAAGTTTGGGCATTATGTTAGTGAATGAAAAATAAATAATATGATTTGAGAAATCATAATTATAATGCAAGCTTCTCTAATGCAAAAGAAGTTGAACCTGAGAAGAATGAAAAGGGTGGAGACTTCCTTTTAACTTGCAATGTAGCTGAGAAAGGAAGCAAGAAAGTATGGTACTTTGATAGTGCTTGCAGTAACCACATGTGTGGAAATAAAGAAATGTTTAGTAATATAGATGAAGCAATCAGATTTGAAGTAAAGATGGGAATAGAAAAAAAAAATTCTTGTGGTGGGAAAAGGTTTTTTATCCATTCTCATCAAGCATATTCATAATGTTTTCTTTGTTCCAGGATTGAAGTATAATCTTCTCAGTATTGGGAAGCTTGTCCAAAATGGATATAAGGTGAAGTTTGAGAATGGATAATGTGTTTTATATGATAAAGGTGGAAGCAACAAGTTGATTGCAACAATGTGCAGATGACATAAAATAGAATGTTTCCCTTGAGGATGCAAAGTGTAGCAGGCACAACAATGTTCAAAACAATAGCCATTGATCAATCCACTCTCTGGCATCTCAGGTATGGGCACTTGATTTTTGGTGGATTGAATTTTCTTTATAAAAAGAAAATGGTTAAATGGATTCCTCCTATTGAACAACCAGATAAGGTTTGTGAGGCATGTATATTAGGGAAGCAACATAAAAATTATTTTCCCTCAGATAAATCATGGGGAAAAAACTCGCCACTTGAGCTTATACATTCAATTTTATATGGTCCCATGAAAAATCCCTCCATGTTTAAAATTTAATATTTCATTTCTTTCATTAATGACTTTAGCAAAAGGACATGGGTTTATTTTCTGAAAAATAAATCAGAAACATTTGAGGTATTCAAACAGTATAAGGCCATGGTTTAGAAGCATAGTGTCCATTATATAAAGACATTGAGAATTGATAAAGGGGGAGAGTATGTATCAAATGACTGTTTAAACTTTTGTAAGGGACACGGGATCAAGAAACAATTCACAACAAGTTATACACTTCAGCAGAATGGTGTAGTAGAGAGAAAGAATAGAACCATTCAAGAAATGGAAAGAAGCATGCTTAAAGAAAGAGGATTGCTAATGAATTATGGGTAGAAGCAGTTGGGACAGCAGTATATTTGTTGAATAGATGTCCTACAAAGAGTGTGAGGAAAAAAATACCTCAAGAAGCATGGAGTGGAAGAAAACCAAGTGTTGAACACTTGATATTTTTTGGATGTGTGGCATATGCACATGTGCCAAAGTAAAAAAACAAAGTGGGATAACAGAGGAGAGAAGTGCATTTTTATTGGATATAGTGAGCAATCAAAAGATTATAGATTGTATAATCTAGTTACAAAGGAGTTGATAATCAGTCAGAATGTTCAATTCATTGAGGAAGCATCTTGGGAAGATGCACAAGTAGTGGAGCAGCCACAAACAAATGCAAATGCACCTATCATTGTGCCTAAACCAGTAGAAGGAAGAGCAAACAATGTACCAAGTTGGACACCCATTTCTCAAAGGGGTGAATATTCTAATGGAAGCAACCAACAAAGCATGCAAGGACCAGAAAATGAAGCATCTTCATCATCATCAGACTCATTGTAGTAGCAAGGAAGAATGAGGAATGTACAAGAGATCTATGATCAATTAAGGTATGAAGAAAATGAAGATGAAATGATTAATTTTGCTTTATTTTCACAAGTTGATCCAATTTATTTTGAAGAAGCAATTAAAGATAATAAATGGTGTGAAGAAATGCATACAATGAAAAGAATCATACATAAGAGTTAGTAGATCTTCCTGAAGGAAAGCAAGTAATTGGATTAAAATGGGTTTATACAACTAAAATTACTCCCGAAGAAAAACTTGAAAGGCACAAGGCAAGATTAGTTTTCAAAGGCTATAAAAAATATTCTTGACGTGATTATAATGAGACATTTTCTCCAGTAGTAAGGCTAGAGATTATGAGAACTATTATTGCCATAGTTGCTCATCACAAATGGAAAATCCATCAAATGGATGTAAAGTCAACTTTCTGAATGGAGTATTGGAAGAAGAAGTGTATGTGGGCCAGCCACCTAGTTATGAAATCTTAGGGCATGAAAGAAAAGTGTACAAGCTGAAAAGAGCTTTGTATGGTTTGAAACAAGCACCAAGAGCTTGGTATAGTAGGATAGATTCCTATTTGACAAGTAATGGCTTTAGAAAAAGTAGCAGTGAGCCCACACTCTACATCAAAACAAACAATGGTGAGATTTTAATTGTTGTTTTGTATGTAGATGATCTAATTTTTACTGGAAATTCAAACAAAACAATTGATCAATTGATGAATTTAAATCAGCCATGAAGAAGGAATTTGAGATGATTGATTTGGGATTGTTGAAGTATTTTCTTGGCATTGAAGTTAAACAAACAGAGAAGGAATTTTTATATGTCAAGAAAAGTATGTAAAATAAATTTTGTAAAGATTTAGAATGTTGGACAATAAACCAACATCTACACCACAGAATTAAGTCTAAAATTGACAAAAGAAGATTATAGCGATGCAACATAGATCCTACTAGATACAAAATTATGGTAGGAATCTTGATGTATTTAACTGCTACAAGACCAGATACAATGCATGTAGTTAGTTTAATTTCTAGATTTATGGAAATGCCAAAAGAGACACATTGGAAAACATGCAAGTTTATTTTAAGGTATGTGAATGGAACAAGAAATTATGGAATTTTATATGTTGCTAATGATTATTTGAAATTACTTGGATACACAGATAGTGATTGGGTAGGTAGCCTTGATGATAGAAAGAGCACATCTGGATATGTGTTCAATGCTAGATCAAAATCCATTTCATGGGCTTCAAGAAACAATCAAGAATTTCTTTGTCTACTTTAGAAGCAAAGTATATTGTAGCAAACTTAGCTGTTTGTCAGATGATATGGTTAAAGAGAATCCTCTCATATTCGCACAAAAATCAACAAGGAGATTCTATTATTTATTTTGATAATATGTCTTCGATTGCATTATCTAAAAATCCATTTTTTCATGGCAGAAGCAAGCATATAGCTATCAGGTATCACTTTATTCGTGAATTGGTTGAGAAAGGAGAAATTGAGCTAAAATTTTACAGTCAAAGCAAGAGCTAGCCGACATTTTTAGCAAACCTCTCACAAAGGAAAGCCTTTAGAATTTGAGAGAAAATAAAACCTATATTAGTGAAGTTGTAGGTAGAAAATTCAAGATGATGGTGAGTTAATTTATGTCTTTTTATTAAGAGTTATTTTGTATGTCAATAAAGTGTGTTGAAATTGTCATAGTCAAATCCTAAATTTTTTGATAAGTTTGGAATCGCTTAAAATCTATGAGTCATTATCGAAAGTTGTCAAAAGATTTATTTATGTATATTTTCGTAATAAAGTCATCAATTCCAAATTTCAAAATTATAAAGGAGACATTATCGGTTGAAACTGATGTCCATAAAGAGCCTCAAATCCAGATCTAGCTGAGTTAGCAACATGTCTACTAGAGGATGGAGGAAAATGGAGGTTGGAGGTTAATCAACGACCTCTCATCAATCGTCTCCGACGGGGCCGCACATATGGTTTGCTGGAATTTTTTTCAAAGTGTGTTTTCTTTTAGTGTTTTCAGTATATTTTATATTTCAGTGTTCCTATTTGGTTTGTTGAATAAAATGGAAGTTTCACATTGAGGTTGGGAACATAATGTAATTTTCAATTTCCATTGTGACAATTTTTCCCATGTATGTATAAGCATCAAAATTTCTATATTATTCCCTGCAAAGAGATGTTGATGAGTGTTGATGAGAGTGTTGGACCACGATTGTTGTTAGAAAAAAACTTATAGGTGTTAGTCTCCACTACAATTGCTAGAGTTAGGATCTACGAGAGGCGGTTAGTCCATGTCACGAAACTCACGGGAGCGCTAGACACACATGCCAAAAATCTCCCCCTCAACGTTACCCGAGTGAGTTTCAAACTCGAGACCTGTCGCTCTGATACCATTTGTTGGACCATGATTACCGTTAGACCAAAACCCATAGGTGTTAGTCTCTGCTACAATCACCAGAGTTAGGATCTACGAGAGGTGGTTAGCCCATGTCACGAAACTCATGGGGAGCGCCAACACACATACCAATAGAGAGTGCTTCACATCATGATGTGGTTGTTAGTAACCCACTTTTAAAACCATCATTTGTGGTTTTTCGTAAACCACTTGTAAAACCACAACTCTTGTTTATTGGTAAATCATTTACAAAACCGTCATCTTTTGGTTTGTGGTAATCCACCAAAACCACCACTTTTGGTTTTTGGTTAACCATTTGTAAAATCATTCATAGGTTTTTGATTATCCTATGAAAATCACCGATCATGAGTAGGTGCAGATATAAGATAGGTTTTCCCGTGTTCGAACTAAGTTGGAATGTTGGGAATATTTTATATAATGTTCACATGTTATTTCATATGTGAGTAATAATTATTAAATATATTATTGTTGTTATGCATTGTCGGTAAAAACTCATTAAAAATAATATAATATCATGTGAATAGGTTTATTACATGATTGTTGGTGGCTAAAACCACTCACGTAATTAGCTAAATTAGTTGTAGAAAAATCCTAAAATATAGGATTTGTCTCTCCTATATAACAATATGTATTATTTCATGAATCATGCATGAATATAGAGAAGAATTTACAGTGTGTTTATTATGAAATCTAATCTCACCAAATCGAATGTGGGAGAAAATCAAAATGATGTGAAAACATAATTAGATGGGGAAGAGGCTTGTGAGGTAAATGTGTAAGAACAAATTATTGTGTTGTCATGATAGATGATGGGAATGGAGGAGATGATAATAAGAATGGTGCCTGAACGAGTGATGAGGGAGGAAATAAGGTGCATGTGGAAGAATTCTAAAAAGTGTTGAAGCAATGAGATTGAGCGTAGGTGACTTGCAAAGAAGATATGGAAGAACAAGTGGATACAAATTATGGGGCATAAATGCAAGAGGAGTGTGAATGAATGTAATAGATGGTATATGATGTAATGGAGGTGCAAGCGGTAAAAATAGTGCCAAAATGAGTGATGATGAAGGAATTGAGATGCATGTGGAAGAGGTTTGTAAGATAGGTGAAGTGATGAGTGGAACCATATGTGATGAAGAGCGTAATGTAGGTGTGGTAATGGGTTGTGTGATAAGTGGAGTGTATATGATCAAACCAAGTGATGAATTAGAGGACTTGGTGGGACATATAGAATCATATGACAATATAGACGATGGAAATATGGAGAAATCTAAAAGGATGAGGATGAGACCATGTCCAAAGTGGAAGAACATGATGGTGGAGATTGAGAAGGGGATGACATAGGTGAGGAGACACTAGGTGTGCATGGTGATTGATAGATAGTGGAAAATGATGATTCGTATGATGGAGCCATGACACATTGGGAAGAAGTGGGAATATTAGTATTATGGGAAGTGATTAGATGGGTGTTAGTTGGTGAAGTTAAAGAAAATGGAGGCTTAACAACAATTTTCCCCTTGTCAAGAAGGTCTTGAATGAGGTTTTTAAGTTGGGGACATGAGTCAGTGGAATCACCGTTAGTACGATGATAGGCACATGTTTAACGGGAGGCATGCCACAATGGAAATGGTGGCATGGGAGGGAGAGTGATGATATGGGTGTCAAGAAACTTGTGGAGAATAGAAGAAAGTGACACAGTCAAAGGGGTGAATTTGTGAGTGGGTTGAATGAAGTAATAAGCTCTAGTAGAATGTGATGAATGTAAAGTTGTGAGTGTATAAGGTGATGAAATGTGAGGAGGATCTTGTTGGAGGATGTAATGAAATTACTTGTATAAATCTTAATATCAATAGCAATAGAACACCAATAACACAAGATTGTATATAAATGATCACAATATGCAAGTAGAATAGTTGAGTTACTTCGCGGGCAACCTCCAAGCCATACAATAAGACTCAAATTCTCAATATGATGATTAACTACTCCTTATTACCACCTATATATACCAATCCTATGTTTTTTCCAACACCAAGGCCAACCTACTAAACATATGAAAGCATAAATGAATAACATATAACAAGAAGAGAGATTATGTAAGCCACAAGTCAGCACTACATATCTAATATAAGCTATATGAATAAGGGTGTAACACGCCCCTCCCATTCAAAGAAACATTTTCACCAATGTTGGGAAGCCCTAGATGTTGCTGCACAAATGCTTCATCCTCCCATGATGCATCCTCGATATTCATTTTCTTCCAATTCTTCAAGTACTTGGTAATGACTTTAGTCCTCAATATTTTGGTGCATGTCTGAAGAATACCTTCGTGTTCCAATACGACCCTTCCTTCCTCATCCAAGACAAGAAGCACGATTGGGTGGAAATGTGTTGCCCAACAACTTTCTTCAAACAAGAAACATGGCAGACTAGATATATTTTACTTCTGGAGGGAGCTCCAACTTATATGCCATACTACTAATTTTGTGCATTACTCGGTAAGGACCATAGTATTTAGGAGCAAGACTATTATCCATTTTCTCGTTGTTTTAACAATAACTACTTATATGGTTGTAACCATACAAAAACAAAGTCACCCTCTTCAAAGTGTCACTCACTATGATGTTGATCATCTTATTGCTTCATGTGGTTTTATGCCCTTTATAAATTCTCTCTAAGTACCTCGTGCTCATGTTGAATGTGATCTTTGATTTCTCTCACCTTTGGTTTGACCTTCAAGCTAGAGATGAGTGATGGAGGATGGTACCCATAAAGTGTCAGAAATGGAGACATTTTAAAGGATGTATGAAATGAAGTATTATACCACCATTATGTAAGTGGAAACCATTACACCCAATGTTCTTGTTTATCTGAAGTAAAAAATTGAAGATATCCCTCCAAACATTTATTTTCCACCTCAATTGATGAGTGTCGTTAATACTCATACTTTAATTATATTATATATGTCAATCCAGGGGTGGTGACCGTGGTTGTTTTGAAAAGGGAACAATAGGAATTCTTCTCAATAGGTACTTAGTAACGGAATTGACTAAATAATAATTAACTGCAATTATAAAATGAAATGCATTGAAAGCAAAGAGTATTAAAGACATAATCTTAAAGGTATGAAAAATAATTCAATGTTGGAATCTTAAATAGATGTGTTATAACAAAAAGGAAATAACAATAAAATATCCCTTCTCGTTGGGGAGGAGTGGCCCTTTTTCATTCCCTTCAATCAAGTTTACGTCCAAATCTACATAGCAAAGTTTACCCCTGAATCCGTGATTTTATTGAATTGAAAGAACTGCCTTATAAAATCATAAACTAACTAAACTGAACTTGATTCTTAATACATTAGCTCTCTTATACAAGAGGATTCCTAGTTATTTTAGGAGAGAAATAGTTTATTTGTAATTACTATCATCTACTTAATTGGATGTTGGCTAACACAATGATTATTAGTTGTAAGGATTACAGCTATGGAATGAGTCTTTTATGCAATGCTTGTAACTATTGAGGAGGTCCAAAACTGTCTCCTTTGAAGGATTCAATCAGCGCTGGAAGATATTTTATATCTCAAATTGATTCCAGATAATCATGGCAATCATAACTCTATAAGTGTTTGTCTTCATCTCGTTTCGAAGAATTGAAGTTAAACTAGCGATAATTGGACTTCATAATCTTCATGAAGGTAGGTTGAGACAATGGGCACACATTTCATGTTCATGTCATTGTGTTGCCAGTTGTATCAACTTATAGTTCAACCATCCGAGTTACTCATCTCCTCTAGCGCAAGTTCCTTATTTCAAGGAAGTCTAAATTAATGATTTGGATGAGTCCTGCGCTAATGTAAAGGTGATTTTTGGGCTATAAAGTGAGTCATGCGCTAGTACACCAATGATTCCTACGCCTGTTTGTAATTAACTCCTATGATGACTTAACACATGATTTTCCAAATAGATTGTTAATACCCATAAAAGAGTTCATTTAGCCATATTTGAAGAAACATTAACAAGATAAAGATAACAAGAATATGCACAACATTTCCTTCCAAAATATAACAAAGTATTAATTATAAACTACCAATATCATACATCATGTAAAATGATACTAAGGTAATACATGGTTTCACATAGGTTTACACATGAAACAATAGGGGTTCAACACTCCCCCATAATTAAAATTTAGCAGCACTTCCTATTACTTGTTCAATTGTTCCACTATCCTTGAACAATTATATTCATTGGAAAAAAATCAGGTTTCATTCAATCCAAGAGTACATAACCCAAAGTAATCAATATCATATATCCTTTAAGTATTATAACTACCTTCTAGTTGATCATCTGTAGAATCCCACCATGGCACTGGTGCAATCACCAAGGGAGGTTCATACCGCATCCCAATCCACTTCTTTTGTATCTCAAAAATGATTTTACAGAGTGTAGTGCCCACTTCCCTTTGACACTTTTAGATACCGATCTTGATCATCGTGATCTTATTATGGACACTATTATGTTTTGTTTTAGTATGATGGTTAGATGTTAGATTAGGGATTATTGTTGATCTAAATTCAGTTATTATGCATGATGATTACTAGAGACATTTTTTTATATGTAGATGATGATATACTTGCTTGACATGGACATATTATAGATGTTGATTTGGACATGTGACATTGGATATTGTGAGTAGACCTAGTATGGAAGATTATTGATGATGATATAGTTGATTAATTAATTGAAAATGATAATGTTGTTGTGATTCATATGTTTATATGATCTTGAGATGTTGTTATATCATTTTGGATGTTCTGATATGGCCACGAGGCCGAAGGAGGTATTTACGTTTTGCAGGTTAAAATATCACAACAATGTTGGGGGCTGAGAGACTAACCATATTGGAATTCTAGGTGAATTCAACAAGGTCACCATGGCAACTGTTGTGTGTGTGTTGTGCTATGTTAGGGATTCCCATGGGGGGGATTTCCATTATATGTGACCATGGGTTTGTGTAATTTATTAATGTGGTTTCTTTATTAATGTTTGCATGTGTTTATTTTGTGATGTGTTACCCTTTTCATTAGTTATTATTATGTTGTGTTAATGTTGTGGATAATCATGTGTTAAAATAAATAAATCAATATGTCATAAGAATGTAATTAATGAAGTTGTTTCCCTTAAATGTAATGTTGTAAGAGTGTGTAAGAATGTGTAAGGGATATGTAAGAGAATGTAAGATAGATTTTGGAGTGTGAAACACTTCATCCTCTTGAGAATTCGAATTTTTCCTTGGAGGCTATATTTGGAGGCTTGTGGGACAAGTTAAACTTGTCCCACACCTCTTAAAATTATTCACCAACCATACCTATGGTTTGGAGGTTAAATTTAGACCTTTTTAATGCATTTTGAAATGACTAATTGTAAGTTTTAATTGCACTTCTCTTACATGTTTTAAATTCAGTCCTTTTGGAGTATGGGTCATTTTGGAGTGTGTAAGTTATATTGTCATTTTATTTATTATGTTTAGGTGAATGATGTTGACTTTGATCTTGGGGTTGAGGAAGAATGATGTGGCATCCCACATGGATCCACATCATCCTCTTCTCTTCCCTCTCCTTTAAAATTCGAACTCCTTGCTTGTTTGATGGTTGTTGAAACTTTTCTTATTCCTCTTGGGGTGAATTTTCCTTGTTGTTTTGGAGCCTTGCTTGTGAAAGGAGTTTGGAGTCATTTGCATGTTGGTGTGTTACTGATTTTGGACTGCATTTTGGCATTGGGAAGCTTGTTGATCTTGGAACAAACTCCATTATGGAGAGGTAGGAACTTGAGCCTTTTAAAATTCTTTCTTTCTCTTGCATGCATGTATGAAATGGTGAATGTTGTTATGTGTGTGTTGGCTGGTTGGGTAGACTGCTTAGGACATGGTGTAGGAGAAGGCTATGGGGATTTCAAATGGGGGGCATAAGGGAATGCCAATGGCATTAGTTTTTGAAAAGTTAATATCATAATTGCATAAAGAAAATTCAAATCTTACTCTTTATTCTTGCTCAATACATATCCATTTAAATAGGAGATGTTGTTCCTATATTTAAGGAGATATAATCTCCATAAATATCTCCACACATAACTCCTAAAACAACTCCATGCTATTATACGTGAGATTTTGTTTTCTCACAAAACTAATATTGTTAATGATTTGTTTACTCAACAACTCATAACAATATTTACTCACCCACTCATAATTACATTTACAATAATGTAATTAATTATTACAACACATATTATATTATCCTAGATAATATAATCACTTACATAATATTCTATGTTCACACTACAACATAGATATTCCTAACATTCGCCCCCTTAGTGTGAACATGGGGTAAGAGCTCCTGGAAACATCAACCTTGTCGGAGTATTCATTGCTACTGGATCTTGCTATCTGGATCTTGCTGCTAATGATCATCCTTGTCGTATGAACATCTTCATCGACTGATCACCTTCCACCGAAGTACCTTCCACCGAAGTATGGCAGTCAGAGGACCGTACGACAGTCAGAGGACCGTACGTAGATGATTTTCCCCTGTAAGCTGAGTCATGCAGTTTGCTTCTTCCACACCAAATAGACACTCAGGAACTGTTGTTAGTCTATGTGAACACATTAAAATCAAAACATGAAACTAGTTTCACCCCCTTGTGTATAAACACACCACATAACTGAAATAAAATATCACCACATCTGTCTGCGACCCCATCGTTGGTGAATGACGAGAGGACGCTGATTTTCCTCCTTCCTCCATTGCCTCCTTCCTCCAACAAGAAAAGAGTCTACCATAGGAAATCCTCATCACTAGGACATGAAAGTTCTTCATCAGTTGAGTAGACTTCCCAATCAGTTTCTACTTCAAAGAAGGGCTTTCGATCTATCTTGTCATCAAGAAGATCCCGAGCTCTCTTTTACGAATTCAAGTATTACATGCCCAATCTCATTACAATAAAAGCATTTTATTTTTCCATGTGAAGGAACCTTCTTTGGTTTATGTTTTTCCTTCTTAGATGAGGAGCTCGGTTTGTTTCCTACATATAGTACTTCTTCATGTTCTTCATGATTGCTTTGTTCTAACAATGTAGAAATCACTCCTTCTAGACTAATAGTAATTTTACTCAAAGTAAATACAATATTTGAGTAACTCTTAGGCATGCTATTAAGAAGAATAGCTTTAGCATCATCATCTTTTACATGTTCTTTAATTCCAGCTAGTTGATTTAGCAAAGAACGAAACTTACTTATATGATCTGCCATTTTTGAGTTCTCTTCCATTTTCAACCCGTACAAGCGTTGCTTCAGTGTAGTCTTTGCCATTTCAGCTTCAGAACCAAACAATTTGTTAAGAGACTCCCAAATTTCTTTTGCATATTTTGTGAAATCCACATGATGTAGATAGGCTTTTGATAAGCCCAGACCAATGGTACCCAATGCTCTCTGATCTTTTGCATTCCACTTTGCCAATTCATTTCCTCCAGTGGGTGGAGTTGAATTAGACTTCACCACATCCCATAGATCCTTTTCTATTAAATTTAATTGCATCTTTTAACCTCCAAGCAAGTCAAGAACTTGTATTAACAATTCAACATTATTGAAAATTGGAGAAAACTTTCAGTAGAAGAATTGATGTGCTTAATTTGATAGCTGCATAGTAAAATCCGTATTTCTTCCAAACTACGTTCTGGGTTCTTCTGAAATTTCTTCTGTAGTTTCTTGACCAGCACGTGATTCTGCACACAAAATTATAGAAAAACCCACATCTGGAAACGAAAAATATAATATATTCTTTGAGACGGATCTGATCATGAAAGCACTGAAATTTCTTGCATCAAACCTGCTCTGTTACCAAATGAAAAGTTAATATCATAATTGCATAAAGAAAATTCGAAATCTTACTCTTTATTCTTGCTCAATACATATCCATTTAAATAGGAGATGTTGTTCCTATATTTAAGGAGATATAATCTCCATAAATATCTCCACACATAACTCCTAAAACAACTCCATGCTATTATACGTGAGATTTTGTTTTCTCACAAAACTAATATTGTTAATGATTTGTTTACTCAACAACTCATAACAATATTTACTCACCCACTCATAATTACATTTACAATAATGTAATTAATTATTACAACACATATTATATTATCCTAGATAATATAATTACTTACATAATATTCTATGTTCACACTACAACATAGATATTCCTAACATTTTATTATGGAGGAGTTTGGGATTGGGATCCACATGGAAAAGAAATAGCTTGCATTTATTACTCTTGGGGGCATAAGGGAGAAACTTTGGGGGCATAAGGAGGAATTTGGGGGCATAAGGATATGTGAGATGGTTTATTTTGTGGGTTGTATTGGTGGATTCCCATTTCCCATTGGGAGGCATAAGTAGTTCCCCATATATCCTTGCTCTTGTTGGCTTGCTTTATGAAGCCTCAATTTTGTTTGCACTTGTTTAATGTAGTTGTGAACTACATTCTTCTTGAAATGTGTTTTGAATGTGAAAATGTTGCATGTTTGTTGTGGAAGCCGTTATTGCCATGTGTTGTATTGCATCTCTTATTTCAATATGGTTAGGGCTCAAGGGCCAATGAGGAAGGATGGCTTCCCCCTTCTCATTGGATATCTTGGTTGGGTGGAGAGCGTTGCCTTTCCCCTTCCTTGTTGTGATCAAGATGAAAAGATGAAGAAACTAGCATGTTGTTGTTTTGGAGCAAGAGGAATATACAGTTTTGACAGTCCCTTCTTGTGAGCAAGTTTATTGTAATCCTTCCCACTTTGAAGTGGATGAGTTGTATAAATATTTGTAATGAAAAGGCTTTTATGTTGGTAATGCAAGATTGAAAATTGGAATGTCAAATTTAGAGGAGTTTTATATGGACTATTAAAGGTTTGTGTGAATTTGATGAAATTTAATAGACTTGCATGGAATTGAACTCCCACTCTTGGAGGATGGAAAAATGTTTAAGAACCTTTAATGTTTGATCTATGTTTTATTTTCTATGTCTGGCAATCAAAGTTTAACAAGAAATGAGCAGTTCAAACTTGCACCAAGTAATAAGAAATGAAACATTAAAATTTATATGTAGCAAGTCCTAAGGAACTCATTTTGACAATAAAATTTAAGAAAGATCCTTGAGAACCTTGTAAAAATTAAAATTGAACTTGCATAGTCAATCTGCTGCCCAATGATAAAAAATATATATTATTTCAATTGCAACTCTTATAAACTAATTGGATCTTGGAACCCTTCTTAAATCCATCCAAGAATAAGTCTCCATGTCTGATTGACATGTTGAGAAAGTAAGAAATCAAATTTGAACAAAAAAATTATAAGTTAGAAATTTGCCAGTTTGCTTTGCAAAACTCTACAGATTGGTTTCTCAAAATTGACCTCTCAAACTTCATCAAATTCTAAAATTGATGACTCTTGTGTAAAGAGGGCTTTGAGAGCTTTCCGAAAAGTCCAAGTTTTCCCAAATCTGAGCTTCCTATCAAAAGTTATGGCCATTTGAAGTTTTACTTCAAATTGGCATTCAAAAAAATAAAAAATAATAATAATAAAATAAATCTAACTGTTAAAAATTTAATTTTTAACTTTGGAAAAATTTCCACAAAAATTTCGTGGCCCCCGCCATCCCGCATCCAATCGGGACCTGCCACGTGGCACCTTGGAGGGGTGGACTAAATTTAAACTTATCTTTTTGAAAATTTTACCTTGGGAAAATTTTCCTCTCGCATCCCCGCCGGCCTACAGCCAATCACATGCTGACACGTGGCACGGTGGAGGGTGGACCCTCTTTGAACCTAAACTTTTTAAGATTCTGAACCTTGGAAAAATTTCCAAATTTTTCCCACATCCCCGCTAACCCGCAACTAATCCCATGCTTTGACATGTGGCTCGATGAATGTGCGGGAGAATTTTAAAAATTAACTTTTAATTCTTCTTTTGGCAAAATTTTCCTTTTGACCCCGCAACCCCGCCTTGCTTAGAAAATCTCTTTTCGTGGATGCGCGGGCCACGCAACCTTTCGGGCTTGAAACCTTTTTGGCTCAATCCCTTAGATTTCTCCACCACCCCATCGCCTACACCCAATCATGGGTTGACACGTGGTGCCACCCGGCTTTGCCGGGAATGTAGAGAAATGTTTCCCTTTGAAGTTTGGGATTTTGACTCGAGCAAAAATCCAAACTTTTCCCCACCACCTTTTTCCCGCGTCGAATCAAGTGATGACACATGTCCACCGAGGACCTACGGAGGCGTAGGAGAAACATGGATTTTGTGCCCGCGCAATGGGAAAATTTCCTTGAGCTGCCCCGCGACCCGCCAACCCGCCAAAAGGCCTTCCTCTCCTCTTGACACGTGTCCCCCTAGGGGAAAGTTTGACCTAAAAACTCCGCCCGGCCATATCTTGAGAAATATAAGGAGTTAGGAGGACTTCTTTATATCACCGGAAAGGTGAGAAAATTTCCTATCCAATGGGAATGGTTTAGGAAAATTTTGGAAGCATTAAGTATGAGAAAAATCTTGTTGAAACTCTGAGGCTACTCTTGAGAGCAGAGGCATGGGGTAAACTACTCCTTGAACCTAACTAAAACATATAACCCTAAAATTTGAACCTTGTGAACTTGTTATTAGTTAATGAAGGGAACATATGTTGTAGTACATTGGTCTTGTTCAGAACCTATTAGTGAAAACTGATGTCTTGTAACCTAGTTGTAGACACTTCAAATAAAAAAATTATTCTATAATTTTTCTAGCTAACCCTAGGTTATTTCTTGGGTCCCAAGTGGTTCTTTAAACGGGCACTACACAGAGGCCCTTTTAAGTGACTAGTGGAGGTTGGTAGGTGAAATTACCTCCTTTTTCTTATAATGTTTTGCAAGAAGTTGATATCTTACTTGACATGAAAGGAATTTTATATTGAATATTGGAATTACCTGATCCCTAAAATTTCTAACACAATTTTTAAGAATATCTTTGTACCTATCCACCAAATGTAGATAGTACACTTGAGACTCAAATTTGTTGAAGAACCGAATGGGGGCTGAAAGATCATGCCTCATAAAGAGGCCTATATTAGAGGTTATTTGAACAAATGTTGCCCTTTATTCCCTCCATTCTGACTGGTTCCTGAGAGTAGAAATAAATGCTCATAGTTGTACTTCTCCCACATAGAAATTTATGGGGATCTCAATTTTCTCAAGAAGAAGAAATTTGTGAACATAAAATTCACAAAGTAAATTCTTTTCAACATCACTTCCTGATGTATATGCACCAAAAAATTTCTGTCATTTTCAAACTCAATATCCCGCGTAAATCTTGGCTTTAGAGATCTACCATTTTAGAAATTTTTCTTTCAAAAATAATGCATAAAAATTGGAAGGGGCCTACATGAAAGAACTTGATCATATAATTGAGAAACAGTAACAACATTCTCCTTAAGTAGTTTATTTTCTTCCTTCAAAGCCTTATTCTCATCAACAACTTCCCTGAGCATATAAAATTCTTCCATCCATTTAACCATTCCCTTCAGGATAATAATTTGGGGAAAATAAAGTTTGTCTGAGTGGTTTTCTCTTTAGTAGCTACATGCTCTGTTTCCTGCCTATTTTCTTGTACAACTACAAGGGATGCATTCAACTCATCTATTTTTTCTTGAAGGGAGTTAATTTTTATTCTCTTTCTTTCAAGGCATTCTAGGGTTAAAGAGTTTCCTCCTCTTTCCACTCTACATTATGTTGTAATTGTTAGATCTACTAATTTTTATCAACCTCTAACTATGAGAAACTAGTCTCTTTGGCCTCAAGAAGTAGTTGGAGGTGTATAATTCTTTCTTGATCTATTTATAGCTCAAACTAAATTTTAGATAGGAAAATATTTGATGTAAAATTATGTCAGGGTCAAGGGAGAACTAGGTTCTCCTATCACCATAGGTGCCTTACCTTTATCTGCAATAGTGGTTGGAGTGTGCTCAAATTTTTCTCATCAATAGGGATAGAGGGTGACAGAGAGGGTGAGGAGACATAGGTGATGTTTTGAGTAACATCTACATAATGGCCATTGCTTATTGTTCTTCCTGAGAAGGAATAGTTTCAGTTGGTGTTTCATTAAGAGCTTGATCATGCCTAGAGGTCCTAGTGCATTTTTAGGTCTTTTTGAAGTAGAGGGATTTTTCTCTAGGACCAAACCAGACTCTAGGGCACACTTCTTTTAGAATTTTAACCATTTCTTAGGGTCATGCCTCTTTTTAACAAACTGATGTTTGCAAATCAAATGAATTAGGCCTTGAAATTTTAGGTAGGAGGCCCCCAACGGTATTTTTCAAATTGGCGAATCAACAAATTCATAAAGAAACTAAAGAAAATTTATTTTATACTTGGGTTTTGTTTGGCCATGGCAAAGGTGTATTAAGATTCTCAACACAAGGCCCAAAATAATCTCATACGCCCTTTGTAGTTGAAATATTCAATTACCCATTTAACAACTCCTGCCTGGTTGTGGAAGATTATTTATTTTTATACCTTTTGCTTTCCCCTTGTTGTCTACCACCAATTGCAATTTTTCCTTTTACCAATTTAAAATATTTTAATAAGCTCACCATATAATTTCCTATCACCGACTTATTTTCCTTCTTCAGGTATACTAGAAAGCTGACTAATTACAGTGGGGGTAAATGGAATTTTCTTACCTTGCACAATGGAATATCCTTCCCCTATGTTCTTAGAAAAATCTTCTGTCATTTTAATGTTGAATTCCTCATAATATTACACATACCTTATTAAATTTTCTTGTCACGTCATTGATCATCATCTTCATGTTGATTTGATCCTCCATAACACCCCATCCTTCGCTTATTGCTCACATGATTCAGAGTAGTAGACGCCATTTATGGTTTTTAGCACACCGAATTTATTATATATATCTTTTTTTCTTTTTTTTTTAAAAGCAATGGCCTCCATTGTTGGTTTTCAGCCAATGCTTTAGAGGATGATGACCACCATTTCTAGTTTTCATTCATCTCCTCTTTATTCCTTGTGATAATTATCTCAATTCTGAGTTATGTTGGACAAAGAGACTTTGTCCAAACACTTTAGAGCTAAATATTCTTGAAGTTCATTCTGAAACTCTTCTTTGGATGTTGGTTTATGGTATAGCCTCAACCTATGCCCATTAACCAACATTACCTTCTTCTCTCCATCAATTGGAATCAGTTAGATAGTCCCATTATCGAATACTCATTCAATCTGATATGGGCCCATCCATCTTGTCTGCAACTTCCCTTTGAAATCCTTGTACTTTGAATCAAATAACAGATTCCAATCCCCTTATTGGAATTTCCTTGGTTTTATGTGTTTTTCATGCCATATTTTCCTTTCTATTGGATGATTTCAGTTTGATGCAATTCCTAGAGTCTAATTTCATCCAACTCATTTAGTTGCATGATCTTTTCCTATTGTGCCTCTGATAATTCAATCCCCACATCAAAAGTTGTTCTCAAGGTTTAAATATCAAATTCTATAAAGAGAATGGGATTCTTCCCATAGACCAATTCATAGGGAGTAAACTGTATGGTTATTTTCCAAGTAGTGTTGTACGCCCATACTGCTTGAGGTAGTTTTTCAAACCAATTCTTTCTTGATATATCCACTATTTTGGTTAGGATATTCTTGATTTCTCTGTTAGTAACCTCCACTTGACCGTTGGACTATGGGTGGTATGGTGATGTCTTTTTGTGTTTTAGCTGGTATGTTTCCACAAAGGAACTGATTACGCCCAACATGAATTGTGGTCCCTAATCTAAACAATGGATCTTGGTGCTCCAAATCTCTGAAAGATATGCTCATATAAGAAATATGTAACCTTTTCATCTCTTGCATATTGTAGTGCCTGCACTTCATCCCATTTGGTGACATAATCAGTACAAACTAGGATGTACTCCTTCCCTTGAGAGGTTGGGTTAATTGGTCTAATGAAATTCAATCCCCACTTCTTAAATGGTTTCAAGACAACTTGCAGTTGGAGTGGCATTTCAGATGTAAATGTTTATTTCCCCATCCTTTGGCATTGATCACATATCCATACATACTTTTTAACATCCTTAAACAAGGAAGGCTAATAGTAATCAGCTCCTAGGAATTTGTGAATGTTCCTTTAAACTGAATAATTCCCTCCTGATGGCTCATCATGACATGCTCTAAGTATGTCAAATACTTCATCCTCAGCTACACACCTATGTAAAACATGGTCAAGTCCACATTTGAAAAGAATTCCATTTAACCATGTATACATCACACTCTATTTAATTAATTGTTTTCTTTTCTTTTGTGTGAGAAAGGTTGGGAAATTCTTGTAGCCAAGTAATTAGCCATCTCTTCGTACCAAGGAGATGTAATAGAAATTTCCAATAGATGCTCATCTGGAAACTAATCATTGACCTACTCTTCTCATCCGAAGTAATAAGTCTTGAAAGAAAATCAGCCACCATGTCAAAATTACCTGGTTTATCAATGATTTTAATGTTAAATTTTTGTAGTAACAATCTTTCCATGCACTAAAGGTTTGTTCATTAGATATTTCATAGTAGAGTGGTCAGTGTGAACAATAACTTCATAGCCTATAATATAATGGAAAAAAATTGATTGCATATACAACTACAAGAAATTACTTCTCTATTGTGGTGTAATTCCTTTCAACAGGGGAGAGGTTTTTACTGATATAGTAAATAACATGCATAAATTCTCCCTCCTCTTGTTGTCCAAGAATAACACCTACTGCTTCATTGAGGCATTTGTTTGTATATGGAAGGGAATCTTCCAATTCGGGCCTCTCAACACTGGTGTGCTTATTAATTTACCTTTGATAGCATCAAAATCTTATTGGCATGCTTTTGTCCATTCAAATTCAGAATCTTTAGTTAGGAGAGAAAATAATGGAGAAGCTATCTTGCTAAAATCTAAGATAAACCTTTGATAGTAACTAGCATGGCCAAGAAATCTTCTTACCTCTATTTGGTTTGTGGGAGATGGGAGTGTTACAATGATACTGACCTTTTCTAGGTCTACCTTAATTCCCTCAGTTTGAAACATGATGGCCTAAGAATATCCCTTATTCCATCATAAATAAGCATTTTTCATGGTTTAAGGATAATTGATGTTTTTCACACCGAGAAAGGACTTTGTTTAGATTGTCAACTACCTCTTGGAATGTTGCTCCATAAACTGTGAAATCATCCATGTAAATATCTACACAGTCATGGGTGAGATTAGAAAAGATTACCAACATGGCCCTTTGAAAAGTAGCAGGAGCATTACATAAACCAAAAGGTAACACCTTGTAAGAAAATGTTCCCCATGGGTAGGTGAAAGTTTTGTCTTGATCCTCAGGTGCCACTATTATTTGATTGTACCCACTGAACCCATCAAGGAATGAAAAGTATCTTTTTCTAGATAGATTGTCTAAGACTTGATCAATAAAAGGTAATGGAAAATAATCCCTATGAGTTGCCTTATTTAATTCCCTATAATCCACACAAACTCTTCATTTCCCATTCTTTTTAGGAACTATGAATAATGGAGAAACCCACTAACTATCTAAGATTGGATAAATGAATCCTACCTTTAGAAGTTTTTCAATCTCAGTTTTCACAATGTCTCTTAAAGCATGGTTTATCCTTCTTTGAGGTTTCTTGACTAGTTTGGAATCAGTGGTGTAGATATGGTGTGTACAAATACCAGGATGAATACCCTTCATGTCACTATATTCCCAAGCAAAAGCTTGGGGATGAGAGCATAAGAGTTTAAATAGGGAATTCTCCTTTTTACTTGTCAGCCAAATATTAACTATTAGTGTCTTCTCTAGAAAAATAGGTAGTTGTTTGGTACTTGGATACAAGGAATCTACAACAGGATACTCTCTCAATAATGCATTCAATAGACACCTATGGGGAAGCAATTTGTGAACAACAGTAATATTTTGGAAAATGGACTCGATCAAATCTATATTTCATGAAAAATTATAGATGATTGGTTTGTCGTTTTCATCTATAAAATCATCTCTTGTTTCAATTAGTTGTAGACAGACTTGAATTAGACATGGCACAGGGACTCGAGCGTTGGACTCAAAATGAATCTAGCATAAGAATCATGCACAAGTCTTATATTGTGTCCAACACAAGGCTCATGGTCACCATATTGAATTTGGTCTGAGTGTTCTTGAATTATGACCATGGCTAGAGAAGAGATGATGTCATCTAAATCATCTGAATTATCCTTACACCATTATTTGTTGTTTGTAGCAAAAGGTTTTGCAGCAAGGTATATTGATAATTTTTTTGAATCTTGACCATTCGTAATCACCATATTCCATGTTTTGCAGTCAATTATGGCAGCAATTATGGCTAACCAAGGGCATCCTAGGATTATGGGGTATCTAATATTTCTATTCTTTGTTTTTATGATCATGAAGTATCCCAAATAGTCACATGATTCAATGGTGATGGTGACACCTTCTATAGTTCCCTTTGGCTTATTTATAGACTGATATATCATTTGTAAAACTATGTATGGTTGACTAACGTTTAGGCAAAGGATATCATGGACAAAGTATCTGCATGGTCATAACATTGATAAGCAGCTCTAGGTCAATTAGGACATTAGGAATCTAGACATATCCTATGCAAATTGTAATAATAGGACTTCCAGGGTCTCCATATTTAGGAGGGGTCATATTCCCTTCTAGAATACTAGCAAGTTTCCCATCAACATGGATGGTTTTAGGTTGATTATTTCTTCTTCCTAGAGTCTTAAAACAAAGCTCTTTGATAGTTTTGTTTAATTCTGGGAATTTCCTTAAGAGCTTGCAACAAGGGAATGCCAATACTCAACTTCCTCAGCCCCTGAATTAACTCTGACTTTGTTTTTTCAAGAACTAAAGTAATTTTTATTGTGAGAGTCTAGATGGGAAGGGAATGTCAATGTTTGGTTGAGGAGTTTCTTCAACAACAGGCCTAGGCTACGTTTCTTCGGTTTTTTGTTTCTTCAGGATTTCTTCTATCATAGGAGATTAAGGTTTTTAGGTAACCTTCCTTAAACACAATAAGATATTCTTACAATCCACATAGTTTACTGTGGGATTCTTATCTAATTCCACAGTGTATGTTGGGTTTCCCTGCCTCAATTTTTTGGGATTTTCTATAGTTTTTTCTAGTATTTGTGGTTGGTCAAGTTGATCAGATGGGGAAACATTTGTAGGTTTAGTCAAAAAGTCTTGTTGACCTTGGTAACTTTTTTGATTATAATATTATTACCTAGATCCTTGAGGTACATTCCACATTGTTGATACTGAGGATTAAACTGTTGAAATAGTGGAATATTTAGATGTGGAGCCTAGGGTTGTTGATAATAACTTGGTGCATTCCACTGTGGGTTCCACTCCTATGGGGCTTATTGAACCCAAGGTTGGGGGTATGGCCATGGTGCATTCCATTGATTTGGGACCCATTGTGATTTTTGGATGTAGGATTGATTTTGGTTGGACTGAAAATTTCCTCCTTGCCTCTGATCCATATAGTTCAGCTCAGCTTCATCTTGTGTGTTTTGTTTTAGATTATTCTTCAAAGAGGAAGCAACCCACATTGATCTGTGGCATGCTTGAGTTTGAAAATAAGACAAATGTTTGTCTTATCTAAGGGGCAGTCCTTAAGTCCATGTTTGTCTCTACATCTTGGGTAGTAGATGAACAAAGGCTTTGTATTCCTATCTTTCTCCCTATCCATAGTTGTATTGAGTTAAACCAAAAGGTATGTTCTCAAATTTGTAATTTCTTCCCTCAATTTGGATATATCACCATCAATCATTTTTCCTTTTTGTCTACAAAGTTTGTGTCGATTTTGGGAGTAATTCCTACAAAGGTCAATGATTTCTATAAATTCTAGTTTTTTCATGTCTCCCTTTCCCATAAGATTGAATGTTACGCCCTTAACCTATTGCTTGTATTAGGATATGAGTAGCCAACTTGTGGCTTACCATATCATTTTATTATATCATTTATACTTTCTCATGCTTAATAGGTCGGCTTGGGTGATGGACATAACATATGAATAGTATATATAGGGGATTGTAGGTAGTAGTTCATTATCATTTGAGCATTTGAGTCTTATTATATGGTTTGGAGGTTGCCCCCTCGAAGTGGCGAAGCTATTATAATTGCATATTGAGATCATTATTCTGAAATATTTTGTTATTTGGTGTTCTATTTCTGCTCATAATCTGAATTATACTAGTAATTTCATTACAAGTGGTATCAGAGCTACGATCTGGGCCAAAATTAGGGCAAAAACCCTAATTTTTTGTTTCCGTAATATATTTCGAACCAGAGAAAATTGGTGGGAGATATTTTTACCAGAGTTGAAAAACATTTCAAGTAAGGTTCCCTAAAAATTTCAAACTTTTTTATTTATTTTGCACAAGTTATTACAAATTTATGGTTTTTCATAAAATCACTCCCTAGGGTGCAAATTGTGGAATTTTTTCAAGTTCTTTACATTTTCGGAAATCTATAAAAAAAATAGTATTAGTATCTTCTTCTTTTTTTTCCTATTTGGCCAAATTTGTATTGAAACCCTAAACCCTAAGGTTTGATATCATGGTGGGGCCTTCCACAAGAGCAAAAAAGAATCCAGTTACTCCGAGTAAAACCCCAGATAAAGATGGGATAGTGATTGAAGAGTTGGATTCAAAAGGGGTAAATACAGATTCCTCAACACTAGGTTTTACTTTAGTTGGTCATAAGGTGAGCCAACTTGAGTATGAGTTACGAAATGTACAATTTGAGATGGCCTCTAAAGGAGACATAGCCCAAATCAATCATCGGTTGGATGATATCATGCAACATGTAAAGGGTAAACAATATGGCCCAAATCCATCCCATATCAACCAAGGAGGATCTTCAATTCAAAATCATGAAAAAAAAAACCATGTTAAATCACTTTTCCAGCCCAATCAGAATCCAACTTATTCATAACCACGGAACATGATGCCGAAAGTGGATATGTGCAAATTTGATGGTAAAGATCCCCTGAATTGGATAAATAAAATGGAGAACTTCTTTGATCTACATCAAACACCATTAGGAAAAAAGGTAACATTGGCATCCCTATATCTTTAACCGCACCAATTCATTTGGTATCGATGGTTATGTGCTCGAGGCGTAAGAATGGTCTTGGTGTCACTTAGACGCTTTTACCGAGGAGTTGCAATTGCACTATAGTTAAAGTGTTTTAGAGAACTATTTTATTCAATTAACAAAGTTACAAAAACTAGATCACAAATATTATGTGCATCAATTCCGTAAACTATCCTTAAGGGTGGAGAATATACCAAGAGAATCAATGACCTATTTCTTAGGGGTCTTAAGGACCACATCGAGCATGAGGTACGTATGTTTAATCCACTCAAGCTTTGTGATTCTATTATCATGGCACGTCGAGTAGAGGAAAAATTCTTTATAGTAGGAGGCCGCTTTTCATTAACACCAAAGACCGTAGTATCTCTTACCCTTCATTTTCTAGGCCAATTAGACTCGACTCCTCAACAAATGAAAGTAAAGAGAGCAAAAGGATTATGTTTTAACCGTGATAGAAAATATGGACCGAGACAAAAATGTGCTGACAAGAAGTTGTTCTATATTGAAGGAGGTAATGAGGATGATGAAGATGTTGAAATTATAGGAGAGGTTGAGGAACCAGTAGAAGAGGTAGTAGAGGATCACCAACCTACAATTTCTTGCCATGCATTTTCAAGTATTAGTACTCCTCAAACACTCATGGTTATTGGCTATCTCAAAAAAATGTACGTGATAGTGTTGATTGACTTGTGGAGTACTCATAACTTCATAAATAGTAAGTTAGCTACCTGCCTCAATTGTTTTATTTACCTAGCTCCAGAAATGCAAATTATGATTACGGATGGTGGGACAATCAAGTGCACAGGAAAGTTCCATAGTATCAAGCTTTCCATGGGAGACTACATGTTAGACTCACCTATGTTTGTTATTTCTATGGGAGGGGTAGATATTGTTTGGGGTGGGACCCTTTTGATCACATTCTAGGCTCAAAAAGGCCTGACAACATGTATTTCTATTCAATACCTTTCCAATAAGATTGGTCCAATGGCTCACAACCTTAGGTACTATAGAGATGAATTTCCAAGAATTGTTCATGTGATTTCATTCAGATAGAAGGACAATACAATTGAATGGGATGGTAGCTAAGTATCCACAGATTATTAGCTCTCATCAGATGTAGAAGGTTCTTAGAAAAGGAGTAGATGAATTTATAGCAAAGTTATTTTCCATAGAAGTAAAAATATAGAGTCTTCAATGCCACCCGATCTTCGAAGATTGTTGATGCTCACTCATCCGTGTTTTGATGTAATTGCAAAGGGACTACCACCAATTAGGGATCATGATCATGCCATTTAGTTTATTCAAGGGAGCCAAACACCTAACATCAGACCATACAGATACCCATATTCCCACAAAAGTGAGATTGAGAAAATGGTTCAAGAAATGTTGAAGGCGGGTATCATCAGGCCTAGTCAGAGTGCATATTCTTTACCAGTGGTCATGGTATGTAAGAAGGATGAAACATGGAGGATGTGTCCAGATTACGAGAACTCAACAAGTACACCATCAAATATAAGTTTCTTATTCCAGTAATTGATGATTTACTTGATGAATTGCATGGTGCTATTTATTTCACAAAATTAGATCTTCGTTCGAGGTACCATCAAATTAGAATAAAAGAGGAAGATGTTCATAAAACGGCTTTCAGGACTCATGAGGGCCATTATGAGTTTTTGATAATGCCTTTTGGTCCTACAAATGCACCTTCAACCTTTCAAACTTGATGAACACTGTTTTAAGGCCATTTTAAAGGAAATTTGTATTAGTTTTCTTTGATGACATATTGATTTACAGTAAGACATAGGAAGAACACTTACAACATGTAAATAAAGTGTTGGAAGTTTTGGAGAAACATACTCTCTATGAAAATCCATCTAAATTTTCTTTTGGTGTACAAGAGGTAGAGTACTTGGGTCACATTGTATCCCATGAAGGCGTCAAAGCTGATCCTCAAAAGATCAAAGCTATGGTGGAATGGCCAAGGCCCAAAACTCTTCGTGGGTTCCTAGAACTAACATGGTACTATAGAAGATTTGTTCGGGGATATGGTAGAATAGCAACCCCACTCACTACATTGCTAAAGAAGTATGCCTTCCATTGAATAGACTTAACCACTAAATCCTTTGAGCGGTGAAGGAAGCCTTGTGCAAAGACCCCGCTTTGGTGACTCCCAACTTCTCAAAAACCTTCATTGTTGAATGTGACGCTTCAAGATTAGGATTGGGAGCAATTATAATGCAAGAAGGAAGACCAATTGCATTTAAGAGTCACCAATGTAAAGGAAAAGATCTGCTCAAACTTGTTTATGAGAAAGAAATGATGGCTATTCTTCATGTGGTCAAGAAATAAAGGCCCTATCTCATGGGTAGACACTTCAAGGTAAAAACTGATCATGATAGTCTCAAATATTTTTTTAGAGCAAAGGTTATCATCTGAGGAACAACAAAATTGGGTAACAAAAATTTTGGGTTATGATTTTGAAATCATATCCAAAAAGGGTAAAGAAAATGTAGTAGCTGATGCATTGTCCAAAAGGGATACATCCGGAGATGACTTACTATGTGGAATGTCCATGTTGACGGCCGATTGGGTGGATGAAGCAAGATTGGAATGGGATCAAGACAAGGATACACAATCTCTAATACAGAATATCAAGTAAGGATCTATGACATCTAACAAATTTGAGTGGAAAGGTAATGCCCTATGGTACAAGGACAAGTTATACTTGAGTAAAGATTCTGAGTTGAAGCATAAGATTCTTGCAGAGCTACATGCCTCGCTTGTTGGAGGACACTCTGGGTTTTTGAAGACATATCATAGAATAAAAAGAGAATTCTTTTGGGAAGGACTCAAGGGGATGTACAAAAGTTTGTATTAGAGTGTTTAGTGTGCCAACAGAACAAAGGGGAAACAATTAAGACACCAGGTCTGTTGCAACCCTTACCAATTCCTAGCCAGAGATGGGAGGAGGTCTCCATGGATTTCATCACCGGATTGCCTTGTTCAGAGGGTAAGAATGTTATTTTCGTGATTATGGATAGGCTCACAAAATATGCCCATTTTTTTCCCTTATCACATCCATTTGCAGCTAGTAATCACAAGCTATTTTTTTGGAGACAATTCAAAGGCTACATAGAACCCCAAAGATAATTGTAAGTGACCGTGATCCTATTTTTACAAGTAATTTTTGGACAGAATTATTTTCATGTTTGGGTACTCAGCTAGCTCACAATTCATCTTATCATCCTCAAACTGATGGGCAAACGAAAGTGGTCAACAAATTCTTAGAGGGGTATCTACGTTGTTTTGTATCAGATAAGCAGGAAAGATGGATTAAATGGCTACCACTTGCAGAATGGTGGTATAACACATCTTTTCATACCTCTTCTCAAATGACCCCATTTTTAGCATTATATGGTTACCATCCACCTTCTATCACTTCCTCCTTGAGGGTGCAAACTAAGGTCAAAGATGTTGAGGAACACATTCAACATCAACAACAGGTTTTGGCTAGTTTGAAGGAGAATTTAGCATTAGCACAAAAAACAGATGAAACAACAAGCAAATCAACATCGTAGTGAAAGACATTTTGAAATTGGTGACTAGGTTTTTGTACATCTCCATCCTTACAAATAGATGTCTCTAAAGCAATAGAAAAAGGACAACAAACTTGCTCCTAAATACTATGGCCCTTATCAGGTTCTACAAAAAATTGGCAGTGTTGCTTATAAACTAGAGTTTCCTCCATCTTCACACATACACCCAGTATTCCATGTTTCATTCCTGAAGAAGGTTATTGGATAGAAATTTGAAGCCCAGACAGAGTTACCAGAACTTGACGAGGAAGGAAGAATCATTTTGGAGCCAAAGAAGATTCTGCAAACACGTACTAAGAGGCTGAGAACCAGAGACATTAAGGAATATCTGATCAAGTGGAAGAATCTGAGCATAGAAGATGCAACCTAGGGAGGATGAAGGTTTTTGCAGCAACATCTAGGATTATTCAACATTGAGGACAATGTTGGTTTGAAGGGGAAGGGCATGCTACGCCCTTAACCTATTGCTTGTATTAGGATATGAGTAGCCGACTTGTGGCTTACCATATCATTTATACTTTCTCATGCTTAATAGGTCAGCTTAGGTGATGGCCATAACATATGAATAGTATATATAGGGGATTATAGGTAGTAGTTCATTATCATTTGAGAATTTGAGTCTTATTATATGGTTTGGAGGTTGCCCCCTCGAAGTGGCAAAGCTATTATAATTGCATATTGAGATCATTATTCGAAATATTGTGTTATTTGGTGTTCCATTTCTACTCATAATATAAATTATACTAGTAATTTCATTACATTAAAGGCTTCTTGTGTGTCCTTGTCCAACCCCTTAAGGAATACATTTTTAAGCGATTAATATCTAGACCAGTACCACACCTCCTGTGAAGGAAGAGGAACCTATCAAGATAATCCTCCACACTCTCATCTTCCTTTTATTTAAATCTAAAAATTTCTTCTTTCCTATCCCGACACCGCAAAGAGTCTTGATATTTGCTTAAGAAAACTTTTTTCCATCTCCTCCCAACTATGGATGGAGTTAGGGGTTAAGCCCATAAACCATCTCATAGTTGTATCTTTTAAAGTGGAGGGAAATAACTTGAGCTTTTGGGAATCAGAAGTGTAATCATATGTTTGGCACAAGACCTTGAATTCAAAAAGGAATTGGTCGGGTCTTCTGAAACTAATCCCCAAAAGGTTGGTAAGATTGAGGGGGATATATTTTCATAAGATCTTGATTGTTAGGATCCAGTTGTATGGGATAGGTAAACATTCTGCCAACTAGAGGGTTTCCATTTTCTACACCATTGGGGTTCTCTACTTCATCAGCCATCCTTCTTTGGTCAACAAGTTGTTCCACAAGATGGTTTTGAGGGGGGTTTTGAAGATTTATCCTAATGAATCTACCTCTACGGTCTCTAGGTCTATACATAAAATCCTATCATACTGAGGATAGTTCCCTAACCATCAGTGCTTAACTTAATTGTTTGTGTTCCACATACTCAAAATCATATAGGATTCTTGTTGTCACTACAAGGTCTTCTTACTTCCTAAGAAAGAGTTATGGAAATAAAATTTCTGAATGGAAACTTACCAGACAACAAGAAAACACTTCTAGCTAGCACTTTTAACCTTTGATAACACCTTGAATTCCCCGACAACAGAGCCAAAAAGTGATAAGTTTCATTGATACTTGTACTCTAATTATATTATATTTGTCAATCCAGGCTGGTGTCCATGGTTTTTTACAACAAAGGGAATAGTAGGAATTGTTCTCAGCATGTACTTAACATTGAAATTGACTAAATAATAACTAACTGCAATTATAAAATGAAATTCATTAAAAGCAAAGAGTATTAAAGACATAATATTAAAGGTACGAAAAACAATTCACTGTTGGAATCTTAAATAGATGTGATATAACAAAAAGGAAATAACAATAAAGTATCCCTTCTATTTGGGGAGGAGTGGCCCTTGTTCCTTCCCTTCAATCAAGTTTAGCATCCAAAGTTACACAACAAAGTTTCCCTAAATCTGTAATTTTATTGAATTGAAAGAACTACCTTTTACAATCATAAACTAATTGAACTCGAACTTGAATCTTAATACATTAGCTCTCTTATACAAGAGGAGTCCTAGTTCTTTTAGGAGAGAACTATTTTATTTGTAATTATTATCATCTACTTAATTGAATGTTGGCTAACATAATGAATACTATTTTTAAGGATTATAGTTATGGAAGGAGTCTTTTATGCAATGATTGTAACTATTCGGAGGTCCAAAATTGTCTCCTTTGAGAAAGTCAATCGGCACTGGAAGATATTTTAGATCTCAAATTGATTCTAGAGAATCATGGTGAACATAACTCCATGAGTGTGTGTATTCATTACATTTCCAAGAACTAGAGTTAAACTAGGGATAATTGGACCTCATAATCTTCATTAAGGTAGGTTGAGACAGTGGCACAAATTTCATGCTCATGTCATATTGTTTCCAATTGTATCAACTTATAGTTTATCCATCTGAGTTACTCATCTCCTCTGCAAAATTATTTATTTCAAGGAAGTCTAAATTAATGATCTGGATGAGTCATGCACTTCATGGAAAGTCTTGCGCTAATTCAAAGGCAATGCCTACGCTAGTACACCAATGATTCATGCCCTAATTTGCAATTAACTCTTGTAATGACTTAACACATGCTTTTCTAAATAGATTGTTAATACCCATAAAAGAGTTCATTTAGCCATATTTGAAGAAACATTAACAAGATAAAGATAACAAGAATATGCACAACATTTCCTTCCAAAATATAACAAAGTATTAATTATAAACGCCAATATCATACATCGTGCAAAATGATACTAAGGTAATACAAGGTTTCACATAGGTTTACACATGACAAAATAGGGGTTCATCATCGAGTTCCCCATTTGATTGAGGATGATAAGATGAACTTTGGGCCAATTGGGTACCCAAACAAGAGAACAAATCAGTCCAAAAATTATTGTAAATATTGGGTCACGATCACTTACTATAATTTTGGGCATGGCATGGAGCTTTTGAACTATGTCCATAAATGAGATGGAAACTATATTAACTGTGAAAGGATGATCCATGGCACAAAAATGAACATACTTGGTAAGTATATCCACTACAACCATGATGATACTTTTCCCTTCTAATTTAGGCAATCATGTGATGAAATCCATCGATACCTCTTCTCATCTCTCGCTACAAATAGAAAAGGATTGGAGGAGACATGGTGTTTTAAAGGTTTCGCCCTTATTACATTGACACACTAAACATTATTCAAAAAAATTGTTTCAACCCCTCCAAAATAAATATTTCTTAACTTTATGATAAGTTTTCAAGAACCCAGAATGGCCACCTAGTGGAGAAGAATGGAGCTCTGAAAGAACATGGTGTTTAAGTGTAGATTTCTTACACAAATATAACCTATCTTTGTACCACAATGTATCCCCCTTCCATATAAATTGTTTAGATATGGTTGGATCTGTCTGGAGATTTTGAATGAGAGTATGGGTTGCTGCATCTTTCTACCATTCTTCCCTTACTTGATCTACCCAATTTGCCTTTAGTATAGAGATGACACATAACAATGCTTCATGTGGACTCATCCCTCCTAGATAGAGCATCAACAACTATATTTTCCTTTCATTTCTTATAAATAATCTCAAAGTCATAACCCAACATCTTAGTGACCCATTTTTGTTGCTCTTCTAAAGATATTTGTTTCTCTAAGAAGTATTTCAAACTATCATGATCAGTTTTTACCTTGAAGTGTCTACCCATCAAGTATGGTCTCCATTATTTGATGTATGTAATCTGCCTTAATTTCCTTATCATATGTGGGATTCAAAAAATTATTTCCTTTTAGTTTCCAACTCTCAAATGTTATGGGATGTCCTTCTTACATGAAAATTACTTTGATCCCATTTCTTGAAGCATCGCATTCAACTATGAAGGTCTTGGAGAAATCTAGGGTTGTTAATACTATAGTGGTGCACATGTCCACCTTTAATTTTTCAAATGCCCTAGAAGCTTCCTCATTCCAATTAAAGGAGTCTTTCTTCAATAATTTTGTGAGTGGTGTTGCAACACTATCATAGTTTTTTACAAATTTGTGATAGTACCCTGTGAGACCTAAGAAACCTTGTAAATGCTCTAAGGTTCTTGGGACTTCCTATTCCACCATGGCTTGGATCTTGTGAGGATCCACCTTAACACCTACATCGATACAATATGGCCCAAGTATTCCACTTCATGTATCCCAAAAGAACACTTCAAAGGTTTGACATATAGTTGATGTTTCTTTTGTGATTCCAATACTGTATTGACATGAAGTAAATATTTCTCCTAGGATTTGTTGTAGATGAGGATATCATCAAAAAATACCAAGACAAACTTCCGTATGAATGGTCTAAATACTGAATTCATCAAACTCTGAAATGTGGATGGTGCATTAGTAAGACCAAAAGGCATCACTAGGAATTCATAATTCCCTTGATGAGTTATGAAGGTTGTCTTATGAATATCTTCTTTCTTTACTCTAATTTGGTGATACCTAGAACACAAATATAGTTTTGTAAAATAAATTGCACCATACAATTGATCTAATAAATCATCAATGACATGAATAGGAAACTAATCTTTGATAGTGTACTTGTTAAGTTCTCTGTATTCTGGACACATGTGTCATCTCCCATCCTTATGGTGCACCATCACCACTGCAATGCGAATAATCACTCTAACTATGAGGAATAATACACATTTTCAACATTTCCCCCACCATCTTTTTGATTTCACTCTTTTTCACATATGGGTATCTATAAGATTTGATGTTGGGGGGTTGGATTCCTATAATTAATTAAATGACATAATCATGATCTCTTTCAGGAGACAATCCTCCAGGATCCTTGAAGACAACTGCATGTTGATCAATAACCTTCTAAATATCAGGATGTAATACCATCTTTGGTGGTTGAACTTCTATGGAGAACACTCATGCTATAAATCCTTCAGCCCCCTTTTAATCATCTTATACATTTTGTGAGAACTAACCACTTTGCGCTTTTTTCTTGTATTCCTTGAAGTTCAAATTGTTTACCCTCGTAATGAAAGTGCGTGAATAATTCCTATAAATTTAGCTCTACGGTGCCTAAAGTTGTGAGCCACTGAACATCTAAGGCATTATCATCTCCGCCCATGGGAATACAAAATATCGTAGATTCCAATATGTAGTCACCCATCATATATCTATTTTTATGAAATTTACTCCTAACATTGGACTATGCCACCATCTGTAATCATTACTTGAAATTTAGGTGCTAGGTAGAAGAAAAAATTTAGCCTTGTTGTCAGCTTATGATTGATGAAATTATGTGTGCTCCCTGAATCAATCAATTATTTTTGCTTCTTAAGATAACACACGACCTAAAGGGTTTATGGAGTGCTAATACCTGATAGAGCATGACATGAAATAGTGGGCTCGGGATCTTCAGATTCTTCCTTTAGTTTTTCTACTTCCTCACTTGATGTTTCCTCATATTCTTCCTCATCACTAGTCCCTTCAATGTAAAACATTTTTTTCTCAACACATTTATGACTTGGTCCATATTTTTTGTCATAGTTAAAACATAACCCTTTTTCTCTTTTTTATTCAATTTTTTGAGGTTTTAGTCGAACTAGCCAAGGGTATGATGGAGGCAAGGTGCTATATTTTATGTTAGTGAAGGTATGCCTTCTTTGAAATAAAATTTTCCTCTACCCTACGCACCATGATAATAGAATCAAAAACCTTGAGTGGATTAAACATGCACACCTCATGCTCAATGTGGTCCTTAAGACCCCCAATAAATAGTTCATTCAAATACTCTTCTGTAATATCCTCCACACACAAGGAAAGATTTTGGAATCGATGAACATACTCCTTTACTGAACATGTTTTTCGTAACTTTGCTAATTGGTTGAAGTAATTATCTAACACAATAAAAATATAGTGTAATTGAAGATCTTCAGTGAAAATTATCCATGTGACACTTAGACCATTCTTCTTCCTTTAAATACACAACCAATGATACCATACGAATTGGTTAGGTTCTAGATACAAGGATATCATGGTCACCTTTTATCCCGATGGGATCTTATGGAGATCAAAGAAATTATCCATTTGGGTAATCCAATTGAGCGGATACTTTCCATAAAATTTACACATTTCCACTTTTGGAATAATGCCATGCCATTGGTGAGGAGATCCACCTGAATGTGTAAATGATCCTCCTTGATTGGAGTGATTTGGACCTATGTGAGTATTGCTAGAGGAACCCATATGACTGGAATTGGGATTTGTTTTGAAAGAGTGAGAAAAAAATCTTGCTTCATTGATTGAAAATCCATCTAAATTTCACCCTTAAGGCTACCTTTCAGATGAAGAAGCTCATTATTGAGGTCATCTTTACTCACCATATTATTGACCCTTTCTTGAAGTTGATGGCTACCTTAGATACTCCCAAACCAAAAGATTATAAATCCATATCTTCCTTATTTGGGGTCATTCCTAGAGTTTTTTTACCTTTCCCTTAGCCTCGAGTTGATCTACCGGTCATGATGTAGGGTTTGGGACACGAGGTAGAAGGAATAGGGTAAAAATTTAGGGTTCATGTTTTTGTAAACTTCTTTGGATGAATAGAGGAAATCATAAAAAAGAAACCCTAGATAATTTTTGGAAAGATTTCTGAAAAATATAAAAAAATTAGAAAATTTCTAAAAATTTCGCCTATGTATTTGATTTATGAAAAACATAAAACTACTATAACTTTTGCAAAACAAGTCCAAAATGTTTGAAATTTGGAGAGGATCTTACTTGACTAATTTCACCACACCAAAAACAATTTTAGAAAAAATTGCTACCAATTTTGAGATATAGCCGAACCTTCACAATTAGGGTTTGATGCAACTCTAGTTGAGATCAGGATCTGATACCACTTGTAATGAAATTACTTGTATAAATTTGAATATCAACAACAATAGAACACCAAAGAACACAAGATTGTAGATAAATTATCGCAATATGCAAGTAGAATAGCTTAGCCACTTCGAGGGGGAAACCTCCAAACCATACAATAAGACTCAAATGCTCAATATGATGATTAACTAATCCTCACTACCACATATATATACCAATCCTATGTTATGGCCAACACCAAGGTCGACCTACTAAACATATGAAAGCATAAATGAATAACATATGACAAGAAGAGAGATTATGTAAGCCACAAGTCAGCACTACATATCCAATATAAGCTATAGGAATAATGGCGTAGTAGATAACATTGTGAACTTGGCATTTTTATGGTGTCATATGTGGGGGAACTTAAACGTGTGACAAGGAAGGAGGAAGACCAAGATGGATATCCTCAAGGCATTGTGCTATGTACATGACCTCGACGAAATAACATAGTAGATGAATTTGTAATGGGTGTGATATGTAGGGGAAAATTTGTTGGAAAAGAGGTCAATGAGTTCATATTGTGGGAGTGGAAACGAGAGGTGGTGGATAAGCGCAAGCTAATGTAAAACAAATTCAGCAAAATACTTGTTATGGGATTGTTGAAGCATGTGAAAGTTAATTAGTGTCTCTTTGGGTGAAACATGGATGAAGAAGTGGGATATGAACGTGTAAATGTTATGTTGTGGGAGGCCTAAATACCAGTCAAGTGTTTGGAAAGTGAGTGAAAGTGGGAAGGTGTGGAGGAGGAGTGTGTCATCATGTTGAATGAGGTGGCATGTATAGCAGAAGAGATGCAAGTGGTGTTGGGGGTCCTTGGTGTCATTAAATTTATCAAATGTAAGAAGTTTTAGATGTAATGGATATGGGTGACATGGTATTATGGAGTGGATAGGCTCATTGAAAAGTGTATGATACATCGATGTGGGTGGAAGTCACCAAAAGTGTTGGGAATCAAGCTTGAAAATGTAAACGATGATGTGTTAGTGGAGTAAGTCAAGCCGTGAATGAACATGGGAGAGAATAGATGCCATGAGTAATTATCATGCAAAAGGTTTTGATGGAGAGTGCACAAAGACAATCTTGGAGCATGTGTAGGGTTTGTGGTGAGAATGTGGAAGGTAAAGGGGTAGCCCCTCTTGTTCATGCCAATGACCGGGAATTTTTATTTGGGGTTGTTATAATTTTTGTATTGGTTTTTCTTAAAGCTTAGAAGATCGAGTGATGGAGAGGGTAGTGGAGAGGGTGAAAATGATGGAGGCATAGCTAATGTAATGGAAACATAAATAATGTGATAGAAACACAACTAGCTTGATGGAAACATATCTAATGTGATGGAAATGACATAGCTAGTGTAATGGAAATGTAACTAAGGTGATAAACACATATAATGTGACGAAAACGTAGCTAGTGTGATATAAAGTAACTAATGTGATGGAAACATACCCAATATGACTCGAGATTCACACAATGTGATGGATATGTACTTAATGTGATGATGGAGACACAACCTAATTTGATGGATATGCATGCAATGCGAGAGATGGACGTAATATGATAGAGGTGCAATGGTAGCAACATGGGGTGGAAATGATGAAGATGCACCCAATACAACAGAGATACACCTAATGTGATAGAGACATGACTAATGCAATAGAGACGCAATGATAGTAGCCCAAGGAAAATTGGGAAAAGTAAATCATTAGCTAGTCACACCCACGACCGACTTGGGTAAAATTGGGAAATGTGAATTTCTATCCATACGCGCCCATGATCGCCAAGGAAAAATTTTGGAATGCAAGTCTTAGGAATGACAGGTGAAAATTTTAGGTTATAAGGTATGAGGTTACAAACCAGTTTGAACATTGTAGGATGGTTGTAGGCCAATTGTAGGGCATCGTGCCTATGACCAAAAAAAAAAATTAAGTATATGGAGAAAATTATGGATCAAAATGTGTAATGGATTGTAGCATGCAATGGGATGACCAGAGTGCACAAAATACTAGAGCACGCAAGGGGATGAGTGGAGCATACAAGGGACTAGAGAGTGCAAGGGGATAACTAGAGTGTACAAGGAACCGAGTACACAACGTATATTAAAGATGCGTAGGAAACCACACTTGTAGACTGGGATTGTGAAATATGAAAGCATGTTTCAATTACTATTCAATCTAGTCTAGTGTGGGGTACAAGTATAAATTATATGAAATGTTTCGTTCTATATATAAAGAGTGCAATCCATTATACAATTTTGAAAGAATAATTTTTTTCCTCGTATATTATATTAATTTATGAAGCCATGATGGCATATAAAATTTGACCAAAATGAATGTCTAAACAAGGCCATATATGCGTCTAATGATATACATAAGCAAAAGACAAATATACAACGAAGGTATACAACAAATTTCCTATACATAAAAACTATGGAGTGTCATTGAACAATCAAATTCTCTTGGTCTTCCAAGAAGATGAAGAACTAATCTCATAGGTGGAATGTCCCTTCTATTGATCATATCTCTTATGCTCAAGGGATGATTGTAGCTCCACCTATTAATACAAATAAATAATATACACATTAGTATACAAAACATGACATATAAAATGACATTAGTTACAAATAAACACTTATTGCAATCTCATAATCACTCTAAATCATCCTCTTCTTCTTAGCATTGACCTTGAGGGCATCAAACTCATGGGTAGGTGAATGAACTATATTTCTCATCTCCTCCTATAGAAACCATGAAGAAGGGTATTAGAGTATGTATTAATGTTATTTATTTACACTAAATTATGTTATTTAATACAATAAATTCATAATGAAATTTACATTACTAGCTCATACATGTGTAAGAGGCACAATGATGATATTCCCATAGCAAATCCAATATCTAGCAATCATTTAATGTCGAGAGGAAACTCTAATGACGTCATTAATTGAAAACAAGAACAAGGTTATCTAACCAAAATAATGAAACTTATGCACATACAAATTATATGGCATTATCTGCATACATTAAACATAGTTCATTATCTACATAAGTGACTATTAAAAATACTAAAACTCACATCAGTTAATTCCCTGACATGCACCATCAGTACCAAAATCCTTAGATGTGCAAGGTCCAAAGAGCACACATGTTTAACATCAAATTGTGATTTCGATATCAACATTGCTATATGAAAAAAAATTGAACACGTAAAATATTGACTAATTTATTTTAAATTTAGACCTCAAGTTTGTCATGCCTAATAACAAATGTGAGGAAGTGGAATTTGATACAGGATGTTTTGTTTGACCCCCTGAAACTTAATAACAAATACACATTACTCATTAACTTTCATTAATAATGAATTAATATTGTTAATTATAAAATTTAGTACGAAAAATATATTCTAAATTTCATTTAACTTTATGTAAAATTACTTTCTAGTCAATACCAAAGTTCAAATCCAAGAGAGCTTTATGGTGATAATATTCTCCAACATTGGATTATGAAACTTCTCCTATAAAGCACCCTACTCGGCCTATCAAGCATTTTTACTAGGTTTTGTAGCATCCTCATCACCTCATAGGAGTGTAGACCCACAAGCATGAAAAATTATGTGATATGATGTTTGATTCCTCAAGGCCTCGCCTCATAATCCTAGGAGAAATGTCCACTATGATGAACCAAAAATGTGTCAAATAACTAATATACTAGATGTTTTGAACCTCCACATTCTCCTATACAACTAAAGGGACTAAAACATGCAGAATAGATGGGAAAGTAAGAGATCTAACCGGTCACTTTTGTAAACATTGTGCCCATAATATATCCTATGCAGAGCCTTTGTCTCTACCCTAGAAGTCTCGAATATCAAAATAATTTTGTATTTAGTTTAGGATGAACTCACAATAGATTCTTCTTAAGAAATAATGGGGTATGTAAACATTGTTGCAAGGTGAATTGTCAAACACCATCCACCATCTACACCAATAGATTGGGAATCTTATGCATCTCAATAAGACGGGTGCATTGGTTTTGGGGTTAGTAAATAAAGCACACAATTTGTCTTTGGTGGTGTTTTTTTCTCCACCGCATCATAAGACAATTTTTCTACATAAATATTATGGCAATGGTTTTTTTATCCTCTCACATTTTTATTTGAGCCATCAAATTATTAGTATTACATACCAATAATTTTAATGAAAATATAAGAAATTGGCAATGGGTGTTTGTGGCATTGGGGTTTCTATTAAACCTTGAATTTGAGTTTTATTATTTTAAATACACCCTAAAATGTTTTCCTATGTATTTGGAGGATGTCTATGAATTGGTGGTGTTTTAGGTAGGTTTTTCACCCTAGTCTCTAGGTGAAGGATTTTATTCGTGAAGATTTTACATCCACTTTGAAAAAATATATATATTTATGAATTGTTAGTTCAACGCAAGAAAAAACAATTTTAATCACAAAAATACCCTAAATTTATTTTAAACTTACCTCTCAAAATCTACACCATAGTCAATTCATTATGCATGCAAAGGTTTAACTCCCAAACACCTGCTCATATCTTTTGTTGCAAATGTTTTTTGCTCATACGGATTTTTAGCCAAAAGGAAACGAGAAAGCTCGGTCTCAATCGAGAATTTTTAACAAACAAAACATGAGCACATTATAAAGTGTCTCGTATAATAATGCACTATTGTTATGGCTTAGAATTACCAATTTATAACTTGACCATGTTATAACATGCTCATTTTATAACACAACCATGTTATAATGCAAATAAGTGATAACATGAATGTGTTATGGGAAAAATGACCCAAACGTATATTTTTAGCCCTTTTTTTCTCCCCCATTTTCATGCACATGTCATCTTATTTCCTGCAATGCTTGGTAAGATGTTAGGATCTATTACACTCTAAATATAGAAAAACCCTTGTGCATTTTCCTTTTCTTCTTCCTTGTTTACCTTGTTCGATCTATAAATAAGGTATTAAAATTTATAGGTAGAGTGTATCCATGAGTGAAATTCTCCCAAACTCCTTTCCAAATAATAATCCTCTTCAACTGATCTCTCCAATACTCAAAGTTGTCTCCTTTGAAGATGGGGATATTCATAGAAGTAGAATTCACATAAACAATCATGCATTTTGATAATTGTTAAAAACACTTGAACCTTTCTTGATTAAGGCTATGATATAAAATGAAATTTTTGATGTGGAATTATTGAAAATCAAATAATAAATACTCTTTGAAGCTAGTGATCATCCAATATTTCCTAGAATAACTACCAATTAAACTATTATGTTTGTATGTGAAAATGATGAAAAAATATTCACTATATAACTCCACATAATAATTCCAAAGATTGATGGTATATATAACTAAATACCTAAAAATAAAATCAGATCTAAAAGTATTGCAAAAACCAACACCAATTGGAAAAAAATCACCACACTTTCCATCAAAACAATTAAACAATAAACAAGACTATTATAGTCATTATAATAAGACTTATCTCAACTATCATGAAAAGTAAAAACTAATAATAATGCATAAACCTCCGAGTGAACTAAATTCAATTAATAAGACTAAAAATATACTCAAGATGAAAAATATCATCCACTACTAATATATGGTCAACATGTAAGAAGCCAAAATTAGTTTAAGTGGTACGTGCACACCTATCATACATCATAATGAACCTAGGTTCCCCAATATATTCTAATAATATAAATGTATAAATATAAGACTAAATTTAGTCATATAATCATATAAATGGTTCCTCGTCTCTTGGGGATGAAGGGGTAATTATTTAAACTTAGTTAAGTAAACATCTAATGAACTACACTCTAATTGACACTTCTAGTTTAAAAATAAAATTCTAATAATAGTTTCTAAAAATATAATTTTACACAACCAAAAAAATTCTAAACACCAAAAGCACAAAACAATTATACTTTTCAGAACTAACCAGCTTCTAATATTAGCATGATACTCAACACCTACACCTCTTAATAGAATGGTGTAGTTAAGAAAAAAATCATATACATGAGGAAATAGTTGATTGTTGGGAACTCAAATGAAATTAATCATCATTTTTATCAAGGTATAGTCACCTCACTTGATCGGGCGAAATACATGGATGTGTCTTGATCGGATTGGAATACCTTATCGGATTGAAAGCCCCCATAGATATATAGGTACGAACTCCTCCTCCTCCATCACGCATGCTACATTCCAAATATTTTCCTCTTATATTTTTGGCATAAGCTATTATTTGTATAAATTACAATAAAAAATGAACTCCTAATCGAACACTTCTTGATATGACACTACAAGAAAAATGGACTGGTCTTAAGCTTGATGGTTTTGAATTCAAGGTTTTTAGATGTAATGTTTGATCACATATCCCAAATAAAAAGTGAAAAGTAATGGAAGTGAAGGGCTTACCATGTATCTTTTTAATCATTGTGAATATGTGAAGACATATTGTCTTCTAATTTTAAGAACCACTAATATTATTTTTTGGTGTGATGTAGTGTTTGTTGAGCTATCTCAAGCTTACTGGCCATCACATACACCTCCTCCATTTCCTTCTACCAAACATGAAAAAGTTCTAAACCTTCTTAAGATGAACATGATAGTTTTTAATACTCTCATTCAATGAGTTACTAAAATGTAAATGACGAGCCATAGAGGGGATAGCTAGTACCTCCACCTCTTATGGTAGAAAAAATTCAAAATGTGTTTTCTTAACCTACATAGCCTCAACCAAAATTGGTCCAAACATTATGAAATTAAGCTCATGCCTTATAATGAGATCCTATAGATTCAAGTAGGTAAGAAATACTACGCTTAGATTACCATGATTCGACCATTACCCGATGACAAACTCTTGTGCTTTTGTTCACACTTGACCTGCCGAGGGCTTACTACACATGAACCCCACATACTACACTATAGGACTTACACATTACATCTGCTCACATAGCACACATCTAGCATCATACACTCCTCATCCTACATACTACATTACTAGTCTATCTACATACATTACATGTCACTTCATTACACTTTACACATTCTACACATCTTTCATTGCATTTTACACATCGCATATTTACATATTCTACTCATCACATGGTCATCTTTCATCATTACATATACTACATTGTCTTCTACGCGCTGCACTCACCACCCTATGACACACTTTAGTTCCTCAGTCCATACTCAACTATCAAGGGTTTATAAATCAAATGGACCTTACACTCATCACACATTTACTATTCAACCTTTCATCATGCAACATTTCTAGCCTAGTGACATATGCTTTATGCTAAATAATCACATATTCTATCATTTTGTAGTGGTATACACCTTAGGTTACATCACCACTCCCTCTTTTCATCTTGTAGTGATATACACTTAGGGCTAAATCATCACTCATCCATTCATCTCATAGTGATATACGCTTAGGCTAAATCATCACTTATACATTCATTTGGTCATGATATATGCTTTAGCTATAGGGTTCACACACACATCGTCGCTAGGTCACATCTCATCAATACACATACACATTCATCACAAGTGCGTTAGAAACAACACACACTTCGACCATTTCCCGATGACACACTCTTGTTTACGGTTCATTCTTGACTACTAAGGGGGAAAACAAAATGAACCTCATTACATACATTTCCATTCACTCAGGGGGCACGCGGCTCCTATCATTCCATTTTGCATTCCATTCCATCCATCCACAACATACTGCATATTATGGTTGTTTTTACTCTTGCTTACTTGTGCTTGTTCATGGTCACTTTATTACAAATGCTAGTTAGATTTATTGTATGTCATTTATCCATATCATCCACACATGTGCATTCACATTTTTATAGTGGTGATCGCAGATATAGGAATTTTACATGCGACGTGGATGCTTTCCTTCTAACCTTCCCGCACCGGTTTCTAGGGGTATCCACATTCGTCTCTCACAGTGTTATTGTTTCATTTTGTACTCAAAGACTCTACATTACTTGATTTTACACGCTTTTGACATATTAGTTATCTTTCTAACATGCTAATGGGTGCTTCATGTGTAGTATTTATTATGTAGGAATATTTGCTTCCATACTTGTTTGTTACATTGTCTTTCTTTGTTTGCTTCTTTTTGTGGGATTTACCCTATGTTTGGTGTGCACACTTTTTTATTGTTTGTGGCCATGATGGCCTTGTGTTTCTTACGAAATTGTGAGTGATGTCCCATGTTTGTGACGTGCTTTGTGTGGCTTACTTGTCTTCTTGCATGTTTACATTAATTTTCTTGGTAGCTTTTACATTGTCTACTTATTTTACACATTGTCTTCTTACATGCATGTTTGATCATACTAACACTTGTCTTTGTCTAGTCATCCTTGTTTGTGCGTGCCTTGATTTATACCAAGCACATACCCTTCCCCCTACATGACAGAGTTTCAGAATATATGCATTCGGTCCTCTTTTGGAGTTGCATTCCCCTATCAGCAACGTCACATACACCCCCAAAGAGGGAGGGGCATCATTTGGGGTTTTATGGTCTACACAGTGCTTTTACACCACTTCAGTTTAGTGTACTTTCCTCCCTTGGCATTGTGGGTTTACATACAACGAGTGAGTTCGGACCGATCATGAACTCCATACATAGTGGATTTTATAGGAGATGATGTCCTTAGAATTCGGGGAAGCGATTAAGCAATGCTAGAGGATATAATGGAATTCCTCCCAATTCTTCTTCTACCATCAGCATCAGATCACCTAAATAACTAGGACAATGCAGAGATCTCTTCACACACATTTCAGGGAAGCAGTTAAAGGTTAGAGGACATGGAGAATTTCCTCCCTACACTTCTTCAACCTATGGCATCAGATCGCCCAAAAAACCCCAAAAGTACAGGATATCCTTATACAATCTTTCTCTCTACATAGATCAAGTGGACATGTTCCATTTACACTTTTTCATTTGAATATTTTATACTTACATATTTTTATATGCATCTTTACATTACATTTTTACACACATATACATACATATTTGACTACTTGATCATTTTCTCCTTGCAGGTCCGGCTATATGAGAAATAAGTAGTCAAATGGGGGCAACAACAACAGTGTCAACAACAACACTTCACGATAGAACACACTATACTAACCATGTAAGTACACTACACACATTAGCATCAACACACGCGTTCCACCCTAGGTTCACTCTCATCACTTTTTCACATTTTCATCTTTAGTTTCCATGCTCCTCCATATTTTGTCATTCCATGTTTTGTCTAGTCCTTTGGCACATTTCTACTACACTCTTCATGGACATCAAGTATGCATCTCTATCTAATTTATGTTATCGAGCTTTCCACTCACCAACATAAAGTGGGGGAAAATGTAGTCACAAAATCATGCACTTTAGACATTATTTATCCTAGTTTCATACTACTATTTAGAAGGTTCTTGAGTGAAGAAAGTAATAATTAACCCCTATCTTTTGGCCATCTTGTTTTATTTTATTTCATCATTACCGACCTTTTACATCCATATACTCACCAAATTTTATCATCCCCCATTGTTTTAGCTTCGAATGGGGCGCCCAGGATTAATCTTGGGCACCCATGGATTCCCCGGTCCCACCAAGGGTGCCCGGTTCCTTTTGCACTTTCCCGCCACTTTTTGGGCTCTTTTTAGCTGTTTTAGATCTTTATCTTTTTGGTGGTCAACCATTTTGGGGTTAATTACGAAATTAGATCAAAAGAACCCTATAAATATAAAGTTATGAGACCATAATGAGGGACCTAACATCATTCAATACTATCATTTATCTATATTATCATCCATCTATTACATTCGAGATCGCTTACATCCATATAGCTCAATCATCAAGGCACAAAGCTAGAACATTTACATCACACACTTCATAGGAGGGATTCTATTATATTCCATACACACATTATATTACATTTTCTACATTTAGTTATTACTCGCTACTTCACAAAGTGTGACTGCACAAGAGCACCTAAGGCACATTATGCACACACTCACCAAAACTACATTTAGGTCCGAAATATAGTGCAACGCTCAATTAGTAAGCCCACTGTTGTGGCAGCTGAGGTCATCGACCCATTCATTTACATATTTCTTTTTTAGGGTTTTGATACTTCTCTTGGTATTTTACAAGTCTTTACATCATCTTGGATTATTGGTGACATCTAGTATAGGGAGCGGCTTTGATACGATAGACAATGATGGTTCCAGGTCCCCCGACCACCTCCTAGCCATGTGAGATTCGGTTTCACCTTTTACACGCACCATAGCACCCATTTTTCAGACTAGAGCACCCGTGGGCACCCCAGTCCCTCTCCAGGCACTCCAATCCATCCACATTTCTTAAATCCATCCTTTTTAGGGCTCCTACACAGTCATTCCTGATTCCTAATTTTCTAGTCATCTATACGACATAGTCCCACGAGCGTTTTTTATTCAGCTGAGTTCTTTCCTCTTCTCTCTTACACATTAGGGTTTTAATTTTATTATATTAGTTTCTTAATTCATTTACATGCTTCTTTATTGTGTTTGTATGTCCTCCTAGATTAGATTAACTAGCATATATTATTTGCATTTTTATTTAATCAATTTGAAACAATTAGCAATAACACCATATCGTGATACTTATCATCAAGCTTCTAAGCATCCTCAATAGTGGGTATCTATGGAACAAATTCTTTGTTTGAAATGGAATAATTCTTAAGATTTGGTTCCACTTACAAAAAGGAAGAAAAATATTGAGGTGTAAGTGGGTGTACCAAAATAAATATGAAGTAGATAGGTCCAGGTGATAGGTAAAAATCCCAACTTTCAAAGAAAAGGTTTCGCATAAGTCGAAGGTGTTGATTACTATGATACCTTTACTCTAGAGTTTCCAAAATGAATTTTATTTAGATAGTACTCTCTTTTCTATGACACAAGGATGGGAAATCCACCGATGGAATTTAAAAGTGTCTTCTTCTATATTGATTTAGAGGAAGAAATATACATGTCTCAATCTCTAGGATCAATTGGAGAACTTTATTTATGTGCACAGATTGAAAAATTCCTTATACTGATTAAAATAAGATACTCAAACTTGTTATGAAAATATTGACAAATTTCTTATCAATTCTAGTTTTACACTATGTTCCTTTGAACCTACATTCTAAACTAAAAATGTATATGGAAATCTCCCCATTTGGATCCTCCATGTTAATGACTTGATCATCATATGAGTTCCACACATTATATTCATGATTTGAAAGGATGTTTGAAAAATACTTTTGAGACAATTAATTAAATTTTTATATAGTTTTTCTCGTGTCTTCTTATTTCATAGTTTGCAAAGGCCATCAATTCAAATATACTCAAGACATTCTCCATTGTTTCAACTTGGAATAGTGGAAGTCCACACAAACTCCTTTTAAATTAGGGGTCAATATTTCTTCTAAATTTTCTACTCCTTCAGTTTATGGGACACTCTACATGAATTTGGGTCTAAGCATATTCTAACTAACTCATACACATCTAGATAGTTCATTTTCTATGAATATCTTATCATGTTATTGTCATGTCCCCCATAAAATCCATTGAAAGCTACAAAATGCATTCTATAGTATATATTTCATAGTATTAATTATGGTATCAAGTACATGTCGATAGGAAAACCTAAATTAATGGCTATACTTCATTAGGGAAAGTAGAAAATAATCATGCCCCTTATAAACCAAATGTTTTAAGCTATTTAGATAGTGATTAGCTAGAGGATCCAAACCATCGCAAGTCGACTACAGGATTTATCTATCATCTTAGGTTAGGTCCCATGACTTGGTCTTGTAAAAATTAAACCACCATTTCTCTATCTACTACAAAGGTGGTGTATAGTGGAGTTATTGTTGCAGGGACGTGAATCAATATGGATACAACATAAGTACTTTTTGAATTTAATATTCCACAACCCCTACCCATAATTCTTTGGTATGATAATCATAAGGACATCTACATCTCTCTATACTTAATCAACACCAATGCACAAAGAAAATTGAGGTACATATGCATTATATTTGGTAGGTGATCCAAGAAAAGTTTTTGGCCTTAATTTTTATCGAACACAAAATCAAGTTGCTTCACAAAGCCCTTTCTTGAAGCCCAAATTGTTCAACTCGGGAAATTTTTGGTGGTGATGGAATATTTCATCATGGGGTATAATATTTTGATTCCTTTATCCTTCCCTTCATCAAAGTACATCTTAAGGGGGTGTTAGTGTATTTAATTAAAACCATACAATTGTATGTAATTAAGATGGACGTGTAACATGATAGGAAATAATGTTCATAGTGTGAACATATAGGTGTGGTAGAATTATTTAATATTTAAATAATATATGAGTGTGCAAAATGAGTTGTATGCACAACTCATAGAGATAGGGGTGTGGGAGTAAGACTAGGGAATAGAGGAGAGATATGGGGATAATGTGATAAGACTTGAATCCATAATTCTAGGAGCAAACAATTGTATAAAAATCCCTCAAATATTCAATAGAAATTACTCCATGCTATATGTGTTGTATTTTTGTTTCTGTTTTTTAATTTTATGTATTCATCTTGAGTTATTGTTGTTTAAATTCATTATGTAAACCTAGAGTTTTTGTATCATATGGTATCATAGAAATTTAGGACGAGCTATGAGAGTCGTTGAAGGACAAATTCAAGGCCTTTATCATGTAGATATGAGGTTTTTAAAGCTTCACCATTTTCTCGAATTATGTATTTGTAACACAAGGATCACCAACGATCATGTTTCTAATCGTCAATGATTTCTCCAATCGCCAAAGAATTCTCTCTCGATTTCCCACTATCGTTGTTTAAAAATGACAAGTGATTTTTCCCAACATTCTCGGTAAGGGTTTCATATATGCTTTATTACTTTGCTTAAAAATAAAGTTGAAAATTATCAGAAGGGTCCATTTTTACCGTGTTCGACACTTATTATAGAAATCTCGTTAGATAAATTCAAATTTCATGGAAGATGAAAATATAAATGCAACTAATGAACAAAAATCTCTAGGGGATTGTGAGTGGAAAAGAACCAGAACCAATAGATGCTGCAAAATTGCTTGAATGGAAAACCAGGGATGACAAAGAAAAATCCATTATTGGGCTTGCTTTATCAGACACTGAGTTGCATTATATTGACTTGGAAAAGAATTCTAAGGATATATGGGATTTGTTAAGTCAAACATTTGGTGCTAAGGTTGTGAATGCTAAATTCACACTAAAGTTGTAGTTATTTAAATTGAGAATGAATGAGGGTGCAACAATGTCAAGTCACATTAATGAACTAAGATCTCTCCTAAGATAATTAATAGAAGTAAACACTCAAGTGGATGATGAAGATGCAAAATCTATTTTATTGAATAGCTTACCTCCAAAATATAGTAATGTAGTTTTTACTCTTGGCCAAATGCCTTCTCAATCACTTGAAGGTATGATTTCTACACTACTAGCTGAGGAGAAAAGAACAAAAGAATACATTGAGGAAGAAACTAGCCCTTTATGTAAAAAAAAGCATAATAACTCCTCCAAAGATAAAGAGGAAGTAATATGTTACTATTGTAAGAAAAAAGGACATAGATCTTCCTTTTGTATTACTCGTGCCAAAGACATTATAAAAGGAAAGATAAAAATGGATGAGGCCAATGTAATTGTTGAGGTGGAATCAGATCATGAAGAAGAGCTAGAAAAGAAAGAAGAGTATAATTCAGATGAATACATATACTAAGTAGTTGATCATGGAGGTTGGAGGCATAGGAGGATGGAGGAGAAATAACATCTCTTGTTAGTCACCAACAATGAGATTGCTTCATTGTAATGGTGATCATTTATGTTTTCATATTTTTATTTCATGCATGTGTGGTAGTAAATAAGAACAGAAGGATAATTCTTGTTCAATTAGGAGCAAAATTTCCTATATAGTTTCCTTTTGTATGATGTGGGAAAACATGTATGTTACTATGAAATGGTTGTTGGTTCCATTATAAAACCTTCTTGTGAGTTGTTGGTTCTCTTAGAAAACCTTCTACAGAGTGGTTGTTGGTTCCACTAGAAAACCTTCTATTGTTGGTTGGTGGTTATCCAATTTGTAAAACCATATGTAAAACATCAAGAGTACTATATTACCCCATGTTCACACTAAGGGGGTGAATGATAGGAAATAATGTTCATAGTGTGAACATATAGGTGTGGTAGAATTATTTAATATTTAAATAATATATGAGTGTGCAAAATGAGTTGTATGCACAAATGAGATAGGGATGTGGTAATAAGCTTAGGGAATAGAGGAGAGATATGGGGATAATGTGATAAGACTTGACTCCATAATTCTAGGAGAAAGCAATTGTATAAAATTCCCTCAAATATTCAATAGAAATTACTCCATTCTATATACATTGTGTCTTTGTTTCTATATTTTCAATTTCATGTATTAATCTTGATTTATTGTTGTTTAAATTCATTATGCAAACCTAGAGTTTTGGCATCATAATATTAATTGTAGTTTAATGTGTGGATAACTAACTCACTAGTACACACCTATCCACATATATTAATAGAGAAGAGTACCATACAATTTATTGATGTGACTAATTTCTACTATTAATATATTAAAGAAAACTTACTTTACAATAAACTATTCTACAACATTAATAATATCCTTCACTTGTTTTTATAAAATCATAGAGAGCTCATGTTATTGAATCATATTATGGAGAAGAGTTATCCTTACTCTAGTGAATTCAAGCCTTATTAACAAAATTGTGGTATTCATTTGTTACCCTTGATAAATTTGTGTTTTCTTTACTTTAAGCTTTCATCGATATATTATGTATACATGCTTTAATTTTTTGACTTATGGTTATGTAAAGTGATTCTAGAGAATATAACCAACTTTAACATGTTTTAGCTCCTACATTCAATGAAGAAATACTTTATGTTAGATAAAATATCTCTTGCCACACCCCTCGGATAGAGGGATATTAATTGAAATGGATTCAAATAGGCGAGAAATTTTATTTTGTAAGAATCCCCCTTTTTCGTGTCTTTTATTGTGAGCTATGGTCAGATGTGATCTAGAGAGTGGAGATTAAAAAAATCATTAGGTTGACCAAACCTCTCTCCTTAGCTAAGAAGTTTCAAGTGTGTTCTAAAGTTTTTATTAACAATCATATTTATTACTCCTTTTTTGGCCACCCTCTAAATGTTCTTATGCCATCCTAGAGAAAAATTTGAGTGACTTTTATAGCGAGCAAAGGAATTCACAAAGTCTCATGGGATATTTATTGCATACCTAAGTAAGGGGGAATTCTTCTCATTGATTTCAACCTTCAAGGCCATGATCTAATGTTAATAGGATTATCAAAGGTATAGAAGGTTCAAACATGAAATTTTTATTGAGAAATTATATCTCTCAAGGTTATCCTCTTAGAAAAAGCTTTAAATGGCATTGGAATAAATCATCTTTGTATCATACTTTTATCACCTAAAATTGGTGGAACATTTGTGGCTAAATGCATATGGAAGGATTGGGAACTTCTCATGCACAATATTATCTAGATTGGAGATGGTTTTAGGAATTGTTTACACCTTAATTATCTATCTCTTTAGTGATACTTGATTCTTAACTTTCATAACATATCTTTTACTATGAATCCCTAGATTAAGAGGCTTACACTTTTTAAAAAGTTAACTAAGATTATTTGTGACATCTTCATAAAATATCTCATAACTAACTTTCTTATAATATACTCAAGGTTAGTATTCAAATTAAAAGTGAGGATATTAAGTCTATCTTAGATATTCATATTGCATGTTTGATGAACGCCTATATTAAATCAAGATTTCATTAAGAATTCCCTAGTGAAAAGATTATAATTGACCAATCAAACACCCTTCTAGTAGTACATATATCCTTATTGATTATCAACTTCTCTCCCCACATACATCTAGATGGAAACCATTAACCATTGTTGGCGCTAAGGTCTCTAGATTCTAATTGGGTTAGGTGTTTTACTAACATTTAGAAATCCATTGTTGATCCAAAAAATATCATCTTCTTTGGTGCATTGTTTACCAAGGTCTACCTATTGGTGATAAACTAATTAATATGAGAGTTCTAAATTCCACTTCCCTTACATTCTACTAGGCTAAGACCATCAAGCATTTATTTGGTTTTTCCTCATGTTCATTCTTCCTAGAAGTGGATTCATATCATATTTCAACCTTTCCTCCATAATTTTCATCCGGATAATGGTCTTATTAGGGGAATTGACTATGCTTCCTAAAAGATACATCCAATTTTGACGTTTTTGGTGATATTTCATTTCACATTTGGAAAAGAAAATACCATGCTATTTTAAATAAATTTTCTATGGATAAAGAATTTTCTTTGACAAACAATTTGTGGTGCTTTCTAATGTTATGTTTTATATTCAAGTTCAATATCAAAAGGTTCATTTGGAGGTGAAGCACCTTCAAACCCTTCTCAACCATGAGGGTAATGACCCCTTATCAATCAACTAGGTGCCACATAATTCCACCCATCATTTCTCTCCTTCATAAGGCTATGACCCAAGTCATTGAGAACATCACCACTCATGAAGCTAAGGAAGCTTCTCCCCTCACTTGCACAGGACTTCACCTATCAAAGAAAGCACAACATAGGAGCATTTAACATAATTGGTCGTGGTAGTGGTGGGTTTGGTTTGTGGTTGCCACCTTCTAAGGATAAGTTTTCCTATCTAGCTCTTGCCATCTCACCGACTAGGAAAAATAAGGAAGAAGAAAAAAATAATATTGATGACAAAGTGGGAGCCCATACCGACATGACACATCCACTTATCGAAAACAACTAGGGTGAAAGGCTTACACAATCCTCTTCCTCCCACCAACTTATGTGTTTGCTAATATTTCTCAATATGCCTTATTATTTGATGTTTGTGTTGTTAGGCCTTGAATTATAATTTTTATTGAAAATATTTTATTAATTGTATGTAATAATTACAAATTTTAATACAAGACAATTATAGTTTCTTGAGACCTATATAACTAGATTTGAGTGCATTTTAGAATGCAATTCTATTCCCTTTTTAATGCAATTCTATTCAATTAAAAATGACAATAACAATATACCTTAATTTTTATTAAAGAGAACTTCATTGATTAATTTATTAAATATGATTTATTAAAGTTTCAAGATGAAAAATACAAATTTGTCCATAATATATAATATTAGTACAAAAACTATTCTCATATGATATCTTGAATTGTAAAAGGAGATTTTCAAAACAAAAATCATCAAACATGTTTGAAAGTCAATGCTAGGAGTGAATACATTGAATGCATTAAAAAGAGTATCTTTAAATGGACGTGAAAGAAATGTAAATTAGAATGTAATATATAAAGTGCGGAAAGATACAAAATTCTCAAGGCAATGTTGAGAGGTAGCGATATTACACTTTCATTTATTCGAAAAACTACTTTCATTTGTATAAATTGTATTTTGAATTGTATGACAATCAACATTGTATGATTTTTAAATTAAAATGTTTATGATTGATAAAATGTGTCATGATCTTTAATATTTAAATATTTTATTAATATTATATTTTTTAAATTGTGTAAAAATATATTATATAAATTAATTTTTAAGGTAATTTAGAGAGATATTTAGAGTTTCAAGGAATGAAGTTTTAATATAAAGCGAGTGTCACTAATCAATTTCATATGGAACAATGTACATTAAATCCTCAATAATATTTATATAAATTGTTAAAAATATATATATAATAATGTTATGTGTGATTATAATATTGTACTTGGCTGGGAGAAGCATATTTGTTTATAACTCATCCACTCTTTTTTCTGTAATTTCATAATTTCAAAAAAAAATCTATTGTACTATTTTAAAAATATATTTTACTATCCCAAAAATTAATATATTCAGATTTAAAGTTGACTTTAATTCTAATGCATACTTTATTACCTCAAAGCTTTATAATATTCTTCAATTATATTTGAGACTAAATTCAAGTTCTCTTTCATTTTAATCACCAGCAAACACTCCATCAAAAACTACTTAAATTAACAATATATTTTATTTTTTAAATATTAAAAATGGCAAAGAGAACATAATGCCCACGAGAATTGAGGACTGCCCCACTCAAGCAGCTCATGTCCTGCGCACATGAGCGTTTAAAGCGAGCTAAAGTTCGTTTCAACTGAAGAATAGCACATCCGTACTTAGCTTTGCATCGAGCCTTGCTGCAGCGCAGGGCATTCCAGGGAAAATATTGTTTTTCACACTATCCAATGCATGATGTGAAGTAAACTTGACTGATTTAATATATATTCAATTAAATATTGACATAAGTAAACAATAATTTAATATATATTCAATAAAATATTGACAAAAGTAAACAACAATTTATTGCATTCCAGTTGATGTGATGCGAAACAGTGGCACGCTGGGCTTGGTGCCGCTATGCATGTACGTGAACCAAGGGTCGGGACCGTCTGACGTCAAAAACGAGCCCCGACTCTGGGCTTTGCCTTTACAACATGTGCGCAGGACATCAGAAAACTGGTTATAAATAGACTTCATCTGGATTATGTTGAAAATGGGAAATTTTCTACCTGGATCATCCTACACTAGTGCCCTTTTAATAAATATTTATACAAAGGCTAGTCAAAAGATTACATCATAAATTAAATAAATTAATTATCTTTGCACGCAGCACACCCCACAAGAGAAATAGTCCAAATCAAGGTTGTCAAAATATATGGATTCAAGTTATATTCACAGGTGACCGGGTAAAATCAGGTATTAAATTCATGATTACTATGGTTGATTTTAATTAAGGATAAGCGGATCTAAATTACCTAAAACAATCCAGAATCAATTATTTTTTAATTTAAATTTATCTTTTATTTTTTATTGAAATATATTAATATATTAACAATATTAATTTATTATAGCAATAATTAAAACACCACAAAAGGTAACATGAGAATATAAAAATAGGGAAACAGCTCTAAAAAAAAGAATTTCTTATTATTTTTATTTTATTGAGAAAGTGCATTCAATTGGGTACTAGATTAAATAGAATGTTGGCATTTGTTTATGTTTTGGAGGAAGTATATAGCGGATTTACAATTACGAGTAAGCGAATAACTAAACTAGTGATCGCCTTCAGCGCACCGTCCCTGGACTCAATTGTTTTGACTCTCGTGTGAGTATCTCCAAGGTTGCAATCACCAAGACTTGATCCCTTGGTGGGCTTATTCAAAGCCAATCAACTTCACCAATGAATCAAAGGCCCTTCCATAATTTGTTATTATTTGATTGTCATCCAAACAAAATTTGAAAGGCTGAAAATATTTTCCCAAAAATATATTATTTATTATCAAATAATGAAATATTCATAAACAAAATAATTAAATTATTAATCAAAATAAATTTTAAAAATACAAAATAACTAAAGAACTTTTATATTTTCACGGAATCAAGTTTCAAGGTCTGAAATGGTACATAAGGCTCTAGACACTCCAAGAATTGATCCGTAGAGAATTGATCCATAGACGAAAAGATAGAGATCCATTGAAATGTTATGGAACTGGAAGAATAATAAAATATCTGTACTGACATAGCCACGTAATATGTAAGTACGGTACCAGGCTGTCTTGATCCATTCCCTCTGGTACAAGAGCCAAAAGCAGCCTCCATCCCCACAGTTAAATCGGTCACTGTATATACTATGTACCCATGCATGCATTATTACCTTGAGCTATGAATAAATATATAGTTCTAGTCCTACAGCTGTGTCACATTAACAGCAGTTGTGAATGACAGTTGCAGCTGTTGGGGACCATCCATATAATGTTTATGACACTCCCATTTATTTGCCTTCTAAAGTTGATTTGGATGTCTATGTTGCAGTAATGGCGGCCAATGGTACAACCAACCAAGACCACCTTTCCTTTCCTTTCTTTAAAATGCCATTTATTTTTTCAAATAATATTTAAATATAGAGTCTAATCCAGAAGGCATTTAACAATGTAAAATAGTAAAGTGCTGGGAAAGATTAGAGAATTGGGGTTAGACATAAATATGTTGAAATTGGATGTTATGGTTAGTGGTAAGATGAGGAAATTAAGGGTAAAAATCAAGACTTGAGCGAAGTTTAGAGAAATCGTAGTGTGAATCCGTGTTAACCATTTCGTGGAGAATGGAGGGGATTTGTGGAGTACAAAAATGGTAGGAGCTCTATGAAAATGGCTCCAGCGTGTTGAGGTGGTTTTTAATCTTCAAATGTGTTCTTTGTGGCCCAATCTTTGAAAGTCTATCTCATATTGTTTAGTTTTGTCTCAAATCATTAGGAGTAGATCTCTTTTAAAGAAAATCAATAGAAAGGAAAACTTCAAGGTCATTATAACCTAAAATGATAAATACGTGTACAATGAGCTCGATAGGGAAGAAAGTGACAAAGGGTTGACGAGAAAGATAATTCAAAACATGATTACACAAGGGAACACACCCCAATGAGAGCCTAACTTGGACCAATAATTGATAAAAACATAAATATAATAACACCATAGCATTTAACTAGTCACATACAAAACCCAGATTGTCTATATAAAATCACACTTGTGTGTGTGTGTGTGTACATATCAAAGTAAAGTCAAACAAACACTCACCTAGAAAGGATTTTTCTTATTGTTTCCTCATTATACATTGAAACTTGTCAAAGTGAGTGTCTATATAATAGTGATCTAAAAATAAAAAAGAGGAGACAAGTTATCTTATTAAAGAGCCCAATTTCTACAAGATGCAAAACGGAGAAACTATATGCTCCTTGAAACTTATTACAAAACATCAATACTCTTGTTTCTAGAAATCTATGCAAAGTCAAAGCATAATATTGTGTTCCAATTTTTGTAACTTTTTGTTCACCAAAATCATGAATTTTAGACATTTCTAAAAATCCACATGATTACCCCCAAACCAAAGAAGATTTGGAAATGATGTAACTTGAGATAAAAAGTCTCTATTTAAGTGTAGATATGCATAATTTTTTCTACTTTTTAATATTTAATTTCTTTCCAAAGGTGTATGTTATATATATACAAAATTCTTATAGAAAGTTTTCTCATGACTATAGCTTTGTAAAACAACTTTTTCTTGAAATATATATGTACACACGCGCGCATATATGTATAGGTACCTATATACACATGTATGTGTGTACCTACACACACACATATATATGTATAGGTGTACCTACATACACATGCATATGTGATGAGGGAACCTATTTTATGGAGGTCATAACTTTTATTATGTGTACTACCCGAATTTAGACTTAAGACACTTGGGAATGATAATTTAGAACTTATTATAAGTCCATTTACACATTTATTGACTTAATTCAAAGGCATCATATTCAATCCTAACACTCTAAGTCCACTAGGTCACAATTTGCTTTTTAGCTTAGTGACAAGCATTGATGATACTTGCACTTTAATCTTTTAATAATTGTCAACACCGTGGAGGTGTCCAAGGCTTTTACAGAACAAAGATTGGTTGAAACAATATTGAATATGCAACTAAATTAACTAGATAATAAACAACTATTGTATCTAAGAATTTGTCCTTTTTATCAAAGCTTGATGAAAGAAAAACAATTCACAAAGACTCCTAAATTTGTAACTTTAAATAACTAAAACATGTTGAAATGAAATAAAAGTTTAAATAATGGAAATGTTGTAATGTGTGAAAGAAATCAAACTACTAATTAATCAAGAAATAAACAAATACATAACACTTCCCTTCACATTGGGGAGGAGTGGCCCTTTACTCCTTCCCTCTGATTTGGTTGCAACGTATCACTTATAGAAACAAAATTGAATTCAAAATCATGCCCTTTTTATTTATCAATAATGTTTCAATACAATTCTTTTATGTCCAAAATGTGAATCTCTATAATCCTAATACATATGCCTTATATACTGGACGAAGTCAAGTTCTTCTTCAAGAGAACTTGTTATTATAATATTTATGCAAGAATTACATGCAGTAGTTAACTGGACAGATCTGGATTGGAATGTCAACATAACTAGAAATCATATAGTTGAGATGTCATCATGCATGTGACTTGTTGATTAGACTCATATTTTGACTAAAAGTGAAGTTCTTGTAAACAATACTCACTAATATTGGAGATCATTAAAGTCTTAAACAAATCAAGTAATCGAGCTCCTCGCACAGTGGAAGTTGCCACAAAATAAGGACTTCCACTACCAGTTTACTCATGTTTAACTTAGATGATCTGAATAGCTAAATAAGTAGTTACCACCTAAACAATCCAAGTCCCAAACAGATTGATGTTGACTAGGCATTCCATAAGTTGTGCAAATCATATGTTGATTGGGTTAATTTCATGCTCCATAAGTCATGTCCTCGGTTATGCAAGTCATATGCTTCGTTGTATGAATCTTGCACTATGTTGTGTGAGTCTTGTGTTAGGCTTATGTGAGTCCTGTGCTAAGCTTATGAAAAGTTCTTCCATTCACACTTGTTATCTCAAAAACAAATTTATATCAATCAACCCAAGGAAGCATATGAAAGATGAAAGATAACCAAGATTTATGCACAAAACTTCTCTTTAAGTACACAAAAGTATTATTTACAATAATGCTAATATCAGTTTAATACAAGGTGATAATAACAAAATTGGGGTTTGGAATGGGAATTCAAAAGGCTCATCACTCCCCCAGACTTATGGATTAGCATGTCCTCATATTATAGATTTAGCCATTGCTATTTAAGGATTCTACAATCCTAGTATAATTATACTCATTGGTAAATGTAGTCCATGTTTCTACTTTTGGGTTGTTGTATCCACAAAACTCAATCATTATTTTTCTCCATTTTTCATAGCTTACAGATGGTTAATCTTGATCATTATTCCACCTTGGGACTGGAGCCAATATCAGTGGTGGTCTAAACCGCATACCTACCCAATCCTGCTACATGTCCAACATAATTCTACATATTTCTTTGGCCCTTCTACAAAAACCACCAGAGGTTGGTAGGAGACATTACCTTCTTCTTATGAATTTTTTGGGATCAAGGTATAAAAAGATCCAATTTTCCGAACCATGGAGTTCTAGGAAAACCAATTCTAATTTCTCCTTTTTCCCCACAAAAAACTTTTTATTATCTCAAAGTATGGAACTCTAAAATTTACTAATTGCCATGTTTGAGGAATGCCAAAAATTTCACTAATAATTGAGGCACTGAAAAAAAAAATTGTACCTTTAATTTGTGAATGTTCATCACTAATATTTTGGCAAACTCCTCGGCCATTCTTTGGATTAAATTCCTCATGCACAAGCATGAATTCCAATCATCCCTCCTTTTCAAAAATACCACGGACTTGGCATCAACTAATAAATCCATAGAGTTTGTTGGTTCATGATGGACCATGACACCCATTCTAGGATAGGAATAGAAGTGACAATGGTGCATGAATGGAAGTGCTAAGGTTGTAGGAATGGAGGTGATAAGGGCACGAGAATGGAGGTTCAAAGGGCACATGAATAGAGGTTCCAAGGGCACATGTATGGAGGTGCTAAGGGCACATGAATGGAATGTTGATCCTTAAAGGAAGTTTTGATTAGCCTTTTTGTGATGAGATCCTTTTCAATTTGTGTCCCCTTCTCAATTACTTCTTCAAAATTGGTAAGGAAATGAATTTGCATATGAAATGATAGGTCGTTATTAAGGTTAGGAATGAAAATGATGACTAGTTGTTTCTCTAGTATAGAGTATGGGAATCGGCTCACAATTCCTTGTCATCGTTGAAGGAATTGAGAAAAGTTTTCATTCATCCTTTTCTTGGTGTTTCAAAGGTCCATCATTGTGATTTCGAGTATAGATTGAAAGAGAAGTGTTTAACAAAATTCTCTAAGAGGTCTGCGAAGTTTGTAATTGGTCCTTTTGGAAGATGAAGAAACCAATCTAAGGCTTGCCCACCCAAACTATTTGGGAAGAGACACAAAAGATATATATCATTATAAGTGACCTCTTGACACGCCATGAAGAATTATTTAACATGTTCCATTGGATCATGCTTTCTTTTGTATATATTGAATTTGGGAACTTCGAATGATGATGGAAATGGTATGCGTAGTATGTCCTTGTTAAATGGATAAGGACATAATTCCTCAAAATTGAATTGTTTACATTGTTTTTGCATCCCTAGGATGGTTTATTTCATGTTTTTCCACTCTTGAGTGAATGGTGAACTTCTAGAGGAATATTTTATGTTTCATTATTTGGTTGAACCGTTTCCTTATTACCTCGAGAAGCCATATTGGAAAGTTCTTTTGCCATCTCTTGGATTTTGGTGAATAAAGCTTTATTGGATGTATTTGTGGAAGCGAGATATTTTTATGTGTTTTTACTCGATTCGGGTGACTTATAAGTTGTTTCATTTTTTCATCACCAAAATATGAAGGAAAATTAGCTCTCATCTCTAAGAGGCAAAGGATAAAATGATGTTTGTTTTGCCTTAAGAGTTCATCTATTTGTTCTTGCTCTTGATCCATGATTTCAAGTTGTTTAGCTTCCTCTTCTTCTTCGAGCTATCTCCATCAAATGGGTTCTTATCAAAGATCTTATGGCCTTTCTACTTGTGACCACCATTTTGTATAAAGAAGTGACAACCTAAAAGTTGTTTGAGAATGCGGTGGGGTGTACTTAGAGTTTGGATAAAGTGAATATCTAATTACCTAAAACTTCGAGTGGATTTTTACCGCACTTAAACTTTTAAATATCAAAGTGTAAGACTTGGGTGTTAAGATTTATTTTTCTTAAACATTTAAAATGTGAAAATTGAAGTATAAGACTTAAATTGGAATTGATTGCTTAGATTCAGATATGGGTACCCAAAATTAATACTTTGACTTGAATTGTGAATTTGCTTAGCTTGAATAACATGAATACCCAAAGTAAAGATGTGTGATTGAAGTTTCTTAAACTTGATAAAGTGAATATCAATGTGTAATACTTAGATTTGCTTGGAATTAGAAAATGTGCTTAATCTTGAATGTGAATCAAGAGTAAGGCTTAGGATTGGCTCACTTTAATTTGGAATGGGTATCCAAAAGGGGATATTTTGTAAAAGTTTGAAAAGAGTTCAATTTTCATGGGAATAGGATATGATGTAATTTGAGATAACACTGTGGAACACAAATTAGTTTGACTCGGAGATTTTAACAAAATGATGTTTTGGCCGGTTTTCAAGCTTCCTAGGGGTCAAGGAGAATTTTCACTCGCCAAAGTACCTAAATGAGTACTCGTTCTAGAAAATTACTTTCCTAGCTATGGACTATACTCCACAATCAATTAAGAATGGGGCCATCACCACGGGATACTTATGGTTTTATCACGGGTGTCATTAGTCAAGTGGGTTGGGCGTTATCCATTTCGTTGGTCGGCTTCCTCAAGGTGACAACTACTTTGGGGTTCTTGTGGTACTCCTCGTAATGAGTTTTTAGACTATGTCCAAGAACTCCCCACATTTAAGTGGATGATATAAACCCTTATCGAACCTACAATGCAAATTTTTATATAGTTTATTAAAATTTAGTAATGTTTTTGTTGTCTTTGACCAAGGCAACCTACATACAAGATGTTAAGAGTTTGCTTGATTTTTCAAGGTATTATTTAAATGATGTGGTCCTGCATATAATGAATTAGTAATTTCCTGCAAAAAATTGTTACAAAAAGTAGAGAAAACAACAAAGAAATCAAAAAATAGATGCTAGAAATATTGAAAAATAACTTAAACCTACACAAAATGCAAGCACGCGTGTGTTTAACACTAGCGCACTTACCACTTACGCTAAGCGTATGTATTGATTTTAGTGCACTTGTATTTAATCCAAGCGCATGAAATTTGCACAATAACACACTTACGATCATGAAAGCACATGCTTTAATAGAACCAAAGATCCCAAAAACAAGAAGAGAAACGTGAATAAGAAAAACACTAACAAATATAATAATTACGGAATCACATGGAATTTTAACGATAACGCATGGAAATTCATGGTAGTGCGATATGCAAATAGAGCATAGAAACACGCTTAGTGAATAGAAACAGAATTGTATGTATTTAAACGAAGAAAATGGATGTTTAATTAATGCGCATGGAATATGGCGCTAGCGCACTTTACATCCAACACTAGCACACCCAATGGAACAAAAACGCAGAATGCACATTTACAAGAAAAGTAAGATAGAACATGGAAAAATGAACTAAATTTTTGAAATTGATCTTGATTTACTTCACCGTTAACCCTAAAATGTGGTCAAAACATCAAAATAATACAAAGAACACAAATTAAAGGTTAGATTTATCAAAATCAAAGAGAAAATGTAAAATATGTGGGTTTTGGTCCTACCAGTGTGCACGTCGAATGTAAACCAAGAAAATTACACAAATAGAGAAAATTAACACAAACAAAGCAAACATTCCCTTAATAAGTTCCAAAGCCACCTCAGATTGAATATGACTGTAGAAGCAGGGTTAAGTAATGATCATGTTAGATCTGATTGATTTGAAGACTTTTGTGGATTTGTGGATGCTCCAAGAAATATTCCAAATGGAATATTGATCAAGCTATGAGCATGAAGATAATTGACATGATTTGATTTGATATTGGCATAGTAATGGTATGATTGATTGATTCACCAAGTAATTAGAAAAAATAACAATATGAACTCTCAAGCTTGTTGGTGGATGATTTGTGAAGGAAAGACCGTTGATTTCTAGTCAAGAATGAGAATCATCAAGCCATGATTAGATTGGATTAATCAAGCTAGCTAAACATGATTGATTTGTTTAATTGGTTTTTTAGATTGATTGAGGAGTTTGAATTGTTGTTCTAAGATTACATGGATGAGCTATTGTTGAGTTGGAAAAGGTTGCACATGTTTTTGACTATTAATTCCATGTCCTTTATTTTATCCACCCAAAAAGTTATGTGAATGATTTACTTTTGGAAGGATTTGAATTAATTTTGGACTCTTATGACTTGGGAGATATCTTTAGTTAACTCAAATGCATGATTTGATTTAATCTAAACATATCCTCTTGATTTTAATAATGATTTTCACCTTTAGTCATGAATTTTAGTCAACTTGAGTTGAGGAGATGGATAAGAAATGAGAATATTTAATTTATTTAAATATGAAAGTGGATATGTGAGGATTTATTTAATTAATTTGATATTAAATTAGTTGAAGGGGGTGATAGGGTGTAATGTAATTAATTAGATTAAATCTAGAGAAAGAAAATGATTTTGAATGTTTATAATGTGTAGTGGTTATTTCGGGTGTCTAAACATAGCCTCCAAAAGGTGGTACATACATTGATTAACCCAAAGGGCATGCAATGATATGCAAATGTGTCCCTAGGAGTGCTAAAATCAATCTTGAATTGCTCTTCCTTGAAAACTTCAATCTAGTTGTATCCAGAGAATCCATCAAGTATGAACATCATTTCCGAACCATTCACTACTTGTAGGATATGATCCATGACCGAAAAGGGGTAGTTTTCCTTTAGAGAGGCTTGGTTCGATTTTAGAAATCCACATAGATGCAAATTTCATCATTCTTCCTTCGAACCGGTACAATATTTTCTATCAAAGTTAAGTGATGGATAGGAAAAATTATATGGGCATTGATTAGTTTCTCAATCTCTGCTTTGGTGGTCCTGACAATATTTGGATTATAATGTCTCTAATTTTATTAGAAGGCCTTCTCATCTAGTTTTAGAGGGATGGAGTGTTGCATTGATTGTGGTTGAAAGTATTTGAGATCATTATACGAATATGCAAGTACATCCGAATAATTCTTTAACAAGGTTGAGAAGCTTATTCTTTCCTCATGTGAACAACATTTTTCTATGTTCACCATCCTTTTCTATTCACTTTGTATGAATGTTTAATTTATCATATTTTGATAAAGATATAGGTTGATTCTTAGCTTTACCATGGATAAACTTTGTCATCTTTGTCAAAAATTCCTCTAGTGACACCCAAGCCCTTTGGAATTTTATTACCTTTCAATTGGATTACTCCATCTTCATCTACTTGATCAATTGTGTTATTGTCACTATCATTTGTGGTAATCTCCTATGGGAGTGAGTCACTTCCTTCAAAGTACATAGACCAAATCCCTATTCTACCGTAATAAGTATAGAATATGGTTATCCTCATTATACACTTTCCATCTTTCTAAATTTTTGCACACTTGGACGGAAAATCATCTATACCAAAAATATTGTCCACCAAAGTCGAGGTGTGGAGCAAGTTGCCCAATAAGGTCTCTCAAGTTGCTTCTTGAGAGTAAGTACATAATTAGCAAGTTTTTGCACTAGAGAGTATGTAGCTCCAAAACTTGAGCTTTGATCTTTTTCCTTAGTTGGACCTTTCTTAATTTTTCCAGACATCAACTGAGCATCTTCCACATCTATTGTAAGCTCTTGGCCTCATCTAAAGTAACAGCTTGGACTTCTTCTTGACATGAAAATGACCTTCAAAATTTGGCATTAGTGAATAATCTTAATCGGTTGTCCTTTGTAGGCGTTACAACCTCTAGAATTTTGTAGAGAAACTTATTACACTTAGCAAAAACATCTCTCATTGGTTCATGGGTTCCTTCTTTAGCTAAGATGGATTTAATTTAAATTGAATTAAATCTAATTTTAGATTAAATACTATAACTAATGAATTACAATAATACACAAGCAATAAGCATGTAACAATATGAAACCCTAAGCAAATGAGAGAGAGGGTGACTTAGCTGATTTTGTGCAAACTAGGCATGATCTAGACTAAGAAAATGTTGGAACAGACTCGGGAAGAGTATCATCAAGACTCACCGAGGGTTCGAACTCATAATTATGCATGACAGAAGCACCCATGGGAGGACAAGAGCACCTGAGAGCTATTAATCGATCTCACGGTGCTAACATCCACCCATTGCTCAGTCCGACCTTTTCTAGGTTGGAGAGGCTTTATTATTGATCTTTGTTTGTCACTCTAGTTTTGTCCCAATGTTTTCAATCATACATGTAACCTAAAAATAAATAGCTAGCTACACATGCCCACAAACCACATCAAACCTAATAAAGAATATGCAGGATGGGGAGTCGGCTTGACCTCGAAGAGTTATCTTACAACCAAGCATTGCACTACATTTTAGACTCCATGTAGTTATTTCTTAATGTGCGTGTAATGATGCCCTAGGTTTCTCTTGTGTAAGTTGCACTATGATAGTGGGCTAGATATAGATTGTTCCAAGTATGCAAATGTGTGATATGGAATAGAATGAACTTCCCCTCCTATGTTGTGTATACAGAGTGATGCAACCCTTGTCCCTTGTATGGATGTGCTAGATGGATGCTTTGTAATGTTATTTGTGCCTTTGGATGCAAGCTTAGGTGATAGTAGATAATGTTTAGTGTTTGGCCCCTTATTTGAGAGAAATAAATAAGTATATATATATGATTCCCTTGTTTAAATTTCATAATTGACAATTGAAAGGCTAGCCCAAAGTTCTAAACAAAGACCAAAAAGTAAAATAGACCCAAAAGAGTAAGAAGAAGGTAAAGAAGGTCAGGAGTTCCCATGAGGGACATGAGCACTTGGGCACTTCTTTCCCGATTTGCACCAGTTGTCTGAGGCCATAAAAGATAAATCAGGAAAGTTCGTAGGTTTGTAAGGTGTGTAAGACCAATAATAATGCAAGAGATAAACCAAAAAGGTCAAAAGGAGTTTCCAACCACTAGTTTTATTAATTAGGAATCATGTATACATTAGTATGTTTTAGGACCTAGAATTGTACCCAAGTGCATAGATTTTGTTTCTATATTTCCCCCCACTTTATGTTATTGAGTGCATACTTGATAACATAAAGTAGATAGAATATGCGTACCTTATAATCCTATGGAGAAGAGTGTATATGATAACATGTCGAGTGGATAAGTGAAGCATGAAGTGATCATAATATGAAGCATGGAGTCTAGGAAGGGGAGGTAGACCCTAAGGGTGAATCATCTACACAAGTAGTGTATGTTGTTAGAGCTTGTGCTCACTAATGTGAGTTTCTTCTTGTTGCGTATAAGGACGAACCTACAAAAGAAGAGAAAGAAATTAGTCAAAGTTGTGTATATGAAAAATTAGAGTAATATGTGAATAACTAAGTAGAAAGCGTGTAAAAGAAAGAGTGCACCTAATGTGTAAGAGAGTATGAGATAGAAAATTGTCTTGTTTTCGAGACTTTGTTGTATTTGGATGTCTTATTGTTGTTGGTGAGGTTTTTGGGTGATATCGCACCAAGAGCTAGTCTTTTGGGTGATCTCATGCCAAGAGTGATTTTTTTGGGGATCTCATGCCGAGGTGATTTTTTTGGGCGATCTCACACCAAGAGCGATTTTTGTGGTGATCTCAAGCCAAGAGAAGAGTTTTAGGGAGAGAGGTCTAGTTTTTATCTCCTCTAATAATGCTTCCTATAAGCACCACTATAGATGGTAGATCCTTCATTTATAACTTTCAGAACCGATTATAACTCGATAAAATGCATTCTCAGTAACTTGAGATGAATGTATGATATTGTGAAACTAATCTAAAACTATTCGAAATTGTGCTTGAATTGAGAAATTGATTATTTTTTCCCCCAGGACACAAGCACCCACTACTAGTGTCTAATAATGGGCGTTATTGTCTTCTCTGTGTGTGCGGTCTAAGTCTAATTCTGGACCATTTTGTGGATCGTGTCATTTGACCAATTTGGTAATGTGTTGTGATTTTCTGGAGCTCTAAGCCACTGGAAGGGTGATTTGTTCACACAATATATGCCCCCTCGTTTGAGGTGCTTGCAAAAAATGCAGGAGGATGCGACCCAAAGGACTGGAAGCTGATATGCATATCATGGATTAAAGACCTGCATGGGGTAGGGGATGTACATCTTAGAAACTAAGGTAGATGCAAATAAGATAGGCTAGTAACAAGTGTTAGTATGAAAATAACTAGCATGCTATAGAAGACAATGTAACAAGAAAGTATGAAGACAAGAAGGACAAAGTGAAAATTGGGTTGCATACATGGGACATCGCTCACAATGTCATAAGATAATTAGGGTCATAGCGCCAAAAGAAAACAATTATCAAGCATGACATAGGGCATAGCTGATTAGGGGATCATTTTTTATATCAAAATTTCCCTAAACATCCCTAAATTGTTTCAATGTAGAAGATATTTTCGAGAGATTTCCACGACTATGAGAACGCGACAAACAGACATTGGGAGCTTTAGTTATGTCCAATCAAAGTTCAGTCAACGAAAATCAACTCTGGTCAACAGGACAATAATGGACCAATAGCATTATGACACATGGGAAAAGGGCTTTGGCAAAAAGAGAGATTTGTTTCGAGTGGTTATCGACCTCACGGTCTTCGATACCGTGTAAAGGTTAGTGGTCGCGACAAAGAGGCTCAACTTTTTTAACGGAGGGGAGCCCGACTACCGTGTGGACTAATTTGTTATCACCAACGTGGTGGGTCCACAAGCCACCATGTGGCTTTCCACCACTCATCAAATTCACTCAATTTTCCTATCGAGAGTTGACAAGTGGACTATGTGTTGATCAAGTTGCTCATCGAGTTATGGATCGAGTTACACATCGAGCTATTCACCGAGTTGATTACATTCTATGCCACAATGTATGGGTCAAATTTCTATTATCTCGGTGAGACCACTTACAACCCGGTGGTCAAACATTACCACATTGCCACCCACATGGATAGACATCCCAACCGTGCAGCTCAGCCCACACCTCATCCCACTACCATCTCGACGAAGAAGACTCGGCCATGTAAATCTGCCAACCCCCACACATATTCTAAGTTCCACGTGGTGGGTGAAGCGGTGGGGCAAAGGCCCATGCATGGAAGGTTCCATGTGAATGGTGGGAGGCTAAGGTTTATTAAAACCTTATCAAAACAAAAATGCCCCCATGATGGGATTTATCCCATCCAAATGCTATAGTGAGGCTAATATTAGCCTAAGGATAAATAATTTAACATTTTTTACGGCCCCATTTGGGTATAAATAGGGGACCCTTGCATTTAAAAAACACACCGACACAGAGGAAGCTTATTGTTTGTTAAGCTTAATTGTGGGTTTTGTGGAAAAATAGTAATAGGGTAATTTTAATATATATTAAAATCTTAAAATTACTATATGCAAATATTGTTTATTGGCCTATTATTTTTAGGCAATAGTAGATGAAATATTTGTGATTGGGAGTATTTATAAACTACCCAATAGGCCCATTGAGCCACACTAATCACTTGCAAAGCCTGGATTGTCGACCGGAGTGCCAAGGGCGCATTGATAGCGTCGGGAAGGCCGATCGAAGATGAAGGAGAGTGTACACCAGGAAGGTGAGGGATGATTTCAACTGGTCATCGGAGTTCTTCGAAGAACTAGAGTACTAATAGGAAAGTGAAATTCCATTAGATTGTATTGTAAGAAATAACATTATACTTACAAATTTTTACTAGTGGAATGGTTTGATAAGAACCCAGAGATGTAGGCTATTTCTGAACTCTGTAATCAATCATGTGCAATTGTCATTACATTCTTGCATTTATTTTAAATTGATTACTTAAAAGGAGCAACTTGTCGGAAAATAAAATAAGCCTATAGGGGTCGAGATCAGGTAGATAAAAACTTGATCATTTTCGGATCAAGTTGGTATCAGAGCTGGTTTAACTCCATATTTGCTTGAAAATCTGATTAACATTGTGATTGCTTCAAGTTGGTGCAGTTGGTTCAGTTTGTTTGAACAAGGTACAAGTTCACTATGGGCAAGATGTCTAAACAAGTGAAGCTTGAGGAAATTGAAGCTTATAATCACCAAATCCAAGGAAGAGAACTCTCTCCTATGATCAATGTATTACTCCCTGAAAGAGGAGAATGTTTACTTGAAATCAGAACTGCAAACCAAGGATGAGCTCTTGGTAAGGTTGCAATGTGGTGACCAGAAAAAGGAAATACCTTCAACTTATATGCAGAGACCATGAAAAATGAGTGCAATGTAAGTTGTTCACCACGGGAATCTTCTTCTTCCTCCCATTTTGTTTGATTCAGGTAATGAAGTATTTGGTTTGTTTGAAAAACATACTAGAGGCATTGGATCCAAATTACTAGATAAAATGGGATTTGATGGAAGATGCCTTGGTAAAAATGGCCAAGGCATTGCTAACCCAATACAGTCGAGGATCGTCCTCATTTTGTAGGTTTGGGTTTTCTAGTGCGGGAATGGATATTGGAGAATGCTCCAAGAACGTTTTCGGAGACAAGCTTCAAAAGCAAAGATAATACCCCACTAGTCTGCAAGAAGGTTGTGAGCGTAGAAAATTTGTGCTTCCTCATCACAGGCAGGATGTGGTAAGAGAAATCAACGAAGAGGTAATGAGATTCCACCTCTAATTTCTTACCATAATCATAAGCACATTAAAACTTTTGATCCACTTTTTCAGCTTAAGAAGTATGGTTATGATTTTTAGAAGATGTGGAATTCCTTTCCATGTACATTCTATGGATTGAATAATCATTCGTGGCTGAATCTTTGGAAGAGAAGGACATTGATGAAGAAGTCGATGTCGTTCATCAGGAACAAGGCAAATCAGAAAGATCAATCTCATCACGCAGAGTCGAGAAATGGTAGAAAAAGTTCCTCATCCTAGAATAATGAAATTAAGAGGAATTTTTGTGCTCATTTCCAAAGGAATGGGCACCGAGTGGAAAATTGTTGGAAAATGCATCCATCTCGCCATCAGAGTTATGGCAAGACAAAGATGAAATGGAGGCTTATTGCAAAGGCAAAGAAGGTTCCTAATCCGCCACCAGTTGACAATTCAACCCAGGACTAGGTAATACCTAAAAGTGAAAGTCCTTTAAGAAGGGTAAGTCAACAAAGTTAGTCATGAGGCATTGTGACCATGCAATGAATAGTAGAGTGAACACCGTTGGCAACTAACAACAGTCAAAACTTCATTCTATATAGAGGCATTACGACCGTGCAAATGTAATGCTACTTGATAGTCATTGTCAATAGGAGGCTTTGTATCATGTAGAGGCGTAGTTGTGCAGCAAAGGGGATGGAGTCATCATTTTTGAGCTTGTGAGAAATTAGCTCGGAACGTCATTTAGAGTCAAGGCATTGCGACCGCACATTCGAATGGTAGCTGATCATCAGACTAGCATCGTGCATTGAAGGCTCGAGGTCTTGAAAGAGGCTTAACATCATGCATTGGAGGCATTGAAGTCTAGAAAAGGACATGACATCGGTTGGAACTTCATTATGTGTAGAGTCTCTTATGACCCTGTAGCAGGATGGTACCTGAAAAGTCATTGTCCATCACTAACATCGGATCAATCATAGCTCTAAGTAACATGAAGTTCCTTCAAACCAATTTGGATTCTGCGAGAATCAACTAGGAGTCAAGAAATGTGTTATAGAATCAAAGAAGATCCTTGTTGTCAGACATCCTAAGCCTAAAGACCGCACAACGGAGGCATGAAAGTCTTCTTTTGATATCAGAGTGGCACAGCAGAAGCATTGTGGGCCCATAGCCCACAGGTTCTAGGATAAGATAAAATTTGTCAAAGTGAGAAGGTTGCAGAGGAGAAGACCCAGAGGTCTACTACAACAATACTTCCGAGGTGGCAGCATTTTCTAGATTTAGGACAGGATGGCAAAATGTTCCAATATAAGATTTTTGGGACAAAAATCCTTTCCTATTAGGGAGGTGTGATTAGGGGATCATTTTTTATATCAAAAGTTCCCTAAACATCCATAAATTGTGTCAATGTAGAATATATTTTTGAGAGCTTTCTCGACAACTATGAGAACGTGAAAAACAGACATTGGGAGCTCTAGTTATGTCCAGTCAAAGTTCAATCAACGAGAAAGTCAACTCTAGTCAATAGGTCAATAATGGACCAATAACACTACGACACGTGGAAAAAGGGCGTTGGCAAAAAGAGAGATTCATTTTGGGTGGTTATCGACCTCCGGTCTTCGACATGCGTAAAGGTTGGTGGTCGCGACAAGAGGCTCAACTTTTTTAACGGAGGGGAGCCCGGCCGCCGTGTGGACTAATTTGTTATTACCGACATGGTGGGTCCACAAGCCACCACGTGGCTTGCCACCACTTGTCAAATTCACTCAATTTTCCTATCGAGAGTCGACAAGTGGACTATGTGTTGATCGAGTTGCTCATCGAGTTATGGATCGAGTTACACATCGAGCTATTCATCGAAGTTGATTACATTCTATGCCACAATGTATGAGTCAAATTTATATTATCTCGATGAGACCACTTCTGAACTCAGCGGTCAAACATTACCACATTTCCACCCACGTGGATAGACATCCCAACCGCATAGCTCGGCCCACACCTCATCCCACTACCATCTCGGCGAAGAAGACTCGGCCATGTAAATCCGCCAACCCCCACACATATTCTAAGTTCCACGTGGTGGGTGAAGTGGTGGGGCAAAGGCCCATGCGTGGAAGGTTCCACGTGAATGGTGGGAGGCTAAGGTTTATTAAAACCTTATCAAAACAAAAATTCCTCCCCATGATGGGATTTATCCCATCCAAATGCTACGGTGAGGCTAATATTAGCCTAAGGATAAATAATTTAGCATTATTTTAGGGCCCCATTTGGGTATAAATAGGGGACCCCTTGCATTGTAAAAAAAAACACCGACACGGAGGAAGCTTATTATTTGTTAAGCTTAATTGTGGGTTTTGTGGAAAATAGTAATAGGGTAATTTTAATATAGTTTTGTAAACTATATTAAAATCCTAAAATTACTATATGCAAATATTGTTTATTGGCCTATTATTTTTAGGAAATAGTAGATGAAATATTTGTGATTGGAAGTATTTATAAACTACCCAATAGGCCCATTGAGCCACACTAATCACTTGTAAAGCCTGGATTGTTGACCGGAGTGCCGAAGGATGCATTGATAACGTCGGGAAGGTCGATTGAAGCCAAAGGAGAGTGTACACCAGGAAGGTGAGGGACAATTTTGACTGGTCATCGGATTTCTTCGAAGAACTAGAGTACTAATAGGTAAGTGAAATTCCATTAGATTGTATTGTAAGAAATAACATTGTACTTACAAATTTTTACTAGTGGAACAATTCGATAAGAACCCAGAGACGTAGGCTATTGCTGAACTCCGTAATCAATCATGTGCAATTGTCATTACATTCTTGCATTTATTTTAAATTGATTACTTAAAAGGAGCAACTTGTCGACAAATAAAATAAGCCTATAGGGGTTTGAGATCAGGTAGATAAAAACTTGATCATTTACGGATCAATAGCCTGCAAACAATAAAGCAAACAATAGTGATCAAGAAAATAACTAATAACCATGGTTGTATATAATCCTGCAAGCAAATGCTACACATAAAGCACCCATTAGCATGTTAGAAATATAAGTAGTATGTTAAAACATGTATAGATCAGCGATGAGTAAGTTATAGTAAAAATAAGTAGTGAATAATGTAGCAATAGGACATGTGATGCATATAGTATGAGAGTAGTAAAGGTAAATGCCCGCAGGAGCCTCGTCAAAATTGGTAAAGAGCAATGTCAAGCATCATGCATCATGTAAAAATTTGTAAAGGTCTTGCATTCACCTCAATATACCAAGTGAACACATATGTGTATATAGAAAAATATAATGGCATACTAAGTATCCAACTATCATAAGAAACAAAGTGTATCATGGAAATAGTATAAGCTAACAAGAGTAAATACAATAAAGATATGCAAATGTTGTGTGAAAGTGATACCATGTTATGATATGCAAGATGTGAAGATGATAGGAGTCATTTTTCCCCAATGGATGTGCACGAGATGAGGTTCATTTAGGAATGCTCCCTCAATCAAAGTATGAACCATAGAACAATAGTGTGTTATCGATATAACGAAGGTGTTGTATGTGATCTTTGTAAAATATTTACGAGGAATGCACTAAGCGTGAAGTGTAGCAAGAGTAGATGATGTGAGGTTCATTTATGAATTGTGCCCTCAATAGTCAATTATGAACCATGGAACTAGAGTGCGTCATCGGGTGATGAAGATAAAGTATGTGAACCAGCGATGTGGTAAGGCTCGGAAAGATAGTCATGATGCACGAAGCATGAAGTAGAGTAGATAATAGAGACAACCGATAGTGATGGAGGGGGGAAATTGTGATGCCACCCAAGGGTGAATATTGAGAATGATGGAAAATAGATGTGATCATTGTGAGAAAGAATAGCCAGAGTATGTATAGTAAACAAAAGGATGTATACCATAGATATAAATTAGTATGAATAGAAGGATCCATAAGTAAGAATGAGGAGAAAAGCATGTATGGATGACATAGGAGTAGAAAGTGAAGTTATAAGCATAAATAGATGTAGCGAAGTGTGTTCATATTGTAGATAAGAGAAAGTGTTGCGAGAAAGAGTGACTCAAATTGCAAAGTAAAATTAAGGTATAGGTGTGTGTGTAAGTAGTATGGATAGGCAACTGTTGATTACAACATGTGACTATGGGTGGGGGGAAGTTATATTCCCACAAGTGTGCAAGTGATGGAGATGTATCTAATGATGTGAGAGATACCGTGTTATGGTGATGAATGTTTTAATGGGTTGATAGTATTAGTATTGGTGTTAGGAGGATCAAATTCACCAAGGTAAGTTGTAGCATTGAGAACATATGGAAAATGATTTTTGTGATGGTAAAGGGGAAATGGTCATAAGTTCCTATTTATTCGAATATATCATCATCAATAAGGAATGTATCCAATTCAGGAAAGTGGGAGAAGCGGGATCACCAATAGGCTCAAGGTATAGTGAAGTAGTGTAAACCTTGGGAGAATATGTAACGGGAATAAAAGGAGCAGGCGAAGGGAGATATTTGATGCCAAGTTTGGTGGATTGTGTGGGAATAGAAAGAGGATCTATGACTCCCTTTCCATTTTTCCCAATCCGGTGCCAATGAAATTATAATGAAGCATATACTGATACCTAGGACCATACTTTGTGAAATTAGGAGGAGATGTGGCAGAAGTAGGGGTTTTAGGTGAATGATCAATAGTGTTGTAAAAGAAAAATGGGGAGGGATCTGTTAAGGCCTCATAGACCACACCCTGGTATAGGAATTTAATACACGCATGAAGGGTTGAAGGGACCGCATGCATGGCATGGATCCAAGGCCATCCAAGAAGAATATTATAATTAAGATTATTAGGCATTACATGGAATGGGATGGGCAAAGTGCATGGCCAATAGTAATGGGAAGTGTGATTGTACCTAAGACCCTTTTAGGAATATTATCAAAGCCACAAATACAAATAGATGAGGGAGTTAAGGATGCTTCAAAATTCCAAGTTACTAAAGAAATGCTAAATTACAAATATTAATCCTGGATCCATTATCAACTAAAGCTCATTTAACCCCTATTTTATTGATACAAACTTGAATATAAAGGGGGGATCATTATCTAAAATAGATTGGAAGTAATTTCATTAGATGTAAAGGTAATATGCTCTTCATTAAAGATAATATTGTAGTGAATGTTTAATACACATATTCAGGAGAAGTATTAGGATGAATGTAAGTGCTAGATAAAAAATATTGTATTTTATTCTCACATTTAGGATGGGCCTGCAAGAAGGAAGGGAAGGAGACATTCATGTTAGTGGAAATGGAAGTGTCCTAAGGTATCTAAGTCTATAATAAAGAAGGATATGATATGCAAGACTAAGATCTAGTGTTCGAATGAGGGTACAAGTTCACCAAACGATTTAATTTAATTTGAATTAAATCTAATTTCATAAGAATTCACCGAAACTAATGATATACAAGTAATTAATTACAATAAGACATAAGCAATAACCATGTAACAATATGAAACCCTAAGCAAATGTGAGAGAGACGGGGGGTGACTTGGATAATTTCGTGAAAAATTGGCGTGATCTAGACTGAGAAGATGTTGGAAACAATTGGGAGGAGTGGCATTAAGGCTCACCGAGGGTTTTGGAACTCAGAACTACATAGGATAAAAGTGTCCACAAGAGGACATGAGCGCCTGATCTCTAGTGACTAATGGGTGCTAACGTCCACCCAAATAATCAAGTTTTTAACTTTTCTACTCTAGAGAGGATTTGTTGTTGATCTTAGTTTGTCGCTTTGGTTTCGTCCTAATGTCATTGGTCGTACCTATAACCTGTAAAATAAATAACTAGTTGCACATGCCCATAAACCACATCAAACCTAATACAGAAGATGTAGAATGGGGAGTCGAACCAACCCCACGGTCACCTAAAGAGTGATCTTACGACCAAGCGTTGAACTACATCTCAAAATCTATGTAGTTATTTATGTATGTGTGTGTAATGATGCCCTTATGCAAGTTACACTATGATAACAGGCTAGATCTATATTTCTCCAAGTATGTAAATGTGTGATTTGGAATAGAATGAACTTTCCCTCATATTTTTTGTATGCGGAGTGATGAAACCCTTGTCCCTTGTATGAATGTGCTATACAGATGCTTTGTAATTATCTTTGTGTGCTTTTGGATGTAATATTAAGTGATAGTAGATAATTTTTAGTGTTTGGCCCCTTATTTGAGAGCAATAACTAAGTATATATATGATTCCCTTGTTTGAATTTCATAATTGACAGATGAAAGGACAATCCAAAAGTCTAAAAGGTGACCAAAAAGTAAAAGAGACCTAAAAGAGTAAGAATAAGGTAAAGAATTTCAGGAGCACCCAAGATGGATAGAAGCACTGGCGCTCTGTCTTGATCGGGCGCTAGTGTCTGAGGCCATAAAATATAAATTAGTAAAGTTTTAGTAGAGGGTCTGTAAGGTGTGTAAGACCAATAAGAATGCAAGAGATAAATCAAAAAGGTCAAAAGGAGTTGTCGAACATTAGTTTTCTTGCTTATAAATCATGTATACATTAGTATGTATTAAGACCTAGAAATGTAACCAAGTACATAGATTTTATGTCTACAGAGAGCATTGTGCAAGTAGGGCATGGGCATCTTTAGTAGGCTTGAATCTGGCCTCAAACTTTGATTTCATATCCACCCAATTGGTAATGGATATTCGTGGAAAATGATAGAACCAATCAAAAACAATTTCCTTCAATGACTCCACAAATAAACAGACCAAAACATCAGTGTATGCAACTCCAAGTACACCACAAGTTGTGATGAATGCAACAATATGATCATCTGGATGTTGCTTACCATCTCCCTTGAATTTGGGGAAATTCTTCCTAGACCCTTTAAGAAATTCATGTAGTGGAGGAGTCAAGGCCAACGAGCCAATATTTTGTCCCCATGGCAAAGGTAAAACATTTATTTCTTCTTCTTCCTCTACTTATTCTTCTTCTTCTTCTTCCGAAGGAATGAGATCAAGTGATTCCAAAATTGGTTCTTCAATAGGACCTTCAAGAGGAAAGTTAGGATCAAATTCAAGAAGGACCGAAGGTACTCTTGACTAGTTTGCCTTGCTACTTGAACAATGGGAAGCCTGAAATTTTCTTGTTGTTGCTCTTCGAAAGTCGGTTTAATTAAGTCACTTACTCTATTAGCCCTCGTATATCTTCTTTCCACCAGTTTGCAGGATTTAAGCTACAAATGTGACTAGAAAATGCATATTTTTCAATGGGATTCAACAAGGCTTAAACACATTCAAATGGTATTTATGGTATTTTTAGTTTTCCAAAATTTATGGGTTTTAAATTTTTTTGTATTTTCATATATCTCTTAAGGTTATACAAAGGGAAGATCTTCCCCAATAGATTCACCAAAAAATGTTGGTGAATCAATTTTTCATAGTGCATTATTGGTTTTCACCAATGGTCACAAGGCTAAGACCCTCCTTCTTAGGTATGGGGAGGCTCACATTATTGAATGTAAACTACATAAAACTATGGGGTGGTTGCTAGGTCAAGGATCACATAGGAATTATCCAATAAACCCGCAGAAAAATGCTTGTATAGATAGTGTATAAGGGAGGAAATCACTATGAAGGGAGGTAAAGATGAGTAGGAGAAATGAGGAGAGAGGATTCATGATGTAATTAGAATTACAAAATTCATATGCATTAGCTAAAATAGGTCCACATTAAATTATAAGAACACAATAATGTAAGTAACCGATAAGACTAATAAACCAGAGACATAAAGTTCTACATATCCATTAATCAAGGACACAAAGTTCCTTCTCGATTGTACAAGATTATAATGTTTAAAAAGTTGGAGAGTGGAGAGAATAAATGAACATAGATAAAGAGATAGAGGAAATGTATCTTTTTTTCCTTGATGGAGTAATGGGATCCAACAACACATAACTATAAAAATTGCCAACCCTCGGAATGGAGAGGTAATTACAATTTATAGAATTACAATATGATTCTTCATCTTCTCTCCCATATGACCTTTCACTTTCTTATCATTTTTACCTTTAGTCTCCTAAAATTGAGTTAATACATTCAATTTGGCACAAATCCAATATTCTATTTCAAAAATCAAGTTTGGGACCCTTCATATTCCTCTTCTTAGTGAAAATCGAAGTTATTGAGAAAATTTTCATTGCAATCTGTTACAGTCGGGTTGGCGCGAGAGAATCAAGGAGCAAGGAACGCTCCTCGTTGGGCCATAAAATTTTGATTCATTCATTTCTTTTTTTATACAGATGGGTCAATAAATTGGGAAATAGACAAAACATAGGAATAGTTCCTTTTGTTCCTCATTCAACCGACATAACCAACTTGTGTACCTTTTTACTCCTTCGTCAATCATATCAAGTTTCTGGAGAACAGGAGAACACATGAAATATTGGAATTGTTTTGTGAGTTTTGCCAAAGGGGAACATGTTTGATCCATCCTCCTTTACGGTGTTGTGGGGTTTCGAGGGATGATGTAACATAAGAATTGTTACGTAAATTCTCATCAAGGGTCGATATGCCCGATCCATCCTCATTTGTGGTGTTACGGGGTTTCAGTGGAAGCAGGGAGCGAAGGAAATTGAGGAACGTTCCTTGAGTGCTTGATGTGTCTATCTTATCTGATATAACCTCCTCCTCCTTGTCAACTTATGCGGTATTCAAGGAATTCAAAGAACTCAGTAGAACTATTCCAAGGGTGTAATCGAAAACTAACTTAGGTGATTAATAAAGGGATCGGGCATTGAGGGAAATGAATGAACTTAGGATCATTTCACAATGTGCCCAAGAAACCCAAATTTGTTGATTTTAAGTGTTTTGATATGGAATTTATTTCAAGGATGGAAGTGGGGAAGTGGTGAAAGGGAGGAAAAACTAAATTGTTCCACAAGTTCTAGAAAATATTGATTTCACTAACCAAAGAGCACAAAACCAAAATTTGAATAAGTATTGTATTGTGAGGCTTGAAAAGAGGATGGAAACATAAAAAAATCATTACGATTTACCCATGAATTCAAAAGTTTTGAAATTACACTAATCTTGTGGCAATAACACCATTCACCCTGTTGGTCCGAACATCTGTCGGGTGGACAGATCTATGGATAGATGAGCAAATAGTGTGTAGGGCATAGCCCCTCTTTGAGACAGCAAAGCAAAACTGGTTTATTGCTATTCTACCAGCAGGAATCTACGCAAGTCCTACAATATTCTGCCTTCAGGGGTTTGAGATCTCGTCCCAGTTGGGGTATTTCCAACTGCGAAGAGAAGGGAAAGAAGCGGGGAGAGGAGATAGGATAGATCTGAAGGGAGAAAAGAAATGAATTCCAAAGTAAAAATTCAGAGGGTTTATGTTTTGGGCTGGTAGTAAACAAAGCCAAACCTACTTGCATAAACGAACAAAGCAATACTGATGAACAAATGACAAAAAAGTAGAGATAGATCCAACAGAATAAATGCATAGATCTAACATAAGAAAGATCGGATGCCCATGACACACATATTCAGCACAAAGTCTTAATATTTGTCTTATGTTTTCTTCTGTTACAAAAGTACAAAGCCTTTTCTTCTCACTTCTATTTTTCATCTAAAAAGTGTCCACCACTGAAGACAACAAATATTCAAGTATTTATAGAAGGAGAAGAGGAGAGAAGGCAAAAAGAAACCAACAACTAATTACAAAATATATAAAAGTCAACTGTTGACTTTTGGGGCAACTTGGTGGATAACAACATCCCATGGTGCAATCGTCATCTCGCGGCTGGAAAGGAGTACCCTGCTTCTACTCAGGAGAGGCAATGTGGAATTGGGCCCGGTACTCCATGAATTTGCTGATCATCGGTTGGAGTTGGTCCTATGTAGGACCCTTGGTGTGGTCGTCGATGACTTCACAAGTCTCCCGTTCATCTCTGAGTTTTTCGAGGAGCTTGAAGTACTCATTACCTACCTCCATTAGGTATCCCACAAAATCGCAGCAGGCTAGAAGGTTGTTGATGGATTCAGCGTCAAAAGTAGCTCCTGGCCCTAACCCTTGTGAGATGATCTCTTTGAAGATTCGAATAGTTTCATCTGCCTTCCTCAAGGTGAATGACGGAGTGAGCAAGCCTGGAGACATCCTTAGGATAATTTGCTCCATTTGATGCATTGCATCTAGGGCTTCCTCCTTGACCTTATCTATCTTCTCCAAGACAAATTCCATTTGATCGACCCGGTAGTCCAAAGCAGCAAGGACTTTGTTGGGTGCTCTGGGGTGATCAAAGATGTCGAATTTAACTAAATCATCGACTGAGCAGTCGAGCATCTTCTGGAATGTCTCATGTTGCAACCTAGCATGGTCCAACTCTTCGGAGATAGGTCCCGCAATCACCCGGAGTTCTTTGTTCTCCGACTAATGTTATGATATAACTCGGTGAACTTGACAATTACTTCCTCACTGTCTTTGAGGATCTGGTCTCTCCAGGTGGATACTGCCATGCCTTGTTCGCCAATCTTGGCGTATTCATTTATCTTATCCTGACTAAGGGCCTCAGGAGTCTCAGTGGCAGTTGTAGGAGGTGCACTGCCCATTTTCTGTAGGGCATGGAGAAGATGTTTATTCTGCTCTTTTAGTAGCCTCTTCTCTTCCTTTACTTCTTGAAGCTTCTTGCAAAGGGCATCCACCGTGGATAGGGCCTCTCCTTGAAGGCTCTCGGATGACGTTCCCATTGTGACCTGCGTCACTATATAATCTATAGGGGACAGATCCTTTTTATCCTTTGTGGGATCAGGATACACGATCTCCATTACTCTTTCACCTGAGGCACTCTGAGAGAAGCGGGTTATTGGCTTCTACTTCTTAGCCCCTTTTGTTGGGATGACGGAGAAGTCCATAGGTGCAATGGGGACTTTCCTCTTGTGTTGGCTCAGGTGTTGGGAGATCCATGCTGGACTTAAGGGAGAAGAAGGAACGAGAAGAAGAAGGAGCAACTACAGTGTACTCGGGAAATGGGTTGAGATGCTTGGCGGTGGCATTGATAAAGAAGCCGAACCTCCAACGCTCACAGGGGTAGGAGTTACTATAGGAGAGAAACTGTGGGAGCGGAAGGGAGCTGAGAGATGAGGGAAGAAATACTGGGGACAGCTCCGTAAGGGAAGAGAAGATGGAAGAAGAGGAAAGGGGAACAAAAGGAGATGGGGGAGAAGACACAACCAAAGGAATGGTTGCTTGAGAGACATGAGGAGGGGAAGGAGGAGTGGGAGAAGGGATGATGGGTACCTCATTGATTGTAGCAGTGGCAACATCCTGAGTGGATGTGCCCGTTGGAACACTTTCTGCCACTTCTTCCTCTGGAGATACCAGGGTTACAACTTGTTCCTGTGCGGTGGAGGGAGGGCTCCCAGGAGCTTCTTCTTGAGCGGCGCTTGATTCTCCCTCTTTGTCTTTTCCTTTGCCCTTTGGCAAATGCTTCGGCCTAGGCAGTGCATCACCCAAAGGAGATGTGGTGAAGTCTACCCCAAGGTAAATGAGCCCATTATACCTGCACCAATGCTCTGTGCACTGCAATGTGCCCTTAACCCTCTCCTCAATGGTCTGAGGTGCCCTTGTTCTGTCTATTTCAGTGAATGGCCAATTTTCACCATCTATGTCTAAATACACCTGATCAACTTCTTGATCAGTCGTTTGGAAACCTTTTGGAACAATGACCATGCCATATTGAATAATTTCTGCCAGGGCCAGACGGAATGATCCTTCCTCCTGAGTTCGACCTCGTGATACAGGTCGATGTAGATGTCCTCGATCTATGGAACGTGGATCAGATCGAGTTTTGCCTTTGGTAGGCAATTTCGTGGATCAAAGGTCAGCCTTGCCGGGAAATTGTGCTTTAGGTTGAGCACCAGCTCCGCGAACATTTCCCGCCTTGGTGTGAGAAGTGCATGTGTACCTGCCCACTGTGAGGGGGAATGGAGTTCCACCCTTCTTTCTTTTTAGGCACTTCTCGTGATATGTTATGAGCTGTCTGGATAGCTCCAACAAGATCAACTTAGGGCCTGCATACCTTGGTAACTTGGTGGGCTCCCCCAAGAAGTTGGCTGCTCTGAGATAGGTGAAAGTGGGGAATTGCGTAAATAACGCCCCCACTTCTCGGTTGCCATGTTACTATGCTCTTGGTCATCCGACCATGAGTCATATTTGGCCTCAATAGGTAGATGATGCCGTAGAAGAAGGCATCGTTGATCTTGGTGAATGTGAAATTTTGTTTTCCAGTCTTAATTCTGGATAATATTCAAATATTTTTACTTGGGGCCATACCCGCATCGGCTCAACGCTGGATAATCTCTCTCAGAGGCAGCGCGTAGACCACGTAGGAGTTCATGTAGAACCTCCCCGTTGTTGTGAGTTGTTGGAGCTACTCAGAGATGGTGCTGCTGATGATTTCTGCCCACTCAAAATGCTTTGATCAGAAAAAAAAATTCATTGTTTCCAGATACCTGAGCATCCATTTGTGGAAGTAGTGGGCATCAGGAAGCCCAAAAACCCTGCTCAGGAAGGTAATGGTGTCGCTCAGCTCCTCCGAAAAGTCACTGCGATGAATAACCTGGGGCCACCTGGTTATTACCTTCTTATTTTTTAGATACACCTCGTTCATTAACTGCATGCATTTGTCTTCATTTTCCTCCCATGCCTTAATGCAGTCTTCCTGGCTTATAGCCACAAAATGCCGGTGGTGGGGGATACCTAACATGATCTCAAAGTGTCAAGCGGTGAGGTTGATTATAACCTCGCCCTTCTCGTTCTTGACACACCTTGTGTTTTTGTTATAGCAGCGGGCCACCACCATCATGAACTCATTATTCACCGCGCTAACGGGGATCCCTCCAGCGAAGTGTAGACCACTGCCCACTAGTTTGTCCATCCATGGACTGCCTGTGACCTTTCTGGTTCTAGCCCAAAAATCTTCCATGTCTATATGGCCAAGCTCAGAATCTCTGATATCTAAGTCACATTCCGCATGGGATTCCAACATCTTGACCCTTTGATACTTGTATTTCATTTCTTCCTCTGTGAGTTTGGCCTTACCCTTTGACTTGGTTGGCCTTTTACTTGATGTAGACATATGCGAATCTGAGTTCAGTTGCTGATCTGCAAGAAGAAGGAGTGAAGTCCAACACGTAAGAGCAATATTAGTTGTTAAATAGTCCATCAAGGTCGTATCGTAATGAGGAATTAGCGATTTAAAAGCTTCAGGCGCAGGGCGCAGAATCTTACAAGTCATAGGTCAAAAAGGCAAGGCAAATTGACGCAGAATGTTGCAAGGAAGAAAATAGCGCCAAAGGGCGCAAGGTGTAGGAAAATTACACATAACATCAGTGTTGTTGTAGAAGAATTTGCACCTGCGCCATTATGTATGGTTTAAACTGGCACAAACAATTTTGGTGTTGCATGGCAGCAGGATGCGCCAATGGCACAGATATGGAACGTGTTGCAGATTATTTTGGTGCACCAAGGGGCGCAACATTAAAGGATGTATCACTAACTTTATGCGCACCAAGGGGCCTTTGGCGCGGTGCAGGAAGAGCTTGCATGACACCCTTTGTTGTTGTAAGCGGATTGCGCCTGTGCCCGTGTAAGGATTTTCTTAGTTTTATACAAGGCGGGAAGGATGTGTGTTGCAGGCGGGACAAAAGGCGCCCTCTTGGCGCAACTGTGTTTTATGCAACAAGGATGGCGATTGCGCTAAGGAAAACCATGGGTTAGGAATGATAACTTTTAGGTTTTCTTTCTTTTTGATTGGTTTGTAGTTTTTAGGCCTCTTTCGACATGGATTTCAACAGTGAGGGGGAACAGAGCGAAGAGGATCTTGGGTTCATTTCTGAGACAAAGCCCTCCAGGCCAGCAGATCTGGAAGGAGGGTAAAACTGGTTTGGGGGGAGAGAAGATTGCAAAACGGGCTGGAGGAGGCATATTGTTTTATTAGATTCATTCCTTTGTTTTTAAACAACCCCACTGACAACCAAAACAAAACAAAACCATAAGAAAAGCAAGACCACTTACCCGAAATATATATAGAATGAGAGAAACGAAGTGGGGTCCACGAACGCAACACGAGGATGACAGGAGCGCTGACAGGTGCAGAGGAATAAAATTTTCACGTGTTTTTTCAATCGTGAAAATGACAGGTCGGATGCGCCTATATATAGCAAAAAGGCGTAATAAATGCGCCACCAACTTTTTAAAGGGCGCACCAAAACACATGTCGACATGAAAATATTTGTGCCCTTTGGTGCGGGTATGCATCTGTCAACAAGAAATTACTTGCGCCTTTGGCGCAAATTCAGGACTGTCAACATGGGGTTTTGAGCGCCTTGGCGCACCGCTTAAGGGCGCAACATTTTTAGTGTTGACAGGTTGGCGCATGCGCCTTGGCGCAAGCAAGAAAGGCGCATCACGGGGAGGTGCAACAATTGTTGTGTTAACACTCCAAAGGGTGCGCCAAAGGAATAGAAGGGGGCACAAATTCATCTTGTGTTGCATGAACAAAATATGCGCCCAACCAAAAAAGGACCAAAATGACTAAGTTCGAAAAACCAGACTTTCCGGAAAGGGATTTTACGCCATTTCGAACGCTGAGGACTCGATGAGGAACCAGAATTTTTATTGGTATGGTTACCTGCAAAATTGCCCTTGTCAATTTTACAGGATAACACACCCTTTTAAAGCATAAAGGAGTAACATCAACGTCTTGAGATATTACATAACATTCTTAAGTATTCGAATAAAACTGATGTGTCCATCATGGATAGTGTTCCAAGATATTTCCAATGATTTTTTTTTGCCTCCCAACTCTTCCCATAACTCCCAAAATCATCTCGACAAGTCAACTTCCACCATTAGAGTATGACATTCCTAGCACCTGAGATGACCCTGTTTGACCTATTCAATTCCTAAGATCACTTATTTCCATCGATATTTCCTAAGATACCTTGGATAACATCATGGCTCTCCTGCACAACTTCCGGATGGCTTATGTATTCCATGTCACCTTCCTGGAGGGTATTCATATGTTGCAAATGGCCAAAAATGGCCCTTTCAAGGCCTCTGCGGGGAAAGTTATTTCTCCTTAAAACTCAATGACTTCTTCAATCACCTTAGGAATTCATTCCCACACATGAAACACACTTGAAAATCTTGTTAGCATGTTCCCGCTATCTAAAATGAGGATGGAAATGTGGCCAAGATGGCTAGAGGAAGTGTTCATAGTGACTAGGAGGGGAAATTTTCAAGTGAGGGATAAGTTATCATGGCTAAAGTTTTCAATTTTGCATGCTAGTCATTTAGCATAACAACAATAATGTATCACATCTCTCTTATCCTAGACCGTACAATTTGGTCGTGGATGTGAAATCTGATCTTGGATGACTCGACCAACTTATACGCTCTTGAATTTTCACATTCTCTCGACTTTATATTCAATTTTAATATCTTTACTATGTCATTTCACCTTTATAAGGTCGTAATTATTAGAATATTTAATATGTGGAAGGCTATATAAGCAATTCAATATCACTTTATAACTCACCCGACATTTTTGCAAACTCCTAGTATAAATATCATCCCAAAAACACTCAAGACTCTCTAAAATATTCCTAAATCAAATGGCAAATCAATTAGATAAACCCCTACTACATGTCTAAAGTACTCAAATAGGTCAAATATTCTAGCTAACTCCATTTCCTAATATGTAGAGGTCATAAAGCCATTTCTTAATAAGGGAAAAGTCACTTTAAGCATTTTAAAGGGTTTCAAGAAACAAAGGGTTAGGTCACGCAACTAAAGCACACCACATCACACTATTACAATGTCGGATACATTATATACCATGGAGTTATCCCATTATGTTTGTGTCAAGAAACATGAGGGAACCCATGGGGGCTCGCTTATATCACACTCACACTCACACAAAGTACTTAGAGAGCTACACGAGTTTTGACCCCACACAAGGGCATGTAGTGCAACACTTATATTGGTTTAGTTGTGTCAATTACCAAGTGTAGTCTAGCATTGATGCATACATATTGGTTTGTTCATTTTTTAATGAAGGGTATTGCATGTATCTATGGTTTCTACTTTGTTTCTAGTTATTACATGTTGTGCAAATAAGAGTGACATACAACAAATGGCATTTTCATGAAAGTGAAGCACACATGAAGTCAGTAGATCCTAACTTTCAAAAGTTCCAAGACCATATACTTCCAATCAAACCGTACATTTCCATTTATAGACCATATGAGTTTCCTACGGTCCTATAACTCGCCGCCATGACTCCAAAATTAATATCAAAGCATCTCTAGTTTCAGATTTTCCTTTTCCATTTGTCTACACATCTTGATCTTCTATGTTTTGACCCATACAAATAAGTCTTCATATCCTCTTGTGTATTTGAGCTATCATTTATCATTTATCAATTTTTACATGTTTTTATGTATTATTCTCAAGTTATGAATGGTTAATTATAAATTGATTAGATCAAAATAATCTCCTATTACAAACCCTTACATCCTATTTATTGTTGTGCACTTTCCATAACATAAATTTATTAGTATGTAAACACTTAGCTTGATATTTGGAGATGAAGACCAAGTAGTGCCTTGTATTTTCATTTAGGTTATTAATTTACGAAGTGAGTAAACGAATGTGTTCAACTTATTTTTATACCATTCCATGGGATGTGATTTTGCACTAAGATTAACCTAGGAAGGGAATAAGGATAAACATAAGAAATTTGACCGTTTGGACATAAGTGAAAGAATCATAGAATAATTGATAACACCAAAACTAGGTGACAAAACCGTATGTCAATTATGTCCATCCTATACATTATTGTATAGAGAATATAATATTGCAAGTGGAAATCTAGAAAATCATAGCAAAAAGAGTAAGATGTCTATGAGTAATGAGATCAATCTTGTAGGTGTCTAAGTAGTAGAATATGAGAATAGGAAGTGTTTACGTAAGCCTTATAAGAGAGTAGGATAATGTGTTTATGATTTTTTTGTGCATGCAAGTTATGACTATGGGATATAAGACAATTTACCTATGTCAAGTGACAAATTAACAAAATTGAGTATACCATCATTTTGTGGGTAAACTATTAAACAATTTCTTTAGTTTTCATGTGATTAATTCAATTTTGTAACATGAAATCATGAACATTTGACACTACAAATATGATCTAGAGTTAAAACTTTGTAATTTGTAGTTTCAACTCCAAATTATTGGAGGATTTACTGATTTTTATTCATTAAGCACTTCAAGCTTTGTGATAATAGATTTTGTTGTATAATTTATATAATTTTAGGGGTGAGCTTCTTCTCAAGTACAAAGAATTAAAAATCTTATAATAAATTTCTTTGTTTTTGCTTCAAATCCAAGGATTTCACAGTTATTCTAATTTTTCCACTCACGGATTTAATTAAAATATGTATTACAACATTATAGAATCCATGGTAGGTCTTGGTGATAAATATTATTAAAGGAATGAACATGTGAAAGAGATATTGATTGTGCTTCAAATTATATGGCCTAGAGCTTTAAAAATTTGAATTAAGATTTGGGGATTATTGATGTGTTAATGCGTTGGCTTTTGAAGAGTTAAAGGGATTTATGAGTGAAAGTTGTTTTGTTTGGTGTATTAGCTCTACTCTACACCCCATTCAACCGATGTTTTATAAAGTTATACTCAGTAGCATGTTATAGTGGGAAATTGTGAAGTAGTGATGATGGAAAATATTTGATGAGAGAATGTTTGTGAATAGTTTTATATGTTTTTATATGCATGCTCGATTATATTTGAGAGTACTTGTCAATATTTCTTTATCATGTTATAGTGAAGGATTTTGTGATCAACCTTTAATATATTTAAACAAATGGGCACACCATTGGGGTTTTCTAAAACTATTGGATGATTAATGCATAATGATTGCAAAACTTGTTATCAAAAGAATCTAAAACTAAACTTCTTTATTAGCAAAATACTTAAATTTTGACTCTACAAGGTGTTACATTCACCAAATTGAATTATAAATAACAAGTTTTCAAATGGGTCTTGAATTTAGTCTTCTTATCACTTTTATCTTTGTTTATGTTGTCTACATATGTATTGTCAAGTTTTCTTATATTATTGTTTATGATTTCTTTTTTATTCCTCTATCAATATATCCATTATACCTTAAATGTAATTGCTAGTTATTTCCTTTATTATAACTAGTATCATGAATACCAACCCACTTCTTTTTATTGTAATTCATTAATATATACATAACTTTTTATTTTCCATTTAATAGAATTTGATGATACCTTAGAAGTTTCAATTTTTAAAAGACCCCACCTTTAAAAACTGCATTGGTTAAATGTTTTGTCCACCTAAAATTTCTAAAATTATTTAAGTTGTTTTAAGATTTTCAAAGAAATTACAACATTCTAAATGTTTATATATTTTAAAGTTATGTTGAATCCTTCAAATTATATTGTTTTCTTATACGTGAATATACTCACCATAACCACCAAAACACTTTTCATTCCACTTTTTATTAGATTTTTGTCGTCATTATTTTTGATATTTTTTAAGAAATATATTTAGTTCCTTTAGGTTAACTAAACACATTCATCATAATTACCAAAAACATCGTTTTCACTTTTTTTAGATTTAAAGTGTCAATATTTTATTACACTTTCAAAAAAAAACATTTTAGTTAACATATACAAGAAAGAGAATGAATAATCTCATTAAATGTCAAATAGCATATAGAGCACGTGGGTTGGGACAAATAGTAATTGTGAGATGTGTATTCTCAAAAATTTATCTCTGCATGTCACTAAGATGCATATTATTCATAGAGCCTTGCCCCAAAAAGAGAATTAGAAGAATATTTATAGGGGATACGAGAGACAATGCAACTTGTTTAATTTTATAGCCAAAAGTACGAAACATATATTTCTATTAAATAATTATATGACACTAATATTATATATTATTATTATTTTATAGTTCACAATGTCGGGCGGCCTGTTTTTGGGTCTACAAGTGGCTTATAGCATATGGGACTACCTCGTACTCACATGCGGGAGGCAACTATTTTTGCTACAAACGAGGCGTGCATACCTTACCCCCTGCAGGATTTGAACTTGTGACCTCTATTTCAAGAGCACATGTTCTTCACCATTAGGTCAACTCGTGTGTAATCAAGGAGTTTAATAAGCATGTGATGGCGAGAATATGAATATTAATAGTTTTACATTAATAAATTTTCTTGAATCTTCGTGGTTTAACCGAGCCAACCTATAAATATATGTTAGGCCCAATTGTCAATACTTTTCTCGATATGTATGTTTTATGCTTGCAAAAAGTTAAGATTTTTGTTTTTTTTTACAAACGACAATGGGAATGGTAAGGTGCGACAATACTTGTCACATCTTTTGCCATGATGTAGGTCATATTGGCGACGTCGCTATGATATTAGTGCTACATGCACCAATTATAACTAACTTGGGGTGACCTTGTTTAACCATGCCATTTAGATGGTTTTTTTAACAAACAATATACAATTGTGTTCAACCTCTACACTTCTAATAACATTATGGAGCAACGTGGACTAACAATACTCTAGTGGTGGTTAGCGGAGGACCTCCCCATAATGAGTTTGATTTTTTACAATTACTTCAACACGATGGAATCTTTAGATTACAAAGAATGACTCCTCCAAATATATTAATGGACCAATAAAAGGGAAACTTAGTTCCATATATGCAGATTAAGTTTAGGCTTTATGATCTTAATAATTACCATAGAAAGTCTCCTCCACTATGCAATTTACTTGGTCAAAATTTCACTAAGGAACTCATATAATATTCAAACGTGATATGCGTCTCAAGGGTTTCAACTTACTTATTAGTTTCTTTTATAACTATTTGGGGTGGCTCACTCGGCCGCATTTCTTTAAGTGACCCATTTCACGAGTTTCACGTGACTTATCAACAATGCGTGGTCAAGGCCCTCTACATATAACTCGAGAGGTGATAAGGGGTTAGGGGAGAGACACCATATGTGGTGCGGGGACCAATACTTGAGATGGTATCGGAAAAAATGTATCCCTTTTAAAATAATTGCTAGGTGCCAAAAGTGAAACACAAAATATTCAATTTTAATATATGATATTATTATTATTCAAACATGATTTCTTTTTAAATCGGTGAACCTTATCTTATTCATTAATACATTTTGATATTGACAATAACTTGTATAGGAGTATAACAAGTTTATATGTACAACATATTTAAAACATCCACTCTAGCAAGTCACTCCAAAAGGATTTGTGCACCAAATTGCAATAAAAGTGTTCTCCAAATATATTACTGGACCAATAAAAGGGAAACTTAGTTCCATATATGCGGATTAAGTGTAGGCTTTATGATCTTAATAATTACCATAGAAAGTCTCCTCCACTATGAAAGTTACTTGGTCAAAATTTCATCAAGGAACTCATATAATATTCAAACGTGATATGATTCTCAAGGGTTTCAACTTACTTATTAGTTTCTTTTATAACTATTTGGGGTGGCTCACTCGGCCGCATTTCTTTGAGTGCCCATTTCACGAGTTTCACGTGACTTATCAACAATGTGTGGTCAAGGCCCTCTACATATAACTCGAGGTAATAAGGGGTTAGGGGAGAGACACCATATGTGGTGCGGGGACCAATACTTGAGATAGTAATGGAAAAAATGTATCCCTTTTAAAATAATTGCTAGGTGCCAAAAGTGAAACATAAAATATTCAATTTTAATAGATGATATTATTATTATTCAAACATGATTTCTTTTTAAATCATTCAACCCGATCTTATTCATTAATACATTTTGATATCGACAATAACTTGTCTAGGAGTATAATGAGTTTATATGTACAACATATTTAAAACATGCACTCTAAAGAAGTCACTTTCGAAGGCTATGTGCACCAAATGCAATAAAAGTGTTCTCTAAATATATTAGTGGTCCAATAAAAGGGAAACTTAGTTCCATATATGCGGATTAAGTGTAGGCTTTATGATCTTAATAATTACCATAGAAAGTCTCCTCCACTATGTAATTTACTTGGTCAAAATTTCACTAAGGAACTCATATAATATTCAAACGTGATATGCTTATCAAGGGTTTCAACTTACTTATTAGTTTCTTTTATAACTATTTTGGGGTGGCTCACTCGGCCGCATTTCTTTGAGTGGCTCATTTCACAAGTTTCACGTGACTTATCAACAATGTGTGGTCAAGGCCCTCTACATATAGCTCGTAGAGGTAATAAGGGGATAGGGGAGAGACACCATTTGTGGTGCGGGGACCAATACTTGAGATAGTATTGGACAAAATAAATCCCTTTTAAAATAATTGTTGGGTGCCAAAAGTGAAACATAAAATATTCAATTTTAATAGATGATATTATTATTATTCAAACATGATTTCTTTTAAATCACCAACCTTGATCTTATTCATTAATACATTTTGATATTGACAATAACTTGTATAGGAGTATAACTAGTTTATATGTACAACATATTTAAAACATCCACTGTAGCAAGTCACTTCAGAAGGCTTTGTGCACCAAATTGCAATAAAAGTGTTCAATCTCCAATAACTACCTGCATAAAAATCAATGACATAAAGGTCAGACTCACCTTACTTAGCATTTAAGAACTCACTACCATGAGAGAAAAAAAGTATACAATCAATTCAAATAAGTTGAAGTATTGATTTCTTCAAAAAAATTAAATAAACCAAAAAAATTATCCATTGGATTAAATTTCAAATCATTTGGATCCATTCGATCTAACTTCATGTTTGGATCCATGTCAACCAAAATTAACCAATCAGAATTGAAGATCATATTATAAAAAGGCCAGTGACCTATTACAACTCAAATGGTTCCAACAGGTGCATCTTCAGAGTAGAATTTGTGTGCAACTCAAGTAGGGAGATTATGCTCAACTCCATAAGTTTCCTAGTTTTATGCTATCAATTGACAATGATTTTTTTTTAATTTTGTATTCATTTTAGTAGATTTAAAATTGCTTCAAATAACTTTATTTTAATTAATTTAAACTGTAAAAAACTAAGTGTTGCATATTGTTTTTCAAAATTTACTTGAAGGCAAACATTGGTGATTGGAGCTAAAAGAGATCAAGGTTTACAAAACTAAAAGGTAAGATAAAGTAGCCCTTTTTGTTTGCTAAACAATAGCTTGAGTAGAGAAAATTTACAATGAACTCTGGTTTTGTTTGATAGAAGTGTAATGATGTTGTAACCATTTAAAAATTTCTGCATGATAATCATTCACATCTAATAATATCTTAAAATAAAATATGTGTGAAAGAATCTTGGTAAAAATAAAAAAATCATTGTTGTGTTATATCTCCTTTGATTCACCTCATTAAGTCATTCCCATCTTAATGATGAGTCTCAAAGGAGACATAAACCATTAACAATTTTTGTATTTTTTACAGCTCCTTTTTAACATAAGCAAAATTGAGAAAGCAACTTACCATGCCCATGCTGATTTAGAATAAGATAATATGAAAGTGACCAAAATTTATGAATGCCTACGTAGCCTAATAGAAATTTTTGAACCATATACTCCCTTTTTGCTTATGGCCTCCATTGGAAGCCTTAGAAATTGAGAAAGCAACTTACACGTATATGAAAAATTCATAATTGAGTTGGTTGCCATGTACTTATCTCATATTTGTCATGTCTTGTTGTGAAACAGGTCTTTCCTTTCAGTCATGACTAGGGGTGGTGTTGTTAGAAGGTCAAGGAGGCCCAAAGTGAGAGGTGCAAATTTATCACATAATGCAATTGATGAAGATGTTATTCCTGCACCTATTGATAATGAGTCAGAATGTAGAAAACCACCACCTGTCTCGCCAAAAGAACATGCATAAAAAAGAAGCTCAAGATCATCGAGGAATGGAAAAAGAAGATATGGAAAAAGTAATAGATGATGTCAATTTTAATGGGTTCTCAGTTAGAGCAAAGAACGAAGACGGAAGAAGTATTCAATTCCACCCACATCATTACACTATTGGTTAAATGGTCTCACCCACACAAAGAGAAGGGGTCCTCCAACAATTCTAACTAAAGAAGAAGAGGAGGAAATTGTTGAATGGTGTAAAGAAATGGCTGAGATGGGTCATGGTTTGGAGCTAATACAACTGAAGGCGAATGTTGCTCATATTTGTGAAACAAGACAAAACCCTTTCAAAGATGGGTTTCTGGTAAGTCACGGTGGGCTTGGTTTCAAAAATGCCATCTCGATCTTGCAATTCGAACAACCGAGGGACTTGATAGGGATAGAGCTTTAAACTTGTGCCCTACAAGTAGTAACAAAATTTTATGACAATTTGTCCAAATGTTATGAGACATATGCATATGGTGCTCATAAAATTTGGAATTGTGATGAAATTGGTTTGCAAGCTGGGAGAAATTATGGAATGTGTGTTATTGCCAAGAGGGGAAGTTGAAATGTGTCAAAGGTAATACCTAAGAGTAGGGAGTGGATCACTATATTATGTTGTGTCAATGCAATAGGTTTGTCAATACCAAGGTTTTATTTATTCAAGGGAAAGAGAATGCTTAAGAACTATATTAAAAATTGTGAACTAGGAGCATGCATGGCTACACATCCAAATGCATGGATGACAAAGGAGTTGTTTTTGAATTGGCTTTGTCATTTTGCACAATCTATTGTACCAGGTGGTGTTTCTCCAAATAATAGACATTTATTAATATTTGATGGTCATGGCAGCCATGTGGCATTGAAAACATGGAGGAGGCCAATAAATTGGGCATTGATTTGATAACACTACCAACACATACTAGTCATAAGTTGCAGCCTCTTGATGTAAGTGTGTTCACCATTTCAAAACATATTTTAGAGCTGAGAGAAGCAAATGGATGACAGAGAATAAAATGTAGAGGTCAAAAGGTTTGAGATGGCTGAGCTTGCAAGTAGAGCCTTACAAAAGGCTCTAACACCATCTAACATAATTGCAGGCTTCAAAAGGACTGGTATTTGGCCATTGAATTATGATGCTCTTATAAATGACATGGCATGTAGCCAAGCATTTGACATACAAGGTGAAGATGTTAATGTTGTCACAAACATCTTGAGCCTATCTCAAGGAATGAATCAACAATTAACAAATAATGAAGAAGTAGTGCTTGAAACTCAAATCATGCAAAGTGTTGAATCAAGAGAGGATGCAAAGGCAACTACAATACATAGAGTGGAGATAAATGGTGATTTTGGAAATGCAAATAACATAACTAGTAACAATGAATGTTCTGCAGATTTTCTAAGTAGTAATGACTTATCCTTGCCAAGTCAAGTTAACCCCCCTGAATGGTTACAGGATGCCATGCAAAATTTGGGTTACAAATTACCTTCTAACGCACAAAAGATCAGAGCTTGAATTTTCCTTCCTTTCCTGCAGGGATGGAACAAGGAATAATTCATTACTATGTTGATGTTGGAGAAGAGAATGATCATAATGGAGCTGAATTTGAAGAGGATTCCCAAGCACCTGAAGTAAACTCAGAACTTCTACATCAGGATCCTCAAGCACTTGACGAATCTCAAAATCAACATGGGCATGGTAAGGTGCTTTCTCAATTTCTGAGGCTTCTAATGGAGATCATAAGCAAAAAGGGAGTAGATGGTTCAGAAAGTTCTCTTATGCTAAGTAGGCACTCACAAATTTTGACTGCATCAGAATACATGGAGCTATTGGCTGATACTGAAAGAAAGGAGGAACAAGTAAAATTGAAGTTAAAAAAGAAAGAAATGGCACAAGAAAAAAAGGTTGTTAGACTTGCAGAAAAGGAAAAAAGATTACAAGAGAAGATTGAAAGAGAAAGGGAGAAGAGAGCTAGGGAGCACCAAAAAGAGATTGAGAAGGCACTGAAGCAACAAAGGAAAGAGCAAGAGAAGAGGGATAGAATACACTCCCAAGAATAGAGCCAAACAACCTCCTACACCAACCGACCTAAACAACCCGAATCGGACCACGACCAGTCCTAGTACTTGACAGCGGTCACCTCATCCTTTAGATCCAACTATAGCCTAACCTATTGTGATTGGATTTGCTTATTGTACTTGAATGAGATACCTAAATCATATCAACTACAATAGGACTTTACTTATTTCTCGCATTAATTTGTTTTAAACAGTGGATTGACAACCATCTAGGAAGTATCACACTTCCCAGAACTAGCATACACTAGGCAGTCCACTATCATATATCATTTAACTTCTCTTTTTGGTCTTGTTTTCTATTACAAGTAGTTCCTCCTAGCCAAAAGGAAGCTCTCACAATCAACATTGGGTCAAGAAGTCAGAACGCGCGCATCAACCTCCAACCAACCCATTTAATAGGTATTCCTCCTAACCCATAACTCTATCTGTTTCGTCATTCAAAAACGTAAAGAAAACGGTGAAACAAGTGGATCTAGAGTATCTAGTAAGGTTTATGTGGTGGAGGTCCGATTTTATAACCACAAGGCCCATTCGAGGCAAGGACAATAAACATCTCCTAGCCGAGTCACAAGTTGGTGATGCAGTTTGAGGCCTTATACGGTGTTTTTGGCATGGTTAGGTGCGAAGGGGAGTTACAAGCTATGTAGTAGGATAGATGAGTGCAAGGTCTGAGAGACGACCGGTGGGAGATTATTAGATTTGGTCACGTTATGTGACAATTTGAACTTATACAAGATGTGTCATAGGAAACGGTGGATTGTAGACATGATGATGGGGATTTGGATGTGGCACCACCGGATGTACATGTGAAAATGGAGATGGCAGACAAGGATGGAGTAGGGGTGAGATTGGATGCACAAGGGGTTAAGGTGGGGCGCAATGATGTAAGAGTGATGAAGGTTTACACTTCTGGTGGCGAGAGGTAGTTAGATGGAATATGAAAAGAGGATGTGCATAAGATCACCAATGGAGCTTGAGAATCAAATGCTTTTTCAAGATCTGATAAATATTCAAGTCCCAGGTTATGCTCAAATTGGAACACCTCCATCTCTTCCTAATAACCTCTGCAATTCCCTCTTGGTATGTATCACCTCATTTACTTCACGCAAGCTTAGATAGTCCTAGTAACTCCTTTCCAATGCCACCATGGATGCAAGCATCAGCAGGGCAACCAAATCCTTCAACAACAGGGGGACAAAATTCCTTTTCAGCAGGGCAGTTAAATCCTTTGTCAGCAAGGAAAGAAAATTCAACATCAGCAGGGAAAGAAAATCCAACATCAACAAGGAAACCAAATTAAAAATCAACAGTATCAGAGGACAATGCAATGTAGTTTTTTGTTCCATCCAAATACGATAGTATTTTTTTATTCATAAACCATTCAACTTATGTATTGAATGGTGTTCATATGTAGTTTTTAATCCAAAATATATACACTAATATATATGTATATCTTATTTTGCCATGTTTCCTCTTTTTCAATATCAATTTATTGTTGATCTGTGAGCATGTTTGTGCAAGATTACAAAATGCAATGACTGAACCTTATGTATGATAGTTGTAAACATTGAAAATAAATAATATAAATGTCATTGGCAAAAGATATTCAATAAAAATGGAAACAAACAAATTTCCATAAATATACAGTGTTGATAAACACTGAAGGTTCATTGTCTGAGTGAGGCTCTAACCCTCACCTTCCTCAAAGAATCGTATATAAGACCGAAACATTCCTTTCTCTTGTTCTATCGCATGGCAACAACTTCATGTCTACTTTCCTCTATTTCTTCAGACGTCATCGGTGTTTCCTCTAGGAGAAGGCTCTGTTAAAAACACTTGATTAATTGATTAACTCCATACCCATTAATCAAACAAATTGATTACGAATATGGTTTGCTTAATAGTAGCAAAAGTACCTTATTGGCAAAGAAAACACGGTCGCGTTGAACCGGATAGTGTGTGTTGCAGTCGTCCGTCTCTCGCAATAGTGTGTTGCTGCCGCAAATAGTCGTGCATATTCAAATACATTTACAGAATGAGTGCTCATTGCTCCTAAAACAGGGCTAAAAAATTAGAGAAATGGAAAACTGCTGCCATGATTGGTGGTTTGTCACTCTGCCGCACCAATTCCTAAGTGGTTTCACACACATCCTTACCCCTGTTAATTTTGGTGGTGGAGGAATTAAAAACCAACATCATGCAACATTAATCACACATGGCAGAGAGTTTAATGACATGCAATGGAAGATTTAATGGCATGCAGTGGAGTGAGTAGATTTAGATTCTAAGGTGATCCACAAAAAATGTTTTAAATATTCAATTCCTGGTCCAAGTAATATCCTTAACACTTTTCAAACATAAAATTAAATTGTTTAAACACATGGCTTATCTAAATAACTGGAAGCCCGTTTCACATTTTTAAGGTCTACCTGACATAGACTACGCAAAGCTGTATTTTTTTTTAGGGTCTAGGTGGCAATGACGTGGCATATACTGTACTAAACATAACCTGCACCACATATGGTGTCTCTCCCCTAACCCTGTATTATAACTTTTTTTTTGGGAACTCCCAACTGCTAGTCAAAATTGGATTTCTTATCCCCATCATTTTTTCATAAAAATATTTTGATCCCAGATTAAACTTAATATTTTGTACTTTTTATTAAGTTTAAAGATATTTACTTTCCAAAATTTTCAAATACTAAACATTTCAAATATTTACATGTAAATATTTTTGGTCCACACCATGTAATCCTTGTACGGAAACCAAATGTGGTTCAGCATAACTACCAAAAAAACAAAATTTTAAGTAGATGTGATGTTATTTAGGAAATTGAAAAATGTCATTATTTTTGACAGTTTTAAAGAAACTGTTTTCAGTTCGCATGCATGGAGAAAGAGAATGAACAGTCACATTAAATGCCAGCATATAAGACGAACTGCAGAAGAGCCAGTAGAGCACATGGGTTGGATCAAATAGCAGCTGTGAGACATGGGTATTCTGGGAAAGCACCAAAACAGCTTACACATCCTCTCCTCTTCATGACCCAGCAAATTTGCGAAGCACCCATTAAAAAGACGCAATGAAACTGCCTGAGTTTTTCTTCCTTCCTGCTTCACAGACATGAGAACAAAGCAGAACTTGATCACTTGTCTGTACCAGACAAAGCTAGCAGGTGCCTGCAAGTTTGTGACTGTAACATGGTGTAAAAGCCTGCTCAGTCAGGACTTCACTGTTCATGTCAATGACCCAGAGTGTCATCACATGTGCAAGGTTGAGATGAGGCCATGGCTGTTCAAGAGGAAGGGATCGAAGAACTTTAGTGTGAAGGGAAAAACGGTGTCTGTTTTCTGGGATCTCAGCAACGCCAAATACATCTGTGGACCAGAGCCACACCAGGGCTTCTTTGTAGCCCTGGTCTGTGAGGAAGAAGTTGTTTTGCTGCTTGGAGACATGCACAAGGAGGCCTGCAAGAGAGCCAAGTCTAGATCCCCTTACATTGAGCAGATATTACTTTCTAGAAGAGAGTAGGTGTTTAGGAACAAGTATTACTCCACAAATGCCCAGATTGGGGACCATGGGAAAACTCATGATATTGTTATAGAGTGTCATGCTAAGGAAGCCAAGGAGCCAAGGTTGTATGTGAGGGTGGACAAGCAGGTTGTGCTGCAGGTGAAGCACCTGATCTGGAAGTTTAGGGGCAACGAGACTATAAAGATTGACGGAAAACCCATTGAAGTTTTCTGGGATGTTCATAACTGGCTGTTTAGTTCAAGTATTAGCCATGCAGTGTTCATGTTTCAGTCCAGTGTAAAGGACAAGGATAAGGAAGACAACGCCTCTTGCCCATCTGCTGCAGCTTTGCAGTGGCCTAATGCTACTGTTGGATTTAAGGAAAAAAGTTTTTGAGAAGTGGGTCTTCTTCTTCTTGCAGATCTTCTGTGATGCAGTGGGTTGGTAGCAGCAGCTGCAAGGGTATTGACATTGCAACCCCTGCCACTGCTGGTTTGTCTCTGCTTTTGTATGCCTGGAAGAGTGAGTGAGGTTAATTATTCAAGTACTAGGGTTTTGTTCAAGTCTTTTTAGAGTTTTGTATATATATGTTGAGCAGATTGCCTGCCCCCTCCCTGGTGGATTGAGAGGCTGCTAATGTTGCTTGCATTGTTCTAACCACGATTGATTTGTTGAGGCTTATTCAGTGGCTTCCATTATGGGAATAAAACATAATTTTGGGTAGGTACCAGATCAAAACAAATGGCCATGGTGGTTATAGCTTATATCCATGTTGAAGTTGGGAGGAGCACAGAAAATGTGCACTTTTGATCTGTTCGCAGAACTTGAGAAATAGAGTAAATTTTTGGTTTTTTCAGTGGTATGCTATTAAATCATTGTGTTGTGAAATGAATTCATGGTGCATGGCCTCTTTACCATTCAAAGAACAACATGGATGTGATGCTAATTTTATATGGTCATATGATACCATTTGTAGCAACTCTTTACAATAGTCATTAAATGTGTGTTAAATTCAATGTGGGTACTTCAGTTCCTGACTGATTGTAAAGGGTATTAACATGTGTTTTAAGATGTTTATTGAACCAATTTAATCAAGTAGTTAAATAAATTTTCCGTATCTTATAGTTGAAGAAATTCTCCTGTATTACACTTTTCTGGTTGAATGTGGATGTTTCAGAAGGCTTTTAAACCTGGGGAGGATTATCAGGCTTTTTCTGCTTTAGCAGTTGATATGTTTCTGAATGTTAAAGAGCCTTATATGAGTAGATGCTTTCTAGCTGGTTGTCATATTCAATTCATCCTCTGCCAAAAACTGGATCATTCCCAAAACAGTCTGCAACACATATTAAGTAGCCTTTTCAGGGATTTAATAGATCAATCTTAGCAAATATTGTTCATGTTATTCTTAATTGATATCGATTTATTGCTCGGTACCATTGTGAGCTCTAAATACACCCCTTTGAACAAAAGAGCTGCAGAATATAGTGTACAGTATCTTCTGACAATGTAGAGATGAAGTGATGAAAATCCAGGGCACCAGATTCAATAGACGTGTAAACTGGAAAGTGAAGATTGCTCAAGTTTCCCTTCTTCTAAAGCTAGTATCTGTTCCTTTCATGGTTGTATATGCCTTTTTTTGTTTTTTTGATGAATAGGATCTTATCTTATATTAACGAGTAAAATGATATAAGATTATTCACCAAAAAAAAAAAAAGCGTTATGGAAGCATACCCCAAAGCAAGCCACGAGTTCAAACTAGGCAAACAGAAATCCTAGGAGTACATCCAATTACAAAACATAAAAAACAAAAGAAGAAAAAGTTTGTTGACCATCTGTACATATGAAAATGTGTAGTAGGATCCAGGTAAAGGAAACTGTTATACTTTTGGCTATATCCTTCTTGTGTGTGTTTTCTAGTAACCTTTAAGCTAGAAAATTCATCTGCTATTTAACACTCAATGAGTACTCCATTGATAGTGTTAATGATTTGTATGTATTTAAGATGAGTGTCACTTGAGTTACAAATTTTCTTTAGCAGGATTTCAGGCTGGGTTTTTGTGGGTAGCAAACACATTAACTTGTAATTAGGCAACAAGAAGCTATGAATGTTTATGTGAAAAGGGGGATATGCCACTATTTTGTTTAAGATTTTAATGTTTAGGACAAAGTTTGTATCTAAAATAATCACCAAGGCAAGGAAATGCAGTGCCACAGGGAGCTAAGAACTTAGAACTTAACAGTGGAAGTCAAATTCTTAGCCCATCCAGGTTTGAAATTGTCATTTTATTAATTATTTGGTGCCTGGGGATGCTCTATCTTAACTGGTCAAGACAGCTCAACTGACAACAGTCAAGTACTGGTAGGTCCTGTTATTAAAAATGTTTGATTACCCATGTTAATTAGCTAACAACTAGGAATTTGAATTGTCCTTTAGGGTCAGGGACCAGGGTGTAAAGCCTTGTTCGGGCATGGAAAACCTGAAAGATTGGATAAGAAATCAGGCCCACCATTTAAACAGTATAAAAATCTAACAGTCTCATCTTTTAAGTACCCCACATTGGCTCTAAAAGTTAGAATGAACCAGCTGTTCTCCATAGCAGGTGGCCCTGCATCGTAAGTTTTTCCAAAACATACTCATCCAAGCAGACACGAAAAGACAGTGGGACTGGGACTAAAAGACACGAGAACACAGCCATATAATAGAAAAAAAGAAAGGAAAAGATGTGGGTGTGTTAAAACATACACGGGTTCCTTGTTTCCCTACTCATGGCAGGGGAACAAGACCCAGAGCTCTCATTGTTTCTGTGGGTGTGTGTTGAGGGAGATGACAGGGGAATAAGACCCACAAAAACTATGATCGCCAATTAACATTTTGGTTGCTATTTTATGGTATTAGGCTCCCTGTTTGTACTAATTCCTTGAGGGCCTGATTCAAAACCTTAGTCCTACATGACCCAAATGTATATCATAAACATTTTTTTACTAAATTATTAATTCCTTCTGCTTATACCAGAATATTATAGTCAAAGTAACATAGAGTTTTCCAATTAATTATATGCATTTAAAAAAATATGAAAAAGTACTATATGGTTATTAATTTTTAAAATCTCTAATAGATATTATATATTGATTTGACCATATTAATGTATTGTTGTGATACACAATTTTGTAAGGAAAAAAACTTGACACAACATTTATTTTATAGTTTTACTTAGAAACATTAATTTTCAAAATCAATTTTTTGAAAAGGTGTTTTTGATGTTACAAAGATAATATTAAAAGAATATATTCAACTTATTTACATGTCCATCAATTGAAAATTTGAATCAAAATTGGAGCTCCACCACATGCCATCAACTATTTTCTTTCATTAATATAATAAATTTGAAAATCTTTCTAAGGAGTAGATAATCCACTCCATCCAACGAGTTCCTATGAGTATGATTCCGTGACCAGGGATCTATTATTGTCCCATGTTGTTCATACGGCAATTGCTTCTTGCCCTGCCCTATAGATCTTATTGGAGAATTATTGAAAAATCTAAGTAGTTATTGATGTCCATCTCGCTTATGCTCATAGGTATCATAGAGATAGTCATGTATTTGTTGTTGACACCAACCTAACAAATGCTCATGCCAACCAATTCATGGATGAACTTTTTTATTTTTAAACTCAAAAATAAGTTTTACAACAAATCTTAAAAACACATTCTAAACTATTGTAACCTTCTTGTCTTTGTATCCTCACTTTTACAATCTTATGGTTACAATTTAAAGGCAGGAATTGAACATCAAATACTAAATTATTTGTACTTATTCCTTGAGGGCTTAGGCCATAAATATGATTCATGCATGCAAGTAATATATCACATATACATCTTTTTCCAAGCATGTGATAATTTTATTAATGTTTAATGGACAAACCAAGAAAGGAGATGATGGGAGGGGATTCTTAAACTATTTTAATGGGTGTTGGAGAGTAATTCTAGGAGTATTTGTAATAGGTGACATAATTGGAAGTATTATATTTTTATTTATAATAAAAATTTAAATCAAATTTGTTTATTTATAAATTGATATTTAACAAAATATTTTCTTCAAAATAGGGACAGACGTAGAAACATCCAACTCCTCTTTTTGCCACTCACTCAAACTTTCCTCCTAAAAACTTCAAAAAAAAATTCTACACTTTACTATTTCAATAAATTTTGTTTTTCATGCGATCATCACTCATGAAAAATGCAAGCACTAGACCCCCACGAACCCCTTATTTGGTTTTAGGGGAAAAAAATAATAAGCTCTGCAAAAATATTATCTTGTCTCTACAAATACTAATGAATATGATATGGGTGTGATTTAGTAGGCTTTTAAGGCTGATTTGGATCTTCTTTTTGTATTGGTAAGAGAGGGTTGGAGGGTCCCTCACCCTTTTTTAACATCAAACAGGTTACAAGTATGTTACTTGACAATAAATAAGCCACCGCCATATTTTCAAACTAGTAATGGAAAGTTACAAATCACACAAAAGCTATCAAGACTTAAAAGTGTTGTATCATAGTGCTAAATAGCCAAAACGTACTACTACAAAAGAATCGATACCTATCCCAAGGGCAATCCTAAACAAAACAACGACATTCATCAAGAGTTGCAAAAGAAGAGCAATAATACCAATTCTCCAGCGTTTTGTGCCATCCTTCCCGCCTTACAAGACAACGATAGCATGGGCATATGATCCATAACATTACTAGTTGCATCCAATGTTTCTAGTGACACGAGCTTGTTTTGGTAAAAAGAAAACAAGTATTTGTCTCATTCCAACTAAATTAGTAAAACATGATCATTCATTCACAACAACTAGTAATGAGTAAAAACAACGATTTCAAACCAAAGTTTGATCCATCCTCTTCCATAGCAGCTTCTAGCAACATCCGAGGCAACCTCACAGATTTCAATTCAAGTTTAATTGGGCACACAAAGCTGAAATATCAAGAGGGAGAATAGGTGGCTCATTAAGTTTAGCATAATATCCCATAGCCTCTTCGAATTGCAACTAAATAGCAGCTTGTTCCTTGTTCGAAATTTAGGGGATAAATATGTTTGCAAATTATGAATCCACCACATTAAATTGATGAGAATTATAGTTTATATTGCAAATTACGAAATGTAAACAACATGAAACAAAAGTAAATGAACTTAGTGACATAAGATATAAGTCCGAAACTATGAAAGGTAAAAAAAAAAACCCATTGAAAATCACTTATCTTTATTGAGAATGTAATTTCACCCAACACTCCCACTATTTCCACAGATCCACTTGCAGTTACACCTTCAAGAAGGGATTACAAATTGCCTCATACATTTGCATCATATATCTATGATCAACTCGCACATATAGCTCACATAAATGTTACCATCAACTCTCAGTGTAACCGATCTCCAATGAGATCACCTTGTTGTATACAAGGTGGGTGGTCATGATCCACTCTTAAAGCCAACCCATTTGGGTCTACCATGCTTATCTTTAAAATATTAGCTATAAACCAAAAACATACAAATTTGGTGCATTTCCAAATAAGTTGTTTCCCGCTTAATATTATAAACCCAACATTCATGTCTATCCATCACATTTCCCCCAAATAGTACACAATGGGCCACTAGAAGAAAGGTAATTGAAATTGTAAGATCAACCAATAACCCTCGTCATGTTCATGGCTCGAATATAAAAAGTTGCTCTCACTCGGCCTCCGAGACATTATGGGGAGACAATACTTTTCCTTCTTTTTTATGGTAGGAGAAAGTATATTCCATCTAGCCGAATGGTCATTATAAGTTTGGGGCCCTAAAACTTGTATACTTTGTCTAGCATATTTCCCAACCTCCCTCTTAATTTTTTCCCTTATGTAGCCTATTTGTGCATTTCTCCATAAAAATTTATAATTCTTTTGAATTTCTGTTGGTCTCAAAATTCTACCTTGAACCAAATTGTTTGGCTTCCTTCCTTCCTAGAGTACTGTTTATTCTTGAGTAATCCTAATCTCATTTTAGAGATAGGAGACAAAGGCCCTTATAACAAAATCACGAACATGGGGGTTGGGATTCTACGAGGTTTCCAAAGGGAGAATCAAATTTTGAATGTAAGCCTCACAAACTAGATTTTTTCATCTTCCGTAGAAGAAAAAAACTATAAAAACTCCTTCCCCCTAGATATTTCAATTAGAAGTAGGAAACAAACCGCCCAAGCTAAAACTTCAACCATGCTTCTTGGAAGACTAGATCATAAACTTTGGGTGGAGCTCTACATTTTGAAAGTCGCGCCTCCAATTTTTGAGTCTAGATTATATTATCTTGTAAACCTATTATTTCTTTTTCCCACCTCTCTTTCTCTAATAGTTTAAAAACAAAATCATTTGCAACTCTTTATGGAAATTATCCAACATTGATCTAAAGCCACCCAACTCTTGTTTCATCCCAATAGAGGTAGTGTTCATGTGACCAAGTAAGGTTTGAACAATAGGAGACCAAGGAAATACAAACCCATATGTTTGAGTTGCCTTATCATGTAAAGGGTTAAGGACTAATGCAATCAATTTCATATCGGTTGTAGTGCCTCTTACATGTGTGTCTCACCCCATCCTATCCAATCAAGTCGAAGAGCTTGTCCAAAGACTATCAATTTTGCAATGGTTGAAAATGAGATGTTTTACTAAGGATCAAATTCCATCATAGAAAGTCATGTCTATGTTAACGGTTAGCATGTTCCACAGAAAGAACTCAACTCCCCTCATAGTTGCATGACGCTAAGTTGTTGAAGGTTTCATTACTGTCTCTCACGACCTAGGTTTCAACCCTAGATGATGTTGTCAACCACATTTGGAGATGATAAGAGTAGAATTTAAATTTTTAATGCTTAAAACAATAATACTAAATTTTAAATAAAAGTTATAGTAAGTGAATTTTAAAGATATCAAAGGAAAACAAGCAAATTGAATGAATAAAATGATTAAATAAATTTTATTTTATTTTAAAAATGAAATGAGATAATTTTAAAAATAAAATAAAATAAATATTGAAATTAAAATCTAAAGCATTCTTATAAGTAGAACGAGTTTTGGAAAAATAAATAAAAGGTGGGGGAGAGGAAATGTAAAATTGGTTGTGTTTGGTGGAAGAGGGTGGAGGTATGGCGGTGAGAAAGGCTTGGCGTGTTGGGAAGAGTAAAGGAATTTTGTGAGAGTTTGTGGTTACAGATCTAAACCACGAATGATTTTGATCATAAATGAACTGGTTGGGATTTCAACCTAAGTGTAATGATAGTTGTTAAGCCTTTCCCCATCTCCATGCATCATCTCACTACTCCTAAATATGATCAAGGATAGTGTCCTGACATTCATTAGGTGCAAAGAAAGTTGCTTAATTTTTTAGGTGTTGACATTGTTTAGTTTATGTTTATTTTTATTGCTTTGCATGAAACATGCGGCCTCATGGCCTACCATGGTTTCGGAGAATACACACAATGGATTTGTTGAAAAGGCACTTGGCGAGTTTAAATCCCAACTCCACAACCTCACACCAACTCTCTCCAACTTGCGCTTTATATGGGTTTTAACAGGGCCCATGCATCCATCAAAGCATAAAGGAAAATGATTTTTGTTTGTCATGTTGTCTTGTTAAGTGCCATGGTAGATGTATAATCAAATATGGAAGCTTGCATGTTGTTTAACATTTCCTAAGGGAAATGTGATCTATGACTTCAATGATTTCAGAATGTGCAAAATATGAGTTGATTTAAAGGCATTAAAACCGTAATAATGCAAATGACGTGTATCTTTGACTCCACAATCATGGACAACATCTTCTCCCGCTAGCTTTGTTGGCCATTGTGTGTTAGTGCTATCATTGATGTCAAATCCATTGATGGAAAAGGGTGTTATGTGGTCTTGTGATTCTACATGAGGTGTTAGTCTAATTTCAAGCATGAAGTTTGATTGGTAGTGTCAAGTTTGGGGAAGTCTTATGGGGTCCTCAAGCGTGGTTTGTTAGGAAGAGTCACTATTTGAAATCTCTTGAGTTGGTTTGAGGTTTTCATGAGGTAATTCATGGTCCATGAGGTTTGTTTCAGGTGTTCTTGAGTCATCATGAGGTTAGGAGGGTCATGTCCTAAGGTTACTTGGTTAAAAACAGTCATTTCAGCTTGTTTCTAGCCCCGAACATGCATAATGGGTAGAGATGTGAGATTTAGACCCAATCAGTCATGGTGGAGCATAGTAGAAGCATGATATCAATGTACCTGAGGTGTATGGTGATTTTAGGTCAATTTGTAGAGGTTTGATGGAGTTTCGTGGTCCTTAGGAAGAAGCAAAGAAAGAGAACAGGTTGTTTAAGACGGATAAGTCACTGTGGCTGGAGAGTTTCAGTAATATTTGTATTAGATGGTGAGTATGGATAATTAGAGGATGTTGTCATGATGCTTCATGACAAGTTTTAGGTCATTCGACATGGGAATATGAGGATATGCAAGTTTTGGTGAAACCGGGTAAGTGACAGTATGGTTTTGTGACAAATTTTGACCTTCTAATGCTCATTGTGGATTGTATGCTTTGCATGGGTACCTGATCTATTTGACATAGCTTCTTAGGTCAATCATGCAGCTTTCAAAAAATAATGAGGTGGTTTGATCGTCACGTTTTTATGAACGATCGTAAAGAAGTTAAAGTGGTTTAAAACCCTAGCAAAACCCTAACTAGGAGCAACTTGCGTAAGAAGAAGTATACTAGCCAAAATTTGATTTATTTTTCCAAATTGATGATTTTATGTTGTATAGGACTCTTCCAAGTTTCCAAAAAGGTATGGTAGTTCTTGTGACAGTATGTGGGCCCCACTCTGAATATGCTTGTTTCCGAAGAGTTCCAGTTTGTGGAAAAGTTATCCAAATAAGGTAATGAATAAATTAGAATTTATGTTAGCCCTAGATTTTCTATATATTTTCATGAAGGTTTTAGGTCATGGTGATGCTGAAAAAGTGCAAAGTGTGCCCTATCTATGAAGACTGGTTTTTGGGGTAGTTTGGAGTAGCTTTTCAAAAAATTTGAATATCAAGAGCTACAAGAAGAGTTAGGAGGTGATTCAAGTTGTGTTGTGAAGCTGGTTCAGAGAGATTTCCATTGGTATATCAAAATTGATTATTTGAAAAAGTATACAAAATTCATGAGTTTTTATTTGAGGGTCAAATATGGAGGATGCTCATTCTAAAGCAGGCGCTAAGTGCTTCATGAGGTAAAGTTGATGTTTTTGAGTTTTCATGCATGATGAAGGAATCGTTTCTAAGTGTGTTCCATGCTTTGGTTGAGTGTGGAAGGTTTTTTTGTGTGATGGAAGATGTTGAGCTCATTGACAGTTCTTGAGTCTAAGAAGGTGTAAAAAGAAGTTTGCAGAGATGGACTTGGGTGAAGGCCTTCCATTTGGAGTTGAAAGGATTTCTAATATGTTTTGGAAAGGTAATTTAGATATATTTCTAGTGGTATAGGTTTTGTGTATTTTTAGTTCATTTGATGTGCCTTGTAGGTCATTTTGTGAAGAATTTTGTATGCTAGATTTTAGGAAAAGACTGCTTTTGCTAAAAGAACGAGTTGATTGGAGCATCAAATGGATGATTTTATGTTCATACCACCTGAAAGTGAATAAGGGTGAATTTTGAACCTATTGAATCCATTTATAGGTCTCGAAAGTGACATAAAGGGTAAAAAATAGTTGAGTTTGAAAAAATATTTTTGGGTAGCATGTTGTGGTGAAGACAAAAGTGACTATGGTTTGAACCAAGTGGATGTTTCATGAGCTCTAAAGCATGAATAAAAGTATTATACATGTTTTTGTAATTCCATATAGTGGTCACATTCCATATTTTAGTTCATCTTGAGGGGTCTTGAGGCCCAAAGGTAAAGACAAGGTGCTGGAAACAAGTGTTTTGAGAAGGTAATGAGCCCGTGGGCCCATTAAATGAAATAATTTGATTGGTCTTTTCGTGCAAATGCGCAACATGGAAATTGGAAGTTTCAAGCACGACAATTATACCCCGATGCCAAATTTTTCATGTTTTATCATTCCTAGGCACCCCAAGTCAAATATGTCAGTCTGGTCACCCCTATTTGATGTCAAATTTGTCTCCTAGGTGATTTAGGAAATTCTATTCATTCCCCCTAGGTGATTTTAGGGAGTTCTAAAAGATGTTATCTACAGCAGTTGTGGGAAGGGCTATCACTGGCCTTCCCAAGATTGGATCAACCCCCTGGAGCAGAACGGAAGGCCAAATTCAACATAGAGGTGAATTGAAGACCTTATAACATCATGGAAATGATTTTGGAAGGTTTGGGGAAGTTTTGAAAGACTTGGGGTAGTCTGAGTGAAAACAGGTGCACAAGCCTAGGCAGTTCACATGCCTAAAACAACTATTGGGATTCAGAAGAAGATTTTGGGAGCTCCAGATGGAGTTAGAAGTAAAACAAAACATAGACAAAAATATAATTCCAAGACCTACATGATGGTGAAATAATATTTTCACAACACCTTGGCACATAGGATTGGCAGCAAGTTTTCTCAGGCATAAGTAGAGTCTCAAATAAAAATCCATTTTTAGGGATCATATGGCTGAATAAAGACATGAGACCCACACCATTGGATCAAAAATACCATTTCCAGTTATGATCGTATAAATTTTTTCCAAAAAGTCCATCAGGAGCTCAAGTTATCACCGTCACAAGTTCGGGACTTAGCCAAATTTTGGGAGGACATGTGTTAGCTCCAGGAGCCTGTCGGGATTTTGTGTCCCTAACGTCCCTGAAGGTTAAGGACATAAAGGTTGGAAAATTTATCCCATCCCCCTTAAAGCCCTCTTATCCCCCATATGACCTCTTAGACCCTCATGTGACCTCCAGACTTGACAGTTCAGCCCCCAGGTGCATTTTTAGAGCATCCATTCCTTCGCTTGTCCGGATCGGGTGCCACGTGTCACTCCCAAGAAGATCACTTGTGGAAACTGATGTCCCTTATGTCCCTAAGGTGGGGGACATCATACATGGAAAAATTCTCCCAGCCCCTATGGGGAGTCATTTGGACACCCACGTGACCGACTTTCAACTCCTAGGTGCATTTTTGGAGCATCTATTCCCTGCCATCGGATCTGGTGCCACGTGTCAACTCCAGGACCACCGTGGAAACTGATGTCCCTTATTTCCCTGAGGTGGGGGACATAAGACATGGAAAAATTTTCCCAGCCCCTATGGGAAGTCATTTGGACACCCACATGACCGACTTTCAACTCCTAGGTGCATTTTTGGAGCATTCATTCCCTACCATCGGATTTGGTGCCACGTGTCAGCTCCAGGACCACCGTGGAAACTGATGTCCCTTATGTCCCTAAGGTGGGGGACATCCAACATGGAAAAATATTCCCAGCCCATATGGGGAGCCTTTTGGACATCCATGTGATCGACTTTCAGCCCCCAGGTGCATTTTTGGAGCATTCATTCCCTACCGTCAGATCAAACTCGAAGTGTCAGCCCCAGGACCACCGTGGAAACTGGTGTCCCTTATTTCCCTGAGGTGAGGGACATCATACATGGAAAAATTCACCCATCCCCGTATGAGGAGTCTTTTGGACACCCACGTGACCGACTTTCAGTCCCTAGGTGCATTTTTCAAGCAAATCCCCTGCCATCAGATCGAGGACACATGACATCACCTTGACCACCGTGGAAATTGATGTCCCTCACGTCCTTGAGGTCAGGGAAAAAAAATGCACCCAACCCTCCATGTGCATTTCTTTGAAAATTTAAATCGGCACTTAGTCGTTTCTTCCCCCTCATTTCTCCTTCACAGCTTCATACCTTGTCATGGCTCTGTGAATGATTGTCCAAACACCCGGTCCACCATTGTTGCTCCAAACCAGCTCTGCCATGGCCACATAAACTCTCCACACCATGAATTCACAGTAATATGTAGGCCTCAGAGAAAAATGGAGTGAAATGACGAAGAACGAAGAGAAAATGGAGATTTTTTGCCAGATAACTACAAAGCCACCCGATCAAAAACTCATCATATCTTGCAAAGTACAAGTCGATCGAGATGTCATCTTTTATAGAATTTCACATTTTGCAAGAAAATCAAGATGCAACAAACAAGAGGTCAAATGGTGCCTAGAATCATTTTCTCCAACAAAATCCTCACTTCGTGCATCGACTCACATTCGTCGATTTCCCATCATTCTAGCAATAGGAGTGAGCTAAAAACTTGCACATGGGATCCAAATAAAAAACCTATCGCAATGGAGTTGTTTTCATCACAAATGAAGACAAAAACTAGACCTACAAATTTCAAGCTCCATTAATGGCCGCCATGGTAGCTCCAGTGCCCGAAGCCACTGCTAGGTCAAAATTTCAAAATTTATTTCCAATCATTCTAGACAAACAAAACTATGTGAAATTTGGAGGGTGTGATCGTAATGAAAAGATGAGTCCAAAAATTATGTTTCGTCTCAAATCGAAAGCCTTTGAAGCACACTTTCTAAAAATAGTAAGTTTTCCTATATAGACTTGTTATGTTTGGAAATTCATCATCAAAAGAAGCTGAGACAAAGGCAATGGGCATTGAAGATCATGAGGAAGTTAGAATGAGTGTTTAGAGTAGAAAACAGTGAAAATGACCACTTACTAAAAATAGTAAGTCCCTTATATGGGTGCTTACTAAAAATAGTAAGTCACCCCAAAGAAGTGGCTGAGGTAAGGGTAGGGTGCGCAGGATCGAATGAGGGAGTTCATCACATCACGATGGTTGAGAAGAGGCAAAAATCACCTCTCACTAAAAATAGTATATCATACGCAGCTAGGAGTTGCGGTCATCAGTGAACAATTCACTCAACTTGGCAAGCATTCACGAGCTGATTTGAAGGAGATTCACAGTGTGCAAGGAGTTCAAAGATTTAGAGTTTCATTGTATTGGCACTTTCCATCGATGAGGATCAACGAACTTCATCAAGAACAATGTCTCCTCTTCTTCTTCTCTCTCTTTCTCTCTCCTCTTTCCCCCAACTTTCTCTCTCTTCTCAAATGTTCTAATTTTGTGTTGGGGTTGCACTTTTTCATATGTATTAATGTTCATAATGTAATAAGTCACCTTTATGTTATAAAAGGGACTTAAAAGTTTCCTAGGAAGTTGAAAATTTTTAAGTTGTGCGAGGACATATGAAAAGGCATTGGGGGTAGATGAAGAGTCATATTCTACTCTATAAATTGTAACGCCATTCCCATTTCAAAGGGTTGGCGATTGATCTTGTAAACTCAAGAGTGCATTGTACCTAGAGAAAGAAAAGGAGATAGCCATTTTCTTCTACTATCCTCTACTCTCAAATTTCCTCCATTCCCACATTATGTACAACTTTGATTTGAGCAATCAATACAAGAAGAAGGAGTTTCTAGCTTTCTTTGACTAAGGGGTTTCTTGATACTTGGTGATCAATAAATTCTATTTGGTCTTGTTGTTATTCGCAGAGTTTTTTCTTCCCATAAATGCATGTGATGTAATTTCCAACTAGTGTAATGTAAGTCTCGATTTCCCACTTGCAACATTAGTTTCTCTTTTCTAATATTCTCACTCCCTTTCCCTCTCTCTGGAAAATTCTTCTCTTACAGGTGTATCTCGCAAGATTTTCCGCAGGTTAATGGAGTGTCCCCGCTGGATCCCCAGTTGAAAGGCCACCACAGAAATCCACCTTTTGATGTGCATGCATATACATCAGCTGCACCAATTAAGTAGAGGGACTTAGATTCCCAGAGCGTTGGCAAGAAATCCACAAGTTTGTCCACCTGAAAAATTTTCTTGCCAAAAATTGGTTTTACTAAATTACGACCATGGATGATGTTTAAATTCCATATTACAAATGTGTGGTGATTTTAAGAGCTTGAATAAAATATTTTTGGTGTTAAGTATTTTTCTCATTCCAATGATAGGGTTTTGAGGCTTTTGGTGCAAGAATGAAGGTTTTTGGCATGACCGACCTATATGGGTCATTTTTGACCATTGTAATGATTTTATTGGAATGTTTTAAAGTTGTATGGGTTGAATTAGTCATGATGGACCGACCTCTCTCATGTTTGGATGAAGAAAAACATATAAAGCTAGTGTTTTGAGTCCATTTGTGGGCTAGTGCTCTTGGAGGGAAAAGTGTGACCCAAAGGAAATTATTTTACAGGTTTGAAGGAGTGTATTGAAGGCTGATCAGATGTCTTTTAGGTTGATGAATTTTTGAGAGCATGTGTGTAAGTTTTTAGAGCCAACACAAGTCCAAGAAGAGCAAGATAAAACAATTTGAAGAAGGTGTGCTTGAGCAAGGGTTTAAAGGACTTTGGAGCTGATTTTTGATCACCATCAGTTGAGTTGTTACATAAATTTATCAATGATATTCTCATCAAAATCTTGTGTGATGAGTCATATTCATGTAAGTCTCTTGTTGTGAGTAATATTAACAAGGGTTTAGGGGTTAGTGCTCCTTGTGGGGTTGGTGCCTCACTAAAGAAATCTCTTGTGATGTGTAATATTCACTTGAGTCTTTGTTGTGTGTAATATCAACAAAGTTTTCAGTGGGTTTTCTTCCCCAAGGATTCCCACATACATCTTGTGTCTATTAGTTCTCTCTTATGTTTCATGTTCATATGAATGTATGATGCACACCTAATAAGCTAATGTGGATTGTATATGCTTGAGTATATGTTTGATGGATGTTGTAATAATGGTAAATGAAGGATTGAATTTATAGGAATGATTCACCCCCTCAGTCCATTGTGCTTCCAACAAAGCCATTTTACATATGCTATGAGATTGAGATTGTCATTGGATGTCATTGGCATGATACAATTTTTTTCGCTTGTCTTCTAGAATGTGTCAAAGATGTTCTTGGCATGATAGTTGCATGATAGAATCCATGAAAGAAATGTGGTTTTGAGAATGCTACATGTTGTACGCTTCATATATGGTTAAGGTGTGGCATTTAATTTGATTTTTTACTTGCCTTGCCACATCGTGTGGCCTCGCTTGGCATTGGTGAATGTATGCACTTGGACCACTTACATTGGAGTGAGTTGGTGGACATGTTAAAATGGTGAGTTGTGGGAGTTTAACTCGGCCATGCTATGAGTTGGCTTGCCCACTCCACTTGGCCACCGAACTTGGTTCGAGTTGTGGTGGTGGTTGTGGCCAACTCACCCATCAATAATGTGACTCACCGTTATTACTCGTCCTTCGAGCTCGGTTAGCTCGATGATACGATGGCCACTACGTGACACTTAGAACTCGATCCAATGAGTTGCAATGAAGCTCACCCGAGCTCAATTTCAACTCTACAATGTGAGGAGCTCGGTCTTAGTTCGATTCATAACTCGATAAGCTACTTGTAAAATGGCGAGTTGGAATGTAACACACAAATGGTCGATATAAGGTGAGGTTCAAATGATACATAGAATGATTGGGAGCATGCAAACCACCTCGAAGACACGCTTTACCCCACTTCATTCACTAAAGAAGCATAGTTTTTCATTCCTATCTTACATGATTTTCATATTTTTATTTTTTCCTTTATAATGATATCGAAAATAAAATAAAAGGAAGAATATGCTTTCGGGTAATTAAAATGAATCGTAGCACAAAACAATGAAATTTCCTCTTTTCTATCTATGCAATCAATCAATTTTTTTAAGCGTAAACCCAATTATTGATTTACCTCCTTAGATGTTTGAATAAATTTGATTACAATATTCGATAACAAAAATTGCCACAACGATTTGAGCCAAACTTGATTTATAGTTAATACCAACCATTTGTTTACATTGTAAAGTTAATAAAACACGATTTTCTGTGATGTGCAAAATGCCTCTCCAAACCCCAAAATGGGAAAGTCAAATTTTGATTGTGTTCCTTATCACGTGGAGTGTTATATCAAACCTTATAATGACTTCAAATGTTTGTTCGTGCATTTTTCATCACCCCTCTAGGAGCCATGTTGACCTTTTTGCAGCCTTGGAGAGTCATTGAAAGTTAAAAGTTCAGTTTGGTTTTGGCTTGCAGTTTAGGCCTTGGGTGGAGAAATGGAATTCGACCTCCACATACCTCTAGTATTTATCCATGAAAATCACTTCAAATCCTTATTTATGAGAAAATCACTTTGTAAGTTAGTTTTACAAGGAGTTTTGTAGGCCTTTGGCCAATGGGTGACAAGGTCAATCGACGCAATTATGATTGGTAGCTCTGGAAAGGTAGTCGCCATTCGAATCCTATTTGTAAAATTTAAGTTTTTTCAACTCTAAGTGTTTCCATTTATATGTGATAGTGTATAGGATTTGTCACATGGTGTGTTTGGCCAATGGAAATCAGTTTTGAAATGTAGTTTCATAGCCCTTGGGCTAATTTTGGACGTTTTAGCACACTTGTAGTAAAATGAGAAAAATTGTCATGGGACCCTTATCAAGTCAAATAAATGTCGGGAAAACTTGTAGAAACTAACATATGACTATATGGATCTATTTTTGGGTAAGTGCATGGAAATGGGGGTCAAAAGTGGCCACTTTTTTTTTTCCTAAAATTAGCAAAAATTGAACTTCAACTAATAATTTGGCATGCTTATACTCAAAATTTGACAATGTGATAAGAATAGTAATTGCAATGGTAAGAATATAGTTTCTAAACTATTTTTTTAAATGGTGGAGATTAAGAAGGTCAAATGTGGTGTGCACACAAAGTGATCCTATTTTTGTGTCGAAAGGATAACATAGTGTTGTGTGTGCGCTCCCCCCTATTTTTTGAGTTTTGTAAACTATTTTTTTGTCAAGAAAATAACATATGGTCGGCCGTATCAGCTAACAATAAAATAATGGAATCAAACTCGACATTGTTTGATGTTTGGTCCTTTTCTTTTGTGTTATTGTTTGTACCATGCTCAGGGAAGGGGTCCTGGAAGACCTTTAACTTCTCATGTGGTGTTTTATTACTAGATTGACCTCTAATTTCAATGTATCCATTATCAATTAAGTATTGTATAAAGTGACATAGTCTTACACAATGATCCGTAGGATGGCCATGTATGAGATGGTAGTCACAGTATTCGTTTTCCTTATACCACGTGAGTTTAGGTTGTCCTTCAAAAGGTCGCGTGAATGGATACAAAGTCTCTCATAAAATCTCTCTCGTTATCCTTTAATCTCCTCCTTTTGTATCTCTATCTCTCATCATACATTCATCCTCTAAAGGGGGTATTTATACTAACATGGTCTTTCCTTTGTTAGTTTCAACAAGAGTTGTTCTAGCCCTTACATTCAAATTACAATAGTTTAATTTATATAAAATGACAGTGTACATGCCACATGGCACCACATTTTGTTCTTTGTGTCTTGCATGAAAGTATTATCACCTTTCATGAAAGGCTTATTGTTTTGGGGACTCTGCCTCAATTAGTTAACTTCCCTTAATTACTTTCACGTGCATCACTAGTTTCACCTTTTCATGTGCAAAACTTTAACATTAATTATCTATAGTTATTTATTATTCTATTTCGAATGTCAACCTTTCAAATGCATGCAACTTCCTCATGTGTTAAAACTATTGCATGAATTTCCTCTTTTTGTGGTTCCCCGCACGTTAGAACATGGTACCACCTTCTTATATTTGGGCACATTGGTTTAGTTCCTTAGTTTAAAATATGGGCGTGAAAATCTACCACATCTTCATAAAAGGTGTGCACGCTCCAAAATTAGCGTCTTCTTAGGGAGTAGGCAAAATTTGTATAATATTGTTGATAAAATCGGGGCTCAACATTACCCCATACTAAATTGGTTTACCGCCCTCGATTAACTATTTATCATCCTCTTCAAAAACTTTGAGCACCTCCTTCCTCAACAAATATTCACATGCCTTCCATTTATCCATAGTTGTTTTTAGAAGAGTACTCAACTTGTCCTGGTCATATAAGCTCACTCAACACATATATAGTAGACAATGTTGACCGAATTGACTAGTGTAGGCCAAAGAAAGCAATTTTATTTCCAAATCCCCACTTCGCACTTGCACTTTGATATGCCCATTTGATATTTCATATATATATATATATATATATATATATATATATATATATTCCCCCTATGACCTCCCCCACCCTTCCCTCTTCCCCCTTCCCCCTCTTTATATATCTTCTATGGGGGCTATCTATACATGGGTTCCCCATAGACCTCTAGAAATTGAGAGGGGGCCTTCTTATCTTCATATATAGATAGGGGTTAATTCATGTGGCTAGCCCCTTTTAGGCCTTCACACTTTTCTAAGGATCTTGGAATTCATTTTTATAGATTTGAAATTTTTTTCCTTCTATATTTTCACTATCAACTCGCGCTTTCTTCCTTGTAGTTCTTCTTTAACTCCTTAAGGCACTACTTGATCTTATCTTTCTTCGCTCTAATTTCTTGCTCCATATATTCGATTTCTTAGAAAAATTTGTCCCTACTTTCTTTGTTCGCAACATTGTTATAAACTTACAAACCCAAGATCTTTTACTTTTTTTTTTATCTTAGGAAGATGTGCGCTTCAATGATTTCAGTCTACTTAACATACCCTTTAATACCTTATCGTAAAAACAATTTCTTTTTAGATATCTTTTCTGCCAAGTTCATGTAAGTCTTTAGTTTCTCTGCGTAAAGAGCTTTTACATTATCACTTTCCTCTTTACTTTGTTACACACAAGCTCCTCTATCTACTTCTCTCTACTTTAAAACTAGGTTGATCAAATGTTCCAATTTATCAACATATTCCCCTTGATCTAATGATATACCTAGAGCTATATTGCATTCATTAGTGGGGATTTGTCTACAAATATTCAAGGCCTTCAAATCATCGTGTGTGCTTTTATAACAGCTCGTTATATTCCTTATAACGTGCTTTCTATTTTATCCTCATTTTCTTGGAGTTATTTCATCGACTCCTGCATATGTTCCCTTGTGTGTGATTATTAGAACTATTTGAAAGGTTTTGTTGTATAATCTCTCTAGCAATATTGATAAGTGGAACACTACCCTATGTCTCCAACGTCTAAAAAGTGTCCACAAATTCCACTTACAACTATTCAATGACCTCATTTAGATTTTTTTGCAAGCTTGTTACTAGAACCTGAAATTGTGTCTCATCGGTGCATTCATCTAAAGTGAAGGATACCAACTTCCGAGTCTTGAAAATGGTAACTATATCCTCTAAGCAGCTTTTGAAAGAAAAATTATTCATCTTTTTTTCCTTGTTGGAAGCAGAGTGTAGAATCTTCAATGGCAAGATTTCACTTAGCTCATTTTTTCATCTTCTTATTCAAAATATTCCCATACTCCCTTTCCTTTATCCATGTCATGATTATAGTGTTTTTATTTGTATCTGGTGTGCACATGATCTTGGTCTTTTTATTCCTCTCTATTTTTATATTCCTTCCCCCTTGCCATTGATTATTTCGAGAGGTGTCTTTGGGGGTGAGATAGTTCCTACATTGGATTCTTTAGGGTCTTAATCACTAATTTTTTCAACCTCCATGTGCGGGAAATGTTTAACGAAGAAAGTGCCTTTAAAGGTGTCTTAACATTTTGTGCTTCACTTGCTCCCTTTTCTCCTTTTGTGGAGGTGTGTGTATCTTTCTAACCGACACCTACATCAAAGATTCTGCTTCCATTTCCTTTGAGGTGGTTGAATATTTTAAGCCTTCATCTAGGTCTACATCTCGATGTTTCTTTTGAGTGTATTATGTGGTCTCGAGGTGCATGTAAGTTACAATTTTTTCATTAGTTATAAAAAGTATCCTTTTCTTCATGAGAGGAATATTATATGTATCCTATGCTTCTTCTTATTTATCACCTCTTCAGTGTGTGCTTAAGTAAATTACAGGAACATCCATACATTTAATGTTCTTAGAATTTTATGCGGCTACTTCTTCTTCTTCTTTGACGCATACATCTCTTCATCCTCATCCTCTTCTTTCTATGTTTGTCCCTCTATATTTTTCTTTGACTTAAAAGAAAATAAAATAAACGACATGCCTAGTTATTTACTATAATTGTTTATTGAGGTTCGATGGTACATGGATTAATTTCTTGCATCGCCACATACATAGTTTTGTTAGGATAAACATACTTGGTCCTGAGGAGATGTGTGTTGGCATCCACATGCTTCACATCTAGTTGAAATTTCTTGCCATTCTTGATCGATTGACGGATCATATGGAGTATTTAATCGTGAAACGATAAGGATAACTTGGCCCTTGGAGACAGCTTCAATGCTCTATAGGGTGATGCATGCCAAATAATAGTGTTGTATCACAATAAATTTTACCTCTTCCTTTACCAGTCAAGTAGGATCCCGAGTACATGTCACTCATCTTTGAAGGCATCCCTTAACTTCCTTAACCAATTATCCAACTTGGCTTTATATGCTTTGGTGAGGGTGATTGGGTTGAGCTACTCTTTATAGACCTCTACCAATGATTTTTTTGGCATTATGTTTTTCCATGTTGGCTGCACATCCCCTGCAAGCATGTCAATCTTGTTAAATACTAATAAGATTGATATTGCGCCCTAGATGAATTTACCCCCTACAATATGTGTGAGATTTTGATCTTGTTCTATACATTCAAAAATGTATTATATGATATTGTAGCGTGTGTTAGTGGCCATTTTGTGTTTGATATTCGAAAATTCTTGTTTAGTTCCCACCCATCTTTCGATCCGTATAGCTTAAAGGTGACAAAGTACACTAACCCTTATTGCCAAATTTATAATGTTCAAAAAAGGAAATGTGCACCCTCCCATTTTTGTATTTTAATGAGTACCCTATTTTGTCGACCTCCTTATCGTTGTACAAATCTACCCTAAGATCCTCCCCTATGTAGACTAACTCAATTGCATTGATAATGCACACATTATTTATTATCATCCTCTAAATCATGAAGTAAAAGTATCCTATTATATGGACTAGTTATGTGGCTTTGCCAAAATATGGTAGTTCATACAATTGCAAACTCCTATTTTTTCATATGCTTTCTTTATGTTATCATAAAAACGATTCCTCCTTCGGTAGTTTTCTTATCTATTTTTCACAAATAGTCTTACTACAATGTAGCTTCAAGTTCTAACACGTAGTGATTAAAGTATGTTATTTTACACATATACACCATAGTCTTCTAATCCTCTCCACGTGTTACGATTTTGGATAATACATTTCTAGGTTTATGTTTATAATAGACACAAGATTTTTTCTTTTCTCTTTGCCTTTCTACTTGGTGTCATTTTTGCGTGTGTGTTTATTCTTTGCTTGCATAGATGTGGTAGCTTCCAATTTGGCTTCATCTTCCTCAAGATTATCAATTATAAATCTTTCCAATTCTTCTTCCAACATCAAATCACATGAATCACTTGAACTAGACTCACTGAATAACTAAACTCATGCATGAAACCAAACCCATGCCCTCCTCACGCTCTTTCTTTAGTTAATCATTTGGTTCAAAACCCTTGTCACATTCACATTATGGTGGTTCAATGCCCAAATCCCTTCATAGTTGTTGAAAGAAATCAACCCCATGTCAATGGAAGTCAAGGTATGAAGCGAGAACCCTATTAACTTGCGATCTATAATTTGCATGTTCTTTCCTTCTATTCTATATGCAATAAAAGCTTAAAATCTTTAACAATTGTGAAAAAATCTTGAATCTTGTTCTTTGTATCATTTTTGAAACTCAATTTTGTTTTACCATAAGATTTTTCTCCTATAGAATGTAAGTAACTATGAATGAGTTACTCCTGATTTATACCCCTTAAAATATTGTATATGAGTCTAGATTACTCCCTTTTCATGCATGAAATATCACTTCTTTACTAATCACATTCATTGCCAAGTGACTGCCATCTGCTTCCAAATCTTTATTCTCGTGCTTTTAAATTTCAAAATTGAATTAACTTGATGACACCATCAATCTGCATGTGTTCACCAAAAATTTAATTGGTCCATGTTTTTTTCTCCCCATGCCTTTGTTGCATTGGTATCTTTTGTTCCCGTGCCACATTGCATTCCATGTGCTTCTAGCATATTTATTTCTTGTCTGCACTTCCTTTCTCCGTATATTTCTTGCAAACACCTTATTATCTCAACTTCCTCCTTTTACACACTCCACCTTTCCTTATTCCTTTTTCCATCACACCTTTCCAAGTTTTTAAATTTCATTGCATAAGCGCTTGAATTTATAGTTCTCTACGCCTAGAAAACCACTAAATTTTTCCATCCCAATCTACCCTTCCAACATCACATATCATGGTTCGGTGTTTCTCATAATTTTGTTAAAGGCCTCCATATTTCCATTGACATATGAGTGATATGGTATAGTTTTACAATCCACAATCATAAACTCTAACAATAGAATGTGCACCATTTCATTGAGGAAGTGACTTCCCCTATCTTTAATGAAGTTTAAAGGACATCTATCTATGATTTATATTTTCCCATATGAATCTTACAATGGTTGCTAAAATACGATCTTTGGTAAGCACAAATTAAGCCTATTCAAGAAGATAGTCGATTGTTGTGATGATATATCACACACATTTTCATCGCGTGACAAGATTAATGGGACAGATAAAGTCAATTTCTATTTTTTCAAATGGATCTTAGGTGATAATGAGGTGTAAGGGAATTTCATCCTCTTATTTGGTTTTTGATGGAATGACAATGGTCACATGCCCGTGTCAATTCTTGTGCATCATGAAATAAATTATGCCACTAAAAACCTATTAGGATTTTCCTTGTAGTTACATCCCCAATTTTATGTCTACTCGCAAGTCCTTCATGTGTTTCTAAGAGGATTTCACGTTGCTCATGCTCCATTACACATCTACACAACACCTTATCTCTACCCGTTTATATAATTATTCACTTATTATTCGATATAATGTCACTTACACTGTCATTTGTTTCTTTTGTTAAGTGGTCCAATTCTCCGATGTGAGCCCATATTGGAGAAATATTGTAATATTATTGAGCTCATCTAACACACATTTGATTTGTATCGGTTGTGTGTCTTGCATCCCATATTCAATAATATTGGCTTACTCAATCATTATGATGCATGAGAGGTGATCTGGACCTTTATTTTTTCCTCAACTTCATCATGACCGAGAATTGAACTCTTGAAATAGTATTACCCATCTTCATATGCTCCCATGCAAGACTACCTTGTTTACCAAATGCTTTGATGCCATGTGTTCAATGTAAAAGATGAAAGGGGTTTCCAATAAGTATTTTCAAAACTTCTCGAGAACACAAACCATGGAGAGTCCTCTCTCTCAATGGTTGAATAATTTTATTCCACACTCATAAGATTTTTGCTTGCAAAGAGGATTGGATAGTCCAGGTTTTCTTTTCCCGGTTGCGTGAAAATCATTCCAACTATTGTTCCGGGCACATCTACATGCACATGAAATGGGGAAGTCCAATCCAGAAATTACAAGATTGGTGTGCTCAAAAGTTTCTCCTTCAGTTCATCAACGCTTTCTATTGTTATTCACCCCACTCAAACTCTCCTTGTTTTTAGAAATTTCTCAAGTAGCATGGAAATATTTGCATACTCTTTGATAAAAAATTGTAGAATACATAATACCCAAGAAATGTGTGTACATCTCTGTATGTGGTACCTCTAACTACACAATCACAACTATATTTTCAGAGTCTACAACAAATCCATCTTTGCATATGATATTTCATTACCGGGTTTCAAAAAGAGTTGTAAAAATAAATTTCTTCATATTCAAGGACATTTGTATTTGTCTCCCATTATCAAATATGAGGTGTAAACATTTGCATTGATCTTTGAATAGGAAATATATTTTCCAATCGAAGTCCTCCAATACGACCACTATAATGTGTGAGAAAATGACTAGCTCATTTTTAATCCCAAAGGGCATCGCCATATTTACAAATTATCCACATTTTTTTGCAAAGGTAGTATTTGTGTGGTCTTCCTCAGCTATATGTACATAGTAATATCCTAAAATCCATCAAGAAAGGTGTATATTCCTCGACCCGACACTCATCCCAATATTTCCTTTGTAAAGGGTGTAGGAAAAGACCTACAACACATACTACATTTAATTGGTTATAGTCTATGCAGAGTTTGATGTGCCCTCTTTTTAATACTTACCACCATTAGACTCACCCACTCAAACTCTTGCATTAGTATAATAACTCCAATGACTACCATATTATTGATCTCTTCTTTTACCTTGGCTCATAAGTTGGGGTCCATTCTATAGATCATGTATACATGAGCTTTGCACCCTTAATCATCTTGATATGTATCTTCCACAACGAAGGATACACTTTTTCATCTCTTGTAACTGTGTGGCAAAAAAATTTCATAGTCACGTAGAAGTTCGAGCTTATTTTAGCAACCTCATCTTTAGACCAACAATATTTGTTTATCACTATCTTTGTTGCCACATCTATGTTGAAGTTTACTTTGATGGATTTCAATGGCTTGTGATGGGGTTCTACTCCTGAATCTTTCTTATCTATTTTTCCCCTTGACCCATAAGAGGTCTCAATATTTAGGTGGTTGGCACTTGTTTCCTCGTTTAGTTTCTCGAACCATCTTTGTTTTTCCTTTAGTTCTCTAATTACGCTTTAGCCACACAACTTCATCTTCTTCACTTGATTCATTATTCATACTCCACTCCTCTATGGTCTTTAGTAGTGCCATAATTTTCTCCCTACACAGTTTTAGCATGCACTCTTCCATCACAACATCATTTCCTAAAATGGTGCACTTTATATACTAAAGAAAATGTTCCAATTTGGGTGTGGCTAAGGTGAAGGAGAATGTGTGTATAAAATTAACTTTGAGCACTTCCCACTATGAAGTTTCCATGTGTGCTTCACTACCTACATACCAAGTGTGTTCTTAAAAACACAAGGTATGATAGAAGACATAAGTCTACAATGCTAGTTTGATTGAATGAGCACCTTTTTTAAAAATATCCTCACATTTCCTTAGGTTCTCTTATGGTTATATGACTCTAGTGTAGTTGCGTAATCGGTGTGTGCATGTTTGTTTTTATCAAATCTAGTGTGCATGGCCTCATGGATTTGATTCCACATTTTTAAAAATGGGTGATGACTCACCCACCACCATGTTTTCATTCCTCTTCTTGTGTAGCCCATATATTTGATGTACGCTTGCTCATGCGACATTTAATTTTTTATTTCTCACATAAATGTTTGGACATCCTCTCACGTTGGTATTGTAGCATATTTTTAGAATTCTAATTTCCCAAAATCTTAACATAACCCCTTAGGTTTTAGTTCCACGTTGATCAAATTCCGTTTGTGTGATGGGACCATGCCGCAATATCTTACGATCAACTCGTAGGAATGATGCAACTAATTTTCACACACCATGCTTGTGGCATCTTATACTAATTTTGCATCATTCCATTGTAATTCCCCTTCTTGATTTGGATCAAAGTGCACCAAACCTTCAACATTAATCTTGTAGAGTTGTTCCAAATCTTCATGTTCTTCCACATTTTCAATATAAAGGATCCCTTTTCTAGCATCCATAGGTATGATCACATGTGAGGTGTCATTCTTGAATTTTATGCAGCACTTCTAAAAGTGTAGATTTGTATTGTTTATATAACATAAAACTCGCCAAGTGGCAATGGAAAATTATACACTTTAGCCAACCCAATTACTTTGAAGTCATATCAAAACTTGACTCCCATAATAATGAATATGGTGTTCTTCAACATACCTATTGGCATGACATGCATCTTGTTAGCCATAACCAAGACATGTGGAGAGGGATGAAGCACTAGGTGCCCCATTTTTGTTAAGCACGTTAACTATTAATATGTTAAATTTTGCATTGGTATCTACCAATATGTCATTTACATTCTAACCATCTATCAATGCATCAAAAAGGATCTCTCTGTCATATTCTTTGGCCTTAATCACCTTGATATTTCTCTTTCATGTGTGACCTATTTGTTTCATGAGCACTAAATTACCAACTGATGAGAAAACCATTGACCTAGCAAAGGGGATAACTCCTTCTGTAAAAACTCGCATACCTCCCTAAACTCATCCCTTTCTATTTATTTGAATTAATTTAGGATCAAAATCAACTATTATGAAGGATTTCCTTGAAAGATTCAAGGCCCCACACCCTTAAGAAGCACACCCAAACTATTGGTTCTATTTTCTCATACAACAAATCCCTTACCCTTATGATCTGATTTGCAACTTTATCTTTATCTTTACAATACTTATCTTGTTATAACATTATTTATGGCCACACTATTATTAACTTACTATTAGGAGCTAGTTAAACGACGTTACCCTATTCTAGATACAAGCTTTGGAACCCTATATCTCTTATAGATTTTGGAGTACTTTGTATTCCTAGTTCGACGTCTCCATTAACCTATAGCCTCATGGTGTGCATATTTAGCAAGGTCCCTCTTGTTATCCTCATCTTGGTTACCCCTTATAAAGACACAAAGAGGATATTTTATTGATCATTATTTCTTTGCATACAAATCCTAGTTATGAAAGTACAAATTCCCAATCAATATACAACCCAAATGATCATGTTTTATTACCCAAAAACTTCAATTAGTACCATGTAAACATTCTCATCTAAATCTTTGGAGAGAAACAACTAAAACATGACCATCATTATGGTATTCACAGTAGGATTAAAATTATCTGTTGTTGGATAACCATCTCCACATTAGTACAAGAAACAATCATATCCTTCTCATATATTCCATCTTTTTGGACAAAATATTTCGCAACAACATGAATAAAAAAATGTAATGTATTGTCCTTTAAGCCGAGCCTATGATTGAGTGACATGTCCTATGATCTCACCATACACCTCTAGCATACCCTAGATGGAGGTGTTTCCATCCACAATTAACCTTAAATTTGAGTGAGGAAGTCCATCCTCTCAAGGCATTTTAGCCTCCCGCACATTCTATATTGAGTGAGGAAATCCATCCTTCTAAGATAGTGCATCCTCCTAGACATTTTCTATAGTGGATATTTCCTCCACAATTAATGCATATAAGTTGATCAAGTAGGGTTAACAAAACTATGAGGAATTCCACCCTCCAACACATTCTAAATGGAAAAGTCTCCATCCACATGATATTTTTATGCATGCTAAGAATATACCAAACATTCCTTACTAAGAGTTTTTTAGCATTATTCAGAACTATATGAATATCTCTTACTCATCTACTGCTAATGACTCCCATTAGCCAATAAAATGGAATAAGAATAATTTACATTTGTTGTAAATGATACATCTCAGTCCCTTCAACACAAAAATGTTTGAATACCTCAAAGTCAATGATCCAACAACTAGTAGCACTATCATTGAGCATATGTCATGAGAGCATAAAGAGAACTCTCTTCCTTGGGATCCTACTCATTTACAACTACAACCAAATTTGCCTCATCTCATGGATTTTTGTTGTGTTAGGAAATATCATATTATTGCTTATGGAAATCATTCTTGACATGCCCAACCTTATGAAAATATTGGCATTTCACCCGGTAATTAGAATATGATTCACCAAGAATACGTTTGTACTTCCCCTTCGACTAAGTAGCAAACAAGCTATCTATTTTTCCAAAACTAGACTCACCTAAGTTTGCTCGCTTTCTTTCTACAACAAATAGGAACTAACTCGATCAAGCATCAGATCTAGATTTTTGTCATCAAATATATATCCTCCAAAAACGTTTCATAGGAGGGCAACATACTATTCAAAACAAGTTTTAACAAGTTGTCATCAACCACCTTCTTATTGATGGAACTAAGTTTTTCTCAAAGATATTTCATCTGAAGAAGGTGTTCGACAGGGACCCATCCTTTATCATCATTGCTGAAAATACAAAATCTTTAAGGCATAACACTTTGATCTTTTTGAATTCATGCACTTGATCTCCGTAAATTGTCCATAACATACTTGCCTCAATGACATTTCAAACCTCATGGATCAAATCATCTAACAACAATAAGTTCAACAATAGTAAGGCCTCCTTATGATGCTTGTCATAATCTACAAAATATTTTATAGGTATTCCTTAACCAACAATGATGATTTTATTGCAACCTCAATAGTGTGATTGTTAGAATTTTGTGACTCTAGAAATTAAAATTTTGGTCGGTCAATTTCTCACATTCAACAAAACAAGATTTCGAATATTGTCTAGTTTAAATAGAATATTTGTTTTAAGGCTGAAAAAAATAATGTAATAAAATGAAAATGCAGTCTTCATGGTGACTTTAAACTTCTAACCCACAAATAGATGCAAGTGGAAATGAATCATCACAACATGGAATTTTTAAAAGAGCCTAATTTCTTTAACTTTCGCATGAAAATGAATATATCAATGACTAAAAATAATGGTGTCTTGAAACCGGTGACTCGTAAATTTCCTCCAAAAAAATCCTTATGCCCCTACTAAAACTCAATGATGCCCTCAAAATCAAAAGACAATGACAATTTGCCCTCATTAAAAATATTATGGTTCAATCTTGAAATTGTGACCTCTATGTTATCCTTTGAACATTTGTGAACTTGTAACTACGACTATTTTCCTCACATTTTTGTGAAAAATCCAAGGAAAATTTTGACCATGAAACCTAGGAAACACGTGTCTAAGAAACACCTCTTTTTCCCTCGAAATTAATGAATTGCCTTTGTTTTGGTTGGTTTGTGTTCCACTCACGAACTACGACTCTTCTCCTCAAGTAGGTTTTTTTCCTACTTCATTGAGTTTTCACTAACTAAAACCCTCAAAATCACAAAGGTAGTAATGGCATTTTGATTGAAATCTGCAACCATAACACATTTACAATGATATTTTTAGAAAAAAATGAATATTTTGATGCAACGCATGACTATCCTTTGATTTGTAAAAGGACTACATTTTTGAATTGATATTACCTTCGATTTGCAAAGGTCTTGCAAACCACCTCTCTAAACCTTATTTGTAATTCATATCCACTTTAAGGATTTATTGAATAATGAACACTCTAAGCACCAATGGATTTGATATCAATATTAGAAGATGAGAGAGAGAATATTAAGAGAAATTGAACGCACACTTTTGGAATATGTGTGTCAATCATATTTATTATGCTCAAAGTGTTTACATAAATTAGAATTATTTGATAACTTTTCATTAATTAATGCTTAATTAAACAAAAGGAAAATGATTGATAATGGCATAACAACATAATTGAGTTAAAGGGTCAAATGCAAGAAGAAAGAGATGAAGAAGAGGAAGAATATATAGAGCCCTTCCAAAATTGCATATCTAGGATATGTGATTAATTTATTAACTTAATATGTGGTTAACATTTTGATTGGATTAAAAAATATGGAGAAATATTATTACAAGGTTTATGATCTTGTTCTTTTTTGCATCTTTCACTTTTTCGTTATTTCGTTACTCTCTTTCTTTCATTTCCGTGCTTTCACCCGTGTGTTGGTGCTTAGGCACTTGGCCACGCTTAGCTCTGCTCACTTCATGGGGACTTCTCGCAAGATCCTGCCGGTGGAAGATACCGTCCTGCTATTTGTATCAAAGATGAGGATATTGATTCCTCTATCTGTCACTGTTGGAATGTGCCCTAACTGTCCGCTTTCAGTGGGTTTCTAGCCTAAGGCTCCTAATTTGCTTAATTAGCTGAAGAAAAAATGGAATATTTCCTCTTTGAATCAAGTAAAGCTCCTTCCTCAATTTGTTTTTCAAGTCACTTTCAATAATTCTTCTACAAGGGATGATGTTTTTCGGTCTAGCCCCTGGTTCATGGGTCGGGCTGGTCTTTTCATGAAGCCATGGGTGGAAAACTTCAAACCTAGTTTGGAAAACATGAATAAAGTCTCCTTCTCCTGGACCAGTGTATGGGATCCCAACGGAACTCGGAATGAAAATACATTTACTCAAGTTGGAAATACCATGGGTGGATGCATATGTACTTTGCGAAACCAATCGAATCTAGGCTTCTTGCTATCTATGTTAGGATATGCATTAAACTTGATATCTCGTAGCCCCTTCCCAGGGCCCATTTATTTCAAATATGAAACTAGAGAATGGTCTCAAGACCTTGATTATGAAAATGTCCTTTTCTCGTTATAGAAAATGTGATCAAGATGGACACTTTTTTCGCACAATGTCCATGAATCAAGCAAACTGAAAATCGGGATGATAAGGGATTTTCTAAACAAAAAAGAGAAAAAAAGGCCAATGACAAATAAAATATGGAATAAAAATGTCCAAAAAAATGACAAAGGATAAAAATATTCTTTTGAAAAATAAACTTGATGCCCTAGAAAATGAAGAAGAAAACATTAGCAAAACCCTTGATCACATTAATTAATGCGATGAAAATGATCAAGAAGATGGAGAAATTTAGGGTTCGAACTCAAAATGTAAGAGGGACTCCAATTATAAGATTGCACCCCATAAAATCTTAAATCATTGCTAGATAATCAAGATCAAAACAAAATAGAGGAATCATAAAATACTTCAAAATCAATAAAAATTGGGAAAAATAAACTTGGTAGGCCTCCTTCTAATTCTAGAAACTTAGAAGCTTAGCTCAACATCAACAAAGGAAGCCAAAAGCAAATTTTGAAATGCTCCAAAGACATGATTCAGAAAAAGAAAATCAACCCTTTGTAAATGGATAATGATGAAAAAGAAAAAAAAAAGAAGGTTTCCCCAAAAACGGGAAGAAATCCCTCAGCCCAAGTACCCACATGAGTAATGAGCTCAAAAATAATCAATGATTATTACATCATGGAATTTGAGGGGGCTAAATGCTCTGCATAAGCAGAGACTATTAAAACTCTACATTGAAAAAGAAAAACCAGACATTCTCCTTCTTCATGAAACAAAGATGGATTCTAATTCTCTCTCTATGATCTTTAATAGATTGTGGAGGAGTGGAAAATATGTTATTAAAAGCACCTTTGGTGCTTCAAGGTCTCACCCTTATTTAAGACCCTGATAAACACCTTGGATGACCAATTGATGATTGCACCAATTGGAAAATTGTGGAAATATTTACTACTAACTCAAATCAATCCTTCTTCTGTGCTAATTTCTATGGGCCTAGAACTAGCACTGAGAGAGAAATTTGTTTGCTATCTCTAACAACTATAAAATCCTACTTCCCTGGTGAAAAATGGATTTTTGGAGGGGATTTCAATTCTACTATCTCTCCATCTGAAAAATCTAGAGGATCTGGGTCCATTTCTCACTCCTTAAAATTTTCCAAATTCATTGAAGAAGACGATCCGATGGATGTTACTCTTAAAAATGGACAATTCACTTGAACCAATAAAAGGCTCGGAAATAATTTTTGGCTGAAAGAATGGACATATTTATCATAAGTGAAGACTAGATTCAGCAATAAGATCTTATCGAATATGAAATTATTTGGGTTGCGTGTTCGACCATTGTTACTTTCTTATACTCCATCATATCCTCCTATTAGAAGACCATTCAAATTTGAGTTGATGTGGACCAAAGATCCTTCTCTTTATGATAATATGAAGATATGGTGGGATATCGACAACAATGGCTCCAAAATGTACATACTAGCTAAAAAAACTAAAGAGAGTCAAACAACATCTTAGAAATTGGAATAAGAATACCTTTGGCAATCTCTTTCCCAAAAATATGCTTTACATGATAGAATCACCCAAATTGAGAAGGAAATTTAGGAGGAAGGTCTTTCATAAGAATTAAAAGAAGAAGAGGATCATCTTATAGAGGAACTCAATCGGGTTCTCCTTCAAGAAGAGATATATTGGAAGCAACAATCTAGAAATAAATGGCTTCGTGAAGGGGACAAACACATGGTTTTTCTACAAAATGACCATCATAAGGAGGAACTTTAACAAAATCATCAAGATCAAGCTCCCTTCAGGAGAAGTAACTAATGATAACAATATTATATGCATAGAAGTTGAAAGGTACTTCAAATATCTTCTCACTGACTTTGGGGAGAACAAGGACATTGTTAGAGCTCAATTTCTTAGTCAAATACCTCATCTGGTTTCACAAAATGAGAATTTGGAGCTAAATAAGGCCATATCGAATATGAAATTAAAGAGGTTGTGTTTTCTTTCAAACCTGATAAACCACCCGGACCTAATGGATTTCTCGGTCGGCTTCTATCAACACTTCAAGGATATTGCCGGAAAATATGTTGTGGAAGTAGTTCAAGAATCTGGGGCCTCTAAATATATTCTAAAACAACTCAATTCTACCTTTATTCCCTCATTCCTAAAATTGAGAATGTTGACTCCTTTGATTCTTATAGACCTATTTCTTTGTGCAATGTCACTTACAAAATTATTTCTAAGGTCATTGCCAATAGGCTTAAACCTCTTCTTCCCAAGATCATTTCCCCTGAGCAAGGGGGTTTTGTGGCTGGGAGACAAATTTTGGATGGCATTTTCATTGCTCATGAGCTTCTGCACTCGGTCAGAACCATCACTCATGTAACATGTTCATCAAATTAGATATGACTAAATCCTTTGACAGAGTAAACTGGGACTTTTTCATGCAAGTCCTTGAGAAATTTGGATTTAATCAAGATTGGAGAAGATGAGTCTACAACTGCATAAGTACTACATAATATTTAGTCCTCGTCAACTATGATCCCGTTGGGTTTTTCAACTCTTCCAGAGGTCTTCAAGCAAGGTGACCCTCTTTCACCTTTTCTTTTCATTATCATGGTTGATTCCCTTAGTCGTTGGTTTTCTTATCTCAAGGCTAATAGAAAGTTGAATGGAATACTCATTGCTAATGGAGCTCCTAGAATCACTCACTTACAGTTTGTTGATGATATTGGTCTTGCTTGGGTAAGCCAACATCAAGGAAGCCAAGGCCTTCAAAGATGCTTTGTATCTTTATGAAGTTGCCTCTGATCAACAAATTAACAAAAGAAAATCCAAAATTTGCTTCTTTAATACAAATAGAGTGACTCAAACCCTGATTTTTAGGATCCTTCATATCAACCCTAGATCGCTTCCCTGCACCTATCTTGGAGTCCCCCTCTTCCAGGGTAAGAATTCCATTTATATTTGGTAATATACTATTTATTAGATCCTAAAAACACTTGCTAATTGGAAAGGTAAACAACTCTCTGGTGGAAGAATTCAATTGATATCATCCTGTGTGCACGTGATTCCCATCTACATGATGTTTGTCCTTCCGATTCCCTCCAATGTAAATAAGATAATAAAATCTATTCAAGCTAAATTTCTTTGGAGTGGAACTGTTGTTGCAAATCAACAAAGACTCCCGGATGCAAATCAAGGTTCTAAGTTGATGTTCAGGGCATCCAGTGTGATTGCACAACATTGAAACCTCTCTCCAAGTGTGGGACTTGCAAGATGAGAGAGGAATCTCTAGATTAGAGGCTGGTTCCTCAAACTCCTCTGATTAGATCTATTATTTGCACAACTGCAGAGGTTTAGATCCTAATTTTATCTTAATTTGCAAGGAGACAGGGATAAGAAATGTAAAAATTAAAACTAAACTGATAAGGGTGATACACCAAAGGAGTGGTGAGCACTTCTTGCTCATGCAAATTGACAAAAATCAGAAATTTCAACATAAAACATCATGCACAAAGTTGATAAGTCAAACAAGGGTTTGAAATGAAGCAAACAACACATACAAAGGACTGAAAGCATTCACAGAGCCTGCATTGTGATTTTCAACATCAAAATCCTTGTATTCCAACACCAAAGAGGCAAAAAAACTGTTACAATCCCTGGAAGGTCTGATACTTGCCAAAATCACTTGTTGAAAGTGAAAACAGAAGCTTGTCTGTGCAAAAAAGTGTTCCCTTTGAAAAATGAGCCAAATCTGGCTTTTACAGTGCATGGGTCGAACCCAGGAGAGAGAAAACATGAAAAAACATGGGAGCCATTCCTCATTGACCAAAATGCATTAAAAATAGCATGGGTGACCTGACAAACCCATCCCCAACATTTTTGACCATGCTGGAGAAGAATGCAACCCATTTTGCATTAAAATTGGTTGTTGAAACGTCAGTTCTGTCCATGGCGCGTACCAGAAGTGTTTTTTGATTTTCTCCCTCAAAACTAAACCAAAATTCAAAATTGACCATGAAATCTTGTATAGAATTTTACTAGCTTTCCATTGATATAAAGAATGTGAAAATCTGAGCTCTGGATCGAAAGTTATGGCCATTTGAAGATTTAGGGAAAAAACAGGCCCAAAACGGATCGACGGGAAAAAATTTCGAATTTTACCTCTTTTTTGCATTTGGAAATTTTTTTCAAAATTCCCCGCACTCTGCCACCTCTTGGGACACGTGGCAGCTTCCTATTGGCTTTGGGCTTTCAAGGGGAAAATTTCCCACAAAAACTCCGCCGAGCCATAACTTGAAAAATATGAGGAGTTAGGAGGAAAACTTTACCTTTCTGGAAAGCTGAGAGAGAGCTCTATCCAATGGTGCCATTTCCAGAAGGTTTTGAGTGCCTAAAAAGTAAAATTTTATGACTGAGACACAATAGAAGGAAAGAATGAAAGGGAGTTAGCCACAAAATGAGCAGGGGGCACATTTGGATAACAATTTTGGCGACTCAGAGGGGTCATCTGCCTCGCTGGATGAATGATCAGTAGCCTGAAGCAATCCATTGGGCATGGAGTCATGAGTAGTAGCCTAAAAATTGATCTGAACTTTGAAAACTTCCCTCTGAACTGCTTGAATCCCAATAGACATGGAGTTGTTCCCACCAAAATGCCATCAAAATGAATCAGCGTGCAAGAGCGAAACCAGCAAAGACCAAAACTATGTACAAACTGAAAATCATACATGCTCCAAATGGAACATGCAGAGTGTGCACAAGCACTTCTTCTACTAAAAGAAAACCTACCTACTCTACTCTAACTAGAAGCAAAGGTGAGCTAAACGAACCCTGCAACTGGTTGTGCAAAATAGCTTCCTTTCTTCAAAATTGGCAGCCATGCAAATGATTTGGAGCTGAGTATGGCTGATTGGATGAGTGGAAAATCAACAAGAAGCTAGTCTTCTACCCAAATTAGCAAGGTGTCAACTAAAAACAAATCCAATACCTCTTTTAGTTGCTCTGCATTTGGATTGGAGAGGTATGACAGCTGATCCTTGGAACTTTGCAGCTCATCCTCATGCTTAGAAGCAAGCATGACTGGTTGTGGCTTCTCCTTTGGCTCCAATGAAGCCAAATACCTGATTGGGAAAGGTCTGATCCATTGAGTATGCCCATAATTCTGATTTTCAACTCCAAGAATGGAGTTCTCTTGTAGACCTTGAATGGATGGTGTGGAAGCAATGGTAGAACCCTTCTGCCCTTTCTCTTCCTCCAATGAAGGACATGAAAGATTAAAATCTTCCAATCTTGGTTCCAAAGAGCTTCTATAAGATGCAGGCTGCTGCAAATGAATACTCTCCTCCATGACAGCAGGCTCTTGTGTTTGGAAGATGGATGATGAAAGAGAGAATGGTGGAAACTCAACCGGTTCTTCTTCATCAAAACAGTCCTCCAAATCAGACAGGTAAACTGCCTCATTGCTGTCTTGCTGCAAATGTTCAACCTCTCCCATGGCGTTCTCTTGATCTGCAACTTGATCACCATGGTTTCTTTCATCCTCCAGCATTGAGTTTGAGGGATCAAACTCTTCTTCAGTACTAGAACTTGAGAGAGATGAAGTAGAGAGAAGAACTGAAGGTTCTTCTATAACCTGCTTTGTGCTCAAAGCCTTTGGATCTGCACTTTTCTCCCCCATAGCTGGAATGTGCTCCTCTTCTTTTGGATTTGGAGCAGCTTCTCCTTCCTCTTGCTGTCCCTCATGACTGATTTTTGCAATTTGAATTGGATCAACATTTCCTTCAAATAGGGTGCCAACATGGACACTATATTCTGAACAAATTGATTGTTGATCTGCAACTCCTTTTTGCTCTTCTTCTGCTGCAACAAAATCAGTCCTGACCACCATTTGTTCTTTAACTCCAACCTCTTCTAAAGGTTTCATCAGCAAAGGGATCTTCTTCATCCCAAATTTAAGAGCCCAACTCTTCAAAATTTGAATTTCTTCATCCTTGTTTGGCTTCTCTTTTTGCTGTCCTTCATGACTGATTTTTGCAATTTTTTGTGGTGGTGGAGGAGGTAAAACCTCTTGTTTCTTTGGAGGAGAGGGTGTTTCATTTAGCTCTTGTGGAGGGGATGATTGTTTGGAAGGGAAAAGGACAAAATAATTGAGATGAGGTGGAAGACTAGGGGGTGGAGAAATGGATTCAACACTTGGGACAACAGATGGAGAGTTTAAAACTTGACACTGCTGAGATAAAACAAATTGGGAAAGAGGAAAAGAAAAGGCATGAGATGGTGTGCTTACTGTTGACAAGGTTGCTGAATACTCCTCTCATACACTGTATTCCTTCAATCCACTTTGCAAGCAATGGTAGAGTTGCAATCATGAAGTCAAGCTTCTCTTGAGGGCTGTAATGCCTTGGGAAAGGTCCCACCCATGGACAGGGTGCTCCACAACCGATTCCAAATGCTTTCATTTGTGCTTGAGCCCTGGATTGCACCATGTTTACCTCCATCTTTTGGATTTTCTCCAACAGACCAGCATCTTGCATCTAATTGTCTTCATTGTATACACACCCTTGCTCTTGGAAAACTCCATAGCCAAACTGATTTTGGCATTGCTACTCATATGGGTATGTATGCTGATTTTGAATTTGTTCAAAATGCTGATTTGGAGGATTTAAAAAACAAGTTGGAGGTGTGATAAACTGATGTTGTAAATGTGAATTCCATGATGGAAATGAAGTCATGATTGCACAACTTCATGGAATGGAAAAGAATGAAAATGATGGAAAGAAGAATGGATGGAAATGAATGGAAAACAAGTCTGCAACTTCAGAAATGGGTTGCTGATCAGATGGAGTCGCCAGATGTGTTTGCAAGTGCCTCCAAAGGCTGAAATCTTCACAAGAACACACCAACCTGCAAAAGATGAAGTGGAAGACCTCTAAGGTCCCACCGGGCATGCCAAAACTATTGTTGCAAATCAGCAGCACCCCTGGATGCAAATCAAGGTTCTAAGTTGATGTTTAGGGCATCCAGTGTGATTGCACAACATTGAAACCTCTCTCCAAGTGTGGGACTTGCAAGATGAGAGAGGAATCTCCAGATTAGAGGCTGGTTCCTCAAACTCCTCTGATTAGATCTATTATTTGCACAACTACAGAGGTTCAGATCCTAATTTTATCTTAATTTGCAAGGAGACAGGGATAAGAAATGTAAAAATTAAAACTAAACTGATAAGGGTGATACACCAAAGGAGTGGTGAGTAATTCTTACTCATGCAAATTGACACAAATCAGAAATTACAACATAAAACATCATGCACAGGTTGATAAGCTATAAACAAGGGTTTGAAATGAAGCAAACAACACATACAAAGGATCAAAGCATTCACAGAGCACCGCATTGTGATTTTCAACATCAAAATCCTTGTATCCCAACACCAAAGAGGCAAAAAACCTATTACAATCCCTAGAAGGTCTGATACTTGCCAAAATCACTTGTTGAAAGTGAAAACAGAAGCTTCATGTGTAAAAAAGTGTTCCCCTTTGAAAAATGAGCCAAATCTAGCTTTTACAATCCATGGGTCGAACCCAGGAGAGAGAAAACGTGAAAAAACGTGGGAGCCATTCCTCATTGACCAAAATGCATTAAAAATAGCATGGGTGACCTAACAAACCCATCCCCCGACATTTTTGACCATGCTGGAGAAGAATGCAACCCATTTTGCATTAAAATTGGTTGTTGAAACGTCAGTTCTGTCCATGGGCGCGTACTAGAAGCATTTTTTGATTTTATCCCTCCAAAATGAACCAAAATTCAAAATTGACTAGGGGATCTTGTAGAGAATTTTACCATCTTTCCATTGATATAAAGAACGTGAAAATCTGAGCTCTGGATCGAAAGTTATGGCCGTTTGAATATTTAGGGCAAAAACAGGCCCAAAACGGATAAGCGGGAAAAAATTCGAATTTTACCTCTTTTTTGCATTTGGAAATTTTTTTCGAAAATCCCCACGCTCTGCCACCTCTTGGGACACGTGGCAGCTTCCTATTGGTTGTGGGCTTCCAAGGGGAAATTTTCCCACAAAAACTCCGCCGAGCCATAACTTGAAAAATATGAGGAGTTAGGAGGAAAACTTTACCTTTCTGGAAAGCTGAGAGAGAGCTCTATCCAATGGTGCCATTTCTAGAAGGTTTTGAGTGCCTAAAAAGTAAAAATTTATGACTGAGGCACAATAGAAGGAAAGAATGAAAGGGAGTTAGCCACAAAATGAGCAGGGGGCACATTTGGATAACAGGAACTTCAAGAGAAAAAAATCCCCCTCATTAAGTGGGAAAAAAATTGTATGCCTAAAGAAATGGGTAGCACAGGGATTTAAACTAAACAAATACATGAACTTGGCCCTTGGGGCCAAACTCTCATGGAGACTTTACATGGAACCTGATGCCCTTTGGAGCATTATTCTCAAGAAAAAATACTTAGACAAAATGCTCCTCGAAAGAATCTTTTCTAATCAAAATCATCTCACAGGTTCTCAAACTTGGAACCTCACAGATTAAAGCTTTTTTCATCCTCAAATCTTTTTGGGATGGTCGGTAGGCAAAGGCACTAAATTCAAATTCTAGAACAATTCCTAAAGCCTCAGTTCTCCTTTGAATTCATAGAATCTAAAAATCTTTAAGCTTGGTGTGAAACTCAAATTGGTCATTTGGTCCACAACTATATCAACCAGAGGCATAATGGTTGGATAGACATATAAGTTCCTCAAGAGCTGCAAGAAGAAAAATAATCTCTTCTAAAGACCCTTCAACCTTTCCACTTTTCCAGAACAATCATTTGCTGATTTGGAAAAGAGCTAAATCTAGAAACTACAAGTCAAAAATGGATATTCCATCCTCTCTCTTCAAAATAGGGAAGTCTATCTCTTTCCATCTCAAAAAGTCTGGTTTAATAAGGGATTGCAATGCCAATGCCTTCCTTTGGAATGCATATTGGAAAACAATTCTTACAAAACCAATCTCTGCAAGTTTGGTTCAATGGTCCCTCTTAGTGCCCTTTACGCCTCAAAGTGGAAGAAGATACCAATCATCTTCTTATACCATGTGAGTATTCTTCTATGATTTGGTTCATCTGCTTGAAAGATTCAATTTCTCCATGGTGCTATCTGAATCCATCAAAAATATTATTACTTGGTTGGGACTTCACACTTCGATCTACTCCCGATTGTAGACACAAATATTGCACATTAGGCAATATTTAGTCCGCTCTTATACTAATATTTAGAAGGTTCTCAAGTGTACAAAGTACCAATTAATCCCACCTTTTTCCATCTTTGTTTTATGTTTTACTTCATCTTTCCCACGTATTTCCCGATACCTATCCACCCATTTCGTAACTTCCTAAGATTCTAGCCCTAATTCCGTGCTCCCTGGTCCCACCCTTGGTGCCCCTCTCTATGTTTAACCTCTTTCGCTCCTTTTTAGGTCACTTCTAGTCGTTGGTCTCCTTTATCTTTTCCTCAATCGACATTGTTAGGATTAATTGTGAAATTAAAATTGAGAGCCCTATAAATATAAAGCTTATAAGACCATATAAAAGGGGGCCTAGGTCATTGCATCCTATCACTACTATCACTCCATCTAGGGTTACATCCATTACACCATCTTGCATCCACATAACACCATACATTCAAGCTAGGAAGTCTACATCACACACATTCTTAAAGGAGGGATTCTATACATTCTATTCTACTATCTACATCTTCTATAGCTACCATAGCTCACTATTTCACAAAGTGCAACTAGCATGAGAGAACCTAGGGCACGACATACACACACTCACCAAAACTACATTAGGGTCCGTAATGTAGTGCAACGCTCAATGATAAGTCCACCGGTTTGGTAGCTGAGGTCAATCTGACCCATTCTTCTTCTTCTTCATGTGCAGGGCGTCATCTAGTTCATCCAACAAATCTAGTGTAGCAGACAGGTGGGTTTTAGACCTAGTTACGACACTGCCAAACATAGTTCTCGAGTCCTTGCACGATCAAAATGCCTAGAATCTAGACCGGGTTCCTGGGACACCCCATACACTCCTAGGTGCTGTATCACTTGGATAGTCCATATATACCCTTCGCAGGGGTCCCCGAGTGATCATCTCGCCAAACCGAGTTCGAGTTCCGTTTGTGACGACTGCGATAGTTTGCCTTAATCAGCTAAGTCACTTCCCTTTTCCCTCTTGCATATTACGGTTTGATTTCACTCGAAATAGTTTATTATTATTCATTGCATATAGTTTTACTTTTTCTACTTCATTTTAGTCCTCTTATTTAGATTAACTAGGGTTACTTATTTCCTAGGCTAATAGTTCTATTTTAGTTAATCACCCTTCTTCAAATAAGGAATTCCATTCCTGCCATTGTTTTCTGGAATATCTGGCTTGAGAGAAACAATAGATTTTTAGAAATGAAGTCAAAATACTGATTTCATTCTTTCGTTGATCTTAAGATCAATTAAGGAATTAATCATGATCTAACAACCCTTAATGGTCAAATTGAAAAGGAAAAGTAACTTACAAATCAAATGGTGCCCTCCTCATAATTTCATCAAATTCAATTTTGATGGTGCCGCCAAAGGTAACCCATGTAGAGATGGTGCTAGCGGTTTATTCTAAATGGGAAAGATATTCTCTTAGGAGTCCCCGATAATAGGGTTGGATTGAAAAGGAAAAGCAACTTACAAATCAAATGGTGCCCTCGTCATATTTTCATCAAATTTAATTTTGATGGTGCCGCCAAAGGTAACCCATGTAGAGGTTGTCTTTGGCGGTTTATTCAAAAATTATATTGGTCAACCTATTCTTGGTTTCATAGAAGCTTTGGGAATTTTCTCAAATAATATCATTGAAGCCAAAGCTCTTTGGCGAGGGCTTAAAATAGCCAGCGATAAACAATGGAACAACTTACTGGTGGAAGGTGACTCCCTAATGATCATCAATGCAGTCAAGAAAGGGAAAGCTAATCACTAGAATCTACAACACATTGTGGTTGATTGCTCTCAATTACTCAATAATAGGAGTATATTTCATATTCCTAGAATGGCCAATAAGGTTGCCGATAAGCTTGCCAATATTGGGGTTGAAAACAAGGATAATGAGATGCTAATGCTTATCATACCTACTGATATATTAGATAAATTGGGAGATATAATTAAACTAGATGGGTCATCCACGTTAACACAAGTGGCTGACATGGTGTACCCCACCTCCCTTAGTAATTAATAATGTGGAGACATGGGTTTTATTCCCCACGAAAAGTTTTAATAGGAATATATGTCGACGTGTGTGGGAAGATAAACCTCGCATGAAAAAGGGGCTATAAAATTATACCATCGCCGAACTCCTTTCATACCTCAACTCACAAAAGAAGGGAAAATTTTATGCGTGAATATTCGTAGTTTGACGAATAGTAGAATTTTGGGAATTTGATTTTGGTGAATTTTATAGCAATGACAGTCCCAAGTTTCACCCGAAAATTCTATAAACTATAATCTATCCCATCTGAATCGCCAAGGAATTTCCAATCCCAATGTATATTTTTATATTAAATCACCACGTGATCGTCACGTCAGGATTTGAAAACATTAATGTTTCTCTAAGAAATCGGCACACTAGTATTTGAAAACATTAATGTTTTGGCAAGAAATTGACACTCAGGATTTGAAAACATTAATGTTTCACCAAGAAATCAACGCATGTTGGGATTTAAAAACATTAATGTTTCACCAAGAAATCTATGGAACCTTATTTGGCCAAGAAAACATTCCCGATTTTTCCCGATATATACACAGAGGTGATGTTTTCCCACAATTTTCCAATTTGCGAATTTACAAAGTAGTAGAAAGGGATTTAGCGAATCGACATATTGCAATTTGCTTACAAAATTTCAAATAAATCTAGGTCTTGCTAGGGCACAACTACTTGCATTGCGTTTACATTCTAGAGGCACTTATTGTAGGTGAGTCCTCGGTCTATTTGAGACCTATTTTATTTCATGATGCGTTGCTTTATATGTGATTCTGCCTTTGTAAATTATTACAAAGTCTTAACATCCTCATCCTCATAACCACTATGATTTTTATGTTATCTAGAATAGTCCTCCGCTTGTGAGAACCATAACTAGTTTTCCTATCTTAGATACATCTACGTAAATATATATATATATATATATATATATATATATATATATATATATATATATATATATGTATGTATATATATATATATATATATATATATATATATATATGTATGTATGTATATATATATATGTATGTATGTATGTATGTATGTATGTATGTATGTATGTATGTATGTATGTATGTATGTATGTATGTATGTATGTTGTATTTAAAATCACTTCATATATCTCAGCGAGATGTTGCTCTATATATTTGTTGCTTTATCAGTGTATCTTATTTGAATCTTTTTGTTAATGTTCTCTCTTCTACATTATATATATAGTTATACTACGGTTTCACTTTCCATTTATTCCATGACCAATACCATGACCATTTATCATTGTCTTCTGACACTGCCTCGTCCCACAACGGACCCAAAGGATATATAAAATGTGGTACATTCCACAAGTTTCACATTCGCTAGGGGCATTTCCTTGGGAGACCGACATAATGGTGACATGTGACATAGACCTCCCAAGAGATGGGACCCACTTCAAACCTGAAAACTTATCAATTGCGGCTCATTCCATGGGGTTCACATCCGCTGGGAGGATTTGGTTTAGAATGGGAGGTTAATAGAATGCTAAAAAACAATAATGTATGAAATAGAGACCATACAGAGATGTCCAAAATGAAAAATTCAAGAAATGCAAAAGGGAAAAAAGTTACAAAAATGAACCAAAAACCAGATAATTATCATTTAGACAAACAAAAGACAGAAAATAGTAGTTGTGGGAAAATTACAAACATCTTCTCACAAGCACGCTTACTTGTTACCACCATTTTTGTCACTGCAATGTACTTAAAAAATTTTAAACCATGGAAACATAATGTATTGAATGTAATCCAAGCATGCATTTCCTTCAACAATCTGAGGAGGAAAAAATGCTTTCTTCATCTTCACATTCACTTCTGGTACTACCTATGAAAATAATTGTGTTATAAATCCATCAGAAACTTTAGATTAATACTAATTAAATTTTATTAATGTTGAGGCAAAGTTGGAATCTATCTCTCCACAACAAGAATTTTCCAAAAAAGAATGTAGGGGTTTACGCCACCTCTTCTTCATCCATGAAGATTACAGAAGTGGGATCACTCTTTGACATCTTTTCTTGTCCTTCTTGTAGCATGCTTACTTCTTACCACCATTTTCCTCACTGCGATGTAATTCAAACTTTTTAAACCATGCAAACATAATGTATTGAATGTACTCCAAGCATGGATTTTCTTCAACAATATGAGGAGGACAAAATGATTTCTTTATCTTCACAATCACTTCTGGAACTATTTGTGAAAATAATTGTGTTATAAATCCTTCAGAAACTGTATAGTAATACTAATTCACTTTTATTAATGTTGAGGAAAAATTGGAATCTATCTCTCCACAAAAAGAATTTTCCAAAAATAATGTAGGGGTTTACACCACCTCTTCTTCCTCCATGAATATTGTAGAAGTGGGATCACTCTTCAACATCTTTTCTTGTCCTTGTTGTAGCATGCTTACTTATTACCACCATTTTCCTCACTCATGATGTACTTCAAACTTTTTAAACCATGGAAACATAATGTATTGAATGTACTCCAAGAATGGATTTCCTTCAACAATATGAGGGCAAAAAAATGCTTTCTTTATCTTCGCATTCACTTCTAACACTACCTGTGAAAATAATTTTGTTATAAATCCATTAGAAATTGTATCGTAATACTAATTATCTTTTATTAATGTTGAGAAAAAGTTGGAATCTATCTCTCCACAACAAGAATTTTCCAAAAAAGAATGTAGGGGTTTACACCACCTCTTCTTCCTCCATGAAGATTGCAGAAGTGGGATCAATCTTCGACATATTTTCTTGTCCTTGTTACCGCCATTTTCCTCATTGCGATGTACTTCACACTTTTTAAACGATGGAAACATAATGTATTGAATGTACTCCAAGCATGCATTTCCTTCAACAATCTAAGGAGGAAAAAATGCTTTCTTTATCTTCACATTCACTTCTGGACACTACCTGTGAAAATAATCATGTTATAAATCCATCAGAAATTGTATAGTACTACTAATTCGATTTGATTAATGTTGAGGAAAAGTTGGAATCTATATCTCCGCAACAAATAATTTTCCAAAAAAGAATGTAGGGGTTTACACCACCTCTTCTTCCTCCATGAAGATTACAGAAGTGGGATCAATCTTCGACATCTTTTCTTGTCCTTGTTACTTGTTACACCATTTTCCTCATTGTGATGTACTTCAAACTTTTTAAACCATGGAAACATAATGTATTGAATGTATTCCTAGAATGCATTTCCTTCAACAATCAAGAGGAAAAATGCTTTCTTTATCTTCACATTCACTTCTAGCATTCTGTGAAAATAATTGTGTTATAAATCCATAGAACCTGTATATTAATACTAATTCACTTTTATTAATGTTGAGGCAAAGTTAGAATCTATCTCTCCACAACAATAATTTTCAAAAAAGAATGTAGGGGTTTACACCACCTCTTCTTCCTCCATGAAGATTGCAAAAGTGGGATCACTCTTCGACATCTTTTCTTGTCCTTGTTGTAGCATGCTTACTTGTTACCACCATTTTCCTCACTGCGATGTACTTCAAACTTTTTAAACCATGGAAACATAATGTATTGAATGTACTCCAAGAATGGATTTCCTTCAACAATATGAGGAGGAAAAATGCTTTCTTTATCTTCACATTCACTTCTAACACTACCTGAAAATAATTGTGTTATAAATCCATCAAAAATTGTATAGTAATACTAATTCACTTTTATTAATGTTGAGGAAAAGTTGGAATCTATCTCTCCACAACAAGAATTTTCCAAAAAGAATGTAGGGGTTTACACCACCTCTTCTTCCTCCATGAAGATTGTAAAAGTGGGATCACTCTTCGACATATTTTCTTGTCCTTGTTGTACCGCCATTTTCCTCATATAATGTACTTCACACTTTTTAAAGGATGGAAACATAATGTATTGAATGTACTCCAAGCATGATTTCCTTCAACAATTTAAGGAGGAAAAATATTTCTTTATCTTCACATTCACTTCGACACTTTCTTGAAAATAATCATGTTATAAATCCATCGAAATTGTATAGTAATAAATTCAATTTTATTAATGTTGAGAAAATTTGGAATCTATCATCTCAAAAGCAAGAATTTTCTAAAATCATACTTTGAATGTAGGGCCAAATACACCACCTCTTCTTCCTCCACCTTGAAGATTACCACAATGAGTCATAGATGGAATCTTCATATATTCTTTTCTCATGTCTTTGAAATGATGACCACTCTTTTAATTCATCTTCTTATGTACTTTAAACTTTTTAAACCATGAAACATAATGTATTGAATGTACTCTCGAAGAATGCATTTTTGGCAATCTGAGGACAAAATTTTTGTTTATTTTCATACATTCACTTCGGAATTACCTATAAAAATAATTATGTTATAAATCCACGTAACCTATATAGTAATACTAATTCACTTTTATTAATGTTGAGTCAAAGTTGCATATATCTCCACAACAAAAATTTTCCAAAAGGAATGTAGGGGTTTACACCACCTCTTCTTCCTCCATGAAGATTGCAGAAGTGGGATCACTCTTCACATCTTTCCTTGTCCTTGTTGTAATGCTTACTTGTTACCACCATTTTCCTCAACCGATGTACTTCAAACTTTTTAAACCATGGAAATCATAATGTATTGAATGTACTCCATTGAAATGGATTTCCTTCAACAATATGAGGGCAAAAAATGCTTTCTTTATCTTCACATTCACTTCAACACTACTAAATCAAGGAAAATAATTTTCTTATAAATCCATTAGAAAGGCCATAGTATAAGTAATACTAATTATCTTTTATTAATGTTGAGAAAAAGTTGGAATCTATCTCTCCACAACAAGATTTTTCCAAAAATTAATATAGGGGTTTACACCACCTCTTCTTCCTCCATGAAGATGCAGAAGTGGGATCAATCTTCGAATAAATATTTTCTTGTCCTTGTTGAACATGAATTTTCCTCAATACCTATGTACTTCACACTTTTTAAGCACGATGGAAACATAATGTATTGAATGTACTCTAAGCATGCATTTCCTTCAACAATTTAGGAGGAAAAAAGGCTTTCTTTATCTTCACATTCACTTCGAAACTACCTGGAAAATAATCGTGTTATAAATCCATCGAAAAGTAAATAGTAATACTAATTCAATTTTATTAATGTTGAGAAAATTTGGAATCTATCTCTCCATATAATGAATTTTCTAAAAAAGAATGTAGGGGTTTACACCACCTCTTCTTCCTCACATGAAGATTACAAAGTGGGATCAATCTTCGACATCTTTTCTTGTCTTTAGATCCACATTTTTCTCATTGTGATGTCTTTAAACTTTTTAAACCATGGAAACATAATGTATTGAATGTATTCCTCAAGAATGCATTTCCTTAAAGCAATCTAAGGAGGAAAAATGCTTTCTTTATCTTCACATTCACTTCTAATACCAGTTAATTGTGTTATAAATCCACTAGAACCTATATAGTAATAATAATTCACTTTTATTAATGTGGAGTGAGTCAAAATTGTAATCTATCTCTCCACAAAATAATTTTCACAAAAAACAATGTAGGCACTACACCACCTCTTCTTCCTCCATGCCAAGATTCAAAAAAAATGGGATCACTCTTCGACATCTTTTCAAGTGCTTGTTGTAGTCTAACAACATGTCCATAATATTTAATATAAAGGAAAAACATGATGTAATGTGAGACTAGATATAAATGACATGAAGTTATATATTAAAAACATCAAGTTCTGAGAATATTTTTAATTCATGCATCCTTCGAGTTTCTTGAACACATTCTCCATGTAAGAACACGAAAATTAACAAATAATACCCTTATCATGATTATATCATATATGAAACATCATATCAAAGCATTAAAGCTTCTTGGCAAAAGAACATCTAAATAATAATGATAATTTAGCTAGCTTTTACATGATCCTGACATTTCATTGTGAATCAAAGAACTCTACATACATTCTCAACCCAATGTAGCATTCACAGCCTCATACCATAATGAGTCATAGATGGAAGACCTTTGAAATGATGAACATTTTTAGTAATTAGATCTTCTTATGAAGAAATCATACTTTCTATGAATCAATAATCTCTTCATGAGTAGATTCACACCTTATTTGGCTTGATGACAACATTTAGAACCTCCATACAACAGGGAAAACCTCTATACAAAATGATACATAACATGTGGTCATTAGGACTCACTGAGTGTGGAAAATCACAACACCCCCAAATGAGTTATGGATCTGATTTTCTAAGGCAAGGTCATCTAGGTGTGATATTTATAACATGGGACCATCTCTCAAGAGCAACAAATGGGACTTGTGGACTTGAGATGGCCCTGGAGAAATCGACTTCTTCTTCCTAATCCTAATGCTAAACTACTCCTAATGCAGAAATGATGTCTAAGTACACCTATCCTAACAATGCCAAGGAGACAGGGAGAGAGCAAGTGCATAAAGAGGGAAATCCTACACTAACGAGGTGATAACACCAAGAAAAGGGAAGTGATTCATAATCTCATTTGTGCCTAAAGTGGAGAGAGGTGAGCGAGGAGAAGGTGGACAAGATGCACCACGATCAAAGATAGATTTCACAGAAACCACTTCAAACCCCTTAAACACAACTCCCACTGCAACAAACATCGAATATTCTAGTATACCCTCCATGATGAAGTACAAACAAAGGAGATAATAAAATAAGCAAAGGATGGAAAGATGCATCCACAATTGATTACACAAAATTTAGAATTTATTGCTCCAAAATTTCACAAATAAATAACTCCAATGGAAAGAGCATGAAAGAGAATGTCATTATAGCAGTCAAAAGGAGGTTCGGAAACTCTATTTTCAAACCTTCCCGAGGAAGAAAAGAGACAAATCTCAAGAGGGGGCAAAAGAATAATGAACAACAACCTTTTGAATCCTCCCCCATATTTATAGATTTGATCGGAGAAAATAAAGAGAGAGATAGAAGTGGGAAAATCAGTGTCAAGCTTAACCATCGATCTTAAGTGTTTTGAAATCTCTTGCCCAAATCCATATTTACCGCATCAATCCTTGATTCGGCAGCCTTGAAAAAGAAACAAATCGAAATATAAATATATCAAATCTGATTTGGTTTACAAGATAGATGGATCTTACAAATGGAAGGCCACGAAGGCATTTCCTCCATTTTCCTTCACCTAACCTCCTTAAAATTAAATTTTTAGACCTTTGTGGCATGGGTGAGGCTGATATCTTTCCAATGACATCAGATTTGCAATATTTCAAGCCCCGAGTCGAAAGATATGTCCCCTAATTTGCGATAACTTTATGTATAAGAGGGTGGGAAAAAAATGAAAAATGGGTCCCATTATTATATTGGACACGTGGCGCCTATTTCTCCATTTGACAAAATTGGGTCTATGGGCGCGTAATTTATCTTTTGAACCATTTCGTGAGAATCACAAAATCTAGAAATAACTCCCATGGCCCCACTACTCCACTTTGGCTTTGACTTGGGTTCAAACTTTGAATTTTTCCTTTGCCTCATCTAATGCGAGCTCATAGGTCCAAAAGAATTTTCCCTTCATAATATTAATATCTAAATAAGATAAAAGAAATATCCACCAAATTTACCGAGTGGTGAATTTGGGATAACAACTCCTTCATTAATCAACTAAAGATAGATCATACCTAACAGGATGAATCAATGAACTCAAAGTTCTTCATGAGCAGATACATAATATACTTTGATTTCAAACTGAGCACAGACCTTGAGATCACCTATTTCATGTTTGATTAGCTACAACAAGACTTATTATCACTAGAGTGTCTTATCATTAGAGTGTCTTTGGCTGCTCAACAAATCATTTAAGTTTCTTGTTCTCTTCTCAAACCTCTTATACATCTTCAATTTTCTTGATGTATGCTCTAATTCTGATTGTAGTAATATTCTTATTCCTTCCAACTAAGTTATATGAGAGATAGCTAAAAATATCACCTCATCCTTTCACTTTTTCTATATATCAATTTTTTCTTTCAAAAGAGTCAAACCTTGTGATTTTTGTACTAAAACATGTAGATCAGACCAATACAGATCAAGTGCATTGAAACTAAATAAATGGTAGGCAATCCTTATCCAATTTGATGTAACATGTCAATCAAGCAACCATGAAAAATTGTGGAAAAACTTTTGTAATTTCTTCTTATACTAATGTAACACTCTTGCAAAAAGTAGTACATGTTAAGTGACACAATATTATATAGCCCATGTCAAAAATCACTTGAAAAGCATTCAAATCTCTTTGAATAATTCCATTGGGATTAGTTACATTTTGTTCTCCTTAAATTTCTTATTTTTACATCTAAACTTCTTCTAGGTTTCCATGATGACTCTTCTTTTAAATTATTATTTCATATTTTTCTATTTCTTGTAAGATGCAATGTTGATTGTTGTCTCCTCTCATATGTCATTATTTTGTGCATTTTTTGAAAATTGACATCCATTACATGATACATCTTGAGATGCACTATCTAGTGTTTTGAGAACATGATATATGGATATTGAAATAAATTATTTGTAATCAATGTTAACATTAGCAATCAGTCAATGAGAGTTCCTTTGAGATGCTTCATGATGAATTTATTCTCTTTGTTTTCTTTCTACCTAAATCAATTCATTTGTATGCATTTGCATGTGTAATATTTTTCTTTATACATATTTCTCATGTTGAGATGTCTATGCACATATCAATATCATTTAATCTAACATGTTGTATCTTTTTTTTTTTCAATTCTATAGGATTCACTGATTCAGAAAATGGCACCTAAAAAGGGAAGCTCAACCTTAGGAAAAATGTTATTCCAACCCCTCCTAGTAGTGGTACTGGACATTCAAAAATAACATCTTATTTTGAGAAACCATCTAAGGAAACCCATCCTTCTCCAGTAGGACCATCACAATCAAGGGATAATGATTACATTCAAAATGAAACTCAAAATGAGAATGTGTTCATTTTTAATTTTCCCGATGTTGTCAATGAAAACAATAATGAAATGTCTCCCCTTAAAGACATTCCATTGAATGATGTCGAGTTTGACACTGTACCACCTATCCAATTGAATGAAGATGACATGACATCATTTATCAATGCCCAAGTGATGTTGGAGATGAAACTTATGATAGTGGCAAATCAATGAAATTTAAATTCCACCAAGGAAAATACTCAAGTGGACACCTATTTCTGGAAGAAAGAGAAAGGAAATAAAATGGGACTTGAGAAGGAGTTTTAGGTTAGTGTGGGTTTCTAAGTTTCCATTTATTGAACCTGTTGAAAATGAGAATAAATCTTGAACCTCCCAAAGAATGCAAATGTACAATCTATAGTTGGAAATTAGGAAAGGACAAGACAATGGAACTTAAGTTGGATACTATTGAGAAGCATGTAGGAAAGATATATGAAAAGATAATTGTAGTTTGCATTGAGAAGAATATTTCCAGATGGAAAACTGCAGATGATTGTTTGCATATTAGGCATGACAAATTAAGTTTGAAGAGAATAAGAGAAATTAAATAATAGTTGCAATGAATGGAGGGACAATTACCTCTCAATTCAATAAGATCATTCAAAACAATATTTTGGGTAAAATAGTTCAACTAGCTATTATTTTTCACATTTTGAAAAGAGGTCGTCCTATAAAAATTTTCCTGAATAAAAGAAGATGTTTTCTTTTCTTGGTGTCCCACACTTTCCTCATTCTCACTAGTTAGAAAGTAGTGGTTGGGATTGGGAAAATTCCTAGCTATAGTTGAGAAAGAAGACTTGAAAGAGAAACTAAAGTCTACATGATACATATATTTGTCTATTGATGAGATTACAATAGTAGATAATACTTCTTGTGTCTTTATGCATGTGTATACTATTGAGAATTATGTGAGACAATCTCACTTACTTACCATTCACAAGATGAGAGAGACTCCAATGCTGAAAACCTTTGTGAGTTGGTGATAAAAAGTTTGAAGGAGATCGGTGACATAAATGATGTTGTAATTGCATTAAAGCTGGTATGTGTCGGGGATAGGGCATCTGTAATGTAAGGTCATCGTAATGGCCTGTGTGTAAGACTCCAAACATCTCATTTCCCTTATATGATTTCCATTTAATGTATGGCTCATAGAATGAACCTAGCTTATAAAATACTTGGCAAATTTAAACCTGTAGAAAATTTGAAGACCTTATTCGAGAGGTGCATGCTTATTTCTTTCATAGTCCTAAAAGGTTCATGGAATTCCAAATATTTTCAAAAGGACTAAAAAATGGGTGTAAAATGTTAAAATATGTCGACACTAGGTGGATCTCATTGTAGAATAACCGGTTTGCTAGGGTGTCAAAGATATCAATCCTTATTAGGAGTGATGTGGCAAAATCGCATGGAAGTGGACAAGGCCCGGGATTTGATACATCGTTTGACTGATATAGAGTCATTTATGATGTTGTGTGGTATCCTTCCCATGTTGGAAGAAATGCATCGTTTAATTAAACAAGCACAAGAAAGAACTATCTATATTGTTGATTTTTTCTAGTTTTAGGAAACGAGTTTGTATGAAAATAGAATATTTATTTCTCAATGAAACTACTTTTACAAGTACAACGTTTGATGGTTGGAATGATTTGATGAAGATTGGAAATGTAATTATCTTTCTAAAGCTTATTTTTTTGGGGAAGTATGTGCTTCTGTACATGGATATGAGATACCGATGTACATGTTTAAAGTAGTAATGTAAGGTTGAGGAGGTAAAAGTCACAGGGTCATTGTTTGATAACATTGTATCATCAAAAAGGGTGAGGTTAAGAGAAATTACAATGTCCCTACTAGAATAAATAAGGGAGTGATTTAGAAGGGATTCTTTACTTGAAGCAATGGTTGTAGTAAATCCCACCTTTTGGAATCATATCCAAAATGAAAGATATATGCAAGAAGACTACTTCAAGAGGTTGACTACATTGATTCAACATTTTTGTAAGCTTGTTGATATCAATGGAATGAATATTCCGGTATTTTAAGCAAGGACAATTTGATTTCTCAATCTCATGAATTTGCCTCTATTATTCATTCAAATTCAAAGATTTGGATAATCCCTTAGAGTGTGGAGCAATAACCCGACTATGGAAAAAAATTGGGGTGAGTATTATTTTACAACAAACCATGTCCAATTTTTTCTCATTGGATAATCTATGTCAAATAATGATTTTGGGTTCAGTTGAAGATGCGATAATTTTTCAGTGCCTTGGGCTTTATAAAGTCAAAATTGTGAAACAAGCTTTACATTTTTTTGGAAAATTATTGATGCAGCCTAGAATTTACCAGATAACACCCTAGATGCGTTGGCACATCACTCAACCTAGACTGAGTGCTCACCCAAGCATGCAAAGGTACCATGTCCCTCTTTAGGGTTGTTGTAGCAGGATGTTAGCGTGATGAAGGAAGAAACATATAGATCCATAACTAATCCATCATTCTACAATGCATGCCATATTCAGATCTAGGAAAGAACAAGCTTAAACAATAATCATGATTGAATCAAGAACATGCACTACTCAATTACACACAGGAATGACACTTAGATTCAACCAATATCTTCCATCTATTAATAAACACAAAAGCTCCTTACAATAATGGCAATCTATACTAATGCGCATGGATCTGATACAGAATAATCCAGTCATATGCACATATCTCTTTATGCTTACCTCTTACGCTCTACATATACATATATATATCTACTACTACTATGTGATTCATTCATCATATATATATATATATAGGGTGGGGACTTTCCCTTCACCTTATCTATTCCAAAAATAGGCCGCATGCTACTAATAGCCACACGTCATTTTATAGCATAGCCACACATGCAAGTGTGCTATCTATAGACCTCTTATAGTTAACTAAAGTGACAATCCTATTCTTAGCTCATCTCCATGCAAAATTCTTCGATCCGATCCTCTAAAGATAGAAATGTGTGGCGCGCACGTCTCTCTGCCTCGTTTATGTGCTTTGCACGCCATCTTCTAAAAATAGGTCTTCATGCTCAAAATCAGCTAAGTCCCAAAAGCTGAACTTGCCCTCCGCACGTGGGGTTCTTCCTGTCCCTCCGCGCCCTTGATCCTGGCCTTCTCTCCCACACGGACTTCTTGTGTGATCTCTAACAAGTATTCTCTGATCAACATTACCCCACACTAATCTCATTGTCATCCGACAATGGTTATCTCCAAAACTAAAGTAAAGAATGTTGAATGGAAAGAATAAGAAAGAATGTAGATGAATAAAGAATGTTTTATGAGGTAGCCTCCTCATATCAGTTTGAAGGATCAACTCTGGATACTCCTCCTTTATTTCAGCCTCCAAGGCCTACCACTCAGTGAATGCTTTCTCTTCTACTCTGGTATGTCCACAATAATAGACTCTAGTTCATCTTGGGTAACTTCACCTTTTTCATTCTACAATACCAACATAATGTTGGACATTGCAGTATGTTTTCCTTCCAGTGCATCCATATTTTGTGTGATGAGTTTCCCAAGCTCATCTAATCTTTCCTTGTGTGGCTCTTGTGTTGCTTGTTAGGGCCTCGCACTTTTTTCTTTACGAGTGTTAACCATTATGCGTGGCCCAAGGTATCATCCTTCATAGCCTTCTGGACTACATTATCTTCTTCCAGAGTCTTTACCTTGATCAGCGCCTCTGGAGTTGTGCATATATTTAAGGCATGATCCACCTTTTTCAATTCTTCTTGGAGCGCTTGCAGTAGGCCTTCATATGATGCAATCTTTCTGACTACTACAGCCTTATCCCTTTCCACCTCTTCTTCAGGATTCTTTGGTTTTGGCATTCTGATTGTGTCCTCTTCCAATACCAAGTCCACCAAATCTCTAACATAATGCATTACTGAGGGGAATTGTTCTGGTACCTTAGATTTTAGATGCGGGTGCACTTTCATCACATGATCTCCAATGGCCTCTGCCATGCCAATTAACGCACTATTCTTTTTCTACTCCAAGTCCTTCTCTTGGGTCAAGTGCACTATCATTACATCCTTCATCTTCAACTCCTCATGCAAACACTCGATTGTTGTGGCCTTGTCCATGTTTCTTCTTGCAACCTCAGTAGAAACCTTTACCAGTGCATTGCTAACCTGTTCATCTGACATAATAGTAGGTTTAACTGTTATGTGCCTAGGCTTGAGGTGTCTTCTTCATTCATCTTGACACACATGACTCCTCGCATACATCAAAATCAGGCTCATCCATGTGGGTGTGCATTGACCATGAGAGTTGCTTTCTAGTGTGAATGGTCACCATATCCCCATCCATTAATTCCCAGCCAAATAAATCCTTTTGTTCTACAGTGCTTTGGAAATGGGCATGGATGATTTTTCCAGTGTCCTCTGCATAGCCCATGAGTGGTGCACTATGTTCCCCACTCATCCTCTTTGATCTAGGACCCTTGGGAATTGTAGCTTCAAGGTTAGGAGTTTGTCTGTTACACCTTGAGCAATCACATGCACTGGATCCGAGGTTTCCTTCTCTCTTTCTTCTTTGTCCTTCATCTCTTCATCTTTTTTCTCTTCCTCATTTTGTGGCTCATCTTCTTGCTCGAGTGGGGTAGGAGATGCATGCTCTCTCTCCCCTGATTCCTCCACTTCTTCATCCAACTTCAAATTTCTTCTCCTCTTTGGCTCAAGTGGTCTCCTTGTGTGGAGAGAGACGAGGTGATTTCCTTACCATTTGTGGGGTTCCACCTTGAGTCCTTGTGCATCTGAATACTTTCTTAAATTTGTGCTCCCCTGCTTTCAACCTCTGTATCTTCCTCTTCATCCTGTCCCTGAGGTGGAGTGGTCACGCGCTTGTGACTCTTCTCTGTCATATGGTTGCTTTCTTCTACGCTCCAAGCCTCCACTATCTTCACGCTCCTCTTCTTCATCCTCTACTTCAATTTTTGTGGGCCTTTGCGCCAGTATGTTTTCCATTGTGTGCTTACCCTTTGGTGGCCCTGGGAGTGCGAATTCATTCTCCACATACTTATTGTTCTCCATCTTGGGCTTTAGTTAAAGATACACTAATGCTGCCCCTATATCTACTACAACTAGACTTATTGGCTTAATATTCAACACCTCCGAAATGAGCCTCTCGACATAGGCACTTCTTCCTGGATACACATACTTCTTCCTCAACGTGTGGTAGTCACAGTCTACCTTATCTACATTGAATACCAGTCGGTGCATGTGCTGTGAATCTGTGAACAGATGCTTGGAAATACCTTGCAGTGAATGCGTAAGGCAATTTACACCAAGGGCTCCAGACTCCATCTCTCATTGGGAAGCGCATGATGCAGAAATGTTGATATACAACAAACTAGACTTGTTTCCCCACTACTGATGGTAGGTCCTTTGGGATGTGCCACTCTTCTTCAAATGCCAGCGAGAGCTTGTCATACCATTTCTCCACCCTTTGCTTGATGTCATCTGTCATGGACCCTTTACATAGGTACTTGCTTGAACCTTTCAGTTGGTGACTTATTCTCCATGGGGTATTCCCATACCTTTTCCTTCGGCCCATCTGGTACTCCAATTTCCATGAATACCAGTGATAATAGAACAGCCCCAAAGCTGATCTTCCCTCCTATGTGCATGCTTCCTCGACTATTTTCTCTACAATGTAGCCTTAAAATATTGTAGACTACTCCTTCTACATCTTGCGCAACATGTAACCACATAGTATTTACCTGTGACCACCGCTCCTGATCATTCAACTTTGTAACAAGGTGTGTTGCTTGCTTGCACAACCAGATAGTTCTTCAACTTGTCTATATCCATACCGCGTGACCCTTCAAGTACCCCAACTCTTGTCTGGTCTTTAAGATCATGGCTTTATCTATGAGATCATTCTTTATATCCTCTCTGTGGCCTTCAAACCTGTCACTGTTGAGATAAGTGTGATGAGATTCTAACTCTATGTCCTACAAAGTAGAAGAAGTCCTCATGCACTCTGCTCATGAGCCACTTGGTACAAGGGCTCATACTTCCCAAAATATGGAAGCTCATATAATTGGTAGACCCCAATTCTCTTTAGAAGCTTCTCACTACATCATCATAAACTGGCATGTCATCTATCTGTATACATTTGTTTGTCCTCATAGTGAGAAAGGAATCAAGCTCCTTCTTGTTCTCTAAGGTCCTGTGATTGTATTCACTTACTTTTCTTTTTCTGATGTGTGAATCCCATTCTTGGCCATGATGACTCCTTCTGGATATTGCATTTCTAAAAAATTGCTTTCGGGTGCCATCTCTTCCTCCTCGACGACCACCTTCTTCTTTCCTTTTTCTCCTGCTGCAGCTTTCCTTCTTGGGTGCCATTTTTACCTTGTAATCATCTCCTCTTTAACTCTGTAATTTGTGAATCAAACCCTAGCTCGATTCAATCATGCCCTAGGTGGAAACTTTGTGCCCTAACTCCTCTCTGTCACCTTGCTTCACTCAAACCCTTCACCACCGGGGACCAAGCAGCTTCTTTTCACATAGATTTTTTTCACGCTTGGTTTCACACCCTTCACACCTTAACTCGATCACTCGGCTCTTCGCACTTAGCTCTTTCCTCAAATACTCTTAGTCATAATGGTAAAAATGAATTCACATCCCATCCTTATATAGTTTTTCAAATTTTGATGCATTTATTGCTCCTTCACCTACCAAATATCCTCTCATTCATTGACCAAATTCATTCATTCCATGTGGTACATCTTCACACCCCATCTATAACCTTCTAGCATGCCTTCCTACCCTCTGGTCACAGACTTCTCTTCAGCACACCCTTGCACTCGAGTACCTCATCATTGTACCTTCTCTGGTAGTTATCATGGCCTCTTCTTACCTCGTGTTATACTATCCTTTCATTCATCTCCATCCTTGGTCACTTTTGAGAAGCAATCTTCTTTTGACTTAAAGCACACCCGTAGCAGCTTATTCCTTTCACCTTTCAATTCCCACAGTCTTTTACTTGGATAACTACAACCACCCCACACTAAAAGTATGTGCAGTCCTCTGCATAAACATTCTTCACATAGTAATTAGCTTCATGCAAGCAAACTTATTACACAAGAACAAAAACTAAATTGACAAAGCATAACGACAATGAAGGAAATACATTAAGGAAATACAAATTGAAAACCTAATCTAAATGGAAATATTGCCTTATTACAAACACCAAGAAGACTTATTTATAGTAGGGCTTCAGCCTACTCCCATTAAAGTAACCGGTAGTCCATGTTCCATCAAGTGCTTCTAACTGGAAAGCACCTTGATTCAAGTATGTAAGTGATGACATACGGCCCCAACCAATGTACTTTGAGCTTTCTTGGATGGCGCAAGAACTTAGAGTCATAAAGAAGTACCATTTGTCCAACCACCAACTTCTTATCCCTTATATTTCTATCATGCCATGCTTTCTACCTGGCCTTTTCTTGCTTCTGACTCCAACGTGTTATGGCTCGTCGCTCATCCAACTGAATCATCTTTTCAATCCACTCTTCTAAAGCATGCTCATCAGCTAGACCTCTAGTGCACGTGCAATGCACAAAGAAGGTAACATGAATTCTATAGGAAGAATGGATTCGACGCCAAACACCAACTGAAATGGTGTGGCCTTGTTCAATCTCTTATAAGTGGTTCTATATGCCCAAAGAACAACTAACACTTTATCATCCCAATCCTTTCTTCCAACATCACAAATTTTTGTCAATGTTTGGCTCAAAATCTTGTTGAAAGCCTCAACAGTTCCATTTTCTGAGGGTGGTAAGGTGTAGTCTTATGGTGGGCAACCATAAACTCATCTAATAGGATCCTTATGGTTTCATTTAAAAAGTGTGTACCCCTATCACTTGTCAAACTTAAAGGACATCCATATCTTGTAAGAACATTCTCCCATAGAAACCTAGTTGTTGTAGTTGTTGTATAGTCCTTCGTAGGTGTTTATTCTGCCCACCGTGTGAGATAATCTTGTGCAAGTAATGATATAGATCCAGTCCTACGTGGGGTGGTGAAATAGGTCCTACAAAATCAATGGCCCATTTCTCAAATGGTTCTTGCACTGATAATAGGTCTCAGTGGCATTTCATCTCTTTGTCCTAGTTTTCCTAGGCATTGACAATGATCACACACCTTACAATATTCTTTATAGTCTTTATACAATGTCTCCCACCATAATCCAACAAGTAGGATTTTGCGTGTTGTAGCATCACCTGCATAGTGGCCACCTGCAATACCACCATGAGCCTCATCCATTATATCCTTACGCTCATGCTCTAATACACAACGACGTAATACTTCATCTCTTCCTAACTTGTATAGGTCACCACTGATCAACATAAAAGGTGCCACGCGTATATGGCAAGTTGTTTCTTTTCTAATGCCTTCATTCCTTCTAGTGTCATACCAGTCCGTAGAAAACAAAATGTCGTCAAGTTCAGTTGGCATGCATGCATTGTAACCTATATAACTGGGCATCGGCATGGTTTCTTCAATCATCTGTGCTTCTTCTCCTGAGTGAATTCTAGATAGGTGGTCTAGTCTAGAATTACTTTTCCTGGCTTTACCACAACTGTGAAATCAAACTCTTGAAATAAGAGTACCCATCTACATATGCACCCCTGTAAGATGGGCTTGTTTACCAAGTACTTCAATGCCATGTGATCCATGTATAGAATACAAATGGTGTAGCTAGAAAATATTTTGCCAAAACTTTTGTAATGCATAGATCATTGACAAAGCTTTATGCTCTGTAGTTGTATAATTTTGTTCAGCAGGCATCAACTTCCTACTAGCAAAAGATAGGATGATCGACAATACCTTCTCTAGGTTGAGCTAATATTGCACCAATGGCCATGCTAGAGGCATCCACATGTACATGAAATGGTTTGTCCCATGAAGGAAAACATAGATAGGCGCATGGTAGTAAGTTTCTCTTTCAATGTTTCAAACACGCATGCTTTGCGATTCTCCCCAATAGAATGTACCTTTTCCTTTCAGTAACTCCTCCAGAGGTGTGGCAATTTTTGCATATCCCTTGATGAATTTTCTATAATATCCTGTGTGACCTAAAAATCCACACACCTCACTCTGACTGGTAGGCACTTCCAACCCTAAAATGACTACAACCTTAGCTTGGATCAACAAGCAATCCTTCCTTACATATTATGTGTCCCAACAGTATTCCAAAAGGTGTAGCAAATATGCACTTCTTGATGTTTAGAGAGATACTCAACTACTGCATCATCATTCAAACATTAAGCGCAGATTGTCACAGTGATCCTTAACAAGCCCATATATTGTCCAATCATCGAGGTAGACCTGTAAGAAGTTGTGAATAAAATCTTTGAATGCCTGAACAACTATGCACGAGAATACAATAGGCATGTTTTTCAATCCAAAAGGCATCACAGTATAGGAAAAAATGCCCCATTCAGTAGTAAAAGTTGTCTTTTCTTGATCCTCTTGGGCAATTCAAACCTGATGATACCCGAAAACCCATCTGTAAAGGAATAGATTTTGCACCCTACTACTCCTTCCAGTATTTCCTCAGTGAATGGTGTAGGAAAGGGATCTGTGACACATGCTACATTTAGCTCCCTGTAATCAACACAAATTCAAATTCTACCATCCTTTTTGATACTGATCACCATAGGACTAACCCATTCTGACTCATCCAAAGGTCGAATGATTCTAGACTTCAACATTTTATCAATTTCTTCTTTTACCTTTTCACAAATTAGGATTCATTCTATAAGGTCTCTTTCTCACTAGGACGTGCACACCTTCCTTAAGTTTTATCTTCATTTCCCCAAGTGATTCATGCACACCTTTAAGTTCATGATACCCTCGAGGGAATAAGTCCTTGGTAATCCCGTAGTAACTCAATAATCTTTTCCACCTCCGAGTCTGACCAATAGTCTCCAATTATGGCCTCCTTAGGCTCAAGCCTCGATCCTATATTGACCTTCTTTGTCTTCATTGGTTCATGGTATGCACGCATATCCTTATCTGCACTATCCAAGACCTCACGCGCCCCCCTGTGAATGGTCAATATCCAGGTTTTCAACTTCCTCATCATCCACAATGTACACCATCTTTCCTTTTTCTTTCTCAAGGAAAGCACGTTCAAGCAATATGGAGTCTTCTCTTCTTCTTCAAAATGCACGCCTGATTCTGTCTCACCAAATAATTCTTGTATGAGTTCCTCCGCCTTTGCACTATCTCCCATGGTTAACTGCTTGACAAATTTTAATGCCTCTTCTATTGGAGGTTGGGAAGAAAAGTAGTCAAAGTTCGGATCATTCCTGCAGTCAAATTTTTCCAGTTTCCAGTCTCTCGATGTAGTTCTGCATATACATACCAAGCGTGTGCACACCCTTGTAGAGTGGAATACAATTTATGCACCCAAAGTGAAGGTGGTAATGCTTCTTGTCCTGTTGTCTAGAGTCTCTCACACTGCTGAATGTGGTGTTGAATAGGTTGATCACCATTATAAGTGCAAATCTGTGTAGGTGCATTACTTCTTACAAACCTGGTAGATAGGGTGATTTTGATCTCCTTCCACTCCATAAGATTATCTCTGTGAACTACCCACCAGCGTTGCTGACCCACACAAGATATATGCTAACATGTCTCTTCTCTCTAACCTTGGTCTATCCACTGTGCCTCCATGGCTTGTAAGAATACATAAAGATCTTTTGCTCTCTGTATACCAAGGTACTGTGCTACCTATCCGTCGAATAGAATGAAGTCCATTCTTGCATGCAAACCACACTTTTACCTCATGCCCTACTAGTTCATATGTACCATGAGCCCAATTGTCACAAGCAATACTCATAGTATCACTAATAGAGTGAGAATCCTCCCACTATAGGATGCCTTCCTTTGATGGCTCATTGACCTCTGGGGTCTGAATAACATGTACATAGATTTTGTTTAAGTCCTCCTCACTTAGAGGCTCAACATATGGTGTAGACTTCCCATCTATCAAAGGTATCACAACCCTTTCCTCCTTGTTCTCAAAGCTGATATACCCCTTATTGAATCTCAAGTCAGCATTATTCGCATAACACCAAGGGCATCCAAGCAAGGGCTGGAAAATTGTCTGCTTCTGCAAGTGCTAATACCTCAAAATCCCCAGTGAATTTGGCCCCTTGTATGGTTATAGATGCATCCTTCAAAACTCCTATGGGAGTGGCCTTAGTCCTATTTTCCATAAACAACACATTAGATGATGGTTGTAATGGAGGTCTCCCCATTTGTACCCATGCATCTAAAGTAAGCACATTGACTTCCACACATGTATCAATCAAAATATTGCTCAACAACCATCCATCTACAACAACATTCAGAGTGATCTCTTTATCATAGTCAATGCTTATCGGGGGAATATTTGCATGTAGGATCTGTCATTCATTCTCAGTGCTTTCACGCGGAGTGTTCCCCTTCAACCAATTCCCTAATAATGGAATAATATTCTCCTAGTGCAACATTTTACACACCTCTCTGATGTCATCAATATCAGAGGGGACCTTCCTACTTCTTTCTTTTGTTCCATCTTTCTGGACTGCTCTTTTAAACATTGTATTTCACCTTGAAGATTTATAAGGACCTCCATGGTCTCTTGATAGACTTCCTTCTGATGGGCAGGATCTGGGTACCTTGCATGCAGAACCTCCTCCTTAGTGATTGTAGGCTTTTGGTACGATGCCTCTCTTGTGCGTGCCACTTCAACACGTGTGGTAATCTTCATAGTTAAGGCCTCAGGTTCTGGTGCTATCTTGGGCATCCACTAATTTTCCTCCACACGCTTGGATCCTAACCATCCCTGCACCTTTGTTTTCCTACTTATGTTGTTTATTGAGATGCTCATATAAGTCTAGGCACTCCTCATAGCTATGATTCTTTCCAAAAAGAACATGTAACATTCTGGGACATTCACGCCTATAATGATCAGGGGATCCACATGTATAGCACGTTCCATGTAGGAGAAACTCACTTCTTCTTCACCACTATGGCCTCGTCCTCCATATCCACCTCAATATCCATGTCCTCTTCCATGACCTCCTTCAAAATGGCCCTCATTCTTGTCATAGCATGTGGTTGATTATGATCCCGATCCTGGTGCTCATTCTTGTTCTTAGAGTTATCCATTACACTTGTCTGTCATACCCCAATGTCTATAGCATCATGGATCTGACCAATCAATCGAAAATCCTCAGTATCATGGGTCGTGGACCTATAAATCTTGCAAAATCAGGATACATTCTTCCTTATCATGTGCGTTGTAACAAAGGACAATGGCTAGCATCATGATTCAAATGACAATTTCACAGTCTAACAACAATGAACATATAGATCTCGTGAGGGAACTATCCTTGGTGTGACCTTCCACTTCACAATCTGTACACCAAATCCCTGAGCGCGTTTCATGAGCTGAATTTTCCGATAATTTTCTAGCTGCTTTTTTCCATGGCTATAATATGTGCCTCTAAGAATGGACTAACACCAGTGTCAATGCTCCCAACTACCTCAGCACATAGGGCTACCTCTAATGCTTCACATGGATCAGTGTATGTCTTATGTGATAACGCCCTTCTAAATGGTGTAATCAATCCTCCAACAAACCATTGTGCATGTTGGCTGGCATGAATATCATAAGACAACTTAGATAGAAGTGTCTTAAAGTGGGCATCATACTCACGTACACTCTCAGTAGTGCCTTGTTTGATATCTTTGAGCACACTTGATACTCTTTTGCTCAAACTCGGGATATAGAACTCTTTTAAGAAAGCATCCTTCAATGTTGCATAATCCATGCAAGTTTGATCAGGGTCAAACTTCCTATACCAGTTGTGTGCTCGTCCTATAAGGTAGTAGCAAATTGACTTGCCTTACGCTCAAAAGCTATGATCCCTTTACGTGCGCCATAATATTTCACACATATGCACATGTTCGAAGCATCCTCTATACCTCTATACTCCGGAGATGAAGAGACATCTCCATATAGATATTTTGTGGTTGTTGTGGGCCTTGACCACCTGATCCAGAACCTCCTGTGTTTCCTCTACCTCCAGAACCACCAGATCCACCGGAACTAGAACCACCTATACCTCCTTGATCCTCCACCTGTAGTTGGAATATGACATGTAGATGTACTCCCATGTGCTCTGATAAGTAGTACTATATAAACCCTACAGTCTGTGAGGTAGTTCCACTTCTAGAGGTGAATCCAACATTCTGTGCTCACATTCTGTGCGATGATGCACCTAAAAATGTTCCTCCAAATAATGAATTCATCTGACCTGCCATTGATGTGCTTGCTTCTTGACTTACTCCTACTCTCCTACTTCCCAAGTTAGCTTGTTGGTTACTTGTTGTACTAGATACTGGAAAACCAAGCACAAGGGCTAGGTCACCAGGTGGATTAAGATGCGTGCTCCATGGCCCAGGTAGTCTTTGTTGGTGCACTTCTGTGTGAAGCCAAGGGGGATCTCTATCATGCTTTCCAAGATGGGGAGTTCTGATGCTCTGCTCCACGTCTTCTACGTGAGCTTCAAATCCTTCACGAGCCATCTCTCTCCTCAACGCCATACTTTCTGCAATGGTACACTGCTTCTCTATCTCCCTCTCACGCACCTCATTATACTTAAGCCACCTTTCCTCTCTCTATCCTTTCTACCGCTAGGTCTACCATCTTTCACCAAACTTGTTCCTACCCTCATGTACATGGTGAGGTTTAGTTAGCCATCGGTTTACTCTCCAGGTTCAAAGTTACCATCAAGATCTTGATCGCTAGTGGAATACCTTGTAGATATGCTCCTCTAGGATACCACAAAAACTGGAATTTAGCTACCTCCGGAAAGAATACGTCAAAATTGAATATTCTAGAATATAACTATTTAGAACACCATGAAACCACATATCCACAACGAGTCCAGATCAAATCAACATCATAAAGGGCCTGAAATTCTTCATGTGTCTAGACAAGTGCGCGATACCTCCAATTCCACTTAGATGCATAAGCAATCAACCACTCATATAATTCTACTAGAAAGATGGTGAAAAATATCTCATATAAGTTGTCATACATGATTTGTTCTACCCAACTGCGTGCGTTAAACTCAGATCCAATGCTGAACCACCATGCATATTCTTCCTCCAGATCATGTATCCACTCCTCAATACTTGCTAGAGTTAACCGGTATGTCTTCATCGTGAACCATCCTAAAAACAATTAAAAAAGAGGTCCCGAAAATGGAACCAATGATGCAGCCTAGAATTTACCAGATAACACCCTAGATGCGCTGGCACATCACTCAACCTAGATTGAGCACTCACCCAAAGCACAAAGGTACCAGTCCCTCTTTAGGGTTGTTGTAGTAGGATGTTAGCATGATGAAGGAAGAAACATATAGATCCATAACTAATCCATCATTCTACAATGCATGCCATATTCAGATCTAGGAAAGAACAAGCTTAAACAATAATCATGATTGAATCAAGAACATGCACTACTCAATTACACACAGGAATGACACTTAGATTCAGCCAATATCTTCCATCTATTAATAAACACAAAAGCTCCTTACAATAATGGCAATCTATACTATTGTGTGCGCATGGATCTGATACAGTAATCCAGTCATATGCACATATCTCTTTATGCTTACCTCTTACGCTCTGCATATACCTATATATATCTCTACTACTATGTGATTCACATCATATATATAGGGTGGGGACTTTCCCTTCACGCTTATCTATTCCAAAAATAGGCCACATGCTACTAATAGCCACACGCCATTTACAAGCATAGCCACACATGCAAGTGTGTTATCTATAGACCTCTGATCGGGTCCTCTAAAGATAGATAATGTGTGGTGCACACGTCTCTTCGCGCATTTATGTGCTTTGCGATGCCATCTTCTAACAATAGGTCTTTATGCTCAAAATCAGCTAAGTCCCAAAAGTGAACTTGCCCTTCGTGCATAGGTTCTTTGTCCCTTCACGCCCTTGATCCTGGCCTTTTCTCCCTATGGACTTCTTGTGTGATCTATAAAAGTATTCTCTCGATCAACAATTATTTAATAATTTATACATCGTGGTACGAAGTGGATAACTTTCCTTATGATAGGGCTCTGATAGTATGGAATTCGATTAATGAAAGGAGAGGGGCTGAAAATAATCATACAAATACAACAAAGGACCCTAATGCAACAGCTTGATTGTCAACAAAAAAAGAGTCACTCTTAGAGATCTGGTGAATGAAATGATAGAGATGATCCAGGTCCATCAAGTTGGAAGCTTTCATTTGTGGATATCCCATGATATAGATGTTCATATAATAATTAATATATTCAAATATTCATTACATTGTTCTCAATTTGTATTTTTTTAAAACACTGTGTTGATTTGTAGTCTTTGGAATGAAACTCGAAATACATTGCATTGATTTGTTGTAGTATGTACTGAAATGAGCATGCATGCATCCATCCAACGTACTCAAAAAATATTAACATTCTTCAAACAAGGATTAGCATTCACCCCAAAATTACATGTTCCTAAAGGTAAATCAACAAGGAAAACAATAAACAAACCTACATGAATTTATGAAATATTTGTTGAAAATAAACTCCAAATGTTGAACCCTGGGTCATTGGTGTTGTCATTAATGTCAAGTGACATTGATGGCAAAGTAGTGAGTGGTGAAGTGAGGCTCTATAGGAGGCAAGAAGGTTGATTGGTAGTGCATACAGGTTGGTTTCAAGGTGCTACAAGCTCAAATTGGTAGGTGATTGGTCTCTAAAGGAAAATTACAGGTTGGATTTTCGGTTTCAAATGGTCTACAGTCAGCAATACTGTCATGCAAGCTTGAATTTATTTAGTGAAATGTTGTTTAATGTCTTTTCGGGTTTTATGAAGTTCTTTTTCTTTCCTACAAACTAGATTGCTCGTTTCGGATGGTCTACAGGTCATAATAGTGTTGCAAGCTTGAATTTATTTAGAAAAATGTTGTTCAATGTCTTTGTCAAGTTTCATGAAGTTATTTTTCTCTCCTTGATCCTTGACCTATAGAAACCTCTTTAGTACTATTTTCTATGGAGTTGTAGTCATGGTTAACCTTCATATCAATTGAAATGACTATTCAAGATCATCAAGTTTGCAATTATCTCAAAACCTAGGATTCTGTTGTGTATGTTCATCATTGTACCTACTTACATGACTGCTGGGAGCTAATGGATAAAGTCCAAGATTGCAAAGTAGTGTGATGAAATCCTTCAAGTGCAATAGTGTTGTATGTAGTGTGATGAAATCCTTCAAGTGCAATAGTGATGAAATTATAATTAAGTTTTCTCTTTTCTCTAGTCCAAAAATAATCCCAAGAATCTCAGATAGTTACATGAACTTGTTTTCTCCTTATGAAGCTTGAACTAGAATGTAAAGAGCCATGGTGCACAAGTAAAAAAAAACATATGAAACAAAAATGGTGAAAGTTCAATTTAAAAATAACACTATTCCTCATTCAACTTGCTTGAGACATGCCTTGTATAAGATTGCAACAAATGGAACAATTTTCAAAATTAAATTACTCTTAATTATATCATCTTCTGTAACATGTTCCACTCTTCATCTGTTGGAATTATAATTTGTTGTAAATCAGAGTGACTGACATGTAAATTTGTTAGCAATTCATAACTAAGAGTGGATCTTTCCTTTATTGTTGTATGCAAACTTATTGACAAGGTTATCAATGGTTTAACAAAGCCAAAAAAAATTGTCTCATCTAGCTTCTCAGAATTCATTCTTCTCTTACATCATTTTTTCTTTCATATTCTTCGAAATGCATCCTTATTAATGAATTGGTGTGTTTTGTCAAAAGGCATTGGCAAACCAAGCTTTGTGAAATCCTGTACCTTTCCATGCAGCTCATGTAACATTCTTTGACACTTATTCAATAATTCTTGTGCTTCACCTAGCATCACACACTTCGAATGATAGATGATACCTTTACTAAGGCATCAAACCGGTTCTAAATTCCTCTAGATGTCAGTTCTATGTCACTAAATTTGTAGATAGCTTCCAAAAATTCCTTGATGTATCCTCTCTTAAAGCCATCACTTTTCTACTACCAGTTATGTATTCACAGAGCTTATCATAGATTCTTTGTAGATCAGCCATGAATTCAAACAATCTAATCAAATCATAAATTTTTTGGTTTATTTCCCCAAAAATTATCCGTCATATTAATCAATGCATTTTTATAAAATTTAGATAATTTGATGTTGGAAGACTATATATCCTTTTTCACTTTTGCCAACTCCTGTTGCAATATTTCATTTTGTTTTTTCTCTTCCTTCTACATTCTGCCCTTGAGTTTTCTCTCTTCATCTAGGCTATGTTCCCATTTTTTGGCATTTTCTTTCTCTTGCCTTCACAACCTCTTTCAATTCTCCCAATGTTTGTTCTAATATATTATTCTTACTCGTTGTTTCCTGTAACTTTTTCTTGGCTTCTTCTAGTTCTACATGTGCCTATTCATTCACAAAGAACTACAATCATAGAGGCAGATGATTTTATCTTCCTCTCCAACTCACTTGTCTTATTAAGTGCCACTTTTCCTTTTGCTTTCTCATTTTCCAAGTCTTCCTCTAACTTTTGAATCTTATTATTCAACTTATTGTTCTCCCTCTCTGCCTTTAGTAATGTTGTGTAAACCACATCATTGTTCCTTTTCGATACATTAATTTTTTCGAAGGTTTCATTTCCTTAAAATCCATTTGAAGGGAGGTCACCTCGTAGTCACTGGAAACCATTTCATTCTCTAGTTTTAAAAATTTGGGCACAACATACATGTATTCTATTGTATCTGTGACTAGGTTATATGTTGGCAATACCCTCATTATGGTAGGATCTAAACTTACAATAGCCTGTAGAATTTGCTTCTTGTTTTTTTATCTTTTTCGATTTATTGGCAAACTCACTCTCCGTAATAAAAAAACTTCTAGGTTGTGCCTCTGGTGGAATCCAAATTCCTTGTTCTGTTGAACCCAAACCACTACCACAAAAACCCATATTTTCAACAATAACTACTCCTATAGAATATCTTTATTTCAAGCCTTCATCGAGACTTGGTTTATATGTTCCAGCCCCAAGGGGAGTGTGTAATTCCTTAGATTCAATGTCATCATCACTACTTACCTCTCAAGTATGCGCATCATTCCACAATTTGCTAAGCGCTTCATCTTCTCGGAATAGAATAATAATCTGAAATAGATTCTGGATGGCCTAGGTCCTACCTCATAGTCTCATTATCCAATTTCACCCCGGTGAAATTGAACAATAGGAAAGCTTATTGCAGTGGGGACCACCTTGCAAACAAATGGAAAAATTTGACAATCTTGGCATCTCCATAGAACCTAGTGCACCCAAGGATCCAAAATGCATAAAAGGAAGAATTGAGAAGGTTTAAGTCTAATTTCACCAAGCCATATATGTAAATCAAGTAGACATCGAGCTCATAAGGGGGATCCAAGCTATTTGTCAAGTTAGCTCTCAAATGAAGGGTCCGAGCCGTATGAGTTAATTGCATGATGAAGCCCATATACCTCACCAACTGTTATGGTACCACACCATATGTTAAGGGGTTGAATGGGTCGTTGGGCTCCATCTCTAATATCCAAGAGACTACTACAATACAACCAAGTTATCAACAAAACCAATCCACTTTGATATGGAGCAGTCAAGCTTGTGGCATTGGGCTTGACATACAAGGGGCGAGTTATCTCACATAGCCATATTTCCCTCAAGGCCCATCAAGATTAGAAGAGGTACAAGTAAGTTGTTCATTGATTTGACGTCTTAGTGGATCAAGCCATATGCATATATCATGCCACAAGCTCGAAGATGGAGCCACGAGAATGTAAGGACAAGGCCGCTGGTTGGATGAACAGGGAGCCTCCGCGGACTTGGTGTGGAGCCATGGAGTGAAAGTGAGTTCCACGGATAAGGAGAGAAACGAGCTGCGGGTTGGAGGGAGATACCACGAGTTGATGGAAGGTGTCATGGGAATGCGCTGAATTGAGCAGGGTTAGCATGATACACCAATGTAAAAACGAGACAAAGTACGACTTAGATCTGTGGTAAAAATGATGCAATGTGATAAGGTGGAAAAAGTGAGCCACTAAGTTGAACCACGGATAGGACGTCAAGGTGATAGGGCCTACCTTGACACGTGGGTTCAAACAGGAACTAGCCACATAATGTAAAGGAGGTCAACACCCGAAGTATGAAAACGGGGCCCAACATGGAAAGTTAGGGGTGCAATACATATAAGCCGACTAATCGGATATAAGAGGACGGTAATGCACGGAGAACCAACTCTGGTCGAGTGGCTAAAACACTATGTTAAAATATAACCCCCTTCCCAAGTATAAATAATGCAAATGTAATACAAGTGGTGGAAATAATAAAGTAGACCCCACTCATTCTTAAATGGCCAAATCAAATCAAATATTTGTAAAAGACTAAGGAAAGGAGGAAATATTTGTTAAATTCATTTCAGCCGAAGAATTTAATTGCCATTCCCGTGAAGTTCAAGTGAGCCCCTAAAAAATTTTCAAAGGAGATGCTTGCACTCAAGAGGCCGCATCTAGAGCAATTATCAACCAAATCACGCAAAAATTGTCTCGTTGGAATCATGGTTTAGAGACCTTTGCACAAGGATCAAGAAACATAGGAATTGATGTATATTTGAGGAGTTTTTTTTGTAAAAAACAAACCCAATTTAGTTTAAAACTTCCATGGTGGTTGAGGGAGAATTTAATGAACATATGCTATCATTTCCTTCTGCTACAGGATATAGGGTAATATAGGGGATCTTGTGCAAGTAAGATGCTATCATTTCACTTATTTATGGCCATTTACAAGTGGGAAAAAATATGATTTCGGGAATGCCCTCTCTCTTCCTCCATTTTTCTATAAATTGAAGGGTTCACTCATTGTAAAAGGGGGTAATCTTAAGTAGCAAAACTTTGTTATTTTGTTTTGTGAAACTAGAGTGTTGTAGGCCTTCATAGTGGACTCCTTGCATGGTGATCCAGGCCTTTTCCTTGTAATATGATGGACTCATGCATATTAATGAAGCAGTAGATTGAATTTTGTGGATCTCTATCTTCCCTTTCTTTGATTTGTTGCATTCTTCTTGCCTCTACATTGTATTGCATGTGTTTTGTGTCTATTTATACTCCTGCAAAAGTTCATTTTTGTTGTGTATGCAAGAAATTGATGTTGTAAATGTTGTTTTTGGACTGTGATGGTAGTTTAATCCTCTCTAGTCAACATTCTACTCTCATCTTCACACTTTGAAGTTATTCCCACATTCTATTTTTGGTGCATCACCTCGTAGTGTAGGAATCCATTTTAGTTGCATGTTATTCCCCTCTCCTAGTCCTTGGAAGTGATAGATTAGGAGTAGCAGCCAATTTTCTTTCCATTAGAGTAGTTGCATTAGAATAGGAAGAGGAACCAACCTTCTCTAGAGGTCTATCTCAAAGTAGCAAGTCCCACAACTTGGAGATAGCACCCATGTTGTGCAATTACATTGTGATCTCAAGCACACACACTTGTGAGAATCAGAGGGTGCTGTAATTATGCACTAATAGGCACATCACAAGACAAAACCCTATCATCCATGAGCTAATGGGACGCTTAGGATTTCAACAAAATATTGGGACATACACTTGGAAAAGATTTGTGATGTTGGAAGAAAGGATTGGGACGATAAATTCTCTGTTGTACTTTTGGCATATAGGACAACTTATAAGAGATAAACAAAGCCACACCCTTTTAATTGGTGTTTTGTGTGAGGCTATTTTACCAATGGAATTCATGTTACCCTCTCTACATATTGTATGAGTAGGAGGAATGGATGATGAGCAAGCACTTGAAGAGCGCATTGATAAACTGATGCACTTAGATGAGCAACACGCCATTTCTCGATGGATTCGGAAGATAGAAAAGTCCAGTAGAAAGCATGACATGATAGGCATATTAAGAATAAGCAGTTTGAAGTTGGACAGATGGTTCTACTTTATGATTCCAAGTTTGTACGCCACCCTGGGAAATTGAAGGTGCATTGGTTGGGACCGTATGTGGTGACATATATACTTGATTTAGGCACTTGTCGATTCATGGGCGTTGTATGGCACTCGCTTTCTATAAACTTCAACGGGAGTAGTGAAGTCCTACTATAAATAAGTCTTCTTGGTGTTTGTAATGAGGCGGTGTTTTCATGATAGATTAGGTTTTATTTTAATGCATTTATTTTATATGTGTTTCTTTCATCATCGCTATGTTTTGTCAATTCATTTCAATGTTTTTGTAATAAGCGTGATTCCATGCTTGTAGCTAATTATTATCTAAGTGATTTCATGCGCAGAGGACCACACATACTTTTAGTGTAGGGTGGATCAGAGAGAATAAGTGATTGGTCCCTTGATACAAATTAGTTTACATTGTCTAATTATAGGAGCTCGAGTGAAGATAGTATGGAAAAGAAATTCCAATAAATTTTCTCGGATTGAAGACTGTTGTCACCCCCAAAATTCCCCTCATTTTTAAAAGTCTAGTCATCACCAGATGGGAAATTTCTTCCCATTTCCCAAAAGGCGGGCCGGCGGGGCTGGGGAGTTATTTTCGGCAATTTGTTCTTTTGGTGAAAAGTTCAAATGGAAATGGCGGACCCGCGGGCCCACGTGGAGAAATAAGAATCCCCAACGCCCGCTCCAATCACATTCTTACACGTGGATGGTCCGTATTTGAAGTTGCAAAGGCCGATCTAATGGCTCGAATTCAAAGTTATAAATGGTTTTGAACGGTCTTGGCACGACGCATCTGGTCATTTCACCATGGAAACATAAAATATTATGTTTAGCAGGTTCTGATGGGCAAAAATCTAAAAAACGTCTTCCACTCCGTTAGTGCGGGATCTGACTGCTTCCACTACCGGTATGGTTATGGATTTTGGTCGGCCATCTTCTCTAACACACCAAACAAGCATGGGGAACTAGGTTTGGTAAATTATGGGCAAATTTTCAGGAGCACTGATGGTTAACGTTTGAATTTCCAATCTGATTTCCCTCCCCTTCTTCTTCTTCTCTCGGGCTTGATCTATAAAAGTGAGCTTGGCTCATTGTAAAGGGTGGATCCTGAGACTCTGTAAAGGTCATAGATTCAAAGTAATCAATACAAAAATTTTCCCCTTTTCTTCCTCGGCTTTTCTTCTTTCTTTGTCTGAAACTTAAGAATTATCCATCTTTTATAATAGGAAACTTTGTGTTCTTGTTTATATGATTTCTGGAACTTTGTGTCTGTGGAATTATATTGGTTATGAAAGTAAATGATTCTATTCTGCAACTCCCTAGTTCAATACATGTAAGGTTGTACTCTATCATCTATATTACCTGAAAGTATTGTTGTGTTCTTCCTTCCTCATCTCCTTTATTCTTCTATCCTTTTGTATTGATGATCTTTGGGCCTAAAACATTTCAAAGTATCAGGACTCCACACTTTGAAATTTTTACATTTGTATATAAGTTTTTGCTTGCTTTCAATAAGGGAACCTCTCCCATTAAAGAGGAAGGACTTGTTGTCCTTTGACTGTGGTTTCATTCCAAGTGCAAATATGAAACCCAACAGTTTTTGGCGACTCACTGGGATATTTCCTTATCCCTTCTAAAAGAACAACTATTTGATCATTTCTTTGATCTGGCGACTCTACGTTATACACGAAGTAAAAAGGCTCTTGGAATTGTTAATCCTCATTTCCAACTCCTGGAGCAACAAGGCTTCTCTCTCCCTTCATCAAGAAGAAGTAGAAGGACATGGTCTGCAAGCGCTCCTCCTACCAGAGATAGAAATTTTGGGAATAGCATTCCTCATAATCAAGTTAGTCCTAACCTAGGTGCTTTGGTACTTGCTGGTGTTTTAGTTCCCCTTCAGCCTTTTCTTCCAAAGATGGCGGCCCCTTTACCTTGGGGACAACAAATTGGACCTCTTGCTCTTCCTCAACCATTACATGAGCTACCCAGGAGTAGTAGGAAAGGTTTTCCTAAATTCCAAGGTGATGGGAAGGTACACCCAGATGAACACATTGTAGCCTTCAACATTGCATGTGGGATTCTTGGGATTGAGTACGAAGACGTTTCTATCAGAATCTTTGTAGAGACACTGCAGGATAATGCTGCTGATTGGTTCTATCATCTCCCTGTTGGGTCAATTATTGATTGGGCCACCCACAACTTAGTTTGAATGGCATTTCAAACCGGCTAAAGATGTGCATGCTCTGTTAGCTCAAATCTCTCATATCAAGAAAGAACCGTTCGAGCCCATGAGAGAATTTGTGGCCAAATTCAACAAGCTCATTCATAAAATCCCACAGGACACTCGTCCAGTGGATCAAATCCAAAAGTGCTTCTTCCTCAATGCTCAATTACCTGAAGTAAGCTATGCACTAAGGAGAGCTAATCTTGCGACTCTAGATGTTGATCAAGCATTTGGCTATCAGTGTTGAAGATGATTTAATCATGTCTGGTAAGTTGAAAAGAGAACCTTCCAAGCCTAAAGCATTTGTTCCTTCCTCCTCTCTAGGAGCCAACTCAAATCAGTTAATACAAAGCTTGCCAATGACCTCATAGCTATCAAGAAACAATTGGCTCAAGCACGCTCCTTACCAAGACATTCCAAGGAAGAACTTTCAGCCCAGGAACCGTTTGCCCTCTTCTCAAACCAGGTTGGCCATTGAAGGTCCACCCCTCAAGGTGCCTATCAATGCTACTTGTGAGGTTCTTGAGCCTGATGATGAGGAAGAAGATGGGCTCTACGATGAACAAGAAGAAGAGGTTGATGAAGAACTGGAGGAGCTTGGTGGATCTCAAGTTCATTTCCTTACCACCGAAGGCATCGATGATGAAGACGATTATGATGAAAGAGTAGCAGAGATGAATAGTGAGTCATATGTTGTTACGACTCGGGATCAAATGAGTAGAAAATAAAAAGTGGTGCAGCCTACTAAAAAATCCAAGGAGTTTCCTACAACTATTCTTGTGATTGCAAGGAGAGGAGCTCCTATTCCCATTGCTTCCACACAAAAGGTGAGTTCTACAAATTCTTCTCCCTCTACTTTTTCTTTCAAATCTTATTTCATGTCTATTCCTAAAAATGATAAGTTTGATAAGCCAAAGGCTTCCCCTGCCTAGTAGTGATGCCCCATCCACCTTTGGGCCTTTTGATATCATTGACCACCTTAAGAAAACAAAGATTCAGATTTCAGAGGTAGAGTTCTATCAAACCCATCCAAAAGCCTTTGCCAAGATGGTTAAATTTGTCAATTCCAAATCCAAAGCCCCATCTCATATTTCTAAAGGCCTTTTTCCCACTCCCTCTTCCTCTCCTCAAACAAGCCTTGTGGTTGCAGTCACTTCACCTAATGAGAAAATCAAACCATTCTATGTGACTCTCCTCATAGCTGGCCATAAACTCAGTAATTGTGTCATAGACTCGGGGCATCAGACAACGTAATGCCTGCAAAGGTAGCGTCTTAGGTATGACTCTAACATGTGCATTTGGATCCTGTTATTCCATGGAGAGTAGAAAAGTACCTTTGGTGGGTAGAATTAAAGATGCACAAGTAGCTTTCAATCCTTTTCCAGAGAAAAGGTTCCTAGCCACCATTTTGGTAGCTGGTATTGCTCCTTCATATGGGATGTTGTTGAGTAGAAATTTTTGTAAGGAGGTTGGGGGTGAAATTTAAATGGATTGGTCACATGCTCTTATCCCATCAATAAAAAAATGAAGAATTTGCTACCTAAGAAATGGTAGTACATTGTGCAAAATACGATGATCCAAAAGTGCAAATACTCTTTGTAGATATTGGACATGCTAACTCTATGATCCTGTCAAAAGATGAGGCAAAACTTCCTAAGGGAGTGATTCATGATCCCAATCACATTTGGACTGCGGAGTTTGATGGAAGCATATCTTCACTGGTTCTGGGCTTGTATGGTGCTAACCTCTCTAGAATGGAACAGTCATCCTTTTTCTTTTGAACTTTATTCTAGAAATACAAATAGCACAACCGAGTATAAGTCTCTCATCCTTGGGTTGAACATGGCGAAAGAAATGGGAGTGAAGAATCTTCGTGTTTGTGGTAATCCAAAGTTTATTGTGAAACAGTCAAAAATCCACACCAAGTCAAGGATAGGAGGTCGAAACATTATAGAAATCTTGTATGGGATTCCATTGAGTTTCTTGATGCTTTCTCCATTGAAGTTGTGCAAAGAGAAAATAATACTAGAGTTGATTCTCAAGTTCTCTCAGGATCTATGTTTATTCCTCACCCAGATTTTCTCGGGAGAAAGTTGTTATTGAAATGACTCATAGGCCAGGTGTGCCGATTAATGCAAGCAAGCCTGGTGGGCTTTCAATGTTGATCAACACTTGCTCTCTTTCTTGGGGCTTAAAGATAACATCAATCATTTGTATTTTAAAGGAAGTGATACTTTGCCTAGGGAGTATGTATCCTCTAATGAAGAAGAAATTAATGAGATCACTAGTTCCCTGTTATATCTATGGGTGATGTTGTTGATCAATCTTCACTTAGTCCGAAAACATTTCCATTCCTGCAAATCATGAAGACAAATCAATAATGCAGCTCGTACCTAAGAGCCATGATCTTCTAGAATTAGGTGTTGATTCTACCAAAGCAACGAGTATGTTTTTCGAGACGTGATGAAAATTACACCTAATGGTAAACCATCTAGTACCTTTTTCCAAATTTCTCTTAAAGATGGTTACAAGGAAAATTCAATGAAATTTTGTGTTTCTCATGAGATGTGTCATGGTGATAATTGTAATCTTCATTCCATAAAATCTGGGAGTTGACACTATTGGAATTGGATTTTCTCATAGATCTAGTTCTCAGAGTTTGGTGATGTGCGGGAATTAGTATGAAGGCAATCGAGGGCGTCAAGTCTTTGTATGACACTATTCATCCATAGAGCAGAGCCTTAAGAAGAGATTCGAGTTCTTCAAAAGGACTGAATGTTTTTAGTATAGAACATCACTATCTGGATGGTATTCTTTCCTCCATTTTTCTTTTCAAGCCACATAGTATTCCCATGATATTTTGTACGCCCAACTGCTCATTTTCAATTCATGGGTGCCTTATGCTTCTGCTATATTATTCCACAAAGGTCTCTATTTTCTCATCCTTTCTCTGAGTCGTGTACGTCTCATGCGAGTCCTCCTTCTTTCCTTGTAAATATCCTCTTCTTTGTTTTTTCTTTCCTTGTTTTGGCTTGTTTCCCTTTCCTATTTCCTCCCTATGTGTAGTGTTTGTTTTGTCTTTTTTTCTTCCTTTTTGGTTTGTTTCCTTTTCCGTTGCGTGTGTGTTGTATTCTGTATTGGTTTTCCTTTGACTCTATTTTCCCAATGGATAAGGCATTGGTTGGCTTTCCCTAAGTTTTTATGGTTCTTGATCTTCCCTCGTTCTATGTCAAGTCTTCCCCGAAAGAGCCACCGTTGTCACCCCCAAAATTCCCCTCATTTTTTAAAGTCCAGTCATCACCAGATGGGAAATTTCTTCCTATTTCCCAAAAGGTGGGTCGGCAGGGCTGGGGGATTATTTTTGGTAATTTTTTCTCTTGGCAAAAAGTCCAGATGGAAATGGCGGACCCGCGGACCCACGTGGGGAAATCAGACCCCCAATGCCCGTTCCAATCACATTATTACACGTGGATGGTCCTTATTTGAAGTTGCAAAGGCCGATCTAATGGCTCGAACTCGAAGTTATAAATGCTTTTGAATGATCTGGCATGATGCATCCGATCATTTCACCATGGAAACATAAAATATTATGTTTATCAGGTTGTGATGGGCAAAAATCTAAAAAATGTCTTCCACTCCGTTAGTACGGGATCTGACTACTTCCATTACCGGTATGGTTATGGATTTTGGATTATGGGTGAATTTGCAGGAGCAATGATGGTTAACGTTTGAATTTCCAATCTGATTTCCCTCCTTCTTCTTCTTCTCTCGAGGCTTGATCTATAAAAGCCGAGCTTGGCTCATTGTAAAGGGTGGATCCTGAGACTTTGTAAAGGTCATGGATTCAAAGTAATCAATACATAAATTTTCCCCTTTTCTTCATTGGCTTTTCTTCTTTCTTTGTCTGAAACCTAAGAATTATCCATATTTTATAATAGGAAACTTTGTGTTCTTGTTTATATGATTTCGGAACTTTGTGTCTGTGGAATTATATTGGTTATGAAAGTAAATGATTATATTCTGCAACTCCTGGTTCAATATGTGTAAGGTTATACTCTGCCATCTATATTACCTGAAAGTATTGTTGTGTTCTTCCTTCCTCATCTCCTTTATTCTTCTATCCTTTCGTATTGATGATCTTTGGGCCTAAAACGTTTCAAAGTATCAGGACTCCACGCTTTGAAAGTTGTACATTTGTATATAAGTTTGTCTGCTTGCTTTCAATAAGGGAACCTCTCCCATTAAAGAGGAAGGACTTGTTGTCCTTTGACTGTGGTTTCATTCCAAGTACAAATCCGAAACTCAACAAGGCCACGCATAGATGGATGGATGCATGGTATAACATGAGGTAGGTTGCAACATTGGAAACTACTTGGTATGAGGCACATTGGATAGGTACTTTGGTGCATGGGAGTGTGTGTAAGGGAATATGTGGCCAAGAAAGTAGTGAGTGCGCCAGAAGGTTATAACTGAGGTGTGGAAGGATATGACGAAACATGCGGAAGAGCGAGGAGGCAAAATTAATGCCGCATACGGTGGTATTTGAGGAGAAATTAATGTAGGGAATTTTTAAAAATCCTATAAAGTTAGTGATTGCAACGTTATTGTTACCTTGCATCCTTTGAGCTATCACAATTGAGAAGTGTGACGAAGTGCTTAGTGCAAAGAATGATTTACCGACCAATGAACCAGGAGAACTCATGACACAACATTGAAAAAACTCTTCATGCATGTGTTTGAGTTTATCAAGTGGGTGAAGAAGAAAGGTTCATATAGTTAGGGTTTCATGGAGAAAGAGTTACGAATAGGCAACAAAGAATCGAAGGGTTTGATTTGATTTCGAGGCATACAAGGGTAAGGAAGTGGAAATGTTGTAGTTTACAAAGCATATCTATTAATTAAGAAGAGAAAATGGCACCAAGGCGAGATCCAGTTGTTGAGAGGGAGACCGAGGAAGCACCATAGGAGTAGTTAGTCGAAATTTAGTACCTGAAATAGGTGATTGAAGGGAAGTCGTGGACATTGAAATTAACCAAATGCAAGATTAGTGACTTCAATCACAGGATTGAGAAAACCCTCAAAGATATCAATGCAGAGATTGTTCGGAAGACTAATAGGAGGACGACCGATGGGCATAGGGTTTTAGACAATTCAAAAAAAAATTATTGGAAAGCGTTGAATTTATGCCTTTATGAGTTGTCTTTCTTCTGCAAGCACGAAAACTTGTACCAAAGGGTGATTTCATGTGTGCATGAGGATTTCTTCTACTTTGCGGTCAAGAGGATGTGGATTTCAGCGAATTTGGTCGAAAAGTCACAACTTTGTGCGAATTTGGATTAGAAATTATAGGTGAATTATCAGATGATGAGGGAGTAGAGGAAATGGCCATCGCGTACCACTAGAAAAATGGGGGTCAAGCTTTAAACGTTACAAAGACAAATGATCTAGGTATAAAGGTAGCAATGTAGTTAGTCGGTTGCAAATTGAGCACCTCAGAGATGGACAAAAAGTAATAAGCGTTGGTTACATATAGTGCATAAAATGGTGAACAAGACTTATTATATAATTTCCGGGTACATTGTAGAGAGCTTAGTGGCAGAAGTGTGCACCCAGCCGATAAAGGTGAGAAGATCACCTGGGGTGCCATTTTACTCTTGATTGTATTTAGTGAAATCAGTGTGCCGATGGGCTAAAGGAAAAAGTATGGGAATACCCCATGGAGGATAAATCACATGCTCTGAAGCTTGCCAAGTATACCTATCATGGTTCAATTTCAAACACTTATAAGGAGCATCAAGAGAAGTGGTTTAGGAGGATGCACTGGGCATTTGAGGGAGAGTGACACATACCGCACGAATGACCTAGTGTGTTGGATGAATAAGTAGAGTTTGTGGCGTAACAACACTTCATTTGGGAAGGTTCTTCATGAAGATGGGTGAAAATATCCCATGGTGTAAGTTACCTTTCACATTTACTTCTTGGTATTTTAAATACTCAGTGAATAGGTTACACAACGCATGGAAATTACAGTTTGATGCTAACAAGGTGGACGTAGATATCCATATTCTACACAAGACATATGTATGGCCCAATAAGGAGGCATATGTGGAGACGATGGAGTCAAAAAACATTGACATAACTCTAGAGACTATGGCTGTAGGAAATATTGAGCCCGTGCACGTGTATGTATACCTAAGGCCATGGTTTAAGGACAAAAAGTGGTCACAGGAGAGGACTTGTCTTTACCAGTCCTCCAAAGGGAAAATAGACTATGGGAACAAGGATGTCAGTGGAACAGAAAACCCCCATGCAGGAAGAAAAAGGACATGAAGTCTTATAGAATTTCCTAGAGCGCGAGGAGGAGGAACATGAAAACGGAATTGCCTTTGATCATGGGAGAAGACAATCATGTAGAAGGCGTACATGTGCAGATGCTAGTGTTGGCCCTCATAGCTGGTAAAGAGATCATCGACGTAAAACTAGTGAAGAATGCTAAAGAAGAAATAAATAAAAGGTGAAAATACATACCAGTTAAAGACAGTGATGAGGAGAAGTTTTTAGGTGAGGACGCACGTGATGAATTTTACACACACAAATTTCTTAGACTTAGGGAAGATGAAGGGATTAATGGCAAGAACCTGCAGTTTGACACATGATTCCCAACACAAGCTTACATGAACATGAGGAAGAGAGCTATGCTAGCGGAGACACAAATATTGAAGATAATGTTGTGTGCTCGACCAAGGGACCTGAGGAAGAAGAGGAAGTACAATAGAACGTGGGCACTGGAACATAGCAGAAATTAGGTGAATGTGCAAGTAAGCCCAAGGAAGAGGAGATGGTGCATACACATAACCTTGTCTATGTTGATGATGTGAAAAATATAATTCGTGCAAGATTCCAGAATACTTTGCGTGTTGAAAAGAACAGCTTATATGGGTGGCAGATGATGGATCCTAAGATGGCAACCACATGCACCCATAAATAGTTATCATGGAATATGCAGAATCACATGGATGAGCCTAATTTTTATGTGTGTGAAGAGTCATGTGTCTCTCAAAGGATGAAGAAAGCTCCACATTCCCAACATGTAACCATCAAGTTGACTTAGTTCTCTGATGAACAAGTAAGTAATGCTTTGATGAAGGTATCTGCAGAGGTTGTGCGTAGGAATATAGATAAAGCAACAACTATTCGGACTTTGTTAGAGGATAGGAAGGATAAATAAGTAGAGATTAAGTGCCTGATAGAGGAAAAAGAGAGAGATAAGGTGAAGGCGCGTGTAATACTTGATATGGTGGAGCAGATCGGTGATGAAATTTTGTAGGCAAGGCCGTAATATGAAGAGAAGGTAGACGAAATATTCTCATCTACTATGCATTACTTGCGCACATTGGTTCACATGGTGTTGGATGAGGGTAAAATATGGATATCAAGATAGAAGGATGTTGCAACATAGGAGGAAAGGACTAAGGCAATAACAATTCGTTGAATCACTGGGTATGAGTCTTTGCTCCAGACATTGAAAGATGAGCTGAAAAGGCAAACTCGATGTTAAATATGTGCGCAGAGATCGAGGCAATAATAAATACAAAGAATCTAGTGGAGGAAAATGTAGTCCTTTCTGTAAGAATAATGAGACACTTGGGCATGAGGAGAGCTTGACGTTGTTGGCATAAAAACGCAATGTGCTCATAGCAGCCTAGGACCCTCATAAGGAACGGATAAAGGAAATTGGAAAGCTTATAGCATGACGTATGGATGTGATGGATGGGATGATCTCAAGTCTAGCAAATGTTCTTAGAGTTTTGCAGAACGAGGGTGAGAACATGACTTTGGATGAGATGGAAGGAGTACTTACAGACATCCCTGGAAAGACAAATAAGGTGCTCAGTGATTGGAATGAATTAGAGGCAGAGATCAAGAGTGAGTATCCTGAGTTAATTCTGCCTTTAGAGGAGTAGAGTGCCCATATTATTTTTCATATTTGTTCATACATTATGTATAGACATTCTTTTATTCCTATTCTTTATTCTTGGAGAGATAAGGCATGATTACCCATTGTTGGGGTAGTAATGAACCTAGTGTGGGGTAATGTTGGGTTGGTAAGATATTTCCTAAGTATTGAAGGCGTGAAAGTAGAGGGTGTGTAAGTAGGTAAGGATGTAGGGGCATGAAATTAGGCACAAAATATCGATAGATTTGTGCCCTATAGTTTTGCACCTAGGGAAGTTAGAGATCAATACTTAGTCATTTTGCATACACAGGATAAATATGGGATTGAGTGCTGAGCACGTTTTGATAGAAGACTTGGAAGACATGCCAAGCTATTTTGGGAACAAGTGGAAGATGAAGCACTATGCAGAGTTCGAGCTAATAATAGGATTAGAACTAGAGTTATTTATAGGTAATCTATTATTAGGTGAAGCTTGCATGCTTCCTAGTTGTTTTTGTAAAGTGCATGGCTATTGTTAGCATGCAACCTATTTTTGAGAGTGCATGAGTAGTGAAGGGAAATTCCCCACTACCTATATATATGTATTGATTTGAAAAAACTTGATATGTATGAGTGTGTGAATGATTTTGTAAGGTTATGCTCTTGGGTTTACTTGCGAGAATTGACTTAGTGATGACTATTATGATGTATTCAACTATTGGATTTGTTATGGATTAATATAATGGATCGTTGTGGATGGATTCTTGTTATTGATGTTGTTATTGATGGATATTGCATGGTAAATATGTTACTAGTTCTTGTTTGATTCTTTATGCATTATGGTTGAGATCTAGATATGTTTATGCTTTACCTTTGAATGGTTATTATGGATCTGGATTATATGTTCTTTCATGCTAACTCCTTGACAAAGATGCCATAAAAGAGGGACTTGGTACCCTTGCATGCTTCATATGAGTGCTCGATATGTCTAAGTGACGTGTCACCATGGCTTGGGATGTGAATGGTAAAATAAGACTACAACATCTATTTACCTATCATTCAAGGGACAAGGGATTGCATTCTTCTACATACACTTCATATGAGGGGAATTTCATTTTGACATACACACATCTACTTACATTTCTACACCTAGCATTGCTTGTTATTCAAGTATGTTTGGCACAAGAGTCACTTAGGGAATGATTTTACATACACACATAGAACTACAAGGTGTCTCGAGATGTAGTGCAACGCTCAATTGTAAGTTAACTCTGTCGGGTGACCATTGGGGCCAATCTAAATCCCCATTTGCATATTTTTTATTTTTAGGATTTCATTTGTTTTTGGATTTTTAAGTGCTCTTTCTCTTTGCAGGTTACAGGAGAATCTTGTAGGATTAGTGTAATATACAGGCGATCAACAACGAACATCGGTGAACATCGTGTAACACTTGTAAAAATTAGTTTCTAAGGTTCGAGCGGTCATGTGCACCCAACATTAGTCTACAATGCCAAGGCTCCCCGACATGATCTAGACGCCCTAGTCCCGACATTTTTGACATTTTTGCCAATTTTATAGGATCGGTTGTGATAGTATGCCTTCTTGTTCCATCACTTTTCCATCTCGGTTCATCTTCGATTATTGTGAAATCAGCTATGTACGTTATCCCTTCTCTTGCACATAGGGTTTTAAGTTTATATATACTTATTTCTTCGGTCATATATGTACTTTATTGCATATATATAGTCACGTTGTGACTCTGTAATTAACTTTTAACATATTTTCTATATTTGTTAAATCAAAAAAGGAGCAGAAACGTCCCAAGAAAAAAACCTAATCTTATAAGACCGGTTTCATTGCAATCGACATCTATAAGACCTTCACCTAAAAATAATTAGTTGTGTAAGGTATCATATGTCTAAATATATTACGTTTCCAAAATAGTAAACTCTTAGCATCTTTGTTACTCTTGACAAGCAAAAACCTCTAAAAAGTGAAAATTGTGAAAACTTACTAAAAATAGCTATCCTAGATAGGACTTGATAAAATAGAAAATCTTCGAATTGAGCGCAAGTCACATTCATCAATTCAAATTTCACCTATTTCATTACTTTTTGACATAGGTCAAGTATTCATGTCTATAATCAATCATAACATTAATCACAATACCCTAATGTGGAGAACAATGATTTCATCCACGTGGACTTGGAAGACTTGAAAGCTAGAATGTTGAACAAGCCACAAAAGGCATTAGAGGAAAATATACTCTCATGCAAATTATTTAGGACATGAAGCCACCCATTATCTATTTAGAACACCGAACTTGTTTTGGAATGTTCACATCATTATGATCTAAACACCAGTAATAACATGGTCATCATAACTAAGGAGTTTTATTCACAAGAGTGGGCAAGGATAGGAAATTTTCTCATGGTTCAAACAAGAAATAAATCCTCTCTAGATATCAAAACATTATTCTCGAGGTGAATTATGTATGACACACTTAGATGTAATAAACTGGATGATTCAACTCATCCTAATAGTCATATAAGGGAATCATCATGGTTGAATCATTTAGGTAGCTATCACTAAGGTGAATTGTAAAACTCAAGGGAATCACAAGGATCAATGTAATGATCTCCAAAATACAATTATGAACTTGTGTTAAATTCTATTTCCAAGAGGAGGGACAATATGTGAATCATACCATGGCAAAGAATAGGTCATAATGAACTAGTGTGTGTAAAATATTTCCACTTGAACAATAAGTTATCGAGTTACCTAGGATCATCATGTTTGCAAGAACAGAAATCATCTCAAGTTTAAATGGTACAAGTCACTTAATGGTGTTTTTGAACACGTATTCAATACTTTAGAATAATTCCACATCTCATAAAAGAAGGAGATTGTAACCAAATATTTTCAGTCCAACAAGAGGTTAGAGGAAAATAATTTCATTCAAGGAGTAATCCTTCTATCTAGAGGAGAAGACCTTTTTCAATGAGTAATAGAAAAGAAAGAAATTTTTTGAACATATTAAAGTTTATTCCATTCGAAAGGAAAAAAAAATTCACTAGGTTAATTTTGAGGCCAAGAGGAGTAAAGTAGTGATCTCCATGTTCTAACTCCTACATTGTGATCAAAGAATATCATCATGTTTCCATCTTAGTACATATTTCATAGTAGTGTTTTTGAACACTTATTCAATGCCTTGGAATGTGTCTACATCTCACATAAGAAGGAGATTGTAACCACAATGTTTTAATTCAACATAAGGTAAGAGATAAAGAGTTTCACCCAAAAAATTCTCTCATGATACATTAGAAGTATACTATTCATCAACAAAGGCTTCCTTGTCTCCACATTTTACTTCTCTCTTCATCCTCCCTCTCTCTCTCTAACATTCTATTTCTTCATTAGGAATGTACTTTTTCACTCTTTTGTCTTATTCACTTAAGTGACTTAATCTTACATTGTAAAAGTTTCTTTTCAAAAATAAGAAAAGGACTTAATTTCATTCCTAGGGATGTGAAAGGTCACAGATGGTGGTAAGATGAAAAGTCACATGGGAGGTAGAGGTAGATATTTTTTTGTAAGTTATAAATTTGAATGGCATCTCCATTCCAAATGGTTATCAATTGTTGATTGCTATGTTTTTTTCTTTCACTTCTACTTTAAGCCATAGATCTACATTATTCTATCTCCTTGCCTATGTTCTTCCATACTCTCTCTTCCCCAAATTTGAAAGCATTGTAATCTTGTAAAACAAGAAAGAACTTTGTGCCTTTAATTAATAAATTCATATAACTTTCTGTCTCCAATTTGTAATTCTTACTATTTTTTTACATGGTTGATTTCTTCTTTTGAATTTGTACCTAATCTAGTTATTGTTGGTGAGAATCAGAAGTACCTACACACAAAATTAACCCTTTCTCTTTATTTTTCCTATCCCCTTTACCTCTATCCAAACTAATTCCTCCTTGTACATCATACAATTAGTTTATCACAAGTTTAGTGGAGTATTCCTATGTGATCTCTGGTCTAACATCCACCCCACGCTTTTAGATAGTTTACATTCAATAATGGGAGCCTGCTCATACCCAAGAAGGAGGGGCTTAGCCCCGTGACCATTGGTGAAACCTAATATTATGTCCTCGACAAATTATTTCACCAAAACTTGTAATTTAGGTGACCAAAGCATTCATGTCATAGTTTCTTCTTTGTGTTAACATGAGAAACAAGTAAAGAGCGCGTAGATTATCAAACTTATCAAATACATAAAGGCATGAATGATGGTCCACCACACATGTAGCTACAACATCCTACGGATTTGAAAATTATTTGATTACAACACTCGTAGGGTGAACTCATAGTTTTCTCAATACCATAATTACAAATCTAATAAATTGACAACAAATTAGATGAAATTTTAGGTACCAAGAGTACATCATTGATGCACCCATTTTGCATTTGCACAGAACCAGATCCCAAAACATCAACTTTTGAAGAGTTGCCCATGATTATCTAGGAGTGTTGCAATCAGAAAGAGAACTCAAAAAACCATGTGAGTGAGTTAGATGATGAGAAGCACTAGAATCAAAAAATCATCTATCTAACATAGAAGAACAAGCCCTAGAAAAAGAGATTTTCCTTTACCTATATTTGTGGAGGAAGGAACATCAATTTTATGTTTCTTTATTTTTTCTTTTAATGTTTTTATTCTCTTATAACATTTGTAATTAGGATGATTAGTTTTACTACAATATGGACAAGGGTCATAAACCTTGTTTTTTCCTAAATAACTTTTGAGAATTTCCAAAATTTAAAGGTTTAGAGGTCTCTATGGTGGTTGGAGAAGGTTTGTTTGACTCTGTTAGAGTAGGTCCTTATTTTGGTTGTGGTTTCCATTTTCCCTTAGAAGAATTTGCCACTAGTGCATGACTTGAGCTAGGTAAGGCATCCAAAGCTCGCAATTTTGTTTTTTCATGAGTAAGCCTTTCACATAATAGCTCAAAAGTAGGCATTTTGAAATTTTCTTCTAAAGCATCCATTGTGGAGTAAAATGTGGATGCAAACACACTATAAGGACATTTTAATTTAGACAAAATCAAAATTATACATTCATCATCCTTCTTTTCTATAATACCATCTTTCACTTGTGATCTAGCGACTTATTCATTTTAGCAAAAATCGTCAATAGACATTCAACTTTGTATCTAACTAAAGTGTCTTGAATTCATTTACTTTACCAAAAAAATTCAAATATTTCACCCGAATCTTTTGTATTTTTGGTTTCTTCTATGGGAAACATTAAACTTTCAAACACATTCAGGACAATCAATCTAAGAGATTCATTCTACTTGCACATATAAGTGTATTCATCCTTCTCTGAGGTGAGCACATGAAAAATTTCTTGAAACACTTTTCATAGGCCTTTGTACTAGAGAAAGTATTGTAGCTCTAGTTTTCATGCATAATAGTTAGACGATTATAGGGCTTCAAACAACTCGGTATCCATTGCGGCACAAGGAAGATAAATAATTCATGGAGAAGAAGGTTGTCGACATCACAGGCCAATAGAAAAATCCCCCATAATGGTTATATTCTTCAAAAAAACCTTTTCATAAAATTTCTATATTGAAAAAAATACCCTCTTTCTTTTGAAACAAATGATATCCACTCTTAAAACAATACCTCCTCCCTTTTTCTAAAATTTTAAAAAAATCCCTCCTTTTTGAGTTTCGCTCTCTTCATAAAAATTTTCACCTTTTGTAGAAAAAATATATGCAAAAATAGTTGAAGAAAACAATGTTACTCGAGGGTTTGATCCTCGGCCTTCTAAGGTTGTAAGTCCTAAATAAAGTATTGACAGATAACTCGAATACAATGGCACCCACTATCATATAATAGTTAAATAATTATTTAAATACTTACAATCAAAAAAATTCTTTTTTTAAAAATATGGGGACCCCATTTAAAAACTATCAATTTCATGACGTAATGTGCAAAAAATCATGCAACTTTGACTAAAGAAGCGCTCAAAACCGAGCAGCAAGTCAAAAGTTATAGCAAGAAAATGATTCCCATAGCAATCGATGGAAAATGCCAACAAGCCGCGAAGGGTGTCGTGTGGGTACTCGTTGGAAATGGCATCAAATTTTAAGTAGGGTTTTTTTGCTTGCGAGGGGGATTAGCCTCCTGCCAACCCCAGGACCTCACCCTCCGTCTTCGACACACGAATGAAGGACATAATTACAAGCAAATTAGAGCCTTAAAATTATTACAATGCCATGATAAGAATGTTTTTGCCTTAAAACATTAAAAACAAGATTGTTTTAACCACCAAACAAGTTCTAAAAGGGATGGGTATGACCAAACCAAGTTAGTTTAAGTGCACCACATATGACCGAGTTAACCTTTGGTTGTGGTGAGAGCTCCTGCAGCGAGATAGTCACTTCAAGTTGAACAAGACAACTTGACCAGCTAGGATCTCATTTGCTACGTTAACCTTGGGTCGAGAGAAAGGTGTCGCTGACCATAAACAACTCAAGTGCTTAGAGTAACCGATCTTTGAAAGCAGCTTCGAGATGTGGGGAAGTAGATCCAGTTGCAGAGAAATGGTCACAAGTTAGAGAGTAACGGACGAGTTGTTCAAGACCACTTGCCAAGTTGTAAATGGGATCCATGTTGAATAGAAGTCAGTTATAGAGGGATGTGTGTCAACAGTTGAAAGGAATGGATGAGGATTCACGCAGAGTTGATGTCAAGTTAAATGGAGAACAAAGTAAAGATGAGTGCATGCTCTGGTAAACTCTCAAAGAGACAGAGCTTCCAACGGTGCACAAGTCAACCGAACAACGAGCTTGCAAGGTGAGACTCGAGTTGTAGACCAATGCAAACGAGCCTGCAACCTAGCACGAGAAAAATAGAGATTGAACATGTCCACGCAACAAGGCTTTATCCCAACAAGCACAAAAGGTAACCAAAGGTATGTGCCAAAGGTAACCGGTGTTCAACCAAGCACGATTCAAGTCAGTGTGAGATTGATGCACTAAATAACAACGTCAACCAATAACCACAACAATCAGCATAGATCTCGGACTAGTCTGAGGATACACCAAGTGAAAACATGATTCAACACCAGTCTGAGCATACAACAACCCAAACCAATGTAGAGAGGCTTGATTCACCATGAGGAGGATGCATGCAGACAAGTAAGGCGAGTAGGTAGAGTATAGCTCGAAGTGAAAAATAAGACAACACTAAACTCTTAAATTTGTAACCCGTGAACATGGTTCAATGCACCCTAAAACACACAAAAAATGCATGCAGATCCTAGAAAACTCGAAACCACGAACAAAATGACCACACAAAAAAACACCTCAAACTTGCAACTATTGAAACCTCAACGCAAGGTGAGCAATACGATTCCAAAGTAATAATAAAAAAACTTGCACAAGGAAATAAGAAGAAACCAGAAGTAATAAGCAACTGATAAACGAAGAGTGCACATTTTACCAAAACCTCGCACTCTGATACCATGAAAGAGGGATATGTGAGAACTGATATCAAAACAATGCACCACAACGAAGTTGCACTCCGATGGTAACGTCATAGCTCCAATGCAATAAGCAAGATTCGAACAATGGAAAGAATATGCAAATAAGAAAACAGGTCTACTCATGCTCATAGATCAAAAAAGGAAGTACAAATAGGGGTGTTGTGTAACCCCCATGCCTAAACAAGGAAAGTAACTCCTATGATGCCATTGACGCATATGACGTGACTAACACATATGATGCCACTAAAGGAGGAGTTACAATTCCAAATAAGGAATGTAACTCCTATGATGCACTGATGCAAATGACAATGAAAAATTCTATGACAAAATCTGACACTTGTCATTTGACTCCCTAAGACCTATGACTCTCGCAAGGTGAGATGACTCACCATGTGATGTGGACGATTACTAGGTAGGTAACACACACCAACATCTACCACTCTTATTGTAAGTTATGCAAATGTATCCACCTTACTTTGTTCATGCTCTTATACCATTGTATAAAATAAGGTCATTTATGTTGCATACCCCTAGCAATTCTTCCCGTAGTATGTGTTATCACCAAATTACAACACCCCCAAATGGCCTGAAATGTGGATGGGGCATTCAACAAATTTTTGTAACATTGGATCATCTCTTATGCGGTGGGAATTGCAGGCTTGAGATGACCCTCTAGAGAAGGTGGGTTCCTACTCCTAAACTACCTGCCACAATCTACTCTTAATGCAGGTAAGCAAACTAATCCTGATCTAACCTTTCAAGGGACAAGGGAGAGAGAGTGCATGAAAATGAAACCTACACTAAGAGTGGTGATACACCAGAAAAGGAGGTTTCTAGCCAAGAATCCAACTTCCTAAAATGGAGAGAGGTGAGCGATGAAAATGGTGGAAAAATGTAGCATGGGACAAAGATGAGATTCACACAGATCCCACAAACCTGCAATAAACATCGAATATGCACAATATACCCTACAATGAAGAGAGGCAAGAAGAGACAACAAAATATGTGAAGGATGGACAAAATGCATCAAAAAAACATAGTTTATTGCTCCATGAGTTTACACAATTACATCATCAGTGGGCAAGAGGAAAGAAAATGCCATTACAAAGCTTGGAGAGGAGGCTTAAGCTCCACATTCAACCCTAGCAAAGAATAAAGAGACAGGGGGTCGGGAGAGAAAAATGACCAACTCTCTTACAAATGAGCCAAAGATTACAATTTATAGAATCGGAAGGAGAGAGGAGTGTAATCCAAAAATTGATTTTTAAACCACTTGAAAGATAAAATAAATGACTTGAAATTATCGAAATTGATTTTAAAAATATTCCATGTTGTCCCATGACCTGCAGTAGTGAAAGAATGATTTTCCATGCTCATTTAATGCATTCTCGGCCACTCTCCAACAACCAAACTAAATTGGTCTCATTTTCTGTGAAATTCAACATCAAATATTCATCAATACCTAAATCTATTAGTTACCGTGTGTCGGGATCAAATCCATGATTTCAATGACACCAATTTTATGAGATTCTGTTGAGAATTGCTCAAGTTATGATCTTTTGAGTGTAAATAGGTAATTTGGATTTACCAAGCATTCGTCACCATTTACAGATTGAGAATTAATTTCTTGGTTGAGAAAAGGAAATTTAAATATTTTCTCACTTTCTCCAATGTTTCTAGCAAATCTTTAGAATGATTTTGCATTAAATAAATTTGGGGCCACTCCATCATATTGTTTTGTTGCCTTTGTTGAGGGGGAAATGTTTGTTTTAATGTTCTATACCCACCAACTAACTACGGCCGAGCCGGATCTTCTCCCACGATACCTTGTGAGCTCCTTCTTCCTTTGAAGCCGAGATTTCTTTCTTGTGTATGACCAATTCATCTCCCTAAGCATTGAACACCCTACTACTTGTAACATCGACCCCTTATGTCTCTCGGCTCGGCTCTCCACACTTCCACATTGCATTAACCTCGCACACCGGCTCTCCCTTTGGTATGCCAAGTTGTCCCTACCTAAATGTCGAGTCATAATTTTTCACTAGATTGTTCATTAAACTTGTGCCAAGAATCTAGTTGATGCATCGACCCTTCTTCAACCACATCGGTGAGTTTTCCATTTTGCATTTTTGGCACCACGTGATTCGCACTGCCGACCTACCTTTCTTGACCCGACTCAACACCATCTAATCACCACCACCAAATCCCTTTGCGGCATCTATGAGCTCCTCGCTCTGCGTGGAGGCCCCACGCAACTTTGGGGTCTCCACCTTCCCTTGAATTTTTAGAAACTACACCGAGGGGCCACGTGGTGATCCCTCATGACTCCTCATTTTCCCGTGGGCCCGTGATGGGACTTTGTCTCATCCTCGATTAGTTCGATCCAATGGCTTGACTTGGAAAATGGCCTCGCTCGACCGCAATATTTAACTCGCCAACACTTGATCTATCTCAACGGTTTGATGAATTCATCCAACTCAAGACATAGCTCATCCTCCTATGCATAGCTCGCTGCAACGACTTGATCATGCAAACCTTGGAGGTAGCCCATTATGAACTCGATGATCTCATCTAATTTCTTGATCACCTATTCCTTAGCGAAATTAAAATTGGTGGAAGGAGTAGCTTGGTCATTATTAGTTCGGAAATCTCGAGCATATGAGAATGGCTCGGCATCTATAACCCAATACTAGCACCCATTTTCAAATGAACAACTCGGTCATGGCAAAACGGAACTCGGTCCCATGATTGTTCGCAAAGCTCTTCGCTCATTATCACCGGCTCAAAAATGAATCGGCCTTGATTAGCTCGATCGTCTCGTTGGGACTCGATTCTTCATCATCGGCCGTGGCTTGGTTGGATATGCTTTGCAACTTGAAACCACACATTGCATAACTTTCTCCCTTCCTTTAATCGATTTCATTCTTTCACAAGCTCGTTTCCACTTCCTTGTTATTTTCGTGGCACCTACTTTACAAAGCTCAACTTGACCATCTTGAAATAACTCACCCGGTTGTAGCAGCTCGATCCCGCATTCCATATCTACTCGATGCACACTCGTTTGAGGTAATCTTACTTTATCTCGGTTATTTTATTCAAATGAATCGTTGAATCTTCTTCAAAGATGCCCATCATCGTCGTTTGTCAGCCTCTTGTCTATAGCTCGATTGAGCTTCCATATGGAATATCTCACCTTCTCGTGGTGAATGGATCGATGATCCTTTGAGCTCATTCCATACTATAGAGCTTGGTTTATTACAGTCCAGCTCACCCAATTTAATAATGTGTGGTTTGGTGGAATGAGATTAGCCCAGGGAATTAGCAAACTAGTTGGAGCTCCTAGAGTGGCTCAGTCACTTCTCCACACAACTTGGTCAATACCGAATAGCTCGATTCCTTGTTAAAGCAACTCAGTGTTTTTTCCCATGCAACTTGATGTATGACTGAAGGATCTCGGTTCTTCAATGTCGCTTTCCCACGCCTTCCCAACACGATGAGCCAGAAAATAGCTTGGATGGTAATGCAACGAGCTTGACCATGAGCTCAGTTAGCTCTACAATCACCCAAGACATAATTTTTTAATAATTCTCCTAACCTTTTCTGAATCTTGTCGATCTTATGGATCCCTCATGTGTATTAGAAATTGTGTAGAATGTTGGAGGGGTTTTTTCCATTTCCGCTAGGTAGACCCCATTTTCCAGTGGTCACAATGCAAGCTTACCCGTTGTCCAATTTCACCAGGTAGTGAAATTGGATAACAATATGTTAGGCTTCTTTGCCCATATTTTAACCTCCTTTCCCACATATTGTCTTCATTTTCCTCGATCCATAGTGTTTTTTTTTTAATGTAATTTTTGTCTCTTAGGGTATTACATTTCTTCTTATTGCCCACTGGATTGAAATCTCCCATCAACATTACCTCTTAAATTTTGATGCGATCTATAATATTTATTTCCTAAGTTTACATATGGTTCTTCATTATTTAAATTGATTTTCTTATATACTTTTAATTGTTGTGGTGAAAGTAGGATGCTTATAAACTAATTATTTTTTAAGTTTTGGCAATCTTAATCTAAATGTATTTTTTTGTGGGTAATTCTAAACATTTATATAGATCTACCTAGTTTTTATTTTATTTGTGGCATCACCCCTCCATGTCCCCTCTCCTTTTCTACTACCTTATTCTATACTCATGCTTTTTATGCCAAAAATGTTTTTTTACATCCATCATATTCATGTGTTTCTATATAAACAATTACATCTTTTCTTATCTATAAGTCCTAATCTCTACTCCAGGGGTAACCTCTAAAATTCCATATTACCATTATTTTATGCTCCAAGTGGATCTCGCCTCCCTATTTGTCATGTGACATCCACATTTTAGTACATGATTTCCATTTTTCATCCATGCCCATTTGTTTTCTTACCTATATTTTCTTACTTATTCTCATTCTCTAATTTTCTCTTATTATTACATTAGAATCAAATCCTTATTTAAATAGAATTGTAATCCTTTTAATAGACCTCTATTTCATATAATTTATATATTGTTATATTTTCCATTCACTATAATTGATCCAAAGGATATTCACGGTTCATTTTTCACTAAACTTCCTAAAATTCGCTACATATAAAATATCTCGTCACGATATTTATGATGCCTTTTGAATGGAGGAAAATGGACACTTTGTATCTGAAGACAAAGTCCACTAAAATTTCTCTCCAACTAATAAGAATAAAGTGTAGGTTGCACAACGCTTATGTGGCATGTTGTGAACAAGAAAAGTACAAAAGTGTGTTGGTGACAAGTGGTAGACTCTTCCCAAGAAAAAATATGGTCGATAGCCTCCACTCTTCGATGGTCAAGGTGGGTCACAACTAGTATGTCTGTTGCGAACCCAACATCCAATGGAGGCCGCTCTTTTTCATGAAGGTGACCTTGCCACCTATTTCACATTGCATTGCATTAAAGTTTTTTATTACGCTTATGGAACAAATTTCCTAGTGTTGCCAATTTTTCTAAACCAACTCAACGAGCTAGAGCATGAGTTAGGTTTGAGTTTATATTAGCCATCTCAATGGCTAGTCCACCTTACTTCTCATCACATGGACAACTCATCACTTTCTCGAGCTTGAAGCTTCCACAATCCAATTGAGCCCTAGATCCAATACAACAACTTTCCACATTTCCATTCAATGCAACAAATTGCCACATTTCAAAAGATTAATGTAGTTGAGTCGGGTGGAAATCCCTCTGCAAAGATCAACCAACTCAACTTCCACCGAGCCCAGTGATGAACCTGAGACTAAGCCTAAGTCACACTACCATCACACATTCAGCAAACTAACCAAACTACACTATGAGATAAGCACCAGGCTCAAGGCAAGCTTGAGATCAACACAACCAAAAAAACAAGACTCGACATGGTCATAGCCATGTCACCTCTCCCAACTGTTAAGCCAAATTAAGGCTCTAAAGAACCCAACCCTGAGCTGTGTGGGATAAATATAGCCCAAGATGGTAAATGGATGTGACGGATGAGATTTAAACTCGAGTTGATAGGCCCAAAAATATTATGTCCAACCGGTTTGTTGGCAAGAAAAATTTTCTTGTGGAAAAATTGGTGGGTTTCAAGCCAATGCTATGGGAATCTAAGTTCCTCTACTTAAACGATGTAGCTTCCATAGGTGCCTACAAAAAGGTGGATTTCAATGGTGTCCTTTTGAACAAAGACCCAACAGGGGCACTCCACTGACCCTGTGGCAAAGCTAGCAATGTCTCACTAGAGAAGAAACTTTGTCTTGGAAAGGGGAAGGGGAGTGGAAATGGAGGTAGGAGAAAACTAATGTTGTGAGTAGAATATCATATGCCCACACACATTAATTAGAAATTTCATTTACATGCATTTATAGTTAGAAGAAAAATAAATCCAGCAGAGAAGCTACAAGACCAAATGAAATTCATTGGTCACAAGGTACCAATCAATCCCTTAATCAAAAAGGTGAAAATTCCTTCTTTTATTATTGAAGCTAAAGCAGAATTTGTACAAAGCTTTGAGAATAGAGGAAATTCTAAGGAGAAGGGAAAATAGAAGAAGTATGGCATTTTCTGTCTTTTCCAGGTACAGAGCACTCTGGTCTTTTTGAAATCAATCACCAACCCCTTGGAATGGCTCTGAGGAGCCATTATATCCTTTGCCAAAATGGTTACAACTTTACAAATCATTTACGCCTCTTCAAATTCCTCCATTGCGAAGAAAACGCTCATGGTGGGTTAAAAACCAGATCTTGCAATGTGAACATTACATTTGATTTTCCAGTTTGAATACAGACCATTTGATTTTCTCTTATAACTTTGAAATTAGGTTGTCCACGTGGTAGGAAGAGATTGGAGTGGGTACGGGAAATCCCTTTGTGTTTTGTGATTTTTTAGAGATTTGGCAATTTGGAACAAATTGGCCCACACCCCCGCTTTGAATTTTCAACTTAGGCACGTGGCACATTTTCATTGGAAATGGGGTCGCAACCTTTTTCTCAACATTTTAACCTTTTTGGAAAAAGGCTCAAAAACACAAATTCCTCCACCAACCCACTACTCCGATTGAACTCTTGACACGTGGCATCCTCTAATTGGAAATGGGGTCACGGCCCTTTTCTCAACATTTTAACCTTTTTTGGAAAAAGGCTCAAAACTCAAATCCTCTGCCGACCCGCTCTTCCACTTTGACTTTTCAACGGTGGGCCCAAGACCTTGGCGGAGCCGCAGAGCATTCTAGAAATTTTACTTCACTTTTGGAAATTTGGTTAAATTTCCAAAAGTGCCCCGATGGCCCGCTCGTCTGCTTTGACTTTTCAACGGTGGGCTTCACCTTTGACTTTTTCCCTATGGGCTCAAGCTTTGACTTTTTCCCTGATAGCCTAATCGGGGCTGTGGGTTACTTTTTAACTTTTCACCTTTTTTACAAAGAGGCTCAAAATCTCAAATCCCTCGATGGCCCGCTCGTTCGCTTTGACTTTTCAACGGTGGCTTTGCCTCTCCAATGACTCCGACCACGTGGTGATCTAGCACTGATTTGGTAATTGGCCCTTTCTGCCCCACCTTTGGAATTGTGTCGTTGCGACATGTGGAGCCATCCACTGAGCCTTCCATACTTAGCTGATTTTACCTTCATTTTGTACCTGGGACACGTGGAAAGTCTCGTGCTTAATTGAAGACTATCCCTTGGACCCTACCCCTGGAGTTGCATCGTTGCAACACGTGGTTGCTTCCACTAGATTTTGAAGTATGACCGAACCGCATCCAATTAGAGAGACCCACGTATCACTCGGGGATGCTAAGGCAAAATTTGACGGGAAAGAAATGCCCATCATTCCCAACTGTGGGAAAAATACACAGAGGAAGAGAACTTTGTCATTTTGAGTCCAATTTTTGAATTTCCTTCATGAGCCAGAGGCATGGAGGCAAAACAATGATTTGACAACCCAAGCCATAGAACAAACAAAAATTTCGATCACAAAGGAGATTGTAAAGAGGATATTTCGTGCACAGACCAAGAGATGGAGAATTTCTCAAAACAAGCAAAATAGAGATTTAAACAAAGAGGCAAGGATTTTGCTTTTTTTTTTAACTTTCAACTTGGATTAAATACTTTAGGAGGGAAAGAGCTCAAAATTTCAAATTTAACTTGGAAAACGAAAAGCATTTTTGGGAGACAACAACTAGCTCTAGCTTGGGGACATGGCATGAACTGAGCATGACGAAGACATGGTACGAGGATCCATAAACTCAATTTTTTAAACCGTATAATGTTGACTAGTGCCTTATCCATTGGGCCTTGCAGAGTCATATACAATTCTGAGAAATAATGAAAGAAGGAGGAAACACACAAGCCAAACCACACACAACAAAAACCAAACAAAACTAAACCAAAATTGTTAATGCGAAATCACAGCACCCCCAAACGAGCTCTAAAAATATACTTTTCTAAGGCAGACTCATTTGGTGTGATTTGCATAACATTGGATCATTCCCCAAGATGTGGGACTTGCAAATGGGAATGATCCTCCAAAGAATGTTGGTTCCTCTTCCTAATCCTAGCACTAAACTACTTCTAAGGAAGGAAATGCAATTATCTACTCTTAATCTAGCAATTCCAAGGGACCAAGGAGAGAGAGAGCATGAAAATAAAGAAATCCTACACTACAGAGGTGATAGCACCGAGAAAAGGGAACTACTGATCACAAACCCAACTACCTGAAATGGAGAGAGGTGAGCAATGGAGAGGATGGACAGATGCATCACAGACCAAGGATAAAGTTCACACAAAACACCATTTCAAACCCCTTAAACACAACTCCCAAAACCTATAATGGACATCAAAGATATGCACAGTGTACCCTGACAATGGTGAGAGGCGAGAAGAGACAACAAAATGAGCAAAGGATGGACAAAACGCATCACGAAAACAAATTTTATTGCTCCAGGAGTTCACACAGTACACCATTTATAGGTAAGAGGCAAGAAAGAGAGAGGGAGGCAGAGAAGAAGAATGAACAACCTTTACAATGAATCCTGCCCCTGTATTTATAGATTTGATCGGAGAGAAGAAAGAGAGAGGGAAACAGGAAAAGTGGGTTGAAGCTCAACCACTGCTGTTAATGCTTCTGATAAAATATGCCCCAAATCCATCTTTACTACATGATTCCTTGATTCGGTGCCTTGAAAGAAGAGGAAACGGTGGAAACAGATCAAATCCGATCTAGTTGTTGAGACAGATGGATCCTGCATTGAAGGCTTGAAGACGTTTCCTCCATTTTCCTTTACCTAACCTCCTCAAAATTAAATTCTCAGACCTCCATGGCATAGGTGAGGCTGAGATCTTTTCAACGGTGTAATATTTACAATATTTCGAGCCTTGAGTCGAAAGATATGCCCCTTCAAAGTTTTTATCGGGTCCGTACAGGAGGGCAAGAAAACAACTTGAAAAATGGGTCCCCTTTTGATAATGTGGGACATGTGGCAGCTAGATTAGGGAAAAATCAGGTTTATGGGTTCGAATTTATCTTTTCCCCTTTTTCCACAAGAATCACAAAATCCATAAAAATCCTGTGGCATCGCTGCTCCGCTTGGACACATGGCACCCTTTTGTTGGCTAGGGAGGTGTGCTCCAATATTTTCCTTTGTGCCATTTTTTCAAAAGGAAAATTTTCACCTTTTCCTCTCGACTCCCCACTTTGGTTTGACTCGGGCTCAAACGCTGACTTTTTCCTCTGCCTCATTCTGGAATGCGAGCTCGTAGGTCCGAAATGTTTTCCCTTCATATTTTCTCTATGTGCGGGGTTGTCTTGACCAAATTTTCTGGGAGGGTGAATTTGGGATAACAATTTGGTGACTCACGGGGACATCTTGCCTACTAGATGAAGAGACCAATGGCCTTTTTGCATCCATTGGGCATGGAGTCCAGCCTTATAAACTGATTTTGATCTGAACTCTGAAATTTTGACCTCTAAGCCTCTTGGAAACCCGCTGAAACTTGAAGTTGGACTTCACCAAAATCCAACTAAATGCACTGTGCAAGAGAAATAGCACCAAAAACTATGTACAAACTAAAAATCATACATGCTCCAAATGGAACATGTAGAGTGTGCAAAAGCACTTCTTCTGCTGAAAACAAACCTACCTACACTACTCTAACCAAGAGAAAAGGGAGCTCAAACAAAGCCTGCAACTAGCAGGGAGAAATAACTTCCCTTCCTCAAAAATGGCAGCCATGCAACTGATTTGGCACTGAACATGGCTGGTTGGATGAGTGAAAAACTGACAATAAGCCGGTCCTCCACCCAAATCATCAAGGTATCAACATTAATGGAAAATACCTCCTTAAGCTGACTTGCATCAAACTTCTGGAGGTGTTGATGATGACCCTTGGTACTTTGATGCTCATCCTCATGCCCTGGAGTAGGCATGACTGGTTTTGGCTTCTCCTTTGGCTCTAATGAAGCCAAGTATTTGATTGGGCAAGGTATGGTCCTTTAAATGTGCCCTTTGTTCTCGAGTTTCAACTCCAAGAATGGAGTCTTCTTTTGGACCTTCTTGGGTGGATGGTGTGAGAGAGATGACGACATCCTCATGCCTTTTCTCTTCCTCGTCCTTTGAAGAACATGGAAGATAAAGATCTTCCAACCTTGGTTCAAGAGGGCCATTATGGAATGTAAGTTATTGCACTTGGATGTTCTCCTTCAAGGCAATAGGTTCGTGTGCTTGGAAGGTTGAAGATAGAGGAAAAAATGATGTTATCTCCTCAGGCTCCTCTCCATCAAGACAATCCTCCAAGTCAGACAGATAATCTGCCTCCTCATTGTCCTGCTACGTGTGTTCGACCTCCTCCATGGTGTCCTTCGAATTTGTAACTTGTTCACCATGGCTCCCTTCACTCTCAAAAATGAAGTTTGAAAGATCAAACTCTTCTTCAACATTAGAGCTTGAAGGGGATGAAGTGGGAGGAAGAACTGAAGGTTCTTCTGTGGCCTGCTCTGCACTTGGAGCCTCTAAAATTATATGGTCCTCCTCCACAGCTGGAATGTACTCCTCTTCTTTTGGATTAGGAGTAGCTCCTTCTTCCCCTACTTGTGCTATAGCTGGAGCTTCCACCACTTATGGCTTGACCTCAGCCTCCTCCATAGGCTTAACCAACAAGGGAACCTTTGAAAACTCAAATTTAGCAGCCCAACTCTTCAGATTTTCTATCATTTCTTCTCTGTTGGGTTCCTCTGTTTGATGTTCTCCTTGGCTGGTTTTTGGAGTCTCTTCCCAACATGGACTTGGGAAGGCAAGAGGAGTGGTGGGTGGGGTCTCCACTAGTTGTTTCCTTGTTTGTGGCGGAGGGGAAGGCATTTATTTTGGCTCTTGTAGAGGGGAATTGGATTTGGAAGGGAAAAGGGCAGAGAAACTGAGGTGGGATGGAAGACTAGTAGATGGAGAAGAGGAATTAACATTTGGGGCAGTAGATGGGAAGCTTGGAACTTGATACTGCTGAAATGATATTGGCTGAGAATGAGGAAAAGAAAAACTATGAGGTGGTGTACTTACCCATTGACAAGGTTGTGTAACACTTTGCTCATATATCTCTATCCCCTCGGTCCACTCTGTAAGTTGGGGCAGCATTTCAACAATGAAATCCAGCTTCTCTTGAGGGTTATAATGTCTTGGAAAAGGGCCAACCCATGGACAAGGTGCCCTACAACCAATTCTAAAAGCCATCATTTGAGTTTTTTCCCTTGATTGAACCATGTTAACCTCCATTTTTTGGATCTTCTCTAGCAGACCAGCATCTTGCATTTGATTTTCTTCATTATTTGCATACCCCTGCTCTTGGAAAGCTCCATAGCCAAACTGATTTTGGCACTGCTACTCATAGGGGTAACCATGCTGATTTTGGGTTTGCTCAAAATGTTGATTTGAAGGATTTGTAAAGCTTATTAGATTTGGAACGTATTGCTGCTGCTCTAGATGTGAATTCCATGGTGGGAATGAAGTCATGATTGCACAACCTCATGGAATGGGAGAAAATGAAAGAGATGGAAGAAGAAAATGGATGAAATGAGTGGAAATGGATGGAAAATGTCTGCAACTCAGAGAATGGGTTTTTGACAAGATGGAGTCACCAGATGTGCTTGAAAGTGCCTCCAAAGACTGAAATCTTCACCAAGAGTACATCGAACCTAATGAAGTGAAGTGGTAAGGTGCTTCAGACATATCCCACTGGGTGTGCCAAAATTGTTAGTGTAAAATCACAACACCCCCAAATGAGTTCTAAAAATCTACTTTTCTAAGGCAGACTCATCTAGTGTGAAATTTGATCTTTGGTCTATGATGTTGTTGTCCATCCTCTCCATTGCTCACCTCTATTCGTTTCATGGCAGCCTCTGGGTACAAGGCAGGGGACAACCCGCTTTCACTGATGATATAGTTTCAAGTATTTCCCACTTTGAGGCAATTCCAATGGTGTTCCATCCAAGTATGAGAGGAGAAAAACATTCTCACCACAAGCTCCATGAATTTGGAATGGGCCGAGCCATAATGAATCAAACTTTCCATGGCTACCTTTTGGTTCTCTTCTCTTGTCCCATAGCAGAAAAAGTCTCTAACCTTGAATTCTCTTGCCTTTTCCCTCTTGTCAAAGATCTTCTTCACTTTCAATTGGTGTTCTTTAATTCTATCCACCACTTGGCATCTGCTTTCTTCCAGCTTCTCCAGGAAGAGGATCCTCTTGTCAATGGAGTCTTTGTATTGACCATCTTCTATTTCTTGCAGCAACTTGAGAGTTGGCATCTCAATTGTGAGGGGAATCTCTACCTCAACTCCATACAACATTTGGAAATGTGACATACCTATTTCCTTCTTAGGAATGATCCTATCATCCCATAATGCATCATATAACTTCTTGTGCCAGTTCCTTTGATTCTCATCTACCAACTTGCGAACAATGGTCACAATGTTCTTATTTCTTGACTCAGCTTGCCCATTTCCCTATGGGTAGTAGTCAGAAGAGTGGGATAGGGAGATTCCAAAGCCATAACAAAACTCGTGAGCTCCTTGGAAGAGAAATAGGTGGCATTTTCTATAATAAAAATGTGTGGTATTCCAAAGCAAACAATGATAGTCTCCTTGATGAAGTTGCAGATCTGTTTGAGTTGGCTTGCTTGGTCGGGATGAATTCCCCCATTTAGTGAATTAATCGATTCTTGCACCGAGTACATAAGTATTCCCTACACTAGAATGAGGATTCAGAACACCAATGAAATCTAGCCCCCACTTTGCTGAAATAGTTCTTCAATCACCATAGGCCTGAGTGGCAATACATCTAGTTGTGGCTTTCCAACAAATTGTTGGCATGCTTTGCATTTGGAAACCCAATCTTGAGTGTCTGTAAAGATGGAGGGCCAATAATATCTCCCTCTGAGGATCTTATGTGCGGTGACCATTCTGAGAAATGTCCACCACAAGCTTGATCATGATATGCCCTGAGCAACTTTTCTTGCTGCTCCTTATCTACACACCTGAGGAAACAACCATCTAGGCCTCTCTTGTAAAGTGCATGATTCCAGATCACAAACTTGGCTACCTTTAGCTTGAGTGTCCTTATTTGTTTGTAATCAAGATGAGGAGGGAATTCTCCATAAGTGAGGTAGTAAGCAATGTCAACATACCACTCATCAGTAGTGGTGACAAAGAGTGCCTGTGGACTGTCTCCTGAATAGGTTGAGAAAACACCATCTTTTTCTCCTGTTGAGCCCTGAGAGCTTCATCTTCAACAATCAACTGGCACAAACCATTTCCTCTTACCAGATTAGAGGGTCTAATCTCCAAGTCATACTCTTGGGTCTTTACAATCCAACTTCCTCTCTTAGCCCTAGGATCTTGTTGAGTCAAAATGGACTTGATTGCACTTCCAGGGACCATCACCACTGTATGGGAATTGAGAATGTAGAATATGAAACTTTTAACAGCTTTGACCACTATGTAGGCATGTTTCTCCAATTAGTTGTACTTTAGCTCATGATTTTTCAAAGGACACTCATGAAAGCAATGGGTGCTTCCAAACCTTCATCATTTTTCGAACAAGGACAACAGAGAGTGTATGTTCTGATGCATAGTAATACATGATGAAATCCTTGTTGAAATCTGGAGATACAAGAGTTGGGGCTTTGGCAATGGCGTTCTTGAACTCCTCAAATGTTTTTTTCCTTCCTTATTCCACTTGAAACATGCTTGAGGCTTCATCATGGAAGTTATATGCTTAGTTAGTTTAGAAAACTCAGGCACAAAATGACGAAGGAAGTTTACCTTTCCAAAGAATGAATGAAATCCCTTCTTACTGGTTGGTAAGGATAGTGCTTGGATAGCTCTGACCCTCTTAGGATCAATGTGTGCTCCATGTTTTTCACAATCATCCCAAAGAACTTACCTTCACGTGACTCCAAAATATACTTCTTTGGATTTAGAGAAATTCCATGTTTCCTACACCTTGTAAGGACTTGCTCCAAATGAAAACTATGATCTCCCTCCTCTTTGAAAAAAGCTGCAGGTCATCAAGGTAAATGACAATGCAATGTTTCAAATATTTGAAGTCCAAGTCCATTTCTCTCTGGAAAGTGGCTCCTGCATTGATCAAGACAAAAGGCATTCTATTGTAGGAAAAAGTGCCCCAAGGTGTTGTGAAGGTTGTTTTGTTGCAATCCTCTTCTGCCACCTTGATTTGGTTGTACCATAAGAATCCATCAAGAAAAGAGAGCGTTTCAAATCTAGTGACTGCTTGCAAAATATGATCCATGATTGGAAGAGGGTAGTTATCCTTGAGAGATGCTTGATTCAGATTTCGGAAGTCTACACAAATCCTTATTTCCTCATTCTTCTTCCTTACTAGCACAATGTTATCCACCCATGTTGAATGGTGGATGGGGAAGATGATTCTAGCATTGAGAATCTTTGTCACCTCTTCTTTGATAACATCGGCAATATTTGGATTATAGGGCCTTTGTTTTTTCCTGAAGGGCTTAGCTCCTTGCTTCAAAGGAATGGAGTGATGCATTTCCTTTGGCTAAAAATATTTGAGTTCATCATAGGAATAGGCCAGGACATCTGAGTACTTTTTTAGCAGAGAAAAAAATTTATCTTCTCTTCTGGTGAGTAGCATTTACCAATGTTAACCATCCTTGGATTCTCTGAAGTGCCAATGTTTTCTTGATCAAAATTAGATGGACACCGAGAAGACTATTTTTCTTTCTCTTGGATGAACCTGTCATGCTTGTCAAAGAGGTCTTCTAAAGAAACTAGGCCTTTGGGGATTTTGTTTCCTTTCAATTTGATTACTCCCTCTTCATCAATTCCCTCAATTCCTTCCTTCTCTTCTTTGGGGACTGATTCACGATGTGGGTTTTCAATTCCTTCAAAGAAAAGGTTATTGAATTTATCCCTTTGTTCTAAGAAGGCTAGGATCTTATTGTCATCATTGAAGACTCGCAGTGATTTGCATTGTCTGGTATGCTAGGTCTGAACACCATCTCAATGGTCACTTTATCCTTGCCAAAAGAAGGATGAGGTGTCACTAAGGAAGCTGAAACTACTAGAGAATCAGCCTTTTCATTCTTCTCCCTAGGGATAGCTTCAATGGAGAATGCATCAAAGGATTCAATGCAGTCCCACACTCTATTTCTATAGTGCTTGAGCCTTGGATTTTTCACTTGATATTGTTAGCGGACCTGCTTCACCACAACCTCTGCATCACCTTTGCATCTCAACTTCTTGATTCCCATGTCCTCTGCTGTATTCATGCCTAAGATTAATGCTTCATACTCTGTTGTATTATTTGTATTGTCAAATTGCAGCTTGTAGGCAAAAGGATATACCTCATTGGAGGGAGAGTATAATACTACACCAACTCTTGAACTTGCTCTGGAATGACTGCCATCAAACTCCATTGTCCATATTTTCTCCTTTTCTTCCTCCATGAGAAGTGGCAAATCCTCTTCCTTTTGTGATGTAAGGAGGTAATTTTCAAGCCCAAAATCTTGAAAAAGGATATCAGCTCTTGGATCATCATTCTTCCTTACTGTTAACTTCATTTTTCTGACTGGCAGCAACTTCTTAATTTCTCCTTTCACTGAGATAGTTGTAGATGACCAATCCATTTTTATTTCTCCACCTAAATCTCTGCAAAAAATTCTACTCAACAGCATACCAAAAGATGTTGGGATGTTTTCCACCAAAATGGTCAAGAATATCTTCTTATCTGGGTAATCAGCTAGTGCAACCTGAGCATCCTTGATTCTTCCTACCAATGGAACTTGTTTGGATTCCATTGAATAGAATGTGCCATTTACCCAAGTCAAAGTGAGGCCAAGAGCATTTGTAACTTTTGTTGGCATCACATTATCTGAGGCTCCAGAGTCTATGATGCAATTGTTCAACTGGAAGCCTTTGATGAGAAGTGACAGGTAGAAAGGCTCAACTCTGTTGGTGTTGGAGGCACTGAGGGCTAACATGTTTTGAGAAGGTGGTATGGATGGTGTGGGTAATAGGCCTTTAGAATTAGAGATTGGGGATGTAGAGTTACCACCCCGGACTGCCTTGATGAATCTGTCAAATTGGGCAGGATGTGTTTGTAGGTATTCAATTTCAGAGAGCTAGACTTTGGTTTTGCTAGCATGCTCTACAAAGTCAAATGAAGTTATGGTAGATGGGGACTTAAATGGCGTCATAATTTTGGTGTTGGGTTCTCCTTTTCAAATGTAGCAATTGGCTTGGAAGGAGATGGGGGTGTAGCCTTTGATTGAAATTTAGATGTTCTTGCAGAACCAGCATTTAGAAGAGAATTGCTCTTAATAGCTTTTGAGTTGGGAGAAGAATCAGATAACTTACTTGGCATAGCAGTGTGATCCTTGACAACTGGTGAATCTGATTTCTCTCTAGATGATTCCATGGAAGGTGGTAATGGTGATCCCCTATTGATGATCTTGTTTAGTGGAGGCTTTGAAGAGCTATCTTCTTTGTTCTTTCTACTCCCAATCACACCTCATCAAGCTGAAAACCATTCTTGGATTGTGCACGAATGAAAAGAACACATGAAAAACTTGGAGCTTCTTCATCACCTTCATCCTCATCCTCAACATATTCAATCAGGCCATTGTGTATGCCAACCTCTTCAATTTCAAGATAGTTTTCATAGTCATCCATGCTTTCTTCTTTAGTTTCCTCAATGTTTGTTCCTTCTTCTGATTCCCTAGTGTCACAAATGGCATTGACTGGTGGTGCTTCAAGAGCAAGCCTACGAGGAGGTGGAGCAATTCTTGGTCTATCAGGAAGATTTGGTCTCCTTGGAGCATTCCTCATTGTGATTTGTGATAGTTGCTTCTTCAAAGCAACTAGATCATTTGCCATTTTTTGGAACATTAGATCAGTGGTGACTGAATTTGAACTCTAACCTTTTTACTTCCCATTTGGTCCTTTCAATTTTCCAGAAAGAATTAGATCATCATCAATCTCAACTGCAAAGTCTTGAACTTCCCTCAATGTTCTTGGTTGGGCTCTTCTGAGGAAGAAACCAACTTCTGATGGCAAAGCACTGATGAAGAACCTTTTCAAGTTGTTTTTAGGGGGTACCACATCTTCTAGGATCCTTCTTATCAACCTATTATACCTTGCTACAAAATCTCTCATTGATTTAGAGGTCTCCTTCTTCATCTGAACCAATTGGACCAGATCTTGACAATCTTCTGTGCTCTTGAACCTATGTTCAAATGCACTTCTTATATCTTCCTAGCATGTGATAGATCTTGGGGGCAACATGTAGAACCATTCAACAACTCTTTCTTGGAGTGAATCCACAAAGATCCTAACTGAAACATCTTCATCTTCAACTCCCAACACTCCACAAGCAGTGTTGAATGCCGCAACATGTTCTTCGGGAGCTGAGAACCATCCCCTTTGAATTTTGGGAAGTTCTTTCTTGAGCCTCTTGGGAGTTCATGAAGTGGTTGTGGAAGAGCAAGTGGACCAATATTTCTTCCCCATGGTACGTTAGGCCTACATTTCTCATGCTCATGATCACCTATTCTACTCATGTTTCTAGCCTCCGGTCTTGCTAAGGCTACTTCTGCTACTGCTCTTTCTTTTACTTCAATTTGGAGTCTTTCTATTTCTTCAAGTTAAGCCCTTATCTCCTCTTTAGCTCTTGCCTCTCTTTCAATCTCTTCAAATGTGGGATTAATTTTTACTCCTTGCCTTAGTTTTTGGGTGTACCTTCTATCAGCCATTTTGAAAGTTTATGATCCTCTCTAGGGTGCTGGAATTTGTCTCTGCCTTTCCAGTTCAACAGCACATTCCTCTTCCAGGTCCATAATCCTTATGGCAATGAAGTATTGATTGACACTTTGTCTATTATGCCAAATAACTTCTCTCATATCAGAAGCAATGTCTTCTTGGATGTGAAAGAGTAAATCAGGTCTCTCAATAGGAGGATTTCCTAGAATAGCCATGATTTACATCCATGAAGTTTGTGTGATTATTCAATCTCTAGAAACTTTTCTTCTAGAATCTTTTTTTGTATTTTATGACCCTGAGGTCGATTTTAGGTGCAGATGATGCAATATCTTCCCAAGGTGGGCACCAAAAACTTTTGGCGAGAAAATTTGTCTTATGGACCAATTGGTGGGTTTTAAGCCAACACTATGGAAATCTAAGTCTCTCTACTTGAATGGTGCAACTTCTGTAGGTGCATGCAAAAAAGTGGATTTCAATGGTGGCCTTTCGACCAAAGACCCAACAGGGGCACTCCACTGACCTTATGGAAAAGCTAGCAATGTCTCACTAGAGAAAAACTTTGTCTTGGAAAGGGGAAGGGGAATGGAAATAAAGGTAGGAGAAACTAATTTTGCGAGTAGAATATCAAATGCCCACACATATTAATTAGAAATTTTATTTACATGCATTTATAGTTAGAAGAAAAACAAATCCACAGGAGAAGCTACAAGACCGAATGAAATTCATTGGTCACAAGGTACCAATCAATCCCTCAATCAAAAAGGTGAAAATTCCTTCTTTTATTATTGAAGCTAAAATAGAATTTGTATAGAGCTTTGAGAATAGAGGAAATTCTAAGGAGAAGGGAAAATAGAAGAAGTATGGCATTTTTGTCTTTTCCAAGTACAGAGCACTCTAGTCTTTTTTGAAATCAATCACCAAGGCCCTTGGAATGGCTCCGAGGGGCCATTATATCCTTTACCAAAATGGTTACAACTTTACAAATCATTTACACCTCATCAAATTCCTCCATTGCAAAGAAAACGATCATGGCGGGTTAAAAACCAGATCTTACAACGTGAACGTTACATTTGATTTGCCAGTTTGAATACAGATCATTTGATTTTCTCTTATAACTTTGAAATCGGGTCGTCCACGTGGTAGGAAGAGATTGGAGCGGGTACGGGGGAAAACCCTTTGTGTTTTGTGATTTTTTAGAGATTCGGAGATTTGGAACAAATTGACCCGCACCCCCGCTTTGACTTTTCAACTTAAGCACGTGGCACATTTTCATTGGAAATGGGGTCGCGGCCTTTTCTCAACATTTTAACCTTTTTTAGAAAAAGGCTCAAAAACACAAATTCCTCTACCAACCCGTTGCTCTGATTGAACTCTTGACACATGGCATCCTCTGATTGGAAATGGAGTCATGGCCCTTTTCTCGACATTTTAACCTTTTTGGAAAAAGGTTCAAAACTCAAATCCCTCCACCGACCCGCTCTTCCACTTTGACTTTTCAACGATGGGCCCGAGACCTTGGTGGAGCCACGAGCATTCTAGAACTTTTACTTCACTTTTGGAAATTTGGTTAAATTTCCAAAAGTGCCCCGATGGCCTGCTCGTCCGCTTTGACTTTTCAACAGTCAGGTTTCACCTTTGACTTTTTCCCTGCGGAATCAATCTTTGACTTTTTCCTTGCGGGCTCAAGCTTTGAATTTTTCCGTGATCGCTTGATCGGGGCTGTGGTTACTTTTAAACTTTTCACCTTTTTACAAAGAGGCTCAAAATCTCAAATCCCCCGATGGCCCACTTATCTCGCTTTGACTTTTCAACGGCGGGCTTTGCCTCTCCAATGACTCCAACCACGTGGCGATCTGGCGTTGATTTGGTAATGGCCCTTTCGCCCCACCTTTGGAATTGCGCCGTTGCGACACGTGGAGCTATCCACTGAGCCTTCCATACTTAACCGATTTTACCTTCATTTTGTACAGGACACGTGGAAAGCCTACGCTTAATTGAAGACTATCCCTTGGACCTTGCCCCTGGAGTTGCGTCGTTGCAACACGTGGTTGCTTCCACTGGATTTTGAAGTATGACCAAACCACATCCAATCAGAGAGACCCACGTATCACTCGGGATGCTGAGGCAAAATTTGACAGGAAAGAAACATCCATCGTTCCCAACTGTGGGAAAAATACACAGAGGAAGAGAACTTTGTCATTTTGAGTCCAATTTTTTAATTTCCTTCGCGAGCTGGAGGCATGGAGGCAAAACAATGATTTGTGACCCAGGCCATAGAACAAGTGAACAATTTTGATCACAAAGGAGATTGTAAAGAGGATATTTCGTGCACAGATCGGAGATGGAGAATTTCTCAAAACGAGCAAAACAGAGATTGAAACAGCACTAGGGCACAAATTTTGCTATTTCTTTGAACTTTCAACTTAGCTTAAATACTTTAGGAGGGCGAGAGCTAAAAATTTTGAACTTAACTTGGAAAATAAAAATCGGTTTTCGAGAGACAACACGGTTAATTCATGACATAAAGAATGATATAAAAGGAGAGTGGTGGTATTTGAAGGGGAATTTTTGAAATAATATTAGTGTCTTAAGACCTTTAATGAGAATTATCCCATGTAATAGGAGAAATAAATTTGTTAAGTAATTTCTACGTAGGAATGTTGTTGTAAGGACATATCGTAGATATTATAACCCATAATTGGAGAATTTTGGCCTTGTAAAGAGAGAGAAATACACCTCTTAAGAGAGAAAATGCAGGTGGAGACCATTTTGTGTAGGAAGACGACATTGTAAACCTAAGATCTAGTTGTGGAGACTTTCTAGAGGTGGTCAAAGATTCTTACAAGTCCTATTTTCATATTTTGGAGAGTTGATGTAAGAATTTATATTGATTTTTCATCATTAATAGGATAGACGGTTCATCATACTCACAAACCCAGAGATGTAGTCCCTCATAGATGAACTTTTTTAATCGATCTTAGAGCATATGTCTTCTAATTTCCTTCATTATTCTGTTATTTCTAATTAGTTCTAATCTTATTTAAAATTTTATAATCCAATTTACATAATTTACAAGTTTTTATAGGAAATTGAGAAATGAAGGGAATGAATGTATAATTGGTGGGATAATGTTGTAGACATCTAAAATGTTGACATAATTAATTATGATTAATTTTTCCCGCAAATAACCTAACATCATCACTATCTAAATCCCTATAATAATTAATCACAAGATTAATTATTATTAATCTCTTTTATCACATATACCCTTTATCATTTATCTAATATCCAATCATTCCAAAGATTAAATCACCGTAATCATTATTACATCCTATTACCCTATCTTAAGCCTTATTAACATTTTCTAGTAATTTAATAGTCTTACACCCACCTAGCCTTTCCATGTAATCACACCCCTAATCATATTTATTTAACCTAATATAATTCTAATCTTAATCACATCCTCCCACTTCTAAATCTAGAGGATTCTGTAGACACAAAATCATGCACTTACTATTATTTACTATACCTCAAAGTATGTTATTTTATACATGGATCTTGTATAAGAAAAGTATTTAGTGGTGACCCATTCCCTAGTCCATCCACTTGTTATTTTGGTTTCTATTGCTTTTATCTTTCACACTTGTCACTCATACACTTGGTTCTGGTGAGAGCACAAGGATCCCTTTCATTCAATCTCCACTCATTTTTCGTCATTTGTCTCTGGACACTAGCGCCTAGGCTCTCCTGTTCATCCTGAGTGCCCATGCCCTCTTTATGTTTGATCTTATTTCTGACACTTGAGGCCCGTATTTTTGTTTTTCCCACTCATATCTCGAGGTACTAGTCGGCATGTCGGGTCATTAGTGTCAAAATTCAAGCAAGAGATCCCTATATAAACACAACATACATACCATTATAATGGAGGGAAATTTCTATCAAGGGCTATCTATCTACATATCAAAGGGAATACATCTTGGACTCATTATTATCCATACACCTTACATAGGAAGGGGATTTAATTCTATTCCATCCACACATTTACATCTTATCTAGCTACCGCATGTTATCTTGGTGTCATTGGCACGAGGGAGACCTAGAAGCATTATTGTACACGCAAGCACATAGAAAGTTCTACATTGGGTCCGAGATGTATCGTAGCGTGTAATCGTAAGTTCACTAGTTAATAGTTGAGGATAGTTCAACCCCTCATTTTTCATCTTTCTTTTTTAGGATTTGATGTCTTTTTAGGGTTTTATAAGAGGATATTTGTGTGCAGGTTTATAGGTACCTCAACGATCTAAGTGCGACATATAGGTGACCAAATGTTAACAAGTGAGAAACCCTAGCGATAGTATCGGAACCAAGTTCTGACCTTTTCTATAGAATCCAACGCCCCCACAGAGATCTTAGGCACTCATAAGTGCCCATGTTCTTTCCTAGGCACCCATGTCTAAGCATTTCCACCTCCTCTACATTTTTATGAGGCTCCTTGTGATGGTCTTTATATGTTTCATCACATCCTTCAGCCCGATACACACTTCGGGATAAGTAAAATCAAGGTAAGTGCCCTATCTCTTCCATTTTATTTCATAATCAAGATTGGATAAATTTTCTAGCATCTATATTTCATTATATGTCATTTATAGAAGTCATTGCTTTCATATTTTAATAAAATAAATTCATATTTTATTAAATCATTTTGGTGAACCCGTAGCTTAGAACTCATTTCCCTAGGATCCACTAAAACCCTAATGGATAAGAGTAGCTCTTCTCCTCCTACCCAAGCTATGCCTCATGTGAGTGTAAACCCTATCTATGAGGAAGTAGTTATCGCTAAACTTCACGCTCTCTATCACAATCGTACTCTCCTAGATGAGATTCAAACACATATTTTGGACAATGAATGCAATATTCCTACTAGCTTTGATAATTCTATTGTTAGTATTGTGTTTGGTCCAGTAAGCTTTTTGGGTTGTCATCTTAGCTATCCTATCTGAAATAGGCCTCCTCCACCTTCTTATATTTCTGCTATAACTCTAAATGAGGCTATTATTGATTATCTACTTAACCTTGATAGTGGTAGTACAAATACAACACATAATGACAATGTACATGTGCATGATCTTGCTTCTAATACTAGTCAGGATAATTATATAGCTACATCTCATACTCCTTGAATTTCTGAAAATGTTTCTAGTGATTCTAAGGTTACATCTCATACTATCTCTTCTTCATTATACATTGATGATATGCTTGATGAAATCCTTTCCTCCAAATATTTGTCTGATATTGATGAGGCACATGATAGTAACGATTCCACCTCTTTGCATACTACTGAATGTGAATCCCCCGCTCCACTTTCATCTTCTTCTAAGATTGTGTCTAGCAACATGCATGTTGATTCATCTCCTTCCATTACTTCATCTCCTAAAAATTATTCCAATGATATTCCTAATGATGTTATCGATATTCCATGTTCTTCACCACCTATTACTTCTTCCGCACCTACACCTACGGTGCCTATAGCGTCAACATCCTCCACTTCTTCTTTTTATATTCCTATGATCACTCATAATGGAAAGATACAACTGCTCAATACACCATCTACATCTCCTACTATTCCATCATAGGATATCTTATCGCTCATGCATGTTGTTGGTCAATTACAATATCAGGTCAAATATCTCAATCTTAAAAGCAATGCTTATTAATCTTATTCCAAAGAAGATTCACAATTCAGCATTCCCCAAGGATTTCATTATGCCTACATTTTCATGCTTTGATGGTACTGGCAATCCATATTTACATCTCAAGCATTATCATATAGTTATGGATTCTTACTCCAATGATTGATTATTGCTTAAATCCTTTTATCATAGTCTTTCATTAATGCTCTCCAATGGTACACACATTTACCTTTTAGATCTATTAGTACCTATTGTGAGATGGAAGAGGTATTTCTTCATCGCTTTATACTTAACAATGGCCCTAGAATCACACATGACCACTTACCTGGCTTACATCAAGGAAAGACATAACCTATCCTTGATTACATTTTGTGTTTCCATTCTTGCATGCATCAGTTAGTCTTTCATCCCATTGACTTGGAATAGTAATTCATCTCTTTTCGTGGCTTGATTCTTGATTTAAAAGAGCACTTGCAATCGACACATGAGAATCATTCTCACTCTTATCTTCTAAGATCATCGATCTAGAACAAGATCTCTTTGCTACACATGTTATAGATCCTCCCCCTATCACTGCTACTATTGCATCATCTACTTCTTCTTTGCTTCTATCCATTAAGTGTCCTCCACTGTCCCCATTTCCTCCACCTCACAAGCAAGTTCAATCTTCTCCATTACATAAGCATCCTTCATCTCCTCCACCGCATAGGGCTCCACCTCAAACTTTTGCATCTCCTTCATGGGAGCCATTACACTTTTCTCATCATGCTAGACCTCATGATGTGCTACATGCCTTACCTCGAAAATTTTTTAATTTATTTACCTTCTAATCAAGCATCATCCACCTCATCACTTGCAACACCAATGTGATCGACCTTATTGCAACTATCATCGTATCAATGGTCATCATGAAAATGAATTTTGTGCCCTTCATGATAAATTATAACAATTAGAAGATAATGGTGTCATCTCTTTTGGATCTCTCTCTCATGAGTGGTCTATGTCTCCAATTCCATGTAAGCATGTTCCTACACCAGTTGACTTATCACCTTTGCCTAGTTCTAAGGTCATTGTTTGTCCACCACCACACGTCATTATTCATATGCACTCGTCATCTCATTCATCCATTGTTGCACTATCTCATCTACCACACAATGCTACTTCTACACATTGGCTTCCTAAGTCATCAGCATATGCACTTCTCACCACTACATCTCCCATCACTTGAACTATTTCATTAGGCATTCGATTAGTTCATATACTCATTCTACTTCCATTCCACATGCTTCCACCGCTCCACACCCACTTGGTCTTTGGTAGGTGATTTTCCTCACCTTACCCCCGATGACACACTTGTGTTCTTACGGTTCTTACATGATTTGTTGAGGGATTTGTTACAATAAGAACCTCACCATATCTCTCGTGCTACACATTATATCGATATATTTATCTAGCGTACACTATCATATCACTTCCCGATGACGCACTCTTGCTTTATAGTTCATTCTTGACTGCTGAGGGGTCTTATATAAATGAACCTTATCATCTACACATTGGGGGCATCGTTATTCTCCTCCCCCCTCTTCATCATACTAACACATGCTTAAGTACACTCTTACGACCATCTCATTCACATACTCTTTTACATCATTCATTTTACACATACTTTATCATTCATCACAACTCTATTCATACATACATTACACTTTTTCCATCATTCATCTATCACATGGAGCAATCACACTATCTACATTTCATACACTATCTATTATCGCATACACTATCTCATCCATTATCTATCTATGATCACATTAAACATCAGTATCCATTATTCAATATCAACAACTACGCGATGCAATTCAAATCAATAAATACAAACAATGCTCAAAACATCACACATCAAATATAGCGATGATGATCATAACATCATACATGAAGATCCAAACATCAAATATGATGAACATACACCAACAATCTGTGTGTGTGTGTGTGTGTGTATATATATATCATTAAAAATCATAGTTATAAAAATGTCAATGTTGGGGGCAAGCCCCCATACATCGCTACATCACTACATATCATATCTCATCATCACTATCACTATCTACAACTACGAGAGCTCTAGAACTAGATGCTTCTCCATTTAATCTATGTCACCGATCGGGGCCCCTATATCTCTCTACCTACGGATGCAATGATGTAACCTCGGTCGTCCTCCGCTGCCGCAAAACAACCCCGTAGCTCCACGAACTCGCCACCATTAGCACCATTGGATAAAATAAGTGTGCATGCTCACCCATAATACCATCCACATGCTCTAGCATACCACCACTTATGAGTACATTAGTGGGCACATTCCACGTTAATGTGTGTATGGATGTGTCCACAATTAGCACCCAATATGCATCACCTACATCCATAGATCAACACATTAGACAACAACGACAATTAAACAACCAAATAACAAATCACAAACATCACTATAAAAATACTCATGCTCTACTATCGTTGTCGCTACGCTATCGGGATGTGCCTAGGTCTCAAACACCTAGAAAATAAAATAAAATAAAAGTTGTAAAGATTCATCAAAAACAACTAATTTCAACATAATTTTTGAAAAAAATCACGCTTACTAGCTCAGTTGTCGTATGTGATGCCACAGTTGTCCCCACCATCTCAAATCAACTCAATCACAAGTGCTTCACTTAAGGCATTTTCATGCATCCATAGCTCAAAAACACACTCACACCATAATTAGATGACTTGCCTATTCACTTTTTCATATTACTATTTATATTAACTTTCGATTACCTACCTCATTATATTCATTATTAACACCTATCCTTCAATCTAATACACATCACACAAACTTCAATCATATCTTGAGCACACATGATCTTATTCTTGTCTCGTTTATGTTGTCCTCTTAAAAATTCTACCTACTATCATATCGTATATATTCCACACACATTGTCTTCCTTGTCGAAACAATTTCAACTCAATATACACACAATTTTGTGATACCTATCATACATTCACTATTACATCATTACATGATTACTTTTGGATCAATGTTCGTTCTCATCATCACTCCCCAATTTACCGAATGGGGGCATAAAAATTGGGGAATCCCATACTCCCCGTCATATTGTTATGCGATGATTTTTCATTTTCTAACTTATTGTTATCAAAATTTTCTCGTACATTATGTGATATTTCACAACACTTTCTAGCGATCCCCCTAATGAACTAATATGTGGGAAATAATCATAAAAATATCTCCATGAGTAATCAATCACTCGCATTCAATTTTGGACAACATAAACCTTCTAATATTCAAAATCACATCAATCAATCGACACAACACAACGTATTTATCCTCCTAGATGACCTAACTTGGCATTTACATCACCACATTCCTAGATGACCTAACATGGGAAGTTATTCTACATTTTCTACCGCTTCTAAATGACTGTACATGGAAGCCATATCATAGACATTGCGGCGACATCCCTAGAGTGGGGGAAATTAGACAACATTGCCTTTGCTATATCTTGCTCCTATATGGGTTATTCACGTTTGATCGAAATAAGGCAAAATGGATCTAAGTGAAAAAATTCAGTCTTTTTCCATCTCCAATGACTAGACCTTTTGAGGATGTAGTTAAATTTGGATATTAAAACTAGACCTCTTTCACTACACTCTTCCTTTGGCAGCAGGATGCTCGAATCCTTAGTTTCTCACACACACAAAATCGGGTTGGGAATTGATCACTCCCTACCCCAAACACATCTCCATCAACAACAAAATAAAAATCTCCAATCACTCAATGTCAAAATCATCAATATTGCTTAGTGCTCTTTATAATGGTCATGTGTCTCTCGTTACGCCACATGGATTGACACATTCATCCATGGTTCCTCACGTTATATGTTCTTATTCTATGCGTTTCTGCAACATGATCTTCTTTGGAATTCTCATAGGTATGTTCCTTAGTTCCTATTATCCCAAATTTGCCCTTGCCCCAAAGAAATTTGGTCAAGACAACCCTGCACATAGAAAAAATATGAAGGGAAAATGTTTCGGACCTACGAGCTTGCATTCCAAAATGAGGCAGAAGAAAAAGTCAAAGTTTGAACCCGAGTCAAAGCCAAAGCGGGGAGGCAGAGGAAAAGGTGAAAAATTTCCTTTTGACAAAATGACACAAAGGAAAATATTAGAGCGCACCTCCCAAGCCAATAAAAGGGTACCACGTGTCCAAGCGGAGTAATGAGACGCAGGAGTTTTCTCGGATTTTGCAATTCTTATGGAAAAGGGGGAAAAGATAAATTACGGACCCGTGAGCCCAATTTTTCTCTAATCTAGTTGTCACGTGTCCCATATGTAAAGGGGGCCCATTTTCAAACTGTTTACAAACTTTGAAGGGGCATAACTTTTGAACCAAAGGGTCCAAATTCAGCAAATTTGGCACCATTGGAAATCTTTGGACCTCCGCTACGCCATAGAAGCATAAAATATCATTTTTTGCCTGCCTTAGTGGGTGGAAAATAGGAAAATGGATTTCATGCCATTAGTGCGAGATCTAATGGCTTCCACTAACCGGATATTGAGATTTTGGTCTTTCATCTTCTCTCATACAACAAGCAGGCGTGGGGAACCAGGCTCGACAAATCGTGGGTAGGATTTGCAGGGGCATTTTTGGCCAATAGTTGAGCTTCGAATCAAGTCTCCTACCTCTTTTCTTCTCCCCTCTTCACTACATCTATAAAAGAAGGAGTTGGGCTCATGACTCATTGTTGTTCATTTTTCTTCTCTACCTCCCCCTTCTTTTCTTCCCCAGGGTCGAAATGGAGTTTGAATCTCCTCCCCTGCTCTGTAAATGGATTTTTTTGCCTCTTGCTCATGTATGATGCTCTGTGTAAATTTTTGAAGCAATAAAACTCATTTTTGTGATGCGTTTGTCCATCCTTTGCTTGTTTTCATTGCATCTTCTTGCCTCTCATTGTTCTGGAGTATTTTGTGCATGTTTTGGAGATTTCATTTGCAGATCTGGGAGCCGTGTGTTTGTGGGTTTTGAAGTGGTGTTACGAGTGAAATCTATCTCTCGGTCTCGTGGTGCATCTTGTCCACCCTCTCTTCTCGCTCACCTCTCTCCACTTCAAGCAGCTAAGATTGTGACCAGAACTTCCCTGTTCTTAGTGCTATCACCTCATTAGTGTAGGATTTCCTCTTTATGCACTTTCTCTCTCCCTATCTCCTTGGCATTGTTAGGATAAATGTAGCTAGACGTCATTTCTACATTAGGAGTAGTTTAGCATTAGGATCAAGAAGAAGAAGCCGGCTTTCTCGGAGGGCCATCTCAAGTCCGCAAGTCCCACAACTTAAGAGATGGACCCATGTTATGCAATCACACCAGATGAGTTTGCCTTAGAAAAGTAAATTTTTAGAACTCATTTGGGGGTGCTGTGATTTTGCACTAACAGTTTTGGCACGCCCAAAGGGGACAGTCTAAAGCACCTTACCACTTCACTTCATCAGGTTCGATGTGCTCTATGTGAATATTTTAGCCTTTGGAGGCACTTTCGAGCACATCTGCAACTCCATCTCGGTCGAAAACCCATTCTCTCGAGTTGCACACATTTTCCACTCATTTCATCCATTTTCTTCTTCCATCTCTTTCATTTTCTCCCATTCCATGAGGTTGTGCAATCATGACTTCATTCCCTTCATGGAACTCACTCTTACAGCAATATGTTCCACCTCCAATGCTTTTCACAACTCCTCTAAATTGGCATTATGAGTAGGTTCGAATCAACATGTCTATCCCTATAAGCAGCAGTGCCAAAATCAGTTTGGCTATGGGGCTTTCCAAGAACAGGGATATGCATGCAATGAAGACAATCAAATGCAAGATGCTGGTCTGATGGAGAAAATTCAAAAAATGGAGACTAGACATGGTTCAGTCAAGGGGCATAGCACAAATGAAGGCATTTCGGATTGGTTTTAGGGCACCCTATCCATGGGAAGGCCCTTTTCCAAGACATTACAGCCCTCAAGAGAAGCTAGAATTCATGGTTGAAATGTTGCCCCAACTTGCACAATGGACTAAGGAGATCGAGGCCTATGAATTTGGCGCTAGGAAGCCTTGTCAATGGGTAAATCCTACACCATTATCTGGTAATTTTCTCTCCACTCCTCAAGCAACACCATCTCAATTTGAGCTTCAATTTATAATCCTCCCGGTTGCTGCCCCAAGCATTAATTCCATTTCTCCATTCCCTAGTCTTCCACCTCATCTCTTTTCTTTTGTCCTTTTCCCTTCCAAACAGTCATCCCCTCTAAACAAACAAGAAGTTTCACCTCCCTCCCCACCACAAACAATTGCAAAGCTAGTTGAACCCCAACCTGCCACTCCTCTTGCTTTCCCAAGCCCATGTTGGGAAGATACTCAAGGATCCAGTCAAGGAGAATAGCAAGAAGAGGAGCCCAACAGAAAAGAAATAACAAACAATCTGAAGAGTTGGGCTGCTAGATTTGGGTCTACAAAGATCCCCTTGATGGTCAAGCCAATAGAGGAGGTCAAAGTTGAAGAGCCAGTGGTGGTTGAGTTTGAATTTGCAGCAGAGGAGGAGGACCATACAATTTCAGAGGCCCCAAGTGTGGAGCAGGCTATAGAAGAACCTTCAGTTCTTCCTCCCACTTCATCCCCTTCAAGCTCTGATGTTGAAGAAGAGTTTGATCTTTCAAACTTCATGTTTGAGAGTGAAGGGAGCCATGGTGATCAAGTTATAGATTAGGAAGGCACCATGGAGGAGGTAGAGCACATGCAATAGGACAACAAGGAGGTAGATTTCCTGTCAGACTTGGAAGATTACTTTAATGAAGAGGAGCCTGAGGAGATAACATCATTTTTCCTCCATCTTCAACCTTCCAAGCACATGAACCTATTGTCATGGAGGAGAGCATTCAATTGCAGCAACCTGCATTCTCAGTAGTAGCCCTCTAGAACCAATTTTAGAAGATCTTGATCTTCCATGTTCTTCAAAGGAGGAGGAAGAGAAAAGGCGGGAGGATTTCGTCATCTCTCTCACACCATCCATCCAAGAAGGTCCACAAGAAGACTCCATTTTGGAGTTGAATTTCAGAGAAATGGGCACATCCAAAGGATCGACCATGCCCAATCAGTACTTGGCTTCATTGGAACCAAAGGAGAAACCAAAACCAGTCATGCCTACTTCAGGGCATGAGAATGAGCATCAAAGTACCAAGGGTCATCATCAATACCTCTAGGAGTCGAATGTAAGTTAGCTTGAGGAGGTATTTTCCAGTAACGCTGATGCCTTAATGATTTGGGTGGAGGACCAACTTATTGTCAGTTTTTCACTCATATAACTAGCCATGTTCAATGCTAAATCAGTTACATGGATGCCATTTTTTAAGAAGGGAAGTTATTTCTCCCTACCAAATTGTAGTCTTTGTTTGAGCTCCCTTTGCTCTTGGTTAGAGTAGAGTAGGTAGGTTTGTTTTCAGCAGAAGAAGTGCTTTTGCACACTCTGCATATCCCACTTGGGGTATGTATGATTTTTAGTTTGTACATAGTTTTTGGTGTTGTTGTTTTTCTCTTGCATAGTCCATTTCAGTTGGCTTTTGGTGAAGTTCAACTCCAAGTTTAGTGGGTTTCCAAGTGGCTCAGGGATCAGATCTTTAAAATTTCATATCAGTTTTGTGTTTATTAGGCAGACTCCATGCCCAATGGATGCTTCAAGGCCACTGGTCTCTTCATCTAGTAGGTAGATGTCCCCGTGAGTCACCAAATTGTTATCCCAAATTCACCCCCTGAAAATTTGGTCAAGACAACCCCGCACATAGAGAAAATATGAAGGGAAAATGTTTCGGACCTACGAGCTTGCATTCCAGAACGAGGCAAAGGAAAAAGTCAAAGTTTAAACCCGAGTCAAAGCCAAAGTGGGGAGGCAGAGGAAAAGGTGAAAATTTTCCTTTTGACAAAATGACACAAAGGAAAAGATTGGAGAGCACCTCCCGGCCAACAAAAGGGTGTTGTGTGTCCAAGTGAAGCATCGGGGCCACGTGAGTTTTCTAGATTTTGTGATTCTTGTGGAAAAGGGGGAAAAGATAAATTACGGACCTGTGAACCTGATTTTTGCTCTAATCTGGCTGCCACATGTCCCATATGTAAAGGGGGTCCCATTTTCAAACTGTTTACAAACTTTGAAGGGACATAAATTTTGAACCAGTGGTCCAAATTCAACAAATTTGGCATTGTTGGAAATCTCTGGACCTCCACTACGCCATGGAAGCATAAAATATCATTTTTTGCATGCCTTAGTGGGTGGAAAATAGGAAAACAGCTTTCATGCCATTAGTGCAAGATCTGATGGCTTCCACTACCTAGATATTGAGATTTTGGTCTGTCATCTTCTCTCATACAACAAGTAGGCATGGGGAACAAGGCTCAATGGATCGTGGGTAGGATTTGCAGGAACATTGTCGGCAAATAGTTGAGCTTCAAATCATGTCTCCCACCTCTTTTCTTCTCCCCTCTTCGCTACATCTATAAAAGAAGGAGCTAGGCTCATGACTTGTTGTTGTTCATTTTTCTTCTCTACCTCCCCCTTCTTTTCTTCCCCAGGGTCGAAATGGAGTTTGAATCTCCTCCCCTGCTCTGTAAATGGATTTTTTTTCCTCTTGCTCGTGTATGATGCTCTTTCCAAATTCGTTTTTGTGATGTGTTTGTCCATCCTTTGCTTGTTTTCATTGCATCTTCTTGCCTCTCATTGTTTTGGAGTATTCTGTGCATGTTTTGGACGTTTCATTTACAGATCTGGGAGCTGTGTTCATGGGTTTTTAAGTGGTGTTTTGTGTGAAATATATCTCTCATCTGTGGTGCATCTTGTCCACCCTCTCGTTTGCTCACCTCTCTCCACTTCATGCAGCTGAGATTATGACCAGCACTTCCCTTTTCTTAGTGTTATCACCTCATTAGTGTAGGATTTCCCTCTTTATGCACTTTCTCTCTCCCTATCTCCTTGGCATTGTTAGGATAGGTGTAGTTAGACGTCATTTTTGCATTAGGAGTAGTTTAGCATTAGGATCAGGAAGAAGAAGTTGGCTTTCTTCAGAGGGCCATCTCAAGTCCACAAGTCCCACAACTTGAGAGATGGTCCCATGTTATGCAATCACACCAGATGAGTCTACCTTAGAAAAGTAGATTTTTAGAACTCATTTGGGGGTGTTGTGATTTTGCACTAACAGTTCCTTTACACTACTTGAATTTCATTCAAATAGCATAAATGGGGGGAAATGTAGACACAAAATCATGCACTTACTACTATTTACTATACCACCAAGTATGTTGTTTTATATATGGATCTTGCGTAAGAAAAGTATTCACTGGTGACCCATTCCCTAGTCCATCCGCTTGTCTTGTTGGTTTCTATTTCTTTTATCTTTCACACTTATCACTCATACACTTAGTTTTGGTTAGAGCATAGGGATCCCTGTCAGTCAGTCTCCACTCATTTTTCATCATTTGTCTCTAGACACTAGCACCCAGGATTGGACACTAGTGCTCGTGCACTCCTATCCATCCTAGGGGTCATTCCCTCTTTATTTTTTATATTATTTTTACACTTGAGGTTGGTCTTTTTATTTTTCCCACTCATATCCTGAGGTACTAGTCGGCATGTCGGGTCATTAGTGTTGAAATTTAAGCAAGAGATCCCTATATAAACACAACATACATACCATTATAATGGCGGAAATTTCTATCAAGGGCTATCTATCTACATATCAAAGGGACTACATCTTGGGCTCATTATTCTACATACACACTGCATAGGAAGGGGAGTTCATTCTATTCCATCCACACATTTGCATTTTATCTAGCTACCACCCACTATCTTGGCATCGTTGGCGACCTAGGAGCAATATTACACACACAAGCACATAGAACTACATTAGGTCTGAGATGTAGTGCAACGCTCAGTCATAAGTTCACTATTTGACAAACCGAGAATAATCGACCTCTCATTTTACATCTTTCTTACGTAGAATTTGATTTCTTTTTTAGGGTTTTGCAAGAGGATATTTGTGTGTAGGTTTACAGGTACCTCAACGATCTAAGTGCGACATACAAAGCGACCAAATGCAAATAAGTGGGAAACCCTAGTGACAATATTGGAACTAGGTTACGACCTTTTCTATAGACTCTAAGCACCCCCACAAAGGTCTTAGGCACCCCTTTTCTTGCCTGGCATCCGTGTCTAAGAATTTCCACCTCCTCTACATTTTTCTAACGTTTGTTGCGATAATCTTTATTAATGTTTCATCACATCCTTCAGCCCAGTGCACACTTCAGGATAATCAAAATCAAGGTAAGCGTCATATCACTTCCATTTTCTTTCATAATAAAGATTGGATAAACTTCCTAGCACCTATATTTCATTATATGTCGCTTATAGCAGAAATATTACTTTCATATTTTAATAAAATAAATTCATATTTTATTAAATCAACTTCTATTTCTAGAATCCTCTCTAAACTTCTCCTTCCATTGAATTTTTAATTCAATGGAAGCTTCTTCCCTCCATGAATTTTGAATTCAAATTCTAGATTCTTCCACTCTAGAATCCTCTAATCCTCACATGCATTCTCCACCCTTGATCCAAATCCAATTTGGCTTCATCTTAGCCATTAAATCCTCCACCTCAACTATAAATTGAGCTCCCTTCTTCCTTGAGAGAACTTGTAAATCCATAACAAACCTCTTCCATTTTATCTTCAATCACTCAATCAATCCATTATTCATCCATAATCCATCATCATCCAATCCTTCATCAAGCATTCTTCAAGCAAAATTATCAAGTTACAAGAGGAGTTGTTGCTCGTGCATCTCCACCAACATATGAAGCAACCAACACCAATCAAGATAAAATCCAACACATAAAAGGAGGAGAATTGTAAATGTAATTGCATGTATTTAAATTCTCTCCTTCTTTCCATCCATTTCTCTATCTGAGGTTTTGTTCGAAAAGATTATATTAAGACAACAACGTGTTTATTTTTCTTGCATTCACAAGCTAGTATTTTCTTGGATTACATTTTGGAACCCACCATGGGGCTTACCCCCATTTTTAATCATTTTCTATATTGTTTGATCCCTTGAAAATGTTTTCAAAGTTTCAATAAGTTTCGTTTCCATTTACCCCTTCAAATTTGTAATCTTTGGGCTCAAATTTTGTTTCCAGCATGAAACAATGCCTTTGCTTTGTGTATTAGTTCATATGCACATAGAATGGAATATTTTCCCTTAAATGGTGCATTTTTCCTAAAATGGAACCTATGAATGAACTTTGGCACCTTTCTTTAAGACTTTAGAGCCTTTTTCTAGCACTAAAACTTTATTTTTTGCCTATTTTTGAACTTTTTCAACCTTTTTCATACTTCGAACCTATTCACACAAAATGGTGTCTTTTCCTAAAATGGATCCTTTTCCCTAAATTTGCACCTATGCTCAAACTTTGGCACCTATGCTTTGATACTTCGAGCCTTTTTTTTAGCATTAAAACCTTGTTTTTGCTTGTTTTTTACCTTGTTTTTTAGTCTTTTGCCATAGATTGGTGCCTATGCACACGTAAGGGCACATTTTCCTAAATTGGTTCCTTTCTATATTCTGGAGCCTTTTCCATACTTTTTCACCTATGCCCTATCAATCAACGCCTTTGCAGAATCACAATTTTTGCTTACAACTAACAATTTAACCATGTTTTTAGGTGTTCTTGGTGGTTTTTAATAGGTCCAACATTCTGTTTTAACAATTTTATTACAGCAACAAGGGGATATTATTTCCATTTTGATATTTATATAACCTTTTCATGATTATGGGATTGAAAACTACTAATGCTTTTATTTTGCAGCTCGTTTAGTCCAAGATATTGGGTTCAAAAATCAAACTACTAACCCTTATTTTGTAGGGCCTCCTCTTGAAGACCCAATCATCAAACTAATAATATTTATCATTTCATTTGATCATATTTTATCTTTCATTTATCATCATTTTTTTCGTTGTTTCTTATTCATCTCAAGGTAAATTTGTGTATGCTCTCCTCTTGCATCCTAAGATGATCTTGAGGATCAAAAGTGGGTAGCCTTCCCAATTTTTCTTTTGTAAGAGCAACATGACATGGAAGTAATTTCCCCACACTTTTCATAGTCCTAGGGATCTCATGACCATGGGCTTCATCTCCATGCATACGAGACACACCACGTCTTCCAAAGATGGTATACAAATTCTTGAATAGTTGTTATTATTGGCTAAGCTTTTGCTTTCTTTAGGAGCGACGTGAAGTGAGGGGCTTCCACGTCCTAATACCCAAGCCTTAGACAAAATCCTTGCAACATGGACTTGGGCCCCATGTACCGCAAGGTATATTGGGGACTCCCCTAGTGAGCTCATGCATCCTAGACTAGGAAACCTCTTGGCCACATATTGAGCTATAGTGTAAGGAGTCCACACTCCCAAGATCACTCACTAGCTGATGCCAAATTGAAACATAGTGGAGAACCATTTATGGCACCATCGTCAACATGTGGTATTGAAAGTAGGATATATCTTGATTGCAATCCCACTTGACTAGTTAGGGTGTGTGTTGCATGTTTTTTGTTTGTTTGTGAACACCCTTAACCATCCTATCACCTTCAAATTTTAATCAATCAAACATCATCATAATCATCCATCCTTAATCAAATAATCCCCATCAAAATCCCTTCACCATCCTTAATCAACCAACCTAATAAAAATATAATCCCCCATACATCCTATCAAACCATGGTCTTTTCTCCTCAATCCCCATCCTCTCCAAACCAACATCCAAACCCCTACCTCTTTTCTAAATCCATCAACCACATTATCCCATCATCTCCCACCCATCAAATTCAACCATCTCTCTTTAATCATGAAATCATTCATGTTATTTAACACCTTAATAAACAAATCACAAATCTCACATCCTACCTAAACCAATACCCTCCTCACCATCCAAATCAACCATCCCATGTTGATCCTAACATTTTAAAAACGATCCAACAAATCAATCAACAAATATTCGATCTTAAATCATGTATCAACCAATCACCTCCTAAACCATCAACTCCCAACCAACCCTATCCACAATTTCCCTTCCTAATATTCTTATCCCTAACCCCATTGACTTCATCTTTGAGGAACTTGAATCATCTCAATCCAAACCCTAACCTAATCAACATAAACCATTATCCCTACAAGCCAATTACATAACTTTGACAACCTCGCTAACTTTGACTTAGACCAAGAGGACCTCCTTTATTTCCTTGCCAATCTAGCTGCGAATCCCAAAACCACATAACCATCCAAAACCCCAACCTCAAAATCCACTATCAATCATCATGACCTACACCTTCCTTCCTTCCATCAACACTCATGTGAATAATCCACCACCATCCAAAATATCAATTCCTAAATCCAGTCATCATAAAATCTATCAAGTCCCATTCACATATCCAAAACAATCCCCATAACTTCATCAAAAACATCATACCCCTTCTCATCTTATTCTTCCATCCTCATCATCTTCACCATCCTAATCTGATCATATGGACTTTCTCCTAGATAGTCCCACATCCCCTAATCCACCATCAAATTCAGCCTCTAATCCTATTTCATCCCCTCCATCACCTACGCCCAATCCTGTCAAAACTATCTTATCCACCATGACTCCTAAATCACCCTCATCCCATTCTACCCCCAATCCTAAACCATATAATGTGTCTCCTACACCACCCTCATCCTCCTCGCCACATCAATAACTACCTTACCCCTTTCATAACCTAAACCTAATACTATCCTATCCTCTAATCCTATTTCAAATCCACCATCCCCCAATCCTAAAACATCTAACATGAATCCTAAGTCACCAACTCCTAAACCTAAAAATATAATCCCAATCCTCTCCCCACCCCATCTCCTACCCAATATAATGAGACTCATATTCCACCTTCATCTACTTCATCCCCTAAATCGACCAAATCTAATGTGGTTCCTACACCACACCCATCTCCCAAATCTCCTTCATCCCTAACATCACCCAAATCTAATGTGACCCCCATATCACACCCATCCCCTTCATCTAAATCTATCCCATCCCCTTCATCTACATCTACTAATCCTAAACAATCTAATCCTAAGCCAAAACCATCTACCTCAAAACCACATACTCCAACCAATCCAAAATCAACCAAATCTACTTCGGCCTCCAAGCCCAAACCATCCACTTCTTCCCCCATGCCTAATCCATCCCCTTCATCTTCTAAGCTGCAACCATCTAATCCAAATCATAAATAAAAATCATTCAAAACATCTCACACCCACCCAATCTCGGACCTTTACTTCCTACTACCTATCTAAAATTCTCCTTTTATTGAATTTTTAATTTAATGGAAGCTTCTTCCTCCATGAAATTTGAATTCAAAATCTAGAGTCTTCCCCTCTGAAATCCTATCATCCTCACATGCATTCTCCCCCTTGATCCAAATCCAATTTGGCTTCATCTTAGCCATTGAATCCTCCACTCTTCAACTATAAATTGAGCTCTCCTCCTCCATGAGAGCTAACTTGGAAATCCATAACAAACCTATGTCATTTTATCTTCAATCACTCAATCAATCCATCATTCATCTACAATCTATCATCATTCAATCCTTCATTCTTCATCAAGCATTATTTAAGAAAAATTATCAAGTTACAAGGAAGGTGTTGGTCATGTGTCTCCACCAACATTTGAAGCAACCAACACCAATCAAGAGAAAATATAACACATCAAAGGAGGAGCTTTACAACTTATAGGTAAGTACAGGTATTTGAACTCTCTTCTTCTTTCCATCCATTGCTCTATCTGAGGTTTTGTTGGAGAAGATTAGATTAGGAAAACAACTTGTTTGTTAATCTTGCATTCAAAAGCTAGTATTTTCTTGCATTACAAAGGTTTGTTTTTATTTTTCTCATCAATTTCAGATTTTTTGTATGCCAAATTTAACGTAAGACACGAATTTGAGAGAATTTAACTATCCATAAATACAAGAAAATTAAGTCGAGTTAATTTTTACCATTTTTGGATCAATAACTCATATATTTATCTCTCTTCATCCTTCCTTTTTCTTTCATATCCTATGAGATAAAAATATTTGTCCTTTCTGTAGTATTTTATCCTTGAGGAACCCTTTTACCAATCTGATAATTTCTTTCTTTGCTCCATAATATCTTATTCCTTTAATAATTATGTTACTTGACCTGTCACTTCCTTCCCTCTCTTCCACCAATTGTAACTTCACTTGTTTTATATTAGTTCTCTTTATTTCTCTAATGATTCCTTGACAAATTTTGCCCTTGTTTTGGCTTCCTCAAGTTGTTTTTTTATGTCATTATCCTTTACCTCCATGTTTGATATCATTATTTTGAGCTCTTTCATTTTTTATATACTCAATTCTTAAATGGTCTAAGTTTTGCCTTTATTTTTGACAAATTGTGGTATTTTAGTTTAACATGTGTAGCTCTTATTACCCCACTTTCATCATTTTCTATAGATGATCATTTTCTCTCTAAGTACTTCATAATTTTTCTCTAATTTTTATTTTTCTTGTTCTATTCTAAAAATTGGTTGATCATATTTTTATTTCCCTTATAGGTCTTACAACTTTTATTTGATGTTAAATAACCCTCTTACATAAATTTTTTATAACCAAATAAGTTTTTGTTGATATAGGATTGTATATTTCCTCTTCCTTAACTGCTTTCTTCATGGTATATTTTTTCACTAATGGGTATGTGGTATGACCTTTCTATGTGATCTTTTGGTGTCACAACCAAAAATTGTGTGTTGACATAAAAATATTAATTTAGAGGATAGACTTGTTTATTTATTATTTCAATTGTTGTTGATGTATTAATCATTATATTTTATGCTATTGTACATGATATGATTAAATCGGAGAATATAATCTAGTTATATCATATATGATATGCTTGTAGTGTTTATCACATTTAATAATTTCGTGGATGCATTTTCAAATCCAATTGTTGAATGTATGATTTCACTATGATTATGATCTAATTACATACATTTTCATGAGTTATGGACACATGAATAGGTTTCCCTTGTATAAACCGGGACACCTAGAGGAGGGTATCATTAAGGAGAAGGTTGTCTATCATGTCGACACATGACTATACATTGAAGTAAATGAGAATCAACACACACACTTAGTGTATTTTTAATGTGTTTCCATTTTATTTGTATGTGCATCTATCTTGTGTCATGTGATGATTTATGTGACTATTTTGATGGTCATATTTTTATGATAATTTAAATTGGTTAATGATTTTTTACTATTTATGGCCCCGACTACCATGATTTTTTGATATTATCCTTATTTTTCATTTTTCTTTGACTTGTGTTGACTTTAGTTGAATTCCACCTCAAGGTAACCAATAGCTTATAGGTTGAATGGAATTTTTTAAAAAACTTATTGTGTCACTTTCATTACATGGAATGATATTAATTAAAACTAAAGTTATCTTTGAGCTTGACTAGAAATCAACCTTTTTTAGGATATTTTAGAAAAAATGGTCATTAGTAATGCAGAAAAATTCATGTGAATCTAAAAACAAGACACATCATTTGCATTAATTGTGGTGAATTATGTTTTGGGAGTGTTTGTTGCAATTATTATGGAGTAAAACTCATAGGTGTGTGCATGTGTGTGTCTATGGGTGTGTGCACATGCACATTCATGTATGCACATGAATGTGTGTGTGCGTGTGCGTGTGTGTGTGCACGTGTGTCCGTGTGTGAGTGTGTGTGTGTGTGTGTGTGTGTGTGTGTGTGTGTGTGTGTGTGTGTGTGTGTGAATGTGTGTGTGCTTTTGCATGGAAACACATGTATGCATATGTGTGAATGCTCAAGTGTGTGTGTGTGTGTGTGTGTGTGTGTGCGCATGTGTGTGTGCGCGCACGAGTGTGTGGGTGTGTGTGGTTACATGGGTGCATGTGCATGCATCTATGCATGTGTGTGCATGTATGGGTGAGCATATATATTTGTGTGAGAAAGAGAGAGAGAGACATGGAGATTATTTTTAGGCATTTTTCGTATTCATTCATGACTATTAGTAAGAGATTGGGTTTAAAATATGTTTTGAAAACTTGAGAGATCATACTCATGAGACATGCAAGACCTAGAGAAAATTAGAAAAGGGCCTGGAGAAATAGGGCAAGGATTTTGTAATTTTGAAGTGATTTTTGATTTGGTTCCTATCCAAGCAAGAGATTATGTTTTACTTTAAATTTTCTATCATGAAAATGGAATAGAGTTCTTATTGGAATTGCTTTAGTGATTTTATGAATATAACTGGATTTATCACTTCTAAGTATGTGAATTCTAGATTGGTTAAGTTTTTTTCTCCTTTTTACACCAAGGAGGATTTTGAAGTGCATACGCACTTATAAAGTCCACTTAATACCTTGACAGATAATTAGAGTACATGTGCACTTTACAAGTCTTCCAAAGACCATTGTGGAGAATTGACATGCTTTCACAATTAGAAAACTTGATCCATACTTGGTTAGAGAATTGAATTTCATTCGCACCCTAAATGTATGATCTAGACTCAAGTGAGGAATTGACTTGCATTTACACTTGGAAAGACTAATTTACTCTATCATATATTTGGCTTGTATCCACACTTGGGAAAGTCTTATTTTATCTATCGCACATTTAAATTTGCTTTGGCACATGAAATTTTTGATACTCATTTAGTAATAAATTTGACATGCTTTCACACCTATAAGGTTTGATTTACTCTATTGAACATTTGACTTACTCGCATGTGCACATGAAAAGCTTGATTAACAATAGGTTAACATTTAACTTGTTTATGCATTTGATAATTATGACTAACACTTGGTGGAAATTTAACATGTTTATGTAATCTAAAAGTTTGACTAACACTCAATAGAGATTTACCATGTTTTTGCATGAGAAAATTTTGATTAACATTGTCCATTTTTTATGTTCTTGTGCACAAGAAAATCTTGATTAAAATTTTTGGATTTTAATGTGCTCGTGCTCGAGAGAAGTGTGATTAACACTGGGATTTTTGAAAGGCTCACACATGAGAAAAAAATTATAAACATTGTATACTTTTGATGTGTTCGCACATGAGAAAAGTAAGATTAACACTATGGAATTTTGACATTATTGCACACATGAAAATTTTGATCAAGACTATGGAGGGGTTTGGGGATCTAAACATTTATGTGCAATTTACATCCAAATTGCAAAAGTATTTCAAAAGTATAAAATTCTTATTAACAAATGAACTTAGACCATATCAGGTTTCAGCAAGATGGATGTAATTTGCATGTAAATTACATGTGTTCCAAAAGCTTGAAACTCTTATTTACACTTTGATTTTTCGATCTTAACCATATTTGATATTGATCCCACCTAATTTACAAAATTAATTTCTCAAGTTTAATTTGATAGAATTGGTCATTTTCAACACTACAAGACTTGCACAACATAGTTTTGCAATTGATTCAAATGTACCCTTAAAACATGAGCTAGATCAATAAAGCATGATTCATTTCTTGGTTTGTTTGATAACTCCTTGTGCTTTTTGGAGACTATTTTTTCCAAGCTCAAACCCTAGAGAAATATAGGGGTAAATCATAATATTGTAGGTTTTATTGTGAAATATATTTTGGGAGTTTTTGTATGATAATTTAATTTGATTAATCTTTTTATTGATTACTCCCATTTAGTGTTTTTTCGAATGGAGTAGAGAAGTTGTGATGGAATTGCATCGAATGCAAGCATGTAATCATGTTTAACCTATCCCTACGTGCACCCCATTTTATGGGTTATTATTGTTTTATTATTTTTAAATCCTTGGAGAGGATTGGGATCATGTAGGGATCTCTCCCCTTATTCGGTCATTCTCTTCTCCTCAATGCATATTGATAAGTATTTATGTTTTGTGATGCCAAACTATCGATATAGTTATGAATGTTTGGACCAAAGTAGTTTGATTTTCGAATCACTATCTCTTCATGCTTACCTAGGACTACATGTTTTTCGAAAACCAAGTGTTAGTGGGGATACCTAGTTCATTGGTTGAGTTTTGTGTAGTGGTGATAGTAGTCTATTATTTGCACATGGTTTTGCATTCTGATTTGTTCAAGGATGAATTCCATTATCTATTCCCTTTTTTGAAGGGTAGAAACACCACATGGTTAGGGAGGTGAAGTGGGTTCCTTTTTGGTCCATGGTTAGAGGAAAAAATGCCTTGATATTGTACCTCATCGGCACTAATTCTAAGTCGAGAGATATGGAGACTATGGAGTTGTTAATAGTTAATTAACATTTTGTAAGTCATTGGATGATATTTTTGTCCTACTTGTGTCATTGTTACAAATTGAACTTATGTATTTGTTATCATTGGAAACTTCTTATTATATTATTGATGTAAAACAACAAGTGGGTAAAAAATTTATTTATAAGGAATGGTGAACTTCATATTCAATTTATAGGTATCTCTACAAGAATGAGATTGAAATGATTACTTGATTAAGTATGCAAATGTTGAATGACGGGATTAAAGTATTGAGTTTTATAATTTATTACTTTTTCTAGTTGTAATGAGTTAGTAAAATATTTCAGTTATGAGGTTCAATTATGATGATAAACTATTTGTATGTATTTATGTAAAAAAATCATCTATGTTTCCATATTTAAGTAATGAGAATTGTTACATTATGGTATTAGAGCCTAGGTTCTACACTCGGGTCTATTTGGTAGTATAATAACTTATACAAGTGATAAATATCATCCTAAGGTTGAATGTTGTGATAGAAAGATATAATGACTAGATGATTTTGTACATGTGGCAGTAATCCAAGAGATCAAAATAGAAACAAGATTTGGGAAATTTATTTAATGCATACGAGACAATGATTGTAGTAGAGTTGGCAAAATTAGAATCCCAACTTCATGACTTTTTGAATAAAGGATTAAAATATCTAAGTGTATCATTATAGGGATCTATTATGATTTCTTTATAAAATAATGATGGTATATTTCACTTATGTATTGATTATATGATGTTGAATAAAGTAATTGTTAAATATAGGTATCCATTGCATCACATCAATGATCTATTTGATCAATTGTATGTGGCTACTATATTTTGTAAGATATATTTGATATTTGGCTATCACCAAGAATTAAAGAGGAGCATATCCCCAATACAATTCCAACCACTTTCATGTACTAAATGGATAGTGTGTTCGAGGGATTTTTTGATTTTTTTTTACTAGTTTTCTTAGAAAACATTTTTATATATTATAACATTGAAGGCAAGAACATGTACCACTTGAGATTGGTTATGGAGAGGTTAAAACAACAAACATTGTATAGAGAATTGTCAAAATGTGCATTTTTCCAACGAAAATTACAATATCTTGCGCATATAATCTTAAAATATGGGATACCAGTGGATTATACTAAGATAAAGGCTATCATGGAGTGTCCTACACTTACAAACATCCATGAGGTGTAAAGTTTATGAGATTAGCGAGTTATTACAGGAATTTTGTTTTTAGGTTTTCCGAAATAGGAAATCATACCCCCTTGTTGCAAAATAAAGGTAAGAAATTTGAAAGAACTGAAAAATATGAGCAAGATTTTAATCTCCTCAAGAAGAAATTAACAACACAAATACTTTTTGTTCCCGCCCTGAATTGTAATTTTTTGGTTAGAACAGATGCTTCGAGAGAGGTGTTTAGTGGGGTGCTAATACAAGATGGGAAAGTGATTGCTTATAAATCTATAAATTTCAAGCCTTATGAAAAAATTATGTCACACACGATTTAGAGTTGGAAGAAATTGTGTGTGCCTTATAGAGCTAGAGGCATTTCCTATTAAGAAATCAATTTGAATTAAAAATTGATCACCTTAGTCCAAGTACATCTTCACACAACCAAATTTACATGCAAAAATGAATGTTTTTAGATTTTTAGCAGAGTATGACATTGATGTCATTTTTATAAAGGGAAAAGAAAACAAACTTGTAAATTCCTACTCTAAATAGGTAGCTAGGGGAGGCGAGGAGTGTAGGGAATGAACAATATATAGAGTTGGGGTGACCCTCTATCTAGAATTTTGAACTATGGAGGGGGCTTGATGACCCCCTAATTTATAGGAATTATATTGTTATAATGTTGATAGTAAGATCAAATTTTATAGAATTAATTGTGAAACACTTGCCTATGAATAAGTTTTATCAACAAGTACATGAGGTACGAGAGATTCTACCATTGAATAATTTTTATCGAAATTCTGAAATTGTCGATGATAGGTATAAGTTTGATGAAGAAAGCCTTCTTAATTCAATGGTAGAATCTATGTACCCAATGTGGAAAATTTATGGACCGCGATATTGGAAGAGTAGCACATTGCATCTTATTCTAGTCACCTTAGAGTGACTAAGAAGTTAGTAGACATGAAAAAGGTATATTTCTAGAATGGGAAATAGAAAGATGCAACTAAATTTATTTCCAAATGCTTGGAATGTCAAAGAGTTAAGTATGAGCATGTGCACTCAACAAATTCTATACCCCATGGGATAGCCCCATGGGAACAAGGTAAATAGTTCATCAAAGTCCCCATGGATTCGGGGCATTTGTGATAGTGGTTCAACACTTGTTGAGCTTTCCCAAGGTTCACTTTAAGGCCCCTCCCTAAAAATGATTATAGAACGGGTGGCGAATCTCAAAAGGGCTTTCAAAAATGGCAAAAATTTAAAAAAATCAGTTTCTCAAGGAAAATTCTATACAACCGAGCGTCTGCAGATGTAGGTTTCCAATTGCATATGCATCCGCCTATCAACAAGAAATGTGTTTCAGAATCGGGCAACTACGTATGCATATGCCCGTCGGATATGCAACCGGGTGGTGCATGTGTAGGCGCCTGCCCGCATAGGTAGTCGCTCGGCTGCAGAGCACGTGTTTCGCAACAAGGTGGCTGCTTATATAGCCGGGCATCTGTATATACTGACACCAAGCCGTATACGTAGCCGCTCAATGGCGTACACATGGTTTACAACTAGGTAGCCACATATGCATTCGAGTATCTGCATATGTATTCATCCGTTGCATACAAAACCATCTTTCTAGCTCACTTGTTGCCTTACTCAGTAACCTCCAATCAGTGTCTACAAAATTCGCCCCTCATACCGCCACATGTCCCTCAACCTTTTATATATACGAGGTTCTTAGTCGTAGATCTCATTTAGTTCTCTGCAGATGACTCTCTTTGCTCCTCGCTTGACCTCCACGTTTCCAATAACCGAATTCCAATTATTAAATGGCTTCAAGCTCATTCCCATTCCTCCCAATCTCATTCTCATTCATCCTCCTAGGCTCGTTCCCAAGCACAAGGCCATGAAAATCCCATAACATAATTCAAAAACTTATGTGCCCCCAAATTTATGCATTGCTCACGCAAAAGGACACATTCATTGACTAGGTAGAGCAATGTTGCTTTCAAGGGATAATTTACATGCCCCAATATGAAACAAATGCAGGTTTACTGCAAATTCTGATTATTGAATCTCGACACGACGTCTTATGTATTCAAAGTGAATCTTCCATCTTGAGAATTTTCTTTTGGGACATCTCCAGAAGATATCCATCGCTTAATCGAGCTTCCTTACACAAATGCCAACCCTGTCACAACAAAATCACTACTCTCAGACGAGGAAAAAAAGTATCTGGAGTCCCACTTCAACATGCAGTCGAAGGTAAGTTGAATAAAAACGCTTTTCGGTAGTCTTTTATTATTATCAAAACATTAAAAAGAATTTTCCTTTTCTCAATGACATGTAGGTATTTCCAACACCTCTAAATCAAGACGGGGTTTAACTATGCAAGCTATTCAAAATGATTTTTGTAGGCTATGATCAAATTTTTTTAGGCTAGGATTGTCTTGCATGGCAGACAATCAGACATACCATACTGGGCTCTTGTTTACATGCTTCGTTCCCTAGGTTTCCAAAAGTTTGACTGGTGTACAAATATATCCAACAGGATACGACAAGATTTGACACATACTGTTTGCAACGATGGTGCAACATTGTCATGTTGTAATTATGTACTGCATTATATCATGAAGCGTATCATAATTTGAAGTCTGATGCTAATATTCCTACTACACTTGATGAAAGAATGAAAGTAAAATTCCTTTCTATTGATGAGCAACATGTAAGTGTAAAGTTTCAATTTCTACAAATAAAATTACATTAATTTTTGTAAATTTGAGCTAATTTTCAATTTTCTTTTAGAAGAGAAGACTTGCATCGAATGCAAGAAGACAAGTTGCACTAAGAGGTCATCAAGGACCTGAGGATAGTGCAAATTATTACTAGGATGCACAACTATCTCTGACTGCAAGATTAAGAAAAAAAAATGCACAAGGAATTCTCTTACATCCAATCAATTAAAAGCGTTGGAAGTAATCGCATCAATCATTACAGGTATTAATATCAGGGGCCAATATGTAATTGTATAGTCAAAAGACAAGACTCAAGCTATGATTCATGAAATAATGTAACATATATTATTTCATTTTTTATTAATCAATTAGGATATTATCGGCTATGCGTAATTTTTAACATTACAATTTACAACATTTACAAATTCCGCTCATAGTTCTCATGAATCTTCCTAATAAGATGTTGAAAAAATGAACACCACTACCACAATGAATCAGCCACTAACAAGTGGAAGAAACTTCTACCCCTACTCATAGACATACCCAATGGTAAGTATAACTGTATAAAATATATTTTTAAATCAATTATAATTTTAACTTTTCTTCTAAATTTCCTAAATATTGATTTCTTGTGTTTTCAAATTGCAATTTTGCAGTTCCTTCTCCTAAGACATTGAAGATGCCACCGCCACCACCCCAAAGACAGGTTCAAACAAGGGGGAAAATATTATCTTTTCCAGCTACTAGTGGCGGTGACAGATTCGTTTGACAAATGTCGTCTCGCCTCCAAATTTCTCTTTGAGTGGTATCCCAAGTGCAATGGGCACCACCATTTTGCATGACATTGATCTTGATGATGATTTCTTGGGTATTGAGAGTGGTAGTGGTACTTGTGATCCAAATACCTTCAATCCCCATAGTCTTATTCAGGGATAGCAAAAAGAAGTTCTGTTTTAGCTGATTGATTCACCTATTTCGCATGACATGTCATCTCCTCCTCCTGCAGTACTGCAGACTCCAGATCAGTTAACATCTTTTCCTTTGAATAATTTGTTGGCAGAAAGTTGTTATGCTAATGTGACTGAAGTTATTATGCTTGATATACAATTATTGAAAACTTGGGAATTGCGGGCAAATATTTTGATGAAGGAAATAAATATCCGTTTTCACAACCATTCCCAAAGAAGTACATTATTTGCTTCAATTCAAAATGAGCTAGGAAAGATCGATATATTGGTGAATAAGGTTGTTTCAGAACCATAACAATAGAGAATGACTACAATGATAATGTGTTGGATGTTATGTTGAACAGTTAGAAAATTTAAATGGTGAAGCCCAAGCTTACTTCAACCAATGGGCTTGAGATAAAAACCTTGTTCTGATTGCAAATGCGGAAAAAGATAAAGTTATCGTAAGTTTTTCTTTTCTTTCTTTGCATTGAAAGTTTAGTTTTGCATATTTAGATTTGTAAATTGTAACTAATGTTTTTTACAAACGCAGGAAAAATATGAAAACTTGAAGATGAAGCACAGGTCCTAGATATTCATCTGAAGATTGCTCAAAAATATTAGTTGTTATTTCACTAAAGGAAAAACTTGTGCTCCTGAATAAAACAGAATAATACATTGAAGAAAATTATCAAGGAGCACAACTTGGATCCAGATATTTTGTTCAAGCAAAAATATGATGTGGATCCTAGTTTATTATCAGCAGGTGATGCGGCGAAACAAGATATTGAAAATCTTTCTAGTATCAATGCCACAACTATGGATCTAGTGAAATCAGGAGTAATTCATGATGAAAAAATGTCTGAAAGTGAGGCAACATCATGTTAGAGTAGAAATTTACCTTAGCTCATGTTCACCTAGGTACTTTATTTATCTTTTATTGTATTTATCCTCACCCACTTATGTGTGTGGATATTTATTTTATCTTATTTAGATATAGGAGATATTATCTAGTTGTTAGGTATAGTTCTTTCCTTGATCTATGGTATTGACTAGTTCTTTCATTGATCTATGGTATTGACTAGATCCTTGATGTCTAATTCTCTCCTAAATCTATTGTCTTGACTAGTTCTTTGATGACTAGTTATTTCCTTGATTTATGGCTTGATCTACAACCTTGACTGGTTCTTAGATTGTTATTCCTTGCCTATTTAAGCAAGGCCCATTCTCATTATATTGCATTGAATTCCATAATAATATATGATATTGTTGCTCATTTGTTTGTAAAGGTTTTATGTAAATTTATTCTGGCGAATTGTTTGCATCTTATTGATCATGGTGTTTGATTAGCATCTGTGTTCTTGGCTTGGTACAATTTGGTTATTGTTCCTTTTATGGTATCAGAGCTAGAGATTGTTGTTGACATCCGTCTGTAAGTTTTATTTTGCAAATAAATTCTTTGTATATTCATATATTTGGGATTTGGTTGTATTTTTTTGTTGTGTGTGGTTTTATGCAAAACAGAGGCTTCCATTGGATCTAGAAGGTGGGAAAACCCTAAGATCGACTATAAACTCACCATTTCTGAAGGCAATCATTTTTAATTTTTTGTGGTTGCAGTGAAATACACAGGTTTGCCTCGGGATTCATACCATACGGTTAGGAAATCAAGGAAACATTTTTTATATTTCACAAGATCTACATTGGGGTTTTTCTGGTGCGGTGGATCTTTTTTTGGATTACGTGTAGAATGATTTTGGTTCTTTCCTTTTTAGCAGGGTACCAGGACGATCGTGCATGGATTCCGCCATCCATTAAATCCTTAGCCCTTAGTCATATGGTATGGTCGTATGAGGGCTTAAATCTAGTAAGTGCTTAACTCTAGCCCCCTTTCATTTTATTTGTGTGATGAAGGTAAGAGCATTTTATTTTGTTTTAGTGGCAGCTAAAATAAATAACAAAGCAAAATATTGAAAAGTTTGTATTTTTGCTCGGTAACTCGGTTTTGAGTGTTGTTTTTTGCAAAAGTTTTTGTTTTTCATGCTCTTTCCATTGGAAATATTTATTTTGTGACTTGTACTATAATTATAAAGTGTCAAATATGGAGGAGTGTTGTAATCAATTGTGGACGCAATTTCAACTAAGCCCAAAGTCCTAATCTTTTGGGAGTTACATTCTTCTCTATTATGGATTCTCGAGAATGATATGTTTTTCTAAAGTATGTGGACTTCAAGAGGATATTGTAAAATTTTTGGAAGAAAATAAATCGCTCAAGAAGGGAAAATCTCTTCTACAATCACTCATTCACGATAAGGATACAATAATCCACTCCTCTGCAAAGAACAACTTGCTAGCCCACAAAGATCACCATGATATTGTGGACAGCCATATCCATGCCCGTAGTCCACTTGCGGTTATTGCTCTTGTACCCATTGACATTGATTATTTAATCTTTGAGCCTATTCTGCTCTTGACACTTCTAAACCTATGAGGCTTGTTACTGACATGCTCTTCCACATCTGTGCCTATTACAGTACCACATGTTGTGTATCCTATTTCTACTCAACTACATGGTCTTTTTTAGAAGCGTACCACTACCTTCAGTTCTCGCATGCTCCGTTTTATGGGTTTCACTGGCAAAGATATTGGCAAACACTCACAGGATATTGTTTCCCCTCTTCCACATGTTAAGTGGAATTCTCGCCATGACATTGGTTTTCATGTAGATACTTCATTGGGATCACACATTGACAGATCTCCTTTGTTTGTTTGCTCAACTCTTTTTGAGGATTATGAGCAACACATGAGTTCTGCATCTTCACTCAGGCTTGAGAAACCTAATATTTCAGGTGTCAGACATGATCAACTTGACACGCATTCGATGTTCTTTTGCATGCACCCATTATGCATTTTGGACCAAGTCATATGCAGGCATCTTCTTCATCCATCTGTGTTGATTTGGGGTGGATATCTGATCACTCATGGCGGCAATATAGGCATTCATTGAGAGGACTCTACAGGCATGGCTCCTCCACCATTCAGCCTCTTGCTCCACTTTTTATACCTTCGCATTGTGATGCTTCTTGTTTTGAGCAGCTTTTCTTTAGCGAGTGTAGTGTATCTCTTTTGTTTGTTGAGAGATTTTGTATATTCGTATTTTTGACACTTTTAGCATGTTGACAGTATCTCTTGGGGATCTATTCTGTGCAATACAAAGTTATTTTGTCGTGTTCGAGTAGTTGTTTTGACAACTCATATAGATTTGTAGCGTCCCTCCACCCATTCAATAATATGGGAAGGTGTGGTGTTGATCCTGCTTCTTCGAGGTTTTGTGTCCTTGCCTTGTTACCTTGGCTTTTCTTGGATCGTGAGACTCTTGATTTTGTGTCATTGCCTTGTTTCTTTGGTTATTGTTCTTGAATCGTAACACACCTATTTGTAGATTGATCAAATTATGTTTGGTTTTTTTGCACTTTCGACATCGCTCAGTTGATGATCTCTTATATGGAATTATTCGGTGAAGCCCAAAGGTGTCGCTTGTTTTTGAGTTTTGTGATTTGAGCAAGTAGGAATTTACCTTAGCTCATGTTCACCTAGGTACGTTATTTACCTTTTATTGTATTTATCCTCACCCACTTATGTGTGTGGATATTTCTTTTATCTTATTTAGATATTAGGAGATATTATCTAGTTGTTAAGTATAGTTCTTTCCTTGATCTATGGTATTGATTAGTTATTTCCTTGATCTATGGTATTAACTAGATCCTTGATGTCTAATTCTCTCCTAAATCTATGGTCTTGAGTAGCTCTTTGATGACTTGTTATTTCCTTGATTTATGGCTTGATCTACGACCTTGATTGGTTCTTAAATTGTTATTCTTTGTCTAATTAAGCAAGGCCCATTCTCATTATATTGCATTGAGTTCCATAATAATATATAATATTGTTGTTCATTTGTTTGCAAAGGTTTTATGTAAAGTTATTCGGCGAATTGCTTTCATCTTATTGATCGTGGTGTTTGATTAGCATCTGCTTTTCTTGGCTTGTTACGATTTAGTTAACGTTCCTTTTACATCGTAGTGATAAATTGAGATGGAACTTTGTTATAAGTTATGACTTTGTAGTTTTTTTATTGTAAGACTCTATGAGTCTAGTAATACTTTCTACTGAGACGTTTTATGAAGTTTTTGAAAAAATATAAATCAATATTGTTATTAATTATATTAATATTTTCATTGCATCTTTCACTTATGTTTTTGTTTTTCATGTAATTTGTAAAGTATAAGTTATATGTTTTCTATTCAAAATTATTGTTTTTATTATCTTGTTATTGCATTGTATACAAAAATGAAAAGGACATGAATAAAAATACTAAAATCATTTATTCAAGAAATTTGTACCAATTTCATATGAAGTTTATAGTTACAAGCTTATAAATTTGCATCTTTGGTTTTTGAATATTTTTTTTTAATATCTATTTATTGCATTGTATACAAAGATTTAAAAGGAAATATGAATAAAAATATTGAAATCATTTATTCAAGAAATTTGTACCAATTTCATACGAAGTTTAGAGATATGAGTATATAAATTTGCATCATTGGTGTTTTGTTTTCACAATGCAAACTGAAACAATGTATCTTATTGTTGGATTGGTGTTTCGTTTTTCACATAACAAATTGAAACAAATTACAATGTAATGTGTAAAGTATAATATATGTTTTCTATTCAGTAATTAATGTTTTCATATCTTATTATTGCATGAATGCATTGTATACAAAATACAAAGGGATTCAATAAAAATATAGAAATCATTAATTCAAAAATCAGAGCAATTTCAAATGAAGTTTACAGATAGGATTATATAAATATTTATAAAACATGTGTCTTGAGTCTTACCAAGGTACAAGTGTCGAGCCTAAAAATCTGGCAGCTAAAACAATGTTCAAGCATTTTCCTCGAGACATTTGCATCTCTAGTGTCAGACTCAAGAGCATCCACCTCCTAGTTCAAAACTAAGATCATCATTGTTGTTTGTTGTGTTTGTGACTCCTCTTCTATCAACAAGTGAAGTCCAAGTCGCAATCTCCCTTTCATAAGGAAATGCATCGACTGGATAATGTGAAACATATAATCTCAAACAAGTCTCCAAATTTTTATCCAACCTGTTTCAAAGCTTTGATTTCACAAAAGATAGTGCACTAAAAACACGTTCATCTTCTACTGATCCCAAAATCATTGTTTGGAAAATCTCATATAGACGAAATATTCACTAAGAATTTCTTGTAGGATGTTGCTTTGATGCAGTATTTTCCATAGCCTTGTTATAGCTCCATTTTCTATTGGATTGTGTAGGCGTCGATATTGATCAAGCATTGTAAGTCCAAAATGTGATGATTGAGCTATCAATAAATGTTTTTGCAAAATAAATTTAATCTCAACACCATTTATGTATAAAGTCTTACTAAAATGCTTTGCCAAAATAGACATTTGATTCTGAAACATTTCACTTACAAATTGTTCATTGTTACCATCAAAGACATTCCAGAATATGGGATTCACCACTCCCATAGCCTCTAGAAGATCATCCCTTTTAAAACGATCACAAATTTCTGAAGATAAACTTTGTGAAATCTTTCTCAATTTCATCCTTGTATCGAAATAACATTCTCATATAAGATGTGTGTAATAGGAACTTCTTCAATTTCTACTCCAGCCAAATCAACTCTCTGCTAAAATGTATGCATTGGAATTTCCTTCCCATTTACAACTATACAAAGATAATCCTTAATATTGAATTTCAGATAGCAATTAGGATCTTTGATGTCTGTTAACATTTTCCAGTTCTCAAATACAAACCCTTTAAATCCCTCTTGGGATAGGTACAACATATCAAGAGTTTGACAAACATGTTTCCTCAACCGTATGAAATCAACAATATATATTGACCTCTCTTGAGCATGTTTACTCAAACAGTTTATTTCCCTTAACATGGGGAGAATTCCACTTAAAGTCATAGAATGTTTCCAAATCTGTTAAATGGTACAAATGAGATATTTTTCCTTGTCAACTTCTCTACGATATTTGTACATAAAACCAGCCAACAATGGATATTCTTGAAAAATTCTGCATGTAGGTTCATACATAGAAATCCACCTTGTATCTACATCTTTAAGCAATTTTTTTACCATCAGTCACACCAATCAAAAAAATTTAAAACTCAAGGAATATCTTAGGACTACTGGACATATATGCATGAAGGTCACAAATCAGCTCTTCTACTTTTGCAACAGTGTCAAATGTGCTAACTATTCTGTATGAAAGATTCATTTTGTGTGTCATACAATGGATTGGAATCATGTATGGTGCAACAAAGGTTTGTAGTCAAATGCATAGACCATTTCTATTCCCCTGCATGACTGATGCACCATCTGTACCAACACATACCAATTTAGTTGCAATACTATAATCATCCATTCCAGCTATAGTTCTCAAACTTGAAATAACCAACTTGTAAATGTTCTCTGCATTACAGTTTTCTATCATTTTATGTACTGATCAATAAATGAGGTATCCTTTGATGGTTCTCAAAAGTATAAATATGAATGCAAATCCACGTTGTGTTGTCAACAATTGTGACCTCATCAATAGACAATGACAAAAACTTTGCAGTTTTTACTTTTTCTTTCAAATCCTCCTCAATCATTACTAAACATTTGGCAATTTCCCAAGCATTGTTGTTTGACCAGTGGGATTGAGGAAGATTAGGAAATCCATTAAGTTGAAATAAAACTTTATAATCCTGAAAATCAGAAATAGGTCTACCTTTTTTCAGAATATGGTAGATAGTTGTGAACTGTATATTTTTAGCTCGCAGATTAATCTGAACAACTTTTCCTAGGTGAGTTGTAATAGTTCCTCCTTTCTCAACAAGATTTTCTAGGTGTTTCTTTTCATTTTCATATTCTTCTGCATATCTAACATGCATGCATTATTTTTCATTTTTCCATCTCTGTGTTTGTTTTATTTGACCATCTGCTTGTTTAACTGACTCATATACTTTACCACAATGTTTCTCTATTGTGTCAAGTTTGAGTTGCATTTTTTGTCCTTTCCTAGTTTCCAACTACAAATAGTACATTTACATTCAGTTGGAATATCAGTACCTTTTTCTGGCTATACTGGTTCAATGAATGGAAAATTTGTAGCCCAGTCAAACTTAAAAGTCCTGCCAATGGTCCATGTCTTTCTCTTTCTTCTCACAGATTTTGGGGTTGCATTATCACCTGCAATAGTAGGATCACATTCTGTATGAATATCTTCAGTTTGTTGGATCTCATCAACATCAATGGGATTGTTTTCTATTTGTGGTTGACTAGAAATTTCCTCTCTTTGTTCCATTTCATGATCGTGACTGACCTCAAGTGGAGGCACATCTTCAGGTTGTTGCATATCTTCTTGTGGAGGCACATAATGAGGATTGTCCTCAAGAGGAGGCATGTCATCATCATGATCAATGGGATATTGTGCATCTACAAGGAAGTGGGTTTTAAAATTTTATTATTAACTATATTATTGAATTTTTTAATTTTAAAATAAAAAGGGTTTAATTCTGCAGATCGTATAATACCTGCATTGGGTGTGTATGGTGGTCACACTTGCATCTAATTTTGCATGTCATCATCAGTGGGATATTGTGCATCTGCAAAGCAAGTGGGTTTTTAAAATTGTATTATTAACTATATTATTGAATTTTTTTAATTTGAAAATAAAAAGGGTTTAATTTTGTAGTTCGTATAGTACTGTATTGGGTGTGTATGGTGGTTGCACTTGCATCTGATTATGCCTGATCTCTTTTTGTGGCTGGCTAAAATATGTGAAAATATTCATTTTTTTGGATTGGCCTTCCACATCGTGAGCACTGGAGGATCACTGGTGAGGCATTTTCACATGGAGGAAAACAATGTGCGGGATGACAGAAAGAATGCAACCAAGCGATTACAACTTACAAGGAAGGATGTTACAGGTGGGTAGGAGGCACACGCAGTGAGAAATAACAAATACATGCGGCAAAGAAAATGTATTTACTCTGCGGCTTGGGTGGCACATACGAGATGAGCAACAGATATAGGCGGGTGACTATAGAATACTTGGGGCGGCCGCAGCAATGCGCGTGGCGGCTACAAAGTGTTAGGGGCTGCCGCAGAGTGCTAGTGGGAAGCTACTGCAATGTTGGCATGTGGCTGCAAAATGTTGTCATGTGGCTACTGGAATGCAAGTGGGTGGCTACAAGCTCGAAACATGGTCACGTGTATGGAACCCTAAACCTTTCTGCAAAGCGGGCGACATCTGGAACCCTAAAGGTTAAACCCTTCTTTCAAACGAATAGATCTCTATGGCATATGCTCGATATGTATACTATAAGTCTATATCCCTAATAACGTATGTACATTATAACCGATTTATTGCGGCGAAAATATATATTTATATGGAATTTATTATAAACACTAGGCAAACCGACCCTTAAATGAACTAGTTCCCAGAAATTTTAGGCGAAAGGCTAGTCCATATGACATTTAAAATTCGCCAAATCAAAATTTTCAAAATATAAATATTCGCTAATTAGCGAAGAATCGCCACTAAATTTTTCCCTATCTTAGCAAAATGTCCTAAATTCATTTAACAATCATTATGATGGTGACACGAGATCAATGAAGAATCAAGACAGGGAAGTGGTGATTAGATTGAATGATTATTTTGATGATTTGATAAAATTCCCGATCTCAACGAGTATGTTGATACCAACCAAGAACAAGCCCAAAAGTCTTGGAATGACTCATCTTGTGTCAAGAACTTAAATAAGAACTATCTACATTTAGTCATTTTTTGAAGACCCTACCCCCAAAGTGACTTCATTCAAGAAGTCAATGACATCATTACTTTTCTCAGCAAAGCGATAGCTATTCTTACGACCAAAGACTTCTAAGAGTGGATGTATCAATTCATCTACATCATAAGACGGAACCAATAATTTATCAGATGGATAAAGATGATCATTGATTCTCTCGCATAAGCAACTCAAGGAGGTTCATGCAACATGAACACTCTACAAGACATCTTACCTAGTATATGTTGCAGAAGGAATGAAGATATATCCCAGATTAACAATGATCGATTTTAGGAATTCAGGTCGAGTCTATGAATTTTATCCTCAATTCACTTTACAAGAAAGCCTCAAACATTTTAGGAAGGAAAATGATGCTTTCTTTTACAACATCATATACAAATTTCATAAGGAGCTCAAAGAAATGTGGATGCACCGACATGGCTTGGATTGTTGTGTTACAATGGGAATGTATTTTCCTCCAATTTCCAACCTTTACTTACATCCGAGTAGGGGGATTTCAAGGATCCCCATTTTTCTTCCAAGGTATCCAAGTGACAAGTGGGTCTTGATGGAATTAGTAAGGCAATTGATGGAATTAGTAAGGCAATTGATGGATCTACATAAATTCTAACAGAGCAAACACAAGGCGGAATTCATTTCCTATCTCCATCTTCCGCTATACATTCTCCTCTGCTCTCAAGGCTAAAATTGTTTCTTTGGAGATGTATAATATGTCACCGAAGTTATTCCATTTGAGGCTCACTTTTGATTATAGAGGGGTAATGAAGAATTTTGGAACTCTACATTTGTATTTTCCCAAGCTTGAGGATATATTGATTGATTGCAAATACGAGGTTGTTATAAGAAAGAAGGATTACAACGAGACTAACCCCGGAAGAGGTCATGAAATACACCATTATGGATGTCCTTGAGGGTACTAAAGACGAGATAAAGGTCCTAGACTATATTTATGATCTCGATGAAGGTTGACACCATGAGCTTCCTCCCATTAATTAGTTGGTAAAAGAATGCACTTCCATCAAGGGGAATGAGATACCAGCATCTTTTTCCACACCACTCATTGGCTTATGTCTTTGGGAATCACTCCCAAATAGGAAACTACTTGGTGTCCCCGGATTTCACCCTAAAATCTAGAACTACCCATTCTAAAAAAATTGTTTTTTTAAATAAGGTTTTGTGTTTTTATTGCTTAAGATGTCTCTATTACGTTAAGATATTCCCAAAGAATCATATGAGCCAATTTTGACAAATACCCGGATGCTTTGAAACTCATTTTATCCCTCTCGCAGTTTTATCCATGGAAATTTTTATTTAATTATTTATTAAATAAATAAATCCCCGCTTGAAGTAAATTGTGTTCCAAATTGAAACCTAATAAAGTTTTGCATGTCGGATTCACACATCTCAATAGGATTTTCACTAGAATGAATTGAGCATTATCTCTGCTACTTCGACAACGATTTTTATTTTTATTTCTTTCTTTCGCATTTTTCTTCAGCTTTTCCCCATTGTATGTTTGTTAAATTTCCCTCGATCCGGTCATTGTTCGTATAGTCTATTTAATTACCTGGAATGTCCGAGATCATTTATGGCCTCAAAGCACGTAAGGAATCAACCTCGAAGGAAAACTTCGACCAAAAATATGAAGTCAAGTAGAAAAATCCTCTCCTAGGCAAGTTGCACTTTATGGAATAGACATATCTAAGCTGCAATGGGAATTTTAGTAGTGGCAGGCAAAGGGAAATTTCTTACCCGTTTTGCAGGGTACTTTTTCCCATGAAGTTAGAATCACTTAAGTTGCAATGGTAATATTAGAGATGGTAGGCATGCGGGAATTTCTTACCTACCTTGCATGGTAAAAATTCTCATTATAAAAGAAAAATCACTTAAAGCACCAATGGGAATTCCTTACCTACCTTGCGCAGGTAAAAATTCTCATGATGAAAGTCAAATCACTTAAGTGGAAGAGGGGATTTTTGGAGCTGCAGTGCAAGGTAGAAATTCCCATCAAAGTTGACTTCCTATTTTTAGAAATTACCCTTGCCAAAAAGTGCGACCCACCTTGGCATTAAACAATGTATTTAATGATATTTATTTATGACTTTTTCACCCAATTTTGGCGCCATGTATGGAAGAAAAATCAATGCAAAAAGACAAATCAAAGAGAACTGAAGGATGCATGCTAAAAATAAATAAAATAAATTTATTTAAAAGCAACCAACAACATGCATAATTGGGTGCCCAAATTGGATGAATAGACATGATTATTTATTAATTAAATTGCCAGAAATAGGAAGGGTAATTATTAAAAATAGTATGCAAAGGGCTATATAAGCATGGGATGCCATAATGAAGAAGCAATTAATTCTTTTTGCTAAGGATTACAGCCTAGACATGTTTTAACGCCAAGGGAAGGAGGTTTTTGCATTAAAGAGTGTTTTTCATTGCCAGGAAGCTTCAAGGTTTGGCGCCTAGGGTTGGATTAGCTTGATTTTTTCTATAATAATTATTTGCAAGTTGGTATAAGTGCCCAGGTGAATTAAAAAATATTTATGCTTGTTTTTAATGCAAGCAAAGCCTCAAATTTTAGGGCAGCAGGTTTTATATGTAGATTTTGGTGATAAAAATCAAGTATTCATGCCCTGGACTCCATCTTTGTCTGAATTAATTACAGGTATTCATCACATGTGCTCATATAAGTGAAAGGGAGTTCAAATCAATGTCAGGTACATTGAATATATCTTATGAATCTGAAGAAATTTCCAGATTTGCACAAATTGATCCAATAACAAGGAATTTTGACAGGATTAAAAGAAAAAGAACTCGAGACAAAGATTGTTGATGCAAAGATTGCTCCAAATGCATGATGAAGCATGATAAAAGAGAAGGATCAAAATAATCATGCATAGCTTCCAAATTTGCTGATATCAATGACATAGACATAGGCCCTGAACCCATCTCCATTTTAATTGACAGATCCAGGGCCGAAATGACATCTTTCATGCAGGCACTAAAAAGTAGTGGAATTATTCAAGCTTTAGTGTTTCCAGTCATAGCTCAGTTACCTAAATTTGTTATGGAGTGTGCAAGGTCATATTATACTCTTTCCGAAACAATTCGGATGTTGCGGAAAACAATAATCGGTTTGGATGCACAATTTATTAATTATTGTCTCAAGATTCGACATGACCAATGGCGATTAAAATTAGCATGTCGGATGCTTTAGACACATATGGGAGAAACACAAAGCAGTTGCATGGGCATAATGAATAGAAAATATATGAATAAGCCCGTGTCTCCATCAAAATTCTCGAGGACTCTTCCACGATCCAATTTGGTGTAGGAATTGGATGGTATTACTAAATTGTTTTGCAAGTTAAATGGTGAATTCAACACTCATAACTTTCGCTCATGGATGTATGCTTTCGATAACCATTGAGATCAACAGAGCTGATTCAATAATAAATTGAGTAGAGATCATTAGTAAAAACATCGATGAGAAAATTTGAAGTGTGAGGTGGATGTACAACTTCAAAATGACTTCATACCTGGTATATGCAAAACCTCGCAGGGTATATTTTCCAAGCTGGATAGACGGGGCATACTGTCGAAAGATCCTATTTTTGAGTGCTTCCCACAGTTGACAGTTCCTGAATGCCACAAAGATTACAAGGTGGTCAATGATGGGTTCTTCTATGGATTCATCTACAAATTAAATAGTGATCTGAAGACCAACAGGGTGAGCAAAGAAGCTTGGGAAGTTGTATCCCAGCATGGTTGTATTTTCATCCAGTTTGCAGACTTCACGTATCTCAGGGTAACCAGATTTTCGGGAGAACCAGTTAAGTTACCAAGGTATCCAAGCGACAAATGGGTCATCATGGAGTTGTGCAGGAAGCTCGTGGAGATGCATGACTTACAATCAAAGCGGCACAAGTCTATAGAGTTCTTACTAGTCACAGTGGATTATTACAGCTGCAGAGCATCCACAAAGCTAGAGGAATCGAAGCTGAAATGTTTTCTGAATATGAGCATGAGTTCTTCCCAGCATGGCTGAACTTTGATCCATATGGGGTAGTGAAGAAGACAATCTCCCAGGAATACTCACATGTACCTTTGTTGGAAGACTTTTGGATGAAGTGCAGAAATGAGTATGAAGTCAAGAAGAAAGACTTCAGCAGGTTATCGGTGCAACAAGTGTCTGATTATGGTTTAGCACGGATACCTACAAATCTCGTGGATGATGGGCATGTGATACTTGACACATATCATCAGATGGGAGGGGATAGAGTTGTTCTTCAAGAAAACATTGGTGGTTGTCAGACGATTGAGGAAAGATCTTCCGCGGTTCTAGTTAACACCTCAAACTAGTTGTTGACAAAGGGGTATTGCTTGGATGAAGCTTTGATGAATCGATCATAGGTAACTTTACCGTAGGAGACTCCAGCAAAATAAAGCACGAAGGTGAAAATAGCAGGAGGCCAGAGAAACTTAAAGTGCACAAGAAGTCTCATATACAAGAGAAGGCCAATTCTACAGCTATCGTGCTAGTTTCAGCTTCTCCAACATCAACTCATAGCACTTCAGCAGCCCCAGAACCCAGGGAGATCTTGTCGTTCCTCTGTTGAATCCAGAGTCATTTTTATTTTATCCTTGGTCAATCAAATCTTCACTTCTCCTGCGAAAAGTTGAAAGCACATATGGCATAGTTTGAAAAAGTGTTTTCTTTGGACAATTCAGAGGGTGGCAATCACAACACTATGGCAAATCCGGATGGAGCAAATTCGGAGCATGACATGGTGGTGCATTCAGTGACTTATCACTCCCTAAGAAGAAAATTTTCATCGTGGTTGGCTTTGCAGACAATCCCAGAAGCCAGAGAGGAGATCAACCCGGAGGAACATGACTTACACTGCTCCCCGAGTTTGGGTAAAAAAGATAGAAGACCTCAATTTTCCAAAATAACTTCTAGGTTGATTATTGAAGAATCAGGGTAGAAGTTTGTTGAGTTATCGGTTCCAACAGAGGGACAGCAGAAGGGATAGCTCACGAAGGTGGATACAAAGCAGTGACCAAAGTGCCAATAGGTCAAACTACCACAAAAGGATTAAAGCAAGATACACAGACACTAATGAACGCTTTATTCCTCAAGCTTGACAAAGAGAAGGCTGAGAAAACCAAACTTCAAAAGCAGGTTTCCCAACTATGTGAGATCATTGCTAAGGTTTCCAAACCTTCCTCTCAACCCATTTTAGCACATGAGCAGGTGAGTAATCATTTGGTTGAGGAGGTGGAAAATGTAGGTAACCAGGTTAAAGCTATTGATGAATGGAAGAGCCAAATTATTCACCAAGCTTCAACACAACTCAGGGAGGTACCAACTTGTCTGGAAGTTATGAAAGATGCATTATCTCAGCTGAAGCAACTGATGACAAGCATAGTGGACAAGAATACAGTGGCTGAAAATAACTTGGGCATTTTGGTCGAAATAAATAAATTGCTAGAGGATGTTTGGGTTGCGGCAACTTGTGCCTGATGGATTGGTTGAAAGAGGTAAGCAGCTTGAATTTGTAGTTTCTTTCCACTTGGAGATCTTCAAAATTATGCTGAAAAGGATGCGGTTGCTCGAGGATATGATATTGTCATTGCCAAGCAATGTAATTGCGTTCACCGAGGAAGAAGTGGTTGGGAATGTTTCTTCCAATGTAAGAATCATTCCCAACAAGGTGCCTGATTCTCTTGAAGGGTTGCTTTTGATGATTCAGAAGAGGATTGATGAAGTTGTTAAAACTTTCACGTTGAATTCAATCAGCAAGCTAATAATGCTTCAATCAGATATTAAGAAGTTCGGGCCTAGTTTGAAGGAGGTGGAAGAAAACATTGACATTTTGACCGAGGGATTGCTGCAATTCAGGACCGAGAAAGAGGTTGTGGTTAAAACAGATGGGAAATTGTTGAATTATATGTTTGAAAAGTATATTCAGTATCAGAACAAAAAGAAAGTGTAGGTGTTACAGCTGACAGATCTTCTTTCTTCTCCTCTTTCTTCTCTTATTTCTTATGTTCCCGGATGAAATTGTAAGATTAAAGTTATTGGTTTAAAAACCATTACTTTAAGTTATTTGGAAATATTCTTTAAGATGAGTGACATATGTGCACAATTTTGGCTTAAACTCCTGATGCATGTTACGCAGAGAGGAATTCTAGGAAGATGATTTCTAGATGTTCCTTTTACTACTTCTTCATGTTCTAGTTCAGTTGTAGTTTCTCATTTGTAATTTCCCCTCTACACACTATAAGTAGAGGAATAACCTACGGGTTAAAAGATCGGAATTTTTAATCAACATTCTTGTATTCCAGACTTTGAGCCAAAACCTTTGATATCATTCTTAAAGCTAAGGAATAGAGAGAAGACAGATTTCTGGAGAACTTTGTGTCAACGGTGCATGTGTTTCTTATTTCTTTTAGATCTTTGCATTAACTTTCTGTTATCTTAGATTTAGATCTGAAATTTTCCTTTACTTTGAATTCTGCATTTCTAGATTTATTTATTTCGTCTATGTGCATGTGACCAACTCTGTCAACTATTGGTTAGGTTGCACATCTTCTTTCTTTTCTACTCGCATTCAATTATTTGCCTCTTACGCATATATATGTTAGGTAATAAGAGATAAAATATGCGGAATAATCCCTTACTGAGAATCGCAACAAAGAGAAACTAATATGCAGAAAATATTACAGATCTCAAATAAAAGTGTAGAATAAATAACACAACACAAAGAGACAAGATTTAACGTGGTTCACCCAATTTGGGCTCCGTCCACCAAGAATCACTTGCTCATATTTTATTACAAGCGTCCACTCTCTCAATACAATACCCAGATCTGTTTGGAGCTATGCTCAATAAACTCTATAGAATTCACACCCGAATTCAAAACACATCTGCAATACATTTACTTGTACATCTATCATATGCATAAGACCATATAAATAGACAATCGCTAAGCGCTTTGATACAAAACCGGGGTATCAAAACCAAGGGCAAAAACCATGGGTATCAAAACAATGGGCAAAAGACCGAAAAAACCATGGGCCCAAAAACAACCCTAACGGTTACCTATTACCCATGGGTTAATAAATGATCCAGAGGATCCTCACAGAGAAACACCGATCTAAGATCTTCTCGAAATTGTTGCGTCATTTTTAAAACGTGGGGAAAAATTATACGACTCAACGATGCACTTGTTTGCGAAACGGAGCTCGTTTGCAAAAGTTATAGCCGCTGAAATTTTTGGGCAATGCCGGCAAATTTTGGGGTTTTTATGCAGGTTGGACGTGTGCACGCTCGCCAAGTGTTGCGATCGTATTGCGACACGTGGACAAATTGTGTGACGTATTAAAAAAATGGGTTTTGGAACGCTGGTCTTGGACACTCGATCTCGGACAAATGGACCCCGCTATTTTCTGGCTGGGGGCCCTCAGCCAGGTTCGACACACTCGATTTAGGAGGGGTGCCTTGGCCTCCTTCTCATTTAACCATTCAACCAACTGTGTATATAAACCTCTATATTTTCTATTACGCCATGCATGTGGGATATTGGGCATACTTGATTTAAATTATCCACGCCCTTTTAAACTTCCTTGCTTTCCCACGCCTATATTTTATCATTTCCAAGCATATATGAAATTTTCCACGCATTATTCAAACTGTCCAAGCCATATATGGTACTGTCCACCTTTTTAGGGATTTAGGCACCTAAAATGAATGCTATGCGCCACCCAATGCGCCCCATGGTCAAAGCGCCTAGTATATAGGCTTAGGTGGCTTACTTGCCACTTTAAATGCGCCCCTCCACCTATTTTTAAACCATGAGATATACTCCCAAGCGCCCAATGTGGGATTTTATTCCCAAAAGGATCAGCCAAGGGAATGGAACTCGGGTGGAGGTGGTAAAAGGATATGCGCCCAGCCATCAGACCAGGAGGTGCACAAACAGTATAAAAAGGGTAATATTTTATTTGTAATGGCATTCGGACTGTGTAAGAAATATTGTATTGCTCATATCTTGAGCTAACGGTGGAATTTGAAGGAGATGTAAAAGGCAACCCCTGTTATTTTCGACAGAGGAAGACTGTGAGAAGGTCTAAATTTTGTAGAATTCTTTGTAAAGGATTATTTTCAAGATTTTAATAGATCGGTCCCATTCAACCGGACCCGGAGACGTAGGCCTCAAGCGCCGAACTCCGTTATCAATTCTCGCGTCACGTTGCTGGTGAATTCTCTTCATTTATTTCTGTATTTGCACAGTACTTGCAGTTTTTATTCTTTTATTAAAAATACAAAAAGAAATAATGCACAAATTTAAATCGAAAATCAATACAAAGCAAGAAAAGTGTGTGTGCACAATTGCTAGTTAAATTTGGTTTTCAGATCATTGGTATCAGAGCTGGTTTTGACTGATTTTTGGTTCAGTCTAACGTGTTTTGGATTGCAAGTTGTGTGTTTTGGATGATAACAAGGTCTCGATCTAAGAAGGGTGAAGGAGAATTAGTTGAAGGAGATCCCAAAATTGGTACCAGACGATCTCGAAGTCCGACAATGGAGGATCGAGAGGAAGTGGAACAAAATTTTCGTCAATCCTTCCAACAGATGAAGGAAATGGTGGAAGAAATGTACCAAGAAAGGAAAAGGGAAAAGGGGACTAGAGAAGGTAAGAAAGAAGAAAGCTCTAGCTCTGACATTCCGAAAAGAGACTCCTTAAAATCTGATTTTCTTTCATTAAAGTTAGATATCAAGTTTGAATTGCCTATGTATACTGGAGAGCTAAATGCAAGAGAATTGGATAACTGGGTCAAGCAAATAGAAGTATATTGCAGGGTTCAGAAAATTGTTGATGATGAAGCAAAGATTCATCTGGCAACTCTTCGGATGGGTGGAACCGCACTCATTTGGTGGGAGAGTAAGCTTCAGGAAGTGGAAGAAAACAAAGGTAAAGAAATCACTTCTTGGTCTGAATTTGTTTCAAATCTTAGGCAACAATTTTATCCTCTTGGTTATAAGCAACAAGCTATGATGGATTGGCAAACATTAAGACAAACTAAGGGACAAAGTGTTCAAGAATACACACAAGAATTTAGGAAAAGGGCTCTAACTCTGGGAATTTCCCTGAACACAGAAGAAACACTGCTCAAATATATTGGTGGATTGCATAGTTATCTAAGGCATATGATACTTGTTTTAGGTACTACTAATCTTGATGCAGTATGTGTTCAAGCAACCCATCTGGAAGCACGAGGGAAAATGACAAAGGAGTCCTCTTTCTCTTCTTTTAATCAGAAGAACAAGCAATCTGAAGGAAAAGGTTCGAAAGAACAAGGAAAAGGAAAGGGTAAGCATAAAACAAACTCTACTGTTAAGAAAGAAGATGAAAAACCATTTTGCAATCATTGTAAAAAAAACCATGATGAGTCTAAATGTTGGAAATTACATCCTGAAAAGAAGCCCAAATGGATGGTTAAGAAAAGAAAGGAAAAGAAAACAAACGCTATAGTGCATGATCTTGGTTCTGATTCAGGTGATGAAACCAAAATCACAGCTATGGGTTTACAAGGTAAGTCCACTCTTTCAAATTCCAACAATAGCGTTTCAGATGTTGCATCTTCTTCTAGTAAACAAAGTACACCGGACGATAAGAAAAGAAATGAGCTTTTCCACATTAGAGTAATTTCAAAGCATACAAAAATTGATACTCTTTTTGATAGTGGATCTCAAGCTAATTTGATTTCAGAGGAGGTTGTTAAAAAACTAGGACTCAAAACTACACCACATCCTAAGCCTTATCCTTTGGGCTGGGTTTGTGATGATGCAAAGCTGCAGGTAACTAAAACTTGTACTTTCAGATTTGCCATTACAGACAAGTTTATTGATGAGGTTGAATTGGATGTAGTTCCTTTGGATATTTGTGGGGTGGTTTTGGGAAGTCCTTATTTGTATGATCGTAAAGCAATCTTCTATAGGGAAGAAAATAAATATTTGCTTGTCAAGGATGGAATTGAGTTTATTATTAGAGCTCACCGTGAAAAGAATAATCTATCCTTGGTGACTGCAGGTCAAATGAAAAGGCTTGTAAATTCAAGCAAAATTTTTGTGCTCATGGTGGTCAAAGCCAAGGAAAAAGAAAATGAAATGGCTTTTGAGACTTGCGATCTAAAACATAAGGATGAATTGGTAAAAATTGTTTCTCAATTTGATGATGTTTTTCAGGATCCACAGGGTCTACCTCCCAAAAGAGGGGTTCAACATGAGATACAGTTGCTTCAGGATGCACCTCTTCCCAATATCGGAATGTACAGGTTGTCAGTAGTAGAGAACGAAGAAATCAAGAGACAGGTAATGGAACTTTTGGCTCAAGGTATAATTCGTCCAAGTACATCCCCATGTGGTTCACCAATTATATTGGTTCCCAAGAAGGATGGCACTTGGCGAATGTGTGTTGATTTCCGTGCTTTAAACAAGATTACTATAAAGAATCGTTACCCTCTTCCTAGAATAGATGATTTACTGGATCAATTAAGAAATGCAATTTATTTCACTAAGTTAGACTTAAGAAGTGGTTATCACCAAGTAAGAATTGCAGAAGGTGATGTTTGGAAAACTGCTTTTAAAAAACGAAACAGGATTGTTTGAATGGTTAGTGATGCCTTTTGGTTTGTGCAATGCACCGCAACATTCATGAGAGTTATGAATGAAATTTTTAGACCATTCATTGATAATTTCGTTATTATCTACTTAGATGATATTCTTATTTTCATAAATCATGGGATGAACATATTAAACACATCCAGAAAAGTCTTAGATGCACTAAGGAGAGAGAAATTGTATTTGAAGATGTCAAAATGTGAATTTGGAAAAACATCTTTAATTTACTTGGTGTATATTGTAGGAAATGGAGAATTGAAAATTGATCCTGCAAAAATAGAGGTTATTGTGAAATGGCCTAGACCCACAAATGTGACGGAAGTTAGAAGTTTTCTAGGTGCAGTTCAATACTGGAGGAAATTTATTGCTAACTTCTCATATATTGCATCTCCGTTGCATGCTTTGACAAGTATTAAACAGGTCTTTCAGTGGGGAGGAAAACAACAAAAAGCATTTGACACACTGAAAGAGAAGATAAGTACCGCTCCGATCTTGGCACTTCCGGATTTACAACATTCATTTGAGATTGAGACGGATGCTAGTGACTACGCAATGGGGGCAGTTTTGATGCAGAACAAACGACCAGTGTGTTACCATTCAGAAACCTTTACAAGTGCGGTAAGAAACTATCCAACTTATGATAAAGAGTTGTATGCTTTGGTTCAAAGTGTTAAAAAATGGAAGCATTATTTAATGGGAAAAGAAACAATAATCCATACTGACCATCAACCGCTTCAATATTTACAAACACAAACCAAATTGCAGCAGTCTAGACATTTCAGGTGGATGGGATTTTTGCAACAATTTCATCTTGTAATCAGGTATAAAAAAGGTATTCAAAACAAGGTTGCCGACATGTTGTCCAGACCACCAGTGGTAGTAGCATCTATCCTTTTACAGCATAGTTCTTTGGCTCATATTAGTTACAAGGAACAATATGCAAATGATGTTGATTTTAGAGAAGTGTATGAGGATTTAGTAAGTGGTAAACAAGTAGGAGAAAAAGATTATCATTTGCATGCAGGATTGTTATATCATTCTGGAAAACTTTGTATTCCAGAAAATGAGCGTGTGCATATGATTAGGGAAGCACATACTTCTCTTATTTCAGGGCATTTTGGTGTAAGTAAAACAGTTGCACATTTACAAAAATATTGCTATTGGCCTAGAATGCATGAACAGGTAAACCGCTATATTAAGGGGTGTGTACTTTGTGCCACAAGTAAGCCAAGTAACAGGAAATTAGGACTTTACACTCCTCTTCCTGTTCCAACACGGCCTTGGGAAAGTGTTTCCATGGACTTTGTAGGAGGCTTGCCCATGACACGGAGAAAACATGATTACTTATATGTGGTAGTGGACAGATTTAGCAAAATGTGTGTGTTGGTTCCATGTACTAAACAAATAACTGGTGAGGGAACTGCACATTTATTCTTTCAGTTTGTTTGGGTTCATTTTGGTTTACCTACTTCAATCATATCTGATCGGGATTCTAGATTTCTTGGGGAATTTTGGTCAGCATTGTGGGGGCTTATGGACACAAAACTGAAAAAAAGCACTGCTTTTCATCCACAGACTGATGGTCAAACAGAGGTTGTAAACCGCACAGTGGTACAATTACTTAGGGGCTATAGTAACAAACATCCTAAATTGTGGGATGAACATCTTTATTATGTGCAACATGCTTATAATCGTGCCTTACATTCTTCTACTTCGAAGTCTCCATTTGAGACTTGTTATGGTTATCTGCCTAATTCTCCATTAGATATATATTATGGACATGAAAGCTGTTGTTAATGGTGCAAGTGATTCGACAAGGCTAAAAGATTTGTGCAGAGAATACAACAGGTTCATCAGTATGTCCATGAACAATTGGAGAAAAGCCAGGCTAAGTACAAAGCTAGGCATGATAAACATAGAACTGATCACAAGTTCAAAGTTGGTGATTCAGTTTGGCTTCACATCAGCAAAGAAAGACTAACAGGTGAAGGTAAAAAATTGAAACCTATACGGTATGGTCCGTTCCAAATATTGGAAAAAATTGGTAACAACGCTTTCCGGTTAGATTTACCTCCATATATGCAAATCTACTCAGTTGTGAATGTTGAGAATTTAAGATTGTATGAACCGCCTATGATTATTGATCATGATGATTCTAACATAATGCCTTCCATTGATGATTTTGCTCCTGAGTATCTTGATGAGTTGCAGGAAGACATCATTTTGGACAGGAAAGAAAGAACTTCGCGAAGAGGTGATATTGAGTATCTTCATGTTGGGTTCAAAGGCATGCATCCGAACAAGGCAAAATGGATGGAAACCGGAAAGGTGAGGGAGAAATACCCTCACCTATTCACCAATTAGGTTGACTTTTGGGGTCCAAAAGTTTCTCAGTGGGGAGGAATGATCCAGAGAATCCTCACAGAGAAACACCGATCTAAGATCTTCTCAGAAATTGTTGCAGTCATTTTTAAAACGTGGGGAAAAATTATACGACTCCAACGACAGCTTGTTTGCAGGAAACGGAGCTCGTTTGCAAAAGTTATAGCCCGCTGAAATTTTTGGGCAACTGGCAAATTTTGGGGTTTTTGTGCAGGTTGGACGTGTGCACGCTCGCCAAGTGTTGCGATCGTATTGCGACACGTGGACAAATTGTGTGACGTATTAAAAAAATGGGTTTTGGAACGCCGGTCTTGGACACTCGATCTCGGACAAATGGACCCCGCTATTTTCTGGCTGGGGGCCCTCAGCCAGGTTCGACACACTCGATTTAGGAGGGGTGCCTTGGCCTCCTTCTCATTTAACCATTCAACCAACTGTGTATATAAACCTCTATATTTTCTATTACGCCATGCATGTGGGATATTGGGCATACTTGATTTAAATTATCCACGCCCTTTTAAACTTCCTTGCTTTCTCCACGCCTATATTTTATCATTTCCAAGCATATATTAAATTTTCCACGCATTATTCAAACTGTCCAAGCCATATATGGTACTGTCCACCTTTTAGGGATTTAGGCGCCTAAAACAAATGCAATGCGCCACCCAATGCGCCCCATGGTCAAAGCGCCTAGTATATAGGCTTAGGTGGCTTACTTGCCACTTTAAATGCGCCCTATTTGCCTATTTTAAAGCATAAGATATACTCCCAAGCGCCCAATGTGGGATTTTATTCCCAAAAAGGATCAGCCAAGGGGAATGGAACTCGGGTGGAGGTGGTAAAAGGATATGCGCCCAGCCATCAAACCAGGAGGTGCACAAACAGTATATAAAGGGTAATATTTTATTTGTAATGGCATTCGGACTGTGTAAGAAATATTGTATTGCTCATATCTTGAGCTAACGGTGGAATTTGAAGGAGATGTAAAAGGCAACCCCTGTTATTTTCGACAGAGGAAGACTGTGAGAAGGTCTAAATTTTGTAGAATTCTTTGTAAAGGATTATTTTCAAGATTTTAATAGATCGGTCCCATTCAACCGGACCCGGAGACGTAGGCCTCAAGCGCCGAACTCCGTTATCAATTCTCGCGTCACGTTGCTGGTGAATTCTCTTCATTTATTTCTGTATTTGCACAGTACTTGTAGTTTTTATTCTTTTATTAAAAATACAAAAAGAAATAATGCACAAATTTAAATCGAAAATCAATACAAAGCAAGAAAAGTGTGTGTGCACAATTGCTAGTTAAATTTGGTTTTCAGATCAATAAACCACCCATGAAAATTTACTTTGGGGGCTTCGCCCCCGAACCCCCTGACCCGCTCACCGGCGAGCGGGACCACCGTAAAAATACCCGAGTGTAACACATAGAAGGTGTACCACATTCTAACATGCAAATAGGCTCCACAAACATAACAAATCTTAGATTTAGATCTGAAATTTTCCTTTACTTTGAATTCTGCATTTCTAGATTTATTTATTTTGTCTATGTGCATGTGACTAACTCTGTCAACTATTGGTTAGGTTGCACATCTTCTTTCTTTTCTACTCGCATTCAATTATTTGCCTCTTCTGCATATATACATTTCTTACAATTGCTTACTTGTTGCAAAACTACCTAGCTATGGTGCATGAGCTACATGGTTAAAGTAAAACCAACAGATAGGTATTAAAAATATAATTGACAAAATGTTACATGGGAGCCTCACTGGAAAATGAGGGAGATTTATCTCATGACTGCCTAGGTTTTTAGCTGTGCAAAAATCTAGCCAATAGTTTTTGGTGACTCCGCTGGGGAACAATAATCTTTTACAGACTAGAGCTTATTGTGTCAGTTCCCACTAAACTCTCAACTTGGCTGAACGTCCGTTCACTCGATCTGTCAAGGCTCAAGGAAGGACTGATCATTTCTATAGATTGCAAGAGCAATTCAATTTCAATCATCCTCCTCAAGTTAGAAGCCGCAGATCTAGTCTTTCGCTAGGAAGAAGAGTGCAAACTCCTCCAGATCCGGATCATCTTCAGCATAATCCGGCAGCTGGAATTATCTATCAAGTCTACTCCGGAAAAGACGTGTTCCATTCATCATGTTGAACCGTAACCAACCGCCACCTATCCCATGGGGTGCAGCTTTTGGGCCACTGAACCTAACTCCACCTATGCATGAATTGCCTAAAGGGTCAAGAAAGAATTTCCCAAAATTCTTTGGAGATGGCAAGCAAAATCCAGATGATCACTTGGCAGCATTCTTTATATCTTGTGGTGTGCTTGCGGTGGAGCATGAGGATGTTTCGGTCGACTTTTCATTGAGACTCTACATGACTTGGCCGAGAATGGTTCTATCGGTTAGCCCCTGGGACTATAACGAACTGGGCATCCATGCGAGAACAATTTCTAAAGAGGTTCAAACCTGCAGAAGACGCTAGTACACTGATCACTCAACTGACGCAGTTAAAGAAGGAACCAAACGAGAACATGAGGGACTTTATTGCTAGGTTCCAAAGGATTTTATATAAAATCCCCACTTCTACTGTGCTTAGCGATGAAAATCAAAAGACATTTTTTATAAACGCTCTATTGCCCGAAGTTGGATATCAACTGCGGAGGGCAAGACCTGTGAATCTATTAGAAGCACAAAATGTTGCGGTAGAGGTTGAAGATGACTTGATCATGGCTGGGAAAATCTGAAATCACCCCATAAAGGTGATGGAACTTCTTCAAGTACTTCTGATCCTTTTCTACAAAAGTTAGCTAATGACATGCTACAAATCAAGAAGTAGATAGCTCAAGGAGGAAATGCAACTCCTTCAAGAATGGATCCTGCTCGGACCTTTAATGGTCAAAATTGAAATCGAAACAAACTTACTATTGCACCACGGTTTGGCAATTGAAGTTGCTCCAAGGAACAACTTGGAAACTAATGAAGAAGATCTTGGCGTTGGTGAATCATTTGATGAAGAAGACTTTGTAGATCCCACTGGCGACTCCAACATTGGATTACCTGGACTATGAATCTGATGAGGGCTATTATGAATCTTTTGAAGATTCTGATGGTCACACATTCACGGTGTTCACAAGGTCCCAAACACGCCAAAATGTTGAAGCTTCCTCAAGTGGCCAAAGAAGAGAAAGAGAAGATCCTGGGCCAAATGTTACCATTCTAAAAAGAGGTAGTCCACTCCCTTCTTCATTAGCTCCAAGAGATAAGCAGGTAAGTTCCTCTAATTCCTCTAATCAACAACAAAGGACAACTACAGTGATGAAGTAGGTCAACCTTTTGATATTATTGATCATATAAAGAAGACCAAGATTCAGATGTTAGAAGCTGAGTATTTGAGGGCATTTCCTGATCAGTTAAATAGGTTGGTAAAATATGTACAGAGTAATGGTCCCAATACTTCAACAAATAATGTTTCACGGGGTATCTTGTCTAGTCCAAAGATCACTCCCCCTTCAAATAATGCCACTGTAAGTTCTTCTCATGCTACTGCTTCTTCTACTACATCTTAAAGGATCAAGCCATTTTATGTGTCATTACTTATTAATGGTTATAAATTGAGTAATTGCATTTTAGATTCTGGAGCTTCTGACAATGTGATGCCTATCAAATTCGCTGATGCTCTCGGTCTCACATTCACAAAACCATTCGAAGATGTTACTCAATGGAAATACAAGTACCTCTCGTTGGACGTATCAAAGATGCATGAGCAGTACTTGCTTCATTCCCAGATAAAAGATTAAAGTTGACTATCCTTGTAGCATATATTTCAAGTATCTTATGGCATGTTGTTAAGCAGGAACTTCTGTAAAGAATTGGGCGGAGAGGTCAAGATGGATTGGTCTTGTGCACACATCCCAATCAAGGGAGTTAATCAAAAGTTGGAACTTGAGAAGAAATCCAAGTATACAATATCAAAATTTGAAGACCCCAGATCGCAGATCCTGTTCCAGGAATCAAATCATGGGGTTTATTATTTGGAATTGGATAAAGAAGGAGCCCAACCCATGATTCAAGAGCCGCAAGAGACGCATCATCTGGATAATAAGATTTGGACCTGGAGTTTGATGGTAGTTGTTGTTTGCTTGGATCTAGCGCAGGTGTTGTACTTATTTCTCCTGAAGGAAAGGTACATGCACATTCCTTCAAATTAATGTTTGAAAATACTAACACAAAGAGAATATGAAGCACTATTGTTAGGAATGGAGCAGGCAAGGACAATGGGAATCAAGCTCTTACATGCAAGGGGGGATGCGGAGTTAATTTTCAAATAGATACGTGGTCTCTATCAAGTCAAAAAGGACAAACTACGACATTATAGAGACCGGGTCTATTTTGCAACTTTAGATTTTGCAGCTTTCTCAGTATCTTATATCCCCAGAGATCAAAACTCTAGAGTTGATTCACTTGCAGTTACTGCAGCTCTATTAAATCTAGATCAGCCACCTGCATTCTTCAGCAAGGTGATTATAAATTTGAAATGGTCTTCCATCTGAAAGTTCCTGATAATGTCCAACAGTGGCAAGTTTTTAATGATGATAAGCATATTGTTGCCTTTCTCTAGCAACAAGACAACTTCGAAGAGATATACTACGAGGGAAGCACTTCGCCTCCGAGACAGACCACCGTGGGTGAAGCGGATTCAAAGATTGCAGGCAGCCAAGAGATTATTCAGCTTAAAGGAAATAAAATTCCTAAAGGCTTAGTATCTCTTGAGGAAATGTTCGACAAGCATGATCAAATAGTTAAAAAGGATAAAGAATGTGAAGAAAGTTAGTATGTTGATATACGAGTCATTGAATTTAGGAGTTGATAATGATCCCAAGTTGGTAAATGCAGGTAAGTGTTGTTCGTAGGCAAAACGAGATACTTTTACAAAGCTTCTTAAGAAATATATGGATGTTTTTGCTTGGTCTTATCAAGATCTAAAGACCTATCAGCGTAGAAGTACAACACTATATCCCATTAAAGCAAGAACAAAAACCCTTCAAACAAGTAAGGCTGCGCGCACAACCCTACCATTTCAGGGACTATCTTTGCAGAGATCCAGAAGTTGTTGGATGAAAAGATAATTTATCCTATACATCACTCTGAATGGTTGGCAAATATTGTTCCCATGAGAAATAAAATCGATGAGATTAGATTGTGCGTTGATTTTCGCAATCTCAATCAAGCCTCATTAAAAGACAACTACCCCATCCCCATCATGGACCACACTCTGCAGGTTGTCACTAGATCTGAAATATTATCCATGCTTGATGGTTTCTCAGGCTACAATCAGTCAAGGTGGCTGAGGAGGATCAATATAAGACGGCATTCATTACACCTTGGGGAACTTTTGCTTATCAGAAAATGTCTTTCGGTTTGATCAATGTTAGAGCCACGTTTCAAAGAGCTATGGATTTGGCATTTTCTCATCTCAAAGATAAAAGCATAGTAGTGTACCTCGATGATTTGACGGTCTTTTCCAAGGAAAGAAGAAAGCACATCTCAGATCTTGAGAAGTCTTCATCCAATGCCGCAAACATGGTATTTCTCTAAATCCTAAGAAATCTATCTTTGTTGTAATAGAAGGAAAGCTACTAGGGCATATCATCTCAAAGGAAGGAACCAAGATAGATCCCGAGCATGTCAAATCTATTCAGACTTTACCATTGCCAACATCCAAAAAGGGGGTTCACTCTTTCTTTGGTAAAGTAAATTTTCTCAGAAGATTCATCCCTGACTTTGCTGAATTAACCCGTCATATCTCAAATATGATGAAGAAGACACATGATTTCAAATGGAGCAGCGAAGGGAAGGAAGCATTTGAGAAAATTAAAAAGCCCTATCAAAATCCCCAGTCTTGGTTTCACCTGACTTTAGTAAAGAATTTATTCTTTACTATTATTCCTCTAAACACACAATGTCAACAATCTTGATGTAGAAAAATCAAGAGGATGTAGAAGCTCTGATTGCTTTCATGAGCACGCCTTTAAAAGCTTACGAGTTGAAATACACTCCAATGGAAAAATATGTGTATTCAGTTGTAAAATCCTATAAGGCGTTCAAATACTATATTCTTGTATCACATATTGTGGCCCCGGTTCCAGATCTCATTGTAAAATTTATCCTCACGCAACAAGAGCTAGGGATATTAAGAGGCACATGGGTGACGAAGGTGCACGAATATGACTTGGATATAAAGCCCACAAAGTTGGTCGAGGAAGAAGTTTGTGTGAATTAATGACAGAGATGAAGACAACTGAGATTGTATAGGTGAAAGTTTACCTATGGTTTTTTTTATAGATATGGTAAATGAATGGTACAATAACATTTCTTTTTCCTTAACTTATGGGGAATGCCCAGATCACCTTTCTCACAAGGAGAAACGTACTATTAAACTGAAGTCTAGGGACTTTGTCCTTTGGGATAATGGTTTATATAAGAGAGGAATTGATGGGGTATTTCTCAGATGTGTGGATAAAGCTCAACAGGATCAGCTTTTAAAATAGTTTCATAATTTGGCTTGTGGTGGTCATTTCTCAGCCCGAGTCACTGCTCACAAGATCCTTCGAGCAAGGTATTACTGGCCCACACTTTTCCAGGATACTACAGAGTGGGTATCTAGATGTCAAGTGTGCCAACACTTTGTCGGACACGTAATATTACCCGCATTTCCTTTAAAACCAGTTGTAATTAAAGAGCCCTTCCAACAGTGGGGCATGGATTTTATTGGTATGCTCAATCTGGCTTCCATTGTTGGCCATCATTACATCCTAACAACTACTGATTATTTCAGTAAGTGGGTAGAAGCCATTCCTGTTAAGAATGCCACTTCCGCGGAAGTGTGTAGTTTTATAAAGGAAAATATTGTCATTAGGTTTGGCGTGCCCAGTAAAATAGTAGCGGATAACGCTCCTAATTTATCTTCTGAGGAGCTGGTCGAGTTTTTCTACACACATGGAATCCAGCTGGTGCATTCCTCCAATTACTATCCACAAGGGAATGGCCAAGCTGAATCAAGCAATAAGAATTTGGTGACTATCATGCGGAAATTAGTGACTGAAAATCAAAGAACTTGGCACAAAAAGTTGTTTAATGCACTGTGGGTAGATAGGATCACACCAAAGAAAGCTATAGGCATGTCCCTTTTCCGCTTGTTATATGGGAGAGACGCAGAGCTGCCTCTTACCTTGGAATTGCCTACTTTGCAACTTTCTAAAGCTCGGAGGATGCCACATTCACCGATGCCATTGATAAAAGAATAATGTATCTGACGGAATTACGAGAAGTGCAGGTTCAAGTGGCCGACAGATTGTCAGAACATCAGAGGAAGGTGAAGGTGATCTTCGATAAAAAGGCCAGGGAAAGAAAGTTTGAGATCGGCGACTGGGTCCTTTTATGGGACAAAAGATGAGAAACAAAAGGCATGCACAGGAAATTTGACTCACTATGGAAAGGGCCTTTTGTGATCAAAAGGATTGCCGGAACAGATAGCTTCATTCTTGCGCATCAGGATGGAATTGAACTGTCATTTCCCTTCAAGGGGTAGTACTTGAATCTTTTCTGGAAAAAATCAGGGTAAAACCTGTATGTATATAAACAAACTTTTTTTTTTCTTTTTTTTTTTCGGTGTTGTTTTGTTTTGTTTTCTTGACCCCACCCCAATGGACAAGATACGAAACCAGAGAAGTTGGGATCTCATCTTCACTCATGTCAGTTGACGGAAACAAAGATGCCCACAAACGGAGCCAACTGGTGTCCCCAAATTTCACCCTGAAATCTAGGACTACCCATTCTAAAAAATTCGTTCTTTTTAAAATAACATGTCTTTTGTGTTTTTATTGCCAGAGGATGTCTCTATTACGTTAAGATATTCCCAGTGAATCATATGAGCCAATTTCGACAAATACCCAAATGTTGAAACTCATTTTATCCCTCCGCCAAGTTTTGTCTGGGAAAAATTTTATTTAATTATTTATTAAATAAATAAAGCCCGTTTGAAGTAAATTGTGCTCTGGTTAAATCTTGTTAAAGTTTTGCATGCCAGTATTCACACATCTCAATAGGATTTTCACCAGGAATGAATTCAGAGTATTGTCTGCTACTTCTGGCAACATTTTTCATTTTTATTTATTTCTTTCGTGTTTTTCTTCGATTTTCCGCGTTGTATGTCTATTAAATTCCCCTCGATCTGGACTTTGTTCTGTATAGTTTGTTTGATTTCCCGGATCGTCTAGAGATTATTTATGGCCTCTAAAACAAGAAGGAATCAACCTCAGAAGGCAAACTTCTAACCAAAAAGATGAAGTCAAGCGAGAAAAGCCTCTCTAGCAAGTCACATTTTTGGAATGGACATATCTAAGCTACAATGGGAATTTCGGCAGTGGCAGGCGGCGGGAATTTCTCACCCGCCTTACAAGGTACTTTTTCCCATAAAATCATAATCACTTAAGTTGCAATGGGAATATTTGAGGTGGCGGTGCACGAGAATTTCTTACCCGCCTTCCAGGTAAAATTCCCATGATGAAAGTCAAATAACTTAAGTGGAAGAGAGGTTTTTGGAGCTGCAGTGCAGGGTAGAAATTCCCATCAAAGTTGACTTCCTATTTTTAGAAATTACCCTTGCCAAAAAGTGCAACCCACCTTGGCATTCAACAATGTATTTAATCATATTTATTTATGACTTTTTCACCCAATTTTGGCGCCATGTATGGAAGAAAAGTCAATGCAAAAAGACAAATCAAAGAGAACTGAAGGATGCATGCTAAAAATAAATAAAATAAATTTATTTAAAAGCAACCAGTGACATGCATAATTGGGCACCCAAATTGGATAAATAGAAATGATTATTTATTAATTAAATTACTTAATTAGGAAGGGTAATTATTAAAAATAGTATGCAAATGGCTATATAAGCATGGGATGCCATAATGAAGAAGCAATTAATTCTTTTTGCTAAGGATTGCAGCCCAGACATGTTTTGGCGCCAAGGGAAGGAGGTTTTTGCATTAAAGAGTGTTTTTCATTGCCAGGAAGCTTCAAGGTTTGGCGCCTAAGATTGGAATAGCTTGATTTTTGCTATGATATTTATTTGCATGTTGGTATAAGTGCCCAGTGTGAATTAAAAATATTTACGCTTGCTTTGCATGTAAGCAAAGCCTCAAATTTTAGGGCTAGGAGGTTTTATATGCAGATTTTGGTGATAAAATTCAAGTATTCATGCCTGGACTCCATCTTTGTCTGAATTAATTGTAGGTATTCATCATTGGTGCTCATATAAGTGAAAGGGAGTTCAAATCAATGTCAGGTACATTGAATATATCTTCTGAATCTGAAGAAATTGTCAAATCTGCACAATTTGATCCAATAACAAGGAATTCCAAAGATGATTAAAAGAAAAAGAACTCGACAATGATTGTTCAAGCAAAGATTGATCCACCCATGATGAAGCGGGATGAAAGAGAAGGATCAGCAGAATCATGCATTACTTCCAGATTTGTTGATATCAATGACACGGATTTAGGCCCCGAACCCATCTCTATTTTAATTGACAAATCCAGGGCTAGAAGGACATCTTTCATGCGCATAATAAAATGCAAAGGAATTATTCAAGTTTCGGTGTTTCTAGTCACAAATTGGCTCGATTCTGAATTTGTTATGGAGTGTGCAAGGTCATATCATCCTCTTTCCAGAATAATTCGGGATGTTGCGGGTAAGACAATAATTAGGCTGGATGCACAATTTATTAATTATTGTCTAAAATTCTCGACACAACTAGTGGCAATTACAATTAGTATGTCGATGTCGGCAATAGATGGGAGAAACACGAAGCGGTTGCGTGGGCATAATGAATAGCAGATATATGAAGAAGCCCAGGTCTCCATCAAAGTTCTCGAGGACTCTTCCACGATCTAATTTGGTGCAAGAAGTGGATGATATTACTAAATTGTTTTGCAAGTTAAATGGAGAAGTCAACACTCATAACTTTCGCTCATGGATGTATGCTTTCATGAGAACCATTGAGATCAACAGAGCTGATTCAATAATCAATTGGGCGGAGATCATTAGTGACAACATTGGTGAGCAGCTTCAAGTGTGAGGCGGACGTACAACTTCAAAATGACTTCATACCTGGTATATGCAACAGCCTCGCAGGTATATTTTTTAAGCTAGATAGACGGGGCATACTTGTCGAAAGATCATATTTTTGAGTGCTTCCCACAGTTGACAGTTCTTGAATGCCACAAAGATTACAAGGTGGTCAATGATGGGTTCTTCTATGGATTCATCTGCAAATTAAATAGTGATTTGAAGACCAACAGGTGAGCAAAGAAGCTTGGGAAGTCAGTATCCTAAAGCATGGTCATGTATTTTCATCCAGATTTGCAAACTTTGTGTATCTCGTGTGGTAACCGGATTTTCGGAGAACCAGTTAAGTTGCCGAGGTATCCAAGCGACAAATGGGTCATCATGGAGTTGTGCAGGCAGCTCGTGGAGATGCATGACTTACAATCAAAGCGACACAAGTCTACGGGTTTCTTTCCAAACCACAAAGGGCTATTACAATACTAGAGCATCCACAAAGCTATAGGAATCGGTGAAATGCTTTCTCGAATATGAGTATGAGTTCTTCCCAAAGACGGCTAAACTTTGATCCATATGGGGTAGCGAAGAAGACAATCTCCCAGGAATACTCACATGTACCTTCATTGGAAGACTTCTGGATGAAGTGCAAAAATGAGTATGAAGTCGGGAAGAAAGACTCCAACAAAGTTATCGGTGCAAAAGTGTCTTATTATGGTTTCGCATGGATACCTGCAGATCTCACGGATGATGGGAATGTGATACTTGACACATATCATCAGATGGGAGGGGATAGAGTTGTTCTTCAGGAAAACATTGGTGGATGTCAGATGATTGAGGAAAGATCTTTTGCGGTTCTGGTTAACACCTCAAATTGGTTGTTGACAAAGGGGTATTGCCTGGACGAAGGTTTGATGAATCAGATCACAGGTAACTTTACCACAGGAGACTCCAGCAAAAGAAAGCACGAAGGTGAATGTAGCAGAGGCCAAAGAAACTTAAAGTGCACAAGAAGTCTCAGATACAAGAGAAGGCCAATTCTACAGCTATCGTGCTAGTTCTAGCTTCTCCAGCGTCAACTCATAGCACTTCAACAGCCCCAAAACCCTAGGGAGATCTTGTCGTTCCTTCATTGAATCCAACATCATTTGTATTTTCTCCATGCGGAAAAGCTAAAAGCACAGATGGCAGAGTTTGAAAAAGCATTGTCTTTAGACAATTCAGAGGGTGGCAATCACAACACTGTGGCAAATTCGGATGGAGCAGAGTCGAGCATGAGATGGTGGTGCATTCAGTGACTTCTCATTCCCGAGAAGCAATTTTTCATCATGGTTGGCTTTGCAAACAATCACAGAAGCCAAAGAGTAGATCAACCTGGAGGAACACGACTTGCAACTGCTCCTGAGTTTGGGTAGAAAAGATAGAAGACCTCAATTTGCCAAAATAACTTCTAGGTTGATTATTGAAGAATCAGGGCAGAAGTTCATTGAGTTATCGGTTCCAACAGAGGGAAAGTAGAAGGGAGAGCTCACGAAGGTGGATATAGCAGTGACCAAAGTGCCAATAGGTCAAACTACCACAAAAGGATTAAAGCAAGATACACAGACACTAATGAACGCTTTATTCCTCAAGCTTGACAAAGAGAAGGCTGAGAAAACCAAACTTCAAAATCAGGTTTCCCAACTATGTGAGATCATTGCTAAGGTTTCCAAACCTTCCTATCCGCACATTTTAGCACATGAGCAGATGAGTAATCATCTGGCTGAGGAGGTGGAAAATGCAGGTAACTAGGTTAAAGTTATTATGAATGGAAGAGCCAAATTATTCACCAAGCTTCAACATAGTTTAGGGAGGTACCAGCTTGTCTGGAAGTTATGAAAGATGCATTATCTCAGCTGAAGCAACTAATGACAAGCATAGTGGACGAGAATACAGTGGCTGAAAATAACCTGGGCATTTTGGTCGAAATAAATAAATTGCCGGAGGATGTTTTGATTGTAGAGCAACTTGTGCCTGATGGATTGGTTGAAAGAGGTAAGCAACTTGAATTTGTAGTTTCTTTCCACTTGGAGATCTTCAAAATTATGCTGAAAAGGATGCGGTTGCTCGAGGATATGATATTGTCATTGCCAAGCAATGTAATTGCGTTCACCAAGGAAGAAGTGGTTGGGAATGTTTCTTCCAATGTAAGAATCATTCCTAATAAGCTCTCTCGATTCTCTTGAAGGATTGCTTCTGATGATTTAGAAGAGGATTGATGCATTTGTTAAAATTTTCACGTTGAATTCAATCGAAGCTAGTAATGCTTGAATCGATATTAAGAAGTTCGGGCCTAGTTTGAAGGAGGTGGAAGCAAACATTGACATTTTGACCGAGGGATTGTTGCAATTCAGACCGAGAAAGAGGTTGTGGTTAAAACAAATGGGAAATTGTTGAATTATATGTTTGAAAAGTATATTTAGTATCAAAACAAAAAGAAAGTGTAGGTGTTACAACTGGCAGATCTTCTTTCTTCTCCTCTTTCTTCTCTTATTTCTTATGTTCCCGGATGAAATTGTAAGATTAAAGTTATTGGTTTAAAAACCATTACTTTAAGTTATTTGGAAAGATTCTTTAAGATAAGTGACAGATGTGCACAATTTTGGCTTAAACTCCTTATGCATGTTACTAAGAGAGGAATTCTAGGAATATGATTGTCAAATGTTCCCTTTACTACTTCTTCATGTTCTAGTTCAATTTTAGTTTCACATTTGTAATTTCCCCTCTACACACTATAAGTAGAGGAAGAACCTACGGGTTAAAGGATCAAAATTTGTAATCAGCATTCTTGTGTTCCAGACTTTGAGCTGAAACCCTTGATATCTTTCTAAAAGCTAAGGAATAGAGAGGAGAAAGATTTCCGAAGAACTTTGTGTCAACGGTGCATTTGTTTCTTATTTCTTTTAGATCTTTGCATAAACTTTGTGTTATCTTAGATCTAGATTTGAAACTTTCCTTTGCTTTGAATTTTGCATTTCTAGATCTATTTGTTTCGTCTATGTGCATGTGACCAACTCTGTCAACTATTGGTTAGGTTGCACATCTTCTTTCTTTTCTGCTCACATTCAATTATTTCCCTCTTCTGCATATATACATTTCTTACAGCTACTTACTTGTTGCAAACTTTCTAGCTATGGTGCATGAGCTATGTGGTTAAAGTAAAACCAACAGATAGGTATTAGAAAATATAATTGACAAAATATTACACAGGAGCCTCACCGGTAAATGAGGGAGATTTATCTCATGACTGCCTAGGTTTTCAGTTGTGTAGAAAATCTAGCCAACCCTACTCATCCTCGTGTAAGCCCGATGTGACATCTCTTGTGGGCCTCTCCTAAGACTTAGAAGATAAGGGCAAGACTCCATCCATGCCTATCGATTCAAGTTTTTCAGTAAAAAAGAAAAATCTTCTACCTCCTCCACTCCAACAACAGTGATGAATGTAGACTCACCTTCACCTCAAGGAATCCAAGAGATGTTAACCGGTACCTGGTCATGCAACCTCGCCTTCCTCTTCATCTTTAATCGCCCATGTAGTTCCACTTATAGCCTTGGCTCCTCATTCCTCTCCTCCCCATGTTTCTCCACCTCTTTCTTTGCCTCCTCATATTCCCTCTCCACCTCATTCCTCTCCACTCGCATTCTTCTCCTCCATCTCGCATCATTGATGCAATCATCCATCGTGTTCCCATATCGCCAACCCTTACATGTTCCATTTCCACTTTCACTCTCGTTTCATCCACACCAATGTCCTAAGTTTTCTCCTCTCTGCTACCTCTTTCCCCAAGAATCAATCATTTCTTAGGTTCTCCTCCAAAGAATCTTCCCTTTCCTTCTCCACTCACATTTCTATGGTGGGTCCTCCTCCTAGTTCCTCCATTGTTTCCTCCTCTACGTTTCCCTTTTCTATTTTGTCAACCCCTCCTATCTCGGTTTCGCATTCACTTCATCCCCCGGTGCTACTCCCATGCCTACATCCTCATCTTCTCCACCACAAAAATACATTCCCTCTTCTACTTCATCTTGGTTGCTAAGCCAAACCCCCAAGAAGAGGAAGAGAGCAAGCGTCTTCCGGATTCATTTGACTTCAACATGTTATGTCCAACACCCACTTGTACAGCGAAGAAACCCAAAACCCTTTCTCACATAACTGTAGATACGTTTGGTGAAAGGTTTGCTAAGATCATTGTGTTGGCTACAGATAAAAGCAAAGAGGACATAACCGTTGTTGATTACTTAGTAAAAAAAGTTGCTCTGGGAAGACAACTACAAAGGGAGTTTGGCATGACCTTCAAGTGGCCTTAGACAATTTCTTTGGCAAACTCAAAAAGACCAAGGCTGCAAAGAACAAGCTAAAGGAGAAGGTACATCAATTAATAACCTTATTATTCAAGATAACTCAACCTACTCAAACCACCACTCTTGCAACAACGAGCTTTGACACATCATCTTACAGGTAGACCGAGAAAATAGGGCAACAAGGAAGAGCTATAAACCACTGGATCGAGAATCTATTCAGGGATGTACAAAGACTCATTGATTAAGCGATGCGGGTTCACAATGATATTGAGAATGAAAAAATGAAAATTGGGAGAATGAGCAACGAATTTGATGAGGAATGCAATAATTGGGAGCTTAATTTGGAAGCCCTCAAAGAGCTTTAAAAGGTAGATATTGATACCTTGGTGCAAAAAATGTGACTAAGGAAAGGGGTAGGCACTATGAATTATGTGAGGCCATTGAATTTTGTGTAAAGATATTGGAAGAGGCTAGTGAAAAGTTGCTTAAGGCAAGGGAGAAGGAATAGATGCCACCAAGGACATTAGCGATGAAATTGTAAAGATTTATTTTCAATTCCTTGATGAAGATCTAAATGTTTTAGCAGCTAGCAACATCTTCACCGAGTTCAAAGGATTGGTTGAAAAGGACTCAAAAGCAAAGCAAATATTTGATTTGCAATCAATCGATAAGTTGGTTTTATATCAAAATATTTTGAACAATTTGGCGAAAGTTCTCAAAAATCTTCAAAGTCTTGAAGGAAACTGATCAATGTAATCAATACATGCAATGTAATCAATAGATATTCATGTGCGTCATATGAGAAAGAAGTTTAGGAAATGATACGAGGTTCCACGAATATCACAATAGAAAAATTGATCAAGAAGCAAAAAAGGAAAAATCTAGGTGAAGTTTTTTTGTGTATTTTCCTTTTTGTTTCAAACGTGTAATTTTTCAACATGCTTAGACATCTTTTAGATCAACATGTAAATTGACTTGGTCATTTTGCACAAGAACCAGTCAATGAACTTAATTATGTAAATTTAATATTCTATTTTTAGGACTAGGAATTAGTCAATAGATGTAATTATTCCTACTTTCTCTCATTTTCTCTATAAATGTAACAATGCTCACATCATTGAGGTAACTTCTACTCTCGGACTTTTTGATAGACTTTTGGCAAGTGTAAGTAAGAGCTTTGTACAACTTTGAGTAAAAAGCATATTCTAGAATTTTGTGGGAAAAGGAGAGACTTTGTGTTTTGCTTTTCTTTCTACAAGGAAATAAAGGGATCTAGTTTTCAAACTATGTATTGAGATTAGTGTTGGTTGTAATGCTATTGTTCTTATGTTTAAAGCATTCTAATTCCTTGTGATTCTAGATTCTTGTTATTTGGCATTAATCTAATTTATTGTTATTTCTACTTCATTTGTGTAAGTAAATTAGGATATGTGTGTGCCACTTAAAAGCACAAGTTCTTCATCTATGTATCTCGCTAAGATTTTCACTCCAAACAACCTCTTAAATCTACCTTCTTTTATCTTCCAATTCATTTCTCAAAAAGAAACAATGTCTACATGGATGAGATCTCAACCCCAAAGTTAGTATAGTGTAAATATTGTAAATAGTGTTTCTTGTTATGTAAATTAGCAATAAACAGGGTGTCTCCCCTTATTTGAGGAGGAAATTTATCCCGCATGATGTGGTTGAACACCATATTTTGTCTCTAGCAAAATATCCAAGCAATGACCCCGATCGTATAGAAGTAAACTATGCAATCCAAGATCAAGAGGAGGAAACTTGTTCTGCCATTTATGAGCCCCATAGAGGAATCCCCACTAAATAGGGACAATTGCACACTTAATTTATAAGGAGAAATCAATTTTAAAAGTGATATTGAAGTTGTAAAGTAGAATTTGTTGTTTCCAAGAGCATCTTTTAGGCTAAAAGTCAAATTCAACCATCTAGATATCATTGTAGCATGTATTAATTGTTGTTGCATGCACTAAAAGATAATGGTTGAGAGACTTGCATTCACCATATAGCTTGTTGACCTACATTGTGTGATCATTTCATAACTCTTTCCTCAAAGGAAGTATGGTTGAGACAATTCCCCAAATATGAATGTGTGTGTGCGTGTGTGCGCATGTGTGTGTGGGTGCGCGCGCGTGCGCTTGTGCATGTGCGTGTGCGTGTGCGTGTGTGTGCGTGTGCGTGTGCGTGTGTGTGGTTTTAGTATTATTATTAGTATTTCATATTTTAGGTGACTAGAGTTAGCAGAGAATCAAGTCCCGAGTTAGTCATGGGTTGATTAGGGTTTGGGTGGTTTGAATACAAAAGGAGAAAATCCCTAAAGAATGTATCTTATCTTTATAATATCAAAACCTAATGCCAAAGTGATATAGTCGCCATTATGTGAGATCTCTTTTCTTATAGTCATATTTGCATGTGTAATCCACCCTTGGGGAAGCATGTGTTCATATTTTGCATTTCCATTTTCTATTTATATTAGGGACACTAGTGGTATCAAAGCTTGATCGATTTTCACGATTGGTATCAAAATGTCGAGAGGAGTTTATCCAAGAAACAACTCAAATTTTGTGACCAATGAGGAAGTAAAAGATTTAATTGTTGATTTTGCAAAGGGGATTGAAGGGAGATTAGCTCATTTGGAAAACAACTAGAGCAGATAGTGCATACACCTAAATTTTCAATTTTCATCTTTCATCCTTTACTAACAATTTCTTTTGTGCAAATAAGGGTTGTTGATGCATATATTTCTAGAGTGGGTGCCTTAAGGGGCTTGTCGGGAATGGGGAATGGTTATTCACGTAACCATTATGGGTTAGAGACAGTACATGAAGAGAATGTCGTTATTTGGTCTTGGCCTTAGTTGTCCTTGCACTAGTTATCCTTGTCCTCCTAGGTCTCATATACATTGCATTCACAACTTCTTGCTTGCATCTCACCACTTTGCACCTTGTTTATCCACATCCATGATCTACGACACATTATTTTACTTTTCATGACACACTACCTCATTTCAACACCTTTGCCAACGCCATCGCCCATGGGCAATGGTGTTGGTGTTATATTTTCCTTGGCCGACGCCATCGCCCACAAAAGATGGCGTCCTATATATACACACCACTCATTGACACTCAAAAGGAAGGAAGCCATAATCATTCGAACTGCCATTTGCTCTACTCTTTTTGTGCCATCTTCGCATCTGCTCGCCTAGCTCTTGGTTCATCTTGCATCTTGCTTGGATTGGATTGGATACTCTTCTTCTTGGATGGTTGCTTGCACTATTAGGTCACCTATAGTGAGTCTAGGACAGAACAATGTTCCCCTTCTCCACCTAATAGTGATTCTCTCTCAGTGTGTTGCTTCTCTGGAGAGATAGATGCATCAATGACCACCCTACAGGTACAAGGTGAGTGCTCTAACCATCTTTTGTCATTTTGCATAGATAAGTTCATCTCCTTCCCTCATTGTGTTATGTTAGCTTAGTATTACATATGTTTGGATGTTAGTTAGCATAGTACTCTTATTCATTATCACTCCTTAGCTATCATTACTTTCATTTTAGTTATATTGTGCATGCTTGTTTCATTTATTGTTGATCCATACCTCTCCTCACCCAACTACGATATCTCAATAGGGTTCCTTCCTCTATCTTGACAGCGAGCCTTGGAAACCCTAGGTTGACCTAGTGTAGGGATTATTGCCCTCTAGATATGTGACCCTAGCGCTCGTTATAGCCCCTTTAAATCTACCCAATGTATGTTCGGTCATGTGTGTTTCTTATTTGTTGCCTCGATACTCTTATAGAACGGATGATTTAGGAGTGTGGGTTATTGAAACACATTTGGCCCACCATACAAATAGATCCAAGATGTTCAAGCCCTCGCAAAAGAATCATTCAAGATGAGGAAGAGGAATATGTCAACCCTTGGGGAATGTTGATCAAGACTCACTAGAAGATGAAGAGAAAGAGGTAGAAAGTTGACATAAACCTTCAATTAATCTACAAATGAAGATCCCACAATATGACTTTGGAGGTGGTATGGAGGTCCACACATGGTTGAGCAAGCTCAAACTAGATTTTAGGGTTCAAAAGATTAGAAGGCAAGATGACAAGTTAAATGTGTTCCTACAACACTTGGAAGCAACTGCCCACGCATGGGGAGTAAGATGAGTTTTTTTAACCCAATTGGGACTATGTCGATTTTGTTGATGCTTTGACTCAGAGAGTAGATCACAATTGGGATGAGTCATATGATACCCAATTGATGTACTTATATTAGGAAGATGTCTCATTGAGTACAAAAAAATCCAAATTTTGGAATTCAAGGCCTCTCGAAATCATACCCACAAAATCTTGTCACGGATAAATGAAAATCCTTTAAAAATAAGGAAGTTAAAAATATGTGATACATTCAACATAAAACTTAGTTCCTCATCACCATATTTTCCTCAAGAAAATGGACAAGCCCTCACGTATATTACTACATTATACACTCCACGCTTTGTGTCTAGTCTTTCTAAGAATACTCACTTCATTGGTACATGCATTGTACAATCATTACCTTGTGACGAACTCTCATTTTACGGTTAACAGGATGTTGACACACACCAACTACAGTGTGGTACCCTCATGATGACTAGGGTCTTCACGAGGATCCTATGGTGCAGTTGACATGTTTCAACACCCTTCAGAGTTTATTCAACTAGACTAACATAAATTTCGACTAAGCTTTCTTTGAAGCTAGCGCGAAATATCTATATTTCCAACTTTTTGGTTGATATTCAAATAAGGAATGTTTGAACTGGATCATTTGAAAGGGCTATTATTGTAGCTAGAATATCTAAAAATTCAAAATAGGGTCTTATTGGTGTGCAAGTTGACACACAATGGATGAAAAAAATGACAAGAAAAGCCACAAACCTCAAGAATTCAAAATTAGGGAACATGAGGGCCCAAAAGGCAATGTTCCTTTCTATAATGGGGTCGGAAATGGTCATTATCTACAACAATGGTAAAAATAGGGGAGGAGAGAATATCAAGAGAGATTGAAAAGGGAGAGAAAATGACAAACACATAATCAAAATAGGATGAATGACGTTGAAGATATCAAAAGCCACTAGAGGCATAGGAGAAACAAGTTGAAAGTCAAATGAGGCAAAGAACATGCTACAAGAAAAGCCTTGACTAATAATCAATAAACACATAAATACACTAACATCAAAACAATTAACTAGACCCATATCAAAATTAGGTAATTTGGTGTCTATGCTAGAACATTTAATAAGGACATCTTAGGTGTCTTAAAATGGTCTTATGCGAGCAATTTAATAAGGGCATCTTATGTTTGTTCTTATAATGTGTTATGTTAATGGCCCCAGGTTATGCCACAATGGTAAGCCATTGTATTAGTGATCAATAGGTCATGGGTTTAATTCTTGGTTTACATGTGACGTGTGGAGTGAGGCATCTACACCCAACTCCAAAGGTTGATCAATGGCCCTTACCTTGTATTAGAACTTCGCAACTTCGTATCACGAAATATTTGCCAATACCCCTAGACTTAAAAAAGTGCATGTTATATTAATGTTTATTTAATTTTATCTATTTACTTTACAAGACGATATTAACTAATTCTAACTAAATTAATTTTAAAATGTTTTAACATACGGAATGGCTTTTTTCCTTAATGTGATATAGTTATAAAAATAGAGTTTACAAATTATTTAAGACCAAATTTTTGTTTCTATTTTTATTTGTATTGAAAATGTTTTTGCTTTTTTGGAAAGTTTATTACCTTGGTACCTATCAAAATATCAAATACATGTAAATAAATAAATACTTACTTACACATAAAGATATTTTAATAATTTCTAATAAATAATATTTTAATAATTTATCATATATTATTCTCCCAAACAAATACGTGGTGAAGGATCCACATTTTAGCTTTAAATGATGAAATTTTAATGTGGATAACATTTTGAAAATTATAAGACGGAATTGGATTAGATTCAATTTGTAGCCGATCAGTATTATATATTACGTATTGATTAATAGAATATATGTTTCCATCCCAGAAAATTTAAAAAAAAAACAGTTTACTTTCTTAATACAAGGTTTCAAAAATACGACTCATTTAATAAAAGAATAAAAATAATATAGTTTCTGGACATATAAAACCCAGGTCCACAACCCAATTTCAAACCATTATAGGATATCAGTATTTACACACCATGAACAAAATTTTGAAAAAACTTACAAAATAATTCAACCAAAATGAACTCTTTTTGTAATGCCAACCGACATGAGTGGCCAAAATACAAATGCAATGTACAAAGTCGGCTTTGTAACATCTATACATTGTACAGAGCAGTCTAATTCAAACACCGCCAAAGATGATGATGTAAATCTTATGGAAGGATGTGAAAATCTTGGAATATTGTATCTCTCACCGCTGTTATGCTTGACCATCCACATGTTTTCTAGTAAGGATCCATAGAACTAAATATTGCCCATGCTTCCTGTTTCACAAAAGTAAAGCTTTATTTAAGTGTTCATTTTTTCTATATTACAATATGTCTGATCCATGTGCCCAAAAAAAAATTCTTGTGCACATTGTATGAACATGGCTTCGTCAGAATGTTTGATTGGCAAGGTCAGGAGGTTAAAATGTACCATGGGCCAAACACTCGAACAATATATATAAGATGAAGTGAAAAAAGTCCTAAGATATCATACAAAACAAGCCCCGGTGCCAATACCCTACTTTCAAGGAATTTCAGACCCGTGCCTCGCTATGGAATACAAAAGCCTTCACCATCATGCCCACTAGATATTAACAATACATTTAAACTTTAAAAACTTGTGAAACCATAATATATTAAATCGTTCAAAATGCACATCACATACAAATACACCTACTCAGAAGATCAAAAACTATGGCCTTTACTCTGAGGAAACATTTAAAAGGCCAACACAAACTGTCCATAACACTGTTCCTTGAATACATTTTATATGGATGATCATGGGATTTAGACGGTTCCTTGAGTGAAGTATCTGCCATACTGTGAAAGGTGATTTTTGAAGTTGAAAGTGCCAATTGGATCGATTTAAGCATTGGATAAAAACAAAACTGCTTAGCGAACCCTTTGAATGGAGAAGTTCACAAACATTGCCAATCTGAATCCACCTACACCCCTATGAGGTATAACAATGTTAAATGACAACTAATCTATAAAATAAATGCAATTGGTTAGGGACAAAGAGAGGCAAAACATTTAATCTCATTAGAAGAAAAGAAGTCAGTTAAGCTACATGAATCGCAGTATAGTCACTACTACCAGTACACAGTTTACTGTTGTTAAGAGAATGGCATGAGCTTAGAGGATGAAGCTATTCTTCGTGTGACACCAACTCTATGTTTTTCTAACATCCAAACTCAACGATCTGCGAGAGGGAGGCCAGATAAACTGATGATATGGACTGAGTGCATGGAAGAGGCAATTATCACCCACTGTCAACTATTGGATCCAACAATATGGACTGGTCTCGAAGCTTAGTGGGTGAAGGTGCATTTTCCAACTAGCTGAGATGGGTCCAGAAATGAAGTAATCAATCTGATAGGCCTCAGAGATCCTTGTAGTGCCTCGTATTGCAACAGATAAGCTGGAAAAACAAGAAGGTTATTTGGTTAATCTTTTTCTTCTGCAAAAAATTGCGAAGTAGGGGCCAAGACTGAAGAAAGAAAGAGCCAGATGGCCTAGATGATCGCCGCTGAATGTTTTCTTGGACAACTCAATCGACACCCCTTCAAAGCAAGAATGTGAGGAGGAGCATCTGAGCATCCACTGGGAGGGAGATGATGAAAATGCTTATGAGTTGTAGAAATCAAGAGGCCTAAAAACACCAACATTGCCTCTGCTATATCAAACCCAGAGGAGAGAGGGAAGTCATCTCAAAGGAGGAAAGAGATAAGAAACGTGTGTATAAAAACTGGCACATGCCAAGACGTCAATGGAGTGCCAAAAGCATCTAGATCCCAATCTGCTTGTGTCATCAAAGTTAAAAGAGATCAATAAGTTTACAACCAATATTGCTATTTGAAATATCTATCTCCTGCACAAAAGGCTAAATAGAGGCTAAGACTCGAGAAATAAGGAGCCAGGTGACCTGTATGACTGTTGCTGAATGTCTTCTTGGACAACTTCATTAATCCCCCTTCAAAGAAAGAATGGGAGGAGGAGCATCTGGGTATCCACCAGGATGGAGATAGTCAATGAAAATGTTTAGAATTTGTAGAAGCCAAGAGACCTGAAAGCACTGACATTGTCTCTGCTTGTCAGACCCAGAGGAGAGAGGGAAGTCATCCCAAAAGGGGAAAGAATCAAGAAAATATATTTATAAAAATTGGCACATGCCAAGAGATCCACAGACTGCCAAAAGTATCCCTATCCTAATCTTCCTATGTCATAAAAGCTAAAAGAGATCAATAGTTTTACAACCTACAAAATTGCATGCAAACATAATATTTAAAAACAATGCATTAGCGGCAGAATTTGTGAACCCAAAACACCAGAGCTGCATCAGCAGCAACAACGGGACTGCTTCCAAGTGTGGGACTTGGCTCCTTGAAGCAGACCTCCAGTGACAGTCGGTTCTGGTCTTAACTACTCTAATGCTATCACTATTCCAACAGCTAACTATGCTACTCTGCCCTAACATGCCTAATCTAACACTTTACAAGGGGAAAATGAGGAGGAAAACAACTAAAAGAGATATGGTGATGCACCAAAGAAGGAAGGGGATAACTCTTTCTTAGCCTTTTAATGACACAGTGAATTAAAAGTTGAAACTATAAGCCGCACCCCGCCGACCATCTAGAGTTCTTTCTCTCGGGTTCAGAATTGGGGGAGCCCTGAACAACTCTATTCTCCGGGGGCATATAGACTGACATGGGACCCCTATCTAACTATATGGCGCCAGATATGAGATATGGGGAAGGTGGATGGCCCGAGTCCAGCTAGATCTATATAGATGCAATATATTTTAAAACGCAAAAGGCAAGAAAACAAACACAACAGTTAAAGGGGAAAAGCCACAATCAACATTCTATATTGCTCAAGAGTATATACAATTTGCTATGAAAATGAAAGAGGCACTGGACTCATTACAAATCCTAACACAGAGGTCTAGACACTAGGAATTTCAGTACTCAAAAGGGCAGAGTAACTGTAAATTCAAAAGAGGAACACTTTACAATGAAGGGAGTCTGCCTTTTATAAGGCAGAGAGTGGAGAAGGAGAAGAAAGAAGGAAATCATGAGCCATTATTGCAAATATCCCACTTGTTAGTGGTTGCAACATTGAATAGGTGATGATCTAGATGTGATATGTAACCGCGCAATCCCATCCAAAAGAATGTCAAGATATCCTTCTTGCTGAAAATGGGCAGTGCCATGGTGGACCCATATTAAATGGGCATTGGGCTCAAGAAATCAACCCCACTTCAAGCTCTTTTTGATCCGATTCTACATTTAATGGGAGAACTTCCGCTGGGACCTTTGGTTGTTCACAACTTCCAAGATAAGGTGCATCCTCACTTGAAACCAATGTTTTAAAAATCAAAACCGGTCGAGGGTTAGACCGAATCGGACCGAATCAGACCGAATCGGACCGGTTAAAAACTTATGAACCGGTTTACTAAAAAATACATCAAATAATACAAGTTTAATGAAAACAAGAAATTTTAAAGATTCCAAACCATGATGACAAACAATTTGAGACAAAATATGCAAAGTTTGCTCATGTATATACCATGTAAGGGTAAATATAGCAAAACGGCACTGAGTGCACTACATATCTGAAACAAAATACATAAACAATGAGGCTCTAAATGGCCTATAGAGTCCAAAAAACAATATGCTACAAGTTGCTACATGTTTCATATCAATCATCAAACTCAACACCACTGCTAAGAATGGGATCCTTATCCTCATCAATGTCATCATGTTCCTTTGGCTCAAACACATCAGACTCCTCGGGGACATCTATAGTAGTTTTTACCATGTCCGGTGCTACTAGTGGTTCATAATCCAAAGCCATCCACCCCAAGTCATCGGGATCAAACTCGTTGAGTGACTCTCCTTTGCCCATTCTAAGATTGGATCAATATCATCCAAGACAATGGGATATGTATCAGGTATCATATTCGGTAATTGGTTGCGTCTTAGCCAGGGGGTGTATTGCATGAAGACAAGATCATTTAACCGATATTGTTCCAAACGAGGTTTATAAAACATCATTTTAGAGTTAGGGTTGGAAAAAGGTAACCTAAAAGTTAAAATTGGGAAAAAATGTTTTAAGGCAAAACCTGCTCCTCAACTAGTTCAGAACAGTCCAGTACAGAACCAGTACTGAATCAGCCAGTTCTGTACAAAACCAGTTATTGGTTTTGTTTTTCTAACAGTTTGCAAAATTTTTTAGTGAACCGGTCAAACCAAACCGAATCGGATTGTTTTTAAAACACTGCTTGAAACATATTTTATACAAAAGCACTGCCCGAGATCTTTCCAATGGATCCGATCTTGTTTGATTTGATGCTCTACATTAAAAGTTATGGCCAAAAACTACAACTCCACAACTCGCCCACGCAAATCAATTTGTCAAAAAAACAATTACAACAATAGTCCACTTGCACTTTTTCCATTCATCCAGATGGCATACAAATTGGTTTCTCATTGCCACGTGGCAAGCCATTGTTCAATTTCAGGTGAACCCGGTGCCTTGAAAATTTCTTTCAAAATCAGTCCAAAATTAAACCTCTGTCATTGATTTTCCACCATGCCATGTGGCAGCATGTAGTGGCTTCAAGCTACGAACTCTTTGGCCTCAACTTTCCTCTCGTCATTTTCTCCTCATGACCCCGAGGCACTAGATTGTGCCACATGGCGCAATCTAGGACTTTCAAGCTAATGAGACATATTTTATACAAAAAGCACTCCCGAGATCTTTCCAATGGATCCGATCTTGTTTGATTTGATGCTCTACATTAAAAGTTATGGCCAAAAACTAGAACTCCACAACTCGGCCCACACAAATCAATTTGTCAAAAAAACAATTACAACAATAGTCCACTTGCACTTTTTCCATTCATCCGGATGGCATACAAATTGGTTTCTCATTGTCACGTGGCAAGCCATTCTTCAATTTCAGATGAACCCAGTGCCTCAAAAATTTCTTTCAAAATCAGTCCAAAATTAAACCTCCGTCGTTGATTTTCCACCATGCCATGTGGCAGCATGTAGTGGCTTCAAGCTACGAACTCTTTGGCCTCACCTTTCCTCTTGTCATTTTCTCCTTGTGACCCCGAGGGCACTAGATTGTGCCACATGGCGCAATCTAGGACTTTCAAGCTAATGAGACCTTCCAATCTTCACCGACCTTCTTTTTCTTCCGGTGGGCTCCTGAGCACTAGATTGCGACACACGTTGCCACTATAAAGTTCCGGGCTATCTTCAACCTTAGCAAACTTCTCAAATCATTCAAACTAACTCTACAGTTCACTAGATTGTGCCATGTGGCGCTATTTAGGAGTTCAAGGTTACGGGAACTTTCTCAACCTTTACCAACTCCCTTTTGTTTCCACGACCACAAGGCAACTAGATTGTGCAATGGGGTGCAATCTAGTATCTCAGTGTCACAAAGGCCTTCAACATTTGAACCGAGACATCAACCTTCCTACAAGCCCTCAGCTCCTAAATCGCAACACACGACACAGTCTAGTTTGAAGGATTTGAGAAGTTTGTTATGGTTGAAGATAGCCAACTATGTAATGGCGACACGTGTTGCAATCTAGCGCCTAAGGAGCCAGCAAGAAAAAATAAAGGTCAAGGAAGATTGGAAGGTCTCCTCAACTCGGGAGTCCTAGATCAAGCCACGTAGCAGCACTCGTGCCCTTAGGGTCGCAAGGAGAAAGTGATGAGAGCAAAGGTAAGGCCAAAAGGTTCGTATCCCGAGCCACTACATGTTGCCACATGGCATAGTGAAAATCAATGGTGGAGATTAAATTCCGGGCATATTTTGAATGAAATGTTCAAAGCGCTTGGCTTGCCCAAAATTAAATAGGGGCTTTCCATGTGGCACTCGAGCAACCAATCCTAGCATACCACGAGGCCGAATGGAAAAAGTGCAAGTGGACTATAATTGTAAAATTAATATTTTTGCACAAATTTAATTGTGCAAGCTGAGTTACTGAAGTTGTGGTTTTTGGCCATAACTTTTGGTTCGTAACATCAAATTAAGCAAGATCAGATCCATTGGAAAGCTCTTGGGGGTGCTTTCGAGATCAAATTTGTTTCAATTCATGATCTGCCTTATCTTGGAAGTTGTGAGCAACCAAAGGTCCCAATGGTTGTTCTCCCTTTCAACATAGAATCAGATCAAACAAAGCTCAAAATGGGGTCGATTTCTTGATCACAATGCCCATTTAATATGAGGTCTTGTTTTCATCAAGGCATTGCCTGTTTTCAGTAAGAAGATCTTGACATTCTTTTGGCAAGGATTGTGTGGTTTCATATCGAATTTGGATCATCGCCCATTTAATGTCACGAACCACTAATGGGCAAGATGTTTGCAATAATGGCTCATGATTTTCTTCTCACTTCTCCTTCTCCACTCTCTACCTCTATAAAAGGTAGACTCCTTTCATTGTAAAGGTTTCTTCTTGTTGAATTGACAATTACTCTGCCCTTTCGAGTATTGAATTTCCTAGGATTTAGACCTCTATGTTAGGATCTGTAATGCGTCCAATGCCTCTTTCATTTTCATAGCAAATTGTGCATACTTCAAGAAATATAGAATCTTGATTGTGGATTTTTCCCTTTAATTGTTATGTTTTTTTCTTGCCTTTTGTGCTTTATGATATATTGCAAGTGGGCTACATTGCAAGGTTTAATTCACTATATCGTTAACAAAGTAAGTAAGAGTGATCCCCTTCCTTCTTTGGTGCATATCGTATCTTTTTAGTTGTTTTCCTCCTCCATTTCCCCACGTGAAGTGTTAGATTAGTGTTGTTAGGGCAGAGAAGCGTAGTTATCTATTAAAATAGTGATAATATTAGAGTAGTTAGGATCATAACCATCTATCTTTGGAGGTCTGCTTCAAGGAGCCAAGTCCCACATTTAGAAGTAATCCCATTGTTGTTTTTGATGCACCTCTCGGTGTTTTGGGCGCACAAATTCAGCGACTAACAGTTCTTGCACACCCGATGGGACCAATGGCTTTGCTTTTGTTGAAATTATGATGCAAAGTCCCTTTTTTGAACTGATAGTCGAGATTCTATTGAGAATCTTGACTTCATCTGCTTTTTGAAGCATAAATTTTATCACCTGGAAACTACACTCATTCAAGAACCCATCCTCGATAATGCAAACTCATCACCATCCTTTCACATTTCAATGATCTCCATCCTTTTATGGCTCTTCCCAGAGCTCTTCCTTTTCCTTCTTGGAACTATAGCCCTCTTCATTTGCAGCAATGGGATGTTATTCCTGAAGCAGCCCTCAAATCCTTACCCCTCTTTTATGGAAATGATTCTATGAAGCCCATTAATCATATGCAAGATGTAGCTAATCTATGCGCAGTGCATAACATCATAGAGGAGAACATAGCTCTAAGATTGGTTGTTTCTTCTCTCAAAGGAAAAGCTCTAAATTGGTAAGAAACTTGGGCACAATCAATCTCTTCATGTGATCAGTTTGAAGAAAAGTTGAACAACCAATTTAAGGAGAAAACATACATTATCTCTCTCTCGAACATCTTAACACCATAAAATAAACCCCCATCTAGTATGTTTTAGACTTCAACACTAGATTTAGAAAGACTTAGGATAGAATTCCTCAAGAATACAGACCCCTACCAGGTATGGCATTTTTATTCTACCTAAGAGTTTTTATTTTGATCTTGCTATCATGATTAAGTCTCTTGGAGGTAGTGCTCTTCCTCAAGCCTTTGATATAACTATTCAATCAGGAAGCCCATCCCTTCCTCCCCCTCTTTCCCACACCCAACAGCATCCCCTCGATTTTCCATGAACCTATTGAAGCCCCTCCCAACCTGCCTCCTATACAAAACTTTGTTGTTATCCCAATCATCTCTTTTGTCATGTAGAAGACTCCCTACCACCACCCAACGCTTTGGCCACCCCCATACCTTTTATCATGAAGCAATGGAAGGTTGTGGCAACCTACAAGCTTGCTTTGTTCAGTTCCAAACTATGTGAAGACCTGGACACGAGCCCAAAATTGTGGATAGAGGTGTTTTCCGCTTTCATGATGAGGAGGACATCCCACAAATTCAGCCGCCAACACAATGGTTTGTGGTTAAGTGTCCTACAACTAGCCTATGACATTAAATAGCTGTACATATTTTGTAAGGAGGCTGTTGTATAATAATGTGACCAAGTGCCCTTATCCAAAAGGATACCATAAAAAGAAATCTGATCTCGAGTCAAAGATATTACATGATAGTGGGTTATTGATACAAATGCACAAAAAGATTAGACTTAAGTGACCATGCATCATAGCTCTCATTATCGCGGGCACTTTTATTTTTAATAACAAGCAAAGAAACAATTGAAGTCAAATCTTAATCAGCAAGTTTTCTTGATTAAGAAAGATGACAGGAGTTTCAGAAGACAGATAGGTTGTTTCGAGGAGTTATATCCTCCATTTTGCTACATAAAGGTTGCTTATCAAAGCTCCATTCAGCCCCTACCACTGTGATGAACTTTGAGTAAATCTATGATTTTAAAAGTTAACTACAACTTTATGGGGATTTAACTACATATAGCACTTTGAAACAATATGTAACTTGGAACTAGAAAATTAAGGAGAGATCTAGCTTCTATTAGCACAAAAGAATATCTTACTGTACGTTTTATGAACCCGAAAAACATGGAAAAGATATTCCAAGTTAGATTTGGATTTTCAAAGGTTGCACTTCTTATGAGATGTTGGAGTGATTTTTAATTTATATGAGAAAATCTGTTTTAAGATGTCATTAATGAAAAACATTCTTTTCCCTTCCTATAGAATTTGAAATAAGGCAACATTTGGGATCACAAGAGATCCACTAGGACTCAGGATGGTAGAGAAAAGTGATAACCTATCGCCCAATTTGTGTTAACACTTGCTTGGAAAGTACTTACAAATAAGTCAAAAAAACCAAAATTCTTAAACTATGTACAGAAGTAAACAATTAATTTTTAAGCCTTATTTTTAAGTTTTATATGTTTCATATTTGCAGCCATTTTATCAGAGATTCTTCAAAGGTGGTTAATTCAATGGAGGAAAGCAATCGAACAGTTAAAAAAAACAATATATAAAAAAGATGAAAACTATCTTGAGGAACAATGGAAACATTTTCATCACAAGAAATAAATTCTGTTTCGGACAACAAAAACTGAGAGAACTTTGATGAAAAGCAGTACGGTTAGAGCAGAGCTATGTGAGGAAATCTAGAAAGAAATGCTATGATCCACACAGGGCACAAAAGATTTTCTCAAAATACTATACTGTAATAAAAATTCTAAAATATTTGTTTACTTGAGAATAGATAGGAAAGTCCATCTCAAACAAATCTCACCTTACATAAATGAGATGGAATCTCCTAGGGAGCTACAAATTACAATTGAGAACTAAATATGGCAGTCGTCTACTAAAAAAGAATAAAAATCGCCAAAGGAAAGACTAAAACACAATCATTTATGGTATATACGGTGCAAGATATGCCAAATTCTAATATGGCATATTTTGAGAACAGATGATCTAATATTTTCTCCAAGGTGATTGTGATTTCCTCCGTGTTTCAAGAGGAAACTATGGAGAAAATTCTCATTTTTCTAATTTAAATGGGGAGCCTAAGTTGGATGGTATTTTGTTTCATCTTTCAAATCGGTTGGATCACATAGTTTAATACTGTTTACGTATAGAGATGTTGTATAGTCTTAAAGGCTCCATATATGGTACAATTTGACATGCCAAATTGATTGTTTTAATGGAGCATCTATTCTTGCATGTGGTAATCCAAAAGACCTTTGATGGACTATTGAGAAAACTTCTATATTAAATGTAAAATGAAAATGCACTGCATATCAGTCATGATGTTTTGAATCCATTGTATGCGCATGATGGCAATTGAGGCACTCGGCTACCGTATACTAGACCACTAAGCAAAGATGTTATAAATGGCACGCTCCCAAATTTTATATGAGAACTTAGGGATTATGGAAGTTAGTTATTTTTATGCTGAATGGTTTCCTTATCAAGGGGACGTGTTGCCAGAAAACAAATTGTTGTAACATTTGCTAAAGGGTTCAGTACAAAATGTCCTTTCCTACTTTGGAGTGTTGCCCAATTCAAATCGAGAGGCATCAGCCTAATCCATTAGAGTTATTCAATATAGTGAAGGACAAGACCATGCACCGAGCATGAATCGCTCCATTTTGTGATGAAATGAGGTGGAGATCCATAAAGAAGTCTTGGGCTAGACTTAGTTTTCATGAGAGGTATTTAATATAGTGAAGGACAAGACCATGTGCCAAGCATGAATCGTTCCATTTTGCGATGAAATGAGGTGGATATCCATAAAGAAAAGTCTTAGGCTAGACTTAGTCTTCATTGATTAACTAAGTGATTCTGCAATTCTTCATTTTGATTAGAGAATGTTTTCTTGTAGAGATAGCAATCATCAAAAATAATGAAAACTCCTCAATTCACAAAGGAGAGAAGGATTCATGCAAGGAAGGCAGGCATGAATGTGGTTTACAGGTGCACATCTGTTGTAATTATTTGTTTTGATCAATCCACTCTTTAGCAGCAGATAGGACCAAGTAGATTGACTTGCATGCAGAGAATAAAGGAATTACCATCTAAAGCTAGAGGTCAGCACTTGATTTAGTGTGGTCCTAGAAAATCAATTAATATTCTCTTAAGTTGGCTATAGGAAAACTCCAATTATTTCACTTTACAAGGTTCCCTAGGGTCCACACAACAACTCCCAATAACTCAAGGGTAGGTGGTGTTTTCCGTTCACTCTAGGTAGTCAATCATTTTTTTCATTGACAATTTTCCTTACTTCAAAGTTCAAACTCGGGATTATAAAAACACTTGTCAGGAACTCGAGCAAATATCATGCATTATGATTGCTATTGTGATTTTTCTTATTACTTTTATTTTCACTGCCACTGCAGGCCACCTTTATTCCCTTAACGCTTTATTATTTTTTGGAGAATAGAATCTTGAGCCGTAACCAAGATCAAGATAAGGATCACCAATGGCACGGAAAGTATAACTTAAATATGACAATGAATGTAACAGACAGTGAGATCGTTACCTAGTAAGAAGCCATTCTTACTCCTCACAGAAAAAATCAAGAATGGATATCAAACATATCATGACACAAATGTTAAGGAAGCCATGTCCCCTAAACCTCAAACTCTTCCTAGTATAGTGATGGAAAGAAACATTACAAAGTTCTAGTATAACTCTATAGAGAAAATAAGATCATGACCCTTAATCACATCTTGGCATGTAACTGGTGTTGTGCAAAGCTATAGATAAACTAACTGCAATAAATCCTTTTGTTTCATGTCATCCTGACCGTAGATGGTCTAAACTGATAGGAGTTGAGTCTTGACCGTACTATCTCAAATGATGTAGCTTGACTTTTCTCAATCCGTCCACATTTTTAATGTGTGAAATCTTCTTCCAAGTATATTGTGTCTAAAGAGTTGTATTTTTGTCCTGATTGTTTTCGTTCAGTCTTCTAAAGAACAAAGTCTAATGATAAGTTCCCTATCCATTCATTGTAATCCAGGCATCATATAGATACACCTCTTCAAGGCCCAACGTAAGTTAATAAATCCAATTGTTGTTCTTGATGATAATTCAAAGCATGTATGCTAATTCAGTTCTATAATCATATAAAAGAAATAAGGCTAGCAAAGTTAAAGAATGTATGCTGATTCAATGAAGCCTTCACAAAAGATTTTCTCTCAAACTGTGTTGGAAATTCTCTCTCTAACACACAATAAACATGTTCACCTGACTTGACAATCAAAGCATCAATCTCTCATAAATTACATTGATCTATCTCTACTGTTCATGTTGCTGCCATGTCACAACCACAGGATCTAATCTTCCATGTCACTGTAAGAAAAATAACCCTATAAAAATGCAAACCTCTAAGCATAACATTCTCCTACTGAGGTGGTGATTGAAGAGCCTCAACTGGTTTTAAAAAATCATAATATCTGATTTCTCCCCATGCAGTAAAGGGTTCCTTCCACACTTTTGCTAATAAAACAATTTTTTCCACATGAAAAATATTCCTCTCCATCTGATCTGCTGCAAATGGTGTCTGCTTTATTCGTGAATAGTAGGGGATATCACAAAAACACAATTGTTGTTCTGTTAGTCTTGATATGAGATAGTCAATCTACAAAGATAGGCCTCAATTGGATTAATAATGATTCTAAATGTGAAAAATACAAAAGATAGGCCTCATTTTTGCATGGCAGATTTGGACACATAATAAGTCGTATACAGGCCAGGATTCCTTACATTCATTGGAAATGATGAATTGTCAAATTGACAATCTATTATCAAAATGGTCACAAGAACTATTCACAAGTATTACTGATACAAGACCTGTCAGCAAAACACATGTCCTCTCAAATATATGGTGAGCAAGAACTTTTTCTCTTTGAGATTCCTTAACACAAGTTGGGCCCCAAAGGAATGGATGTTAATCCATGTGCATGTAGATACTGTCTTGGTAACAAAAGGAAGGAACAAAATAGCTATTAATCTGCATTTAGCATTCTTTTCATTAAGAATACCAACAAATAACGTATAAGCCCTAACAAATGGGAATGCTACGAATTATTCTAGAAAAATCCTAATGATAAATATAACCTATAGTAATCTTCAAAAGGAGCAGCGTGGATGGGCTAAGCTAATGATTCCTAAACAATGTCCACCGATAGAAAACTTTCAACATGTAATGTCCAGGTTTCCTAACATATCCTTATAGAATGAGAGAAATGAATGCAAAATACGAAGTTGTTTGATCCATAGTTAGCATACTCAGACAAGGCAAACACTCGGCAGATCAAAAAAATTCAACTCAGCAAGTAATCGTAAAAACTCAGTAACTTAAAAATACTTGTATCTCTTTAGAAACACAAATTTTGTACAAAATACACTTACAAATGTAAAAATGAGTCTGTAAAACGTTAGGAAAGTGTTTTCTATTAGATTTGAATGAAAATAGATGTCCATATGATTTTTTGTTATACCTATATTCCCTCATACTACCTTCATACCTTGTATTATGTCTCCCTGAAATCCTTAAACCCTAAAATATGGATAAGTCTGAAACCTTAAAATCTTGCTAAGTCTGAAACCCTTCAAAACCTAGAATTTGCATTATAACTCCTAGATGTTTGAAACCACTCTCAAACATCTTGGAAGTATATACATAAAATATAACTTAAAGTATACGAAAGTAAATATTTATATATAAATGTAAATATATACTTAAATGTTTATTTTATAAATATACTTGGTGTGGAATCACCGAGTATCGTCCCAAAACTCCACAAAGACTTGGCAGTGAGTTTATTCAAAAATATTCTTTTTTTTTAATTTTTGGCAAGTACTTGAGCACTCGCTTGTACTATACAATTTTTCCAACTATGGCTTGATCATTACTGAAAATTAAGAACTTCTTGCAAACAAGTTATTACTCTAGAAAGAACAAAATTATTATACTAGGAATGGTCCATTGGTTTTATTAGCATTAAAACACACACTAGGTCTTAAGAGGCAACGAAAGCTGCCTTAACCTGCAACTATGTACATGGTTACTTAACTCAGACCTTTGTGAAATTACATTTTATATAAGAAAAGTAGATATCATGACAACTATATTTGTTTGCCGATAAATAATGACCTTGCAAGTAATTCTAATCCAATTACCTGTAGAATGTTAAAGACCTTCTCAGCAATGTATTTTTGTTGGACACTTGCACCCTTTTGTTGCAATTTATCTGGGTGCACACACAGCCTTGCCTTTTGATAGGCTTTCTTGACAGCAATTCCTTCAATAATCTCAATAAGGGGAACTGGCTTCCATCCACTTCCTGGCCAAAGTACCTAAAATAGCAATGTAATTTATATTACAAGTGCATTAAAAATGGCGTAAATCCATAGAAATAACTCAAGGGAAATGATTCCATCAGTCGATGGCATAAGCATTCGTGTGGGACAAAGAATAATTATAATGCATTTTAGAGGAGTTTATGTTGCATTTAAAAATTGGATGAAAAATATTCACAATAAAATTATACCGATAGTATGTCAAAAGCAACAAGATGTGAGAAATAGAAAGTCGTACTTGTTATTTTAAGAAACAAAAGAAAAGTTTATCAACTTACAAGTAGTTTAAATCCTAGCCTCAAAAGATTGAGAAACTTACATATTGTAGAGTTGACAGCAACGCACGGATGTTGCCTTCCTTGCCTGCTGACCAACGTTTTATCTCACTATCCAATTTTTCTGAGCTTTTCTGCAAGCCAAGATTACAATTTGATAAATATTATGATATCTAATGCTTTCAATCATAAGGCAGAAAAAATGGAATGATAGGAAGGAAACATGTTCATAAGAAATAAATTGACAAAAACAAGATGGAAAAAGACTCATCACGTACAGTCTTCTCTGTTTCTTCTTCTTCTATTTCCAATTCTTTTTGCTTCTTCTCAACCAATATTTTGGACTGCAATTACAAAATACAAAGAGAGGATCAAAAAGAGCTATTTTAAATTTGCTTTACTCTCTCATTAACAATTACTTGGCAATCAAAGAACCTGGGAGAAACATTAACTCATCATGGGCAATACTCCATAGTGATGAGTTAACCAATTATGGTATCCACAAAAACAATAAACTAACATGGCACTAAAATGCATGTCATAACACTAGTTACAAAAGCTTAAGTTGAAGTAAGGAATTCCTGTGAAAATTTGGATGGGAGTAAGAACAATCATGTCCTTGTCTTCATGTGGGTTGTGGCTAACTCATTTTCACGTTTCCCACATCTATTACTTTATCAGCTCAAACTGTAAGATACAAAGAACAATGGCTGGATATATACTTATAGCCATACAATACCCTACAATCTAGGAAGCTAGCTTCTCACCTATGCGCTATCAATAGCAAAAGCATCTGTGCAAATACAACAGCAACAAACAAGCCAATATTAGGTTTATTAAAGATAAATAACCTAATCTAATACTCCTTATTACTTTTTTACTACCATAATATAATAGCCTTCCTTAATGACTAAACCAGATAGAATCCAAATGATTTAGTCACTGCTACAAATATCTTAAATAAATCTATTTGAAAATGCCGATATATATATCAATCTAAATCCATCAATTTCTTCACAAGTTTCTTGTTGACAGGTGATAGATAGACTCAATCTAGCTACACCGTCATGTTGGGATCAAAAAAAAAAGTCAAGAAAATAAAACAGGCTCCAAACTCCACTGTATATCCAAGATATTGCAATTTTTCAATTGCCCTTTCCAAGCAAAAAGAAAAAATGCCTTATGGGCCTACGCCAATTAAATGGATGTCAAATTTAAGGTCTTTAATGAATTGTTTATCCACAGATACTACAGCCCCCACCACCACCCGACTTCTCTTGCAGGATGCCTATCGACGTAATTATAGTAATATGATCCTAATTAAGTTCAGACATGAACTTAATTGAAGTGTAATCTTGTTGTCAATGCAATAAATATCACCAAGTGGCCCTATGGTTGCCAATCTATCTCACTAGAGGACATGGTTAATTAGCCATTACAACCACGAAGTGAAATAGGATGTGGTGAGGAATGTTGTGTTTATTGGATTCTCTTTGATGTACCTTGACGTGTTGTCTTGTCTTGAATGTTTCATGTTTCACCTCCTTGTTAGATTCACCGATTCCAACACAAACTAAAATATATCCAACACAAACAAACTTGGAATATCCCCTAAAGGATATTCTCGAGTCAATCTTCAAAAAATCTTTGAAGAATTTTGGAACATATACTACAAACAACATTGTTGTGTCATGTCTTCATGCCCCTACCACCTACACCAACCTTCATGGACACTTTCCATTCAAGTTTGACTTTGGCCTCTATAAGTGTGCAAGACTCAACTATTTGTGAAACGATAGTAGGAGAAAAATTTACCTGTTCGTCACCTTGTACCAATTGCCTTCCTAATCTTGTAGATCAACCTTCCATTGACTTAGGTAATTCACCACCAATTCACCTTCCTAAACATTCTTCCGTGTGATGTAATACCACTTTGGTTTCTTGTGTTGGCCATCCCAATCTTGTTGTGAAGGCTGAGAAGATTGAGAAACACACTCTTCATGACCAGATCCCTCCCTAGAATTCGACTTCTCTAAAGTTTTCAACTTTGAACCATGTTCAATTTTAACACCAGTACTTGTTCCAGAAATTTCATCTACAATTACACATACATAGATTTCCCATTAGCTGGAAATAATGGTACTTTCTCATCTACACCTCTATTTACCAAAAAAATGTTGTAGAGACGTCAATTAATTTGTATAACTTAGACTGCTCATTATAGCCAAAAACATATATGGTTTGTTCAATGTAAAAGCAATACAACTGAAAATACAAAAGTCACTTACATCAAGTGTTCTGTCTGACCATGCTTCCTTAGGAGTACGACCATTTCAGAAGGCTTTACAAGGACTTATGTTAAAGATGTAAATTGTTGTGTTCATAACTTCTACCCAATGCCAATAAGGTACTTTCCACTATGCACCATAAACCATGCCATCTCCATAACTGTCCTATTCATCCTTTCCACGACTATATTTTGTTGTACAGCGTACGGAGTAGTATACTACCTATGTATAACTTCCTTCCTACATAATTCTTTAAACTATTTTGAGACAAACTTGCCTCCATTATCTGATCTAAGAGCTTTGACCTATGTACTTGCTTGTTTCTCTATCAAAGCTTTCAATGCAACAAAATTAGAGAAACAATTCGAGTTTTTATTCAAAAAATAAACCTATATTTTCCTAGAACTATTAACAAAAATACTGAGCTCCAGACGTTACAGGTATCCTCAATCGACTATGCAAATCCACATGTATCGGGTCCAATACTCCTTTGACTCGCCATGCCTTACCAATATCAAACAGTCGTCAAATCTATTTTCCTATCTGACACCCTATACACAGATTTTGACTTTCCTAAATGGATGGAAGCTCATTCACCATATTAGTCTTACTTAGTATATTTAGATACTAATAATTGATAATTGAGGTGATCATACCTCTCATGCCAAAGTACACTAGTGCTTTCCACTAGTGTTGGTGCATGATCTTTTATTGTTTTGGGATCAACCAATTTATACAATCATTTTTTAACAATACCAGCAACAATTACCCTGTTATCATGAAGACTAGTGACCATATATTTTCTTCCTTGATATTTTAAATAAAGATTAGGATTTGTAGTTATATCACTTATAGATAGAAGATTTGTGTTCATATCCGGCGCATGCCAGCGATTCTTGAAGTGTAATTATTAAAATTGATCCATGTTACACGAACATTTCCACTTCCTCTAACAAATTGAGTCCAACAATCACCCAAGGAAACAAATTCATTACTACTATTATCTTCAATAAAATTAACATACCAGTCTTTGTGACACATATAGTGTTGGGATACACCTGAGACAAGTAGTAAAGTTCCATGTTCTTATTCATCTCCTTCATCAACATCTGCATATTGTGATTACTTTTGACCATTTGCTAAGTCATATGGTCTCTTCCAACAATCTTTCATGAAATGTCCATGCTCTTTACTATAAAAACACTTCTACTTTGACCTCTTTGATGTATTACTGCCTTGAAAGAATCATCATTCAATGAACTTCTAGCATTGTATTATCTGCCTCTACCTTTGAACCATGCACTAAATCCATTCTCTATACCAAATGAAGTTGATGCTTTTGTCTGAACTTGCCTCCACTCCTACAATATAAGTGTTGACAATTTCTTGAAATCGAGTTCTTGAGCATCCACAATCAAGTGGAAGGATTCAACAAACGAATCAAAAGAAGAAGATAAGCTATAAAACACCAAAGCAACCTTGTCCTCATCAGCTGCTAGCTTCTCAATAGCAGTCAGTTGATCACTGAGATCCTTCAAACACAACAAATACTTAGAAATAGAAACTCCTTACTGCAATTTAGAGGAAAACAAAAAATATTCAAATAGAATGCTTGGCCGGCTTATGCATCCTGATATTTAGCTTCATATTTGTCCACAAAGCTGATACTACAGTGTCATTTCTTACTTCTGGCACTAAGCTATCTGCTACTGTAGTCTGTGGGTGATGCCCCTTCGGCATCTCTCAGCACACTTCATGCCCCCACACTAAGATCCTTCAGGCTGCGCCTTTTTATTTCAGTATGCACCTTTTCCCTTTTAGCAGCGCCTCTCTCTTCTGGCAATGTCTCTCTTAATATGGCAGTGCTATTTCGAATGTCTGCATATTTCTTCTATTGGAAGCCTCACCAGCTCCGTTCTTCCTCAAGCTTTCGTCGCACCTTTCTTTTGTACCTGATGTCACTCTTCAATATTCCATGGGGCTGTGCTTTACCATGGTCCATAAAGGTATTGTCGTACATAGATGATAGATCACAGGCTGCCCCTTAACAATAATACCTTAGATCAGCAGTCATACTCCAAGCAATAGCTCTGTAATAATTACATAGCCTTTTGCTTGCTCAAAGAGATAGCATACCACACCCTTTTCTATTCTCAGACTAAACAGAAAAAACTTATTCAAGGTTTGATTGCCTGGAAGATCTTCACACAGGGTGTGCAACTTGCACACAATTCTTCCCTCGCAATGAAATATCTCACTTCAAATATCTCACAAGATACGTGCTTCCTCCCTCACAGGATCTGATCAATAAAACTCTGATACCATATTATTTTATCAACTCAAGCCATAAGATACAAATAACAATGACTGAATATATAGCCATACGGCACCCTACAATCTAGGGAGCTAGCTTATCACCTAGGTGTTACCACTAGCACAAGCACCAACACAAATACAATAGCAACGAACAAGTCAATATTAGGTTTTAATAGAGCTAACTTAATCTAATACTCCCAATCACCTTGCTACCAAGTTATTTAATGACATCTTGAATTGTATGTAAATAATTAGACTGATTGGTTCCAGATAGATTGAATCCCATCTCACGCAAAGCAAAGAGGCAAATGCAAACCAAGTATACAATGGCCTACACTGTTTATGTACACACTTTATGCAAGCATTGCCAATTCTACCTCTTTCACTGTTCATTGTATTTGCATCAAACGATCATTTGCAAAATATCCTTAATACAGAATCAATTTTGGCAGCAGTTAAAACTAAATTTTAAATTTTCCTATAGAACCATCATTTTTGAGGTATATAATAATGAAAACAGGTTTGCTGGTTAGAATTTGCATGTGTTGTAACCTTTTCCACATCTTCTGCCTGCTGTGGAAAATAACTTCTTACAAGAAATAAAAGATAAATCGCCAAAGGCTGACTTGGTCAGAAGATATTCAATAGCTAATATGTGTTACGACTCTGGACTTACTAGCTGCAAACAAAACATACCATGCACTCTTTAGTTCGAAGATGGCGCTCCTTTTCAAATCTTTTTCTCCGGTTTTCTGGAGTTTCCTTCTCAGTTATTGAATCTGAAAAGAATCCAAAATGTGAAAATTAACTCAGAATGCTACACACCTCCCTGTATATTTTAGTAACTTGTAAGTACTCTTAACAATTGCTTTATAAAGGGGAAAATAAGTTAACCCTGTGTTTTGGGGCATGAAAAAGATTCTCTTCTGCAATGTAAATGGAAAGCAGATTATATGGCGCTACAAAATATTTTTACAAAACATTATGAAGTGACTGAATTTAATAAGTGGTCCAAGTACCAACTTAAACCTAGTGCCCATAAGAAAGGGAAACAGACGTAGCATGCACCTGCACTGTCATTCCTTCTTTCTGATGCTAGTGGCATTTCTCGGAAAACCACTGGTTGGTCATGGTGCCATTTCTCTATCCTATCTGAAACCTCCTGACCTGCATGTTTGATGGAATGGACCAACAAAGTAATCATTTGATTGAAAATTTAACTGGACGATATAGATTTTTGGGTGGTGGAAGAGTAAGAGAGGAAAACTCACAACTAGTGGGATAATTCATTTCAAAACATACCATAGTTAAAGGATCGATTGAATAAGGATCCCATAGAGTTGCCATCTTGGTTTCTTTCATCAAATCTTGTTTAGTGCCTTGCTCCAGGGCTGAAGTTGCAGCTGACCATGCAGATATTTCAGGTATATGTTGGTTAGGAGGCATTTTGCTGGACTCCCGGCCTCTTCCCTTTCCTTTGTTGGTTTGCAATGCCTGCATCTTTGTTTCTGCTTCGCTTAAAGGATCAAAATTATATGTCTTCTGCAATAAACTTTGCAGTCTCAATTTACTGCCTTTGGCATCATGATTCATATGTTTCATTGGCCTATTTGGAAGGGATTCCTCTTTTGTGCTTTCCATTGTTTCTTTTATCGATGAAATCAATGGATTCTGAGCATTAATAGTATCTATTTGAATGTCCCTTTCAGGAAGAAAAGCAAGAGCCTCCCCTCTCTTGGTGTCAATCTCAATAACATATGATCCAAGTTCATCCGATTCTTCACCGCTGTCAATGCCATTTGTGCTAAGTCGTTTTGGTCCAATCTCTTGGCTTACTTCTTTCACGTTAGAGATCCCAACGTTAGAATGAATTTCTCTGGTGGAGGGAAACCCCGATGAGCCCATTGAAAGAGAACCACTCTCCTTATTTGTACTCAACCCTTTGTGCTCCGGAAACCAATCTCTACAGCTCCTTAACTTGTGTTGTAACTGCAGATCCTCGCGAGGGGAAACTGCTAGCCGGTGAAAAGACCCATCACTAGCTGATAATCGTGATTTTTCAAAACCATTGTCATTCTTTTCTCCTGGATTAGATCCTTTAGCATTATCTGAGCCATGCTTTACTACAGCCAGCTTAGACACTCCCTCATTTATATATCCTTGGATATTGCCCCCAATTCATCATCAGATGTATTGCTGCATGATGTAGTTTGAGCCGTAGAATAGAGCTTATCATTGCTTAACCTAGCTGGGCTTCCTGATTTAGATTCCCCCGGTTCCAGAAAAGACCGAAAACGCGAGTTAGAACTTCGTGGAGGAAACACACCAAACTCTTGCTGTTTTTTAAGGCCATGTTTGCTCTCAGCAAATATTTTGGGGGTTTACTGCAATGCGCAAAGGGAATTTCCAGAAGATCTGAGGAGGGATCAGGTGGAGTAGACTGAGCACTGGACACAACTGAACTATCATTGTAAGACTTGTAAGGACCATGCTGTGAAAATGTGCCAAAAGAAGAATACTCTGATATTTTTGAAGAGTTTACAGGCTGCCTGGACAAATCAAGTTATTCATTTACCTGTTTTTAGTTCAAGAAATCCAAGAAAACTTACACAGACAAGCAAAATCAGAGCAATGTTTTTAGAAAAACGTGAGAAATTTTGCATAGACATGCAAAAACTGAATTAAAATTCCGTTTTAAGCCAATGTTATATGATGCAAAACAAAATCAAAAACATATTTGTAAAGATCTTTTCTGGAATCCTGGGTTTCATATTGCTTTACCATAATTAGCATATTTCTGATGAAGTTTCTGGATTGAGTTTATCCATTCGATGTCACAAAGAACTTAGAACCAGAGATGTCGATAGAATAACTCAAATTCAGTCAATCCACAAGCATATTTGAAAACGAAAATTAACTGTAGAAACTTGAATGATTTGATAATCAACATAATTAGACAGAATGATTGAAATACCTGAGCTTTGGGGCTAGCGGAGATCTGTTGCCAAAGCCCTTGTAGTCAGTCCTGGGAAGAGGAGACTGAGAAGGGCTGGCATTCCTGGATGTTGATTTCGAAGCTACTGAACACTTATCAGACATTTCTCCACCACTAGAAACTGTATCCCCGTTGAAAATATCATTATAGAATTCATCATTCACATATCTTTTCCTGGTTTCTCCAAACACAGGGACCTCAGATTGGACTGGGCCTGAAAACCCACCTAGAGGCTGTAACAATGAATGGGCTTTTCGAGGATCTTTGAATTGCTTCAACGAAATATATTTGGGAGGCCCTCCAAACACATCACTGAAATCATCAGCCGAATCTGAAGACCCTGTATATGAATTTCTTGCCGAAAGCTTGGGCGATACATTTGCACTCAAGCTTGTCATATTCATTGTCCCGAAGCTTTTAGAAGACTGTAGTTCATAGCTCTATTATACTCGTACTCGTCCATTCTTGGATAGTAAGGACAAATTTGAAAGATCAAAAGTGTTTCCTTATTGGGTGGTTTAAATTCTTGGTCTGGATTATTCAGCTCAAGTTTTTCAGTGAAAATTGCTGGATAATACGAAGCTAACAGACAAATCAAAGCAAGGAAGGAGACAAATATATTCAAAGGGCCCCATGGAATCTTTCCAATGGATATTTGTTCTTGACCTTTAAGAGAATATGTTTCATTAAATACACCTTGAATCCAGTTGAAACTCTCCTTGCACCATTAAAGCTTAACAGATTCATTTCCTTAAGGAGGATCCAAACTCAAATCCAGGCCAAAATTTCATTCAGAATCTGTTACGCACAAGGCTCATATTAAATAATTTTTATGATTTAGGCATATTTTTCATGTCGGACTTTCTCTTTTCTTCTGAAACCTGTCAAAATAGTGGATGCAATGAAAATATTATTACTGGGAATGTACCGTATTCAATTTCTACGCATATTCACAGAAGGAAAACGCCAAAAGTACAAATTCTTTGGAAAACATAAAGCAATTAAGTACTTTCTTCGATAAGGTGAAAACAATTTCTGACCAAATCCCTGTCAAAATGGCGGATTATCTGCAACTTTTTCACGCTTTTCTGACAAGCAAACACATATGACGGAGAAATGTGAACGAATTCTTCTTTAACGCGTCTGACAAAATTCAATGCAGGGGAAGACACCGGCAACATCAGTCAGCAGATGATTTTATAAGGCGGATTAACCATCCACATCGAAAGTTTCGACAAAAATAGGCTTTCAAAAAATTCCTAATATTTTAAAAAAGATTGGCATATATTTCTCTTATTTTTAGAGCCTATCAAGCGTAATCCACAAATGTTTGAAATTGAAACTCTTCGAACATTTAATAACTTTTACAAAATGAACTTTAAACTACTGGAAAAACATACATTTTCACACAAATATGCCATGAATAAGGAAATTTGCACGAAAATTGGCGAAAATATTTTACATTTACGCAATGCAGCTGATTTGAGCACAAAGTTTTTCCTAAATTCAAATTAGTAGTGTTGAGTGGAGATCAGAGCACAATATTTTGTAAAACAAGCTCAAAATTATAGATCACGCTTTTTTCGAAGATTAGTGGTAAAAATTGTCGTTAGCGATCGGAATTTTATCTCGAAATAGGTTAATTTGTCATTGGCATTCTGGGTTCAATTTTTGATGGAAATGAACTCAAAAATAATTGGCATTACCGATTGCAACCCAATTTTAAGAAAATGGGCCCATTATTGTTTGTTATTGCCGATTACAACAGAAAAATTCCGGAAAATAAGTTTAATTTTTGTCATTAGCGATTAAAAAAGGAGAAAATGAATAGAAAATGAGCTCCACATTTTCGTCATTGCCGATAAGAGGAAAAGTTTTCAAGAAATTAGCTCATAATTGAGCTTGCGATTGTAACAAAAAAATATGGAGAAAATGTGGTCAAATTCTTTATAAATACAAATTAGAGCACGATTTGTTTTTAAAATAGGCGTTAAATTTTCTCATACCAGTTAAAGCACAAATTATCGAGAAAATGAGATGAGCATTTTGTGGTCTTCGATTTTAACACAATTTTTTCAGAAAATGGAGTGCAACTCCTATTTGTTGTTGAGTTAAGCACAATGTCTTCAGAAAATGATCTAAACAATAATTCACTGGGGGATGCGAACACAAATTTTTCAGGAAAAAGAACTGAAAATCTTTGTATAAACACATTTTTTTTAAGAAAATAAGTTCAAAAAATGGCACTACCGATTACACCACAGAATTTTCATAAAAAGAGCTCGAAATCTATGTTTAAACATAAATTTTCAGAAAATACGCTCAAAACCTTTAATACAACGATTTGAGCCAGCAATACAGAAAAGAAACCCTGATCTTGCTGTCAAAACAACATTATTATACAAAATCTTTGGAGAATCCACACCAACAAAGTTTTTGGAAGGAGATTTTTTTCTTACCAGTTTTTTGCGCCGCATCTGAACCGATTCGCCTCAAATTGGATGTTGCCACAACGCTATAAATGAGACAAATTCGCCTGTAACCTCCATTTTGTGACCAATGCCTCAAAAAAATCACATTTCTCTGTTTCGTCTGGGGATTATCGACGGAACGAACGTGGAATGAACAAAGTTTTGTTGCTTTCATGCACAGCTTTAATATTTTTACTTAGAACGATGAGTTTGAGTAAATCACGGTCAGTTTTTGAGATCCGACGGTTCACATTGAGCTCCTAAAAAAGGCGGGTTGGAATCTGGACATCGCATTGACCATACTCGACCAATCTTTAGAGAAGTGGTCAATAGGTTTTTATTTTTACCATTTTTAAATTATGCAGTATGTGATGAGTTAATTTAGTTTTTGTGATAAAGTTTTTGCGGTTCCCACCCTCCAACGTTGTTATGATTATATAAACATGCGTTGCTATTTATTTTAATGTTGAACGCTCCATGGGGACATCATTACTAGAGCACGGGTATCCTCCCTTTATTTGCCCTAACCTTTCTCGGGGTGATAAGGCGGGGTCCCATAAGGGGCTTTCATTTTGTTTGGGGACTTCTATGAAACTCTATTGCATTTTTCACTTCATAATATTTGTTTGTTTGAGTGTTTTCCATATTTATACTTTTTTATTTTTGGTTTTTCACATCCATGTCTTGTCGTTCTATTATGCGCATATTTCGGATATGATTACTTTAGTTTATTTTACGTAAATCATAATTTTTCATTTTCTATATGATTATTATACATACATAATTAATACAAACATTTTACATACATCTGTATGAAAAATGTTGATAGATATCAATCTCAAGGTTTTATCTTGAATATGTCGTATGTTACATTGATTAATAACTTAATTATTTTTTTAAATCTCAAGAATAAGTCACTAACAAGTGAAAAATGACACTAGCCATGCCAATGTATCGAGATCCAAAAACACTTTCCAAAAGAGGCAGGGGGAGGGGGAATGGGCTTCAAACTCCACTGTATGGTTAAGATATTACGATTTTTGGATTGAATTCTAAAGTAAAAAAGAAAATAACTTTTAAGTGATGGTCAAATGGACATCAAATTTTATGTCATAGTTAATTATGATTCACGAACATTACAACCCCTTACCACCTCCCCTGGTTGTCATTATAAAATGGTTATAGACGTAATTAGCCCATACATATAATTACTCACACATCGATGTGAAAAGTATTAAATTTAACAACACTAATTTTGATCGATGAAATATCTTTGCAAAGTGTATGTTGTCCTCGCCACTCTTAAGAAAAAGTGATTCTAACTTTGATTTTAAGATATCCAAACAAATATTCACGTAGATTTTGCTCACTTGTTACTACTCTTCTATATGGGACCAAAACTTGGGGTCTTACTAAGGAAATTTGATTGAAATTGAACCAAATGAATGTTCCAACCAAGTCATGTTATGCAAACATCTCCATGCCAAAACATCGGGTTGTTGAGATATCATTCTTGTTGAATTTGGTATGGCCCTATCCATTATTATTGTGACCTTTCAAGTGGTGATTATGATGCATAGGCATAGGCAATTCCCAAACTCTTTGGTTGATTTTTTCAAATACTTGGATATCAAGCATCCAAACCCTCTATGCAATTAGTGAAACATGGTATCTACTATGGTTTATATGCCAATGATTCCATAGTACTTGGCCTTGAGATATCAATGCGAAGCATTTGAGTTTGCAAGCAATTTTGCATCAATAAAAAACACAATGGGGTCTTGTGTACACTTGCATACATGCGTTTTTGTTTGTGTCACTTGTTGAACATGAAGACAACATTGTGTGCGTGGAAGAAGATCAAAATTAAGTATGAGGGCATCAAGAGTCCAACATGCTAGAAAATAAAAGTGAAGATGGCTTCATTCGCCTCCCTTAAGTAAGATGGACCCTTTTGGGACGGTGATAAAACCACCACTTTACACAGCGATGGTATTATAACCATCAGTTTGTTTTGACCGGGAAATTTTATCACATTAGAGCCACAAATAAAGTAACTATCCAAAATTTAAAAGTGTGACATGGGGACCATTTTCTAAGACAAAGGGAACTCAAAGAGACTTATAAGATGTAACTATCGAGTAAAATTTGGATCAATTTTGAATCAAGAATTAAGAAGTCGACTAGGGAAAAATTTTGAGAAAGAGAGAGAGTTCCAACTCCACGAGAGAGCAAAACTAAGATAGAACAAATTTCACTCAAAGATATAGGAAAGAGCAAAGCTAGAAAGCTTATTAATGTGATGTATGTTCATTGAAGCCATCCCATGAGATTGAGTGTAATGGACCTTCTTCATAGTCAATAAGGGATGGGTGTGTGTATGTGTGAGTCTTAGTAATATTGTAAAGTTCTTCAATAAGTGAAAGAATGTGTTTTTTTCATTAGATATCTTATGTCTTACTAGGGAGTAAGGTGGATCTTTATATGGCCCTTTGATTCTCATATGCATCATTGATTTAGTACCCCAATTAGCATTTGCTACAAATATTAACATGGGCGAGACTTCCTCCGCATAATTTTTCAACTAATACACGATATTTATCTAAAAGGGAGATAAATAGGGGTATTGTTGATGAGATCTATAGATCCTACGTGCGGTTCAAATGGTTTGACCCTTGGGAATATCTTTCTTTAGACTTGCAACATTACTACAATACATATCCTTACTCTTAGGGTGGGCTCATCCAACCTCCAAGTTGCATTAAGCTCTCATTACCCTATAGTTTTCGGGGTTTCATTGATCCTTTTCGAAATTTGTTCACACTATTTCCATATAGGGACAAATCACCATATTCCTCAAATGTATCATATTTGTTAGATTTGTTTCATATAACACAAAACTAAAGATCATTTTGTATTTATATGTTCTCCTTACAATGATATATGGGCGATTATTTTACCTCTTTAGAGGCTCGTATGACTCACACTACTTACAAAGATTAAAGATGTTTCACTCTTTTCTTTTGATGTCCTGGCTAAAAACTTTTATTTTACATTATTATATATTTGGAAGATTGCTTCTTTCAATTATAACATTATTACTCCTCTAAAATTGAATAAAAATGAACATATAATCAACAAAAAAAAAAACTTGTAATAAACATATAGATATAATGTAATGTGTGGCATTTAAGGATACTTTTTAATATATATAATTTGTATTGGTTAAAACTCATTTTTAGTATGCATTCTCTTTTAAATTTACTTGCATTCCTCTTTCCATACTTTACATTGTACTTTCTCAATCTCATAAATTACTTGCTTTTTAATATTAATATCATTATCTTTATTCTTATCCTTATTTTGTCTTTTAAGTATATTTCTATATAAAAATTACGAGTGATATTTTCAGATTGATTTCAAGTGCTTTAATGTTTTCTTTTGGCACTGGAGTATCCGTTGTATATCCTTGTACGGAGATTGTGTTTGGCTTAGAATTCAAAAACATGAAAAAAAAATGTTACGTTATGGTGATGATTGCACTTTTTACCACGATACGATATAATGCTATTTTATATAGCTTTTTAAAAATAAAGTTTATATTATGCTTTTTATTAAAATCGCGAAGGTTATATTTTTTAATTTATTGTGTAGTTTTTAAAAATAAATGTTATAATAGAATCTGCTTTTTATTAAAAATATGCAGGTTATATATTTTTATTTATAACATTGTTTTTATAATTCGTAGAGATCAGCAAATAGTTTTAAGGAAAAAGTTCTAACACAAGGAGTGTCATTGTTGGCTAGATTTTCTCGCATAGCATCAAACCTAGGCAATCATGAGATAAATCTCCCTCATTTAACCGGAGGCTCCCGTGTCGATTTGTCAATATAAATGTGTTTTTATCTATCGTGGGTTTTACTTTAACAACTTAGTTCATGAACCATAACTAAGAAGTTCTGCAAAGCAAATGTAAGCTTGCTTAAGAAAGGAAAATTACGTAAAGGAAGTAAAGGAATTACAGAGAAGAAATGAGGAAGATGTGCATCCCAATTAGTAGATTGCTGAGAGCTAATTGCATGCACATAGAAGAAACTCAAATAGATTTGAACACACAGAATTATAAAGCAAAGGCAGCTCTAGATCTAGATCTAAAATAACACAAAGTCTATTAAGAGATCTAAGATTTAGAAGCAAGAAACAAAATACACCGTGACACAAAGTTCTCCTAAACTGCTTCTTTGTATTCCTCTGCAACAAGTGGCTCTCAGGGGTTCAGCACAAAGTCTAGAACACAAGATTGCTTCTTACAAATTCTGATCGATGATTAACCCGAAGGTTCTTCTCCTACTTATAGAATGTAGGAGGGAAAGTACAAATAGAAGACTCAAACTTCTTGGTAAAGTATGAACAACAAGTAAAGATGACATTTGGCAATCATCCTCAACTAACTTCTTCTTAAGTGACACATGTATCACTTAACTAATAGAAAGGTTCCTCATGACTTCGAGTAATGGTTGCAAAACCAATAACTTAGAAGTTTACAATTCCATCCGGGAACATAGAAAATAGAAGAAGAAAGAAATAGAAGAAGTCATGCCAGCTGTAACATCTACATCTTCTTCTTGTTCTGATATCTGATATACTTGTCGAACATATAGTTCAAAGATCTTTCCATCTCTTTAGCTCTTGGCCTTTTCTGTCACCGAATGCAGCGATCCTTCATTCAACACTTCTTTGCGCATGCTTCCACTTCTTCCAAACTTGGCCCAAATCTCGCAATGTCTGCCTGCAGTGTCACCAGCCTACTGATAGAGTTCATCGTGAAAGGCTTGGTGGCTTTATCAATCCTCTTTTGCACCATCAGAAGAGAACCCTCCAGAGAATCATGCACCTCGTTAGAAACAATCCGCACGTATGAAGTAATACCTCCATCCACTCTTTCCTCAGTGAAAGAAATAACACTATCCGTAAATGATGTTCCGCTCTCAAGTGCTCGCATCCTCTTCAAGAAAACTCTCGCAGATCTCCAAACGGAAAGATACTTGCAAACTCTAAATTGCTTCCCCTTCTCGATTGATCCATCCAAGCACAATTTGCTCGCAACCAATACATCTCCCTAAGGCTTTGTTGATCTCGGCCAAAACACTCGAGTTACTCTCTCGCAATCGTATTTATTCCTTTTATGCTTTCTATCGAGGTGCTTTAGTTGATTTTTCGCATCGTTCATAACCTTTGTGGTGGCACTTCCCAAGTTCAGTTGAGAATAATAACTGATCCTTCCATTCGCCAATAGCCTTTACTTGATTGCTTGCATCTTCCATTTCCCGCATAAGATGATCACTCACCCGCTGAATGCAGCAACGGAAGGTTTAGCAACCTTGGCTATGATCTCACATAATTGAGATATTTGCTTCTCGAGCTCTTCTTTCTCCGCCTTTTCACCGTCAAGCCTAACGAACAAAGCATCCAAAGAACGTCTGCGTGTCCCGCTTGAATCCTTCAAAGGTAGCTTGACCGAGTGGTGGTTTTGTCACCGTCACATCTTCTCGCCGTGAGTTCCTCTTCTACCTTTCCTTCCGCCTGGGGTTAATATCTCAAGAAACTTCTCTCCCGAATCCTCGATGATCAACCTAGAAGTTGCTTTAGCAACTTTAGGCCTTCTGCCTCTTCTCGCTCGATCTCGAAGATGTCATGCAAGTCATGTTCCTCTAAGTTCATCTCTATTCTTGCTTCCTAACCAACCTGCAAAGCTAACCATTCCGAGAAATTACTTCTCGAGAATGAGAAGTTCTTGAGTGCGCTACTATTTCCCGCTCCGCATCCTCTCCATCGAAAAGTGCCACGATTGGCATGGTGCCATCCTCTCAAACATCCAAGACAAAGCTCTTTCGAACTCCGTCATCTGCCTTCAACATCTCCTCTGAACGGGTGCTTGAGCGAAGTGGTCATGAGAGAAGATGAACGTTGCTGGTTTCAATGAAGGCATGGAAACATCCTGCTGCTGTGGTGCAATAGTTGGTGATCCACTAGGTACTGGAGAAGTCGGAGTCAAAGCTATGGTCGTAGAAGTGGTCTCCTCTTTCTCTTGAGATTTTCTGCGTACTTTCAACTTCTCGGACCTTCTGCGCTTTCTCTCCTTCATGCTTTCGCTGAGGGAATCTCCCGCCGAAGTTGCCCGTGATTTGATTCATCAATACTTCATCAAGGCAAAAGATCCCTTCGTTAGTGAACCACTCAAGTACTCACCAACACAAATCCGATCTTTCTTCTATCATGCATGAAAGAGTAGAGCTTTATCTCCTCCCATTTGATGGTAAGTGTCCAGTACCACGTTCCCATCATCTTTAAGATCCGAGTATCCAAGCGCTAGTTGCTTTGCCGAACCTGACTGAAATCTTTCTTTCTGACCTCGTACTCACTTCTGCACTTCATCCAGAAATCTTCTAGCGAAGGTACATGTGCGTACTCCTGGGAGATTGTCTTCCTGGCTATTCCAAATGGATCAAAATTAAGCCGTGCAGGGAAGAACTCTTGCTCATACTCGGACAACATTTGTGCTTCCATTCTTCGAGCTCTGTGAATGCTGATGCAGGTGTGGGAAGTAGCCCGTAGACTTGTGCGCCGCATTGGATGAAGGTCGTGTAACTCCACAAGTTGCCTGCTTAGCTCCATGGCAATCAATCTGTCACTCGGGTACCTTGGCATCTTTGTTGGTTCACCTGAAAAGCTCGTAACCCTGAGGTATGTGAAATCTGCAAACTGGATGAATATACTGCCAATCTTGGACACTGCTTCCCATGCTTCCTTGCTTACTCTGTGAGTCTTCAAGTCTTTGTCTAACTGCGATGAAATCGTAGAGAAACCATCGTTGATCACTTTGAAGTCCTTCTCGCACGCAGTGCAGTAAGGGTATGGGTAGCACTCGAAAATGGGATCCTGGAAAGAATACCACATCTATCCGGCTTGAAAAGACACCGTGAAGTGCGGCATATACCAAGTATGAAGTCATCTTGAAGTCAAGGTACGCTTTACGTTCCGATTGTTGCTCACCGATGTTCTTCTAATAATTTCGACCAATCGATTATAGAATCAACCTTGTTGATTTCAATGGTCCTGATGAAAGCATACATCCATGTCCTAAAGTGTAGGCATTCGCTTCACCATTCAACTGCATAGCAATTTGACAATATCATCCGCCTCCCGCACCAAATTGGATCGTGGAAGAGTTCTCGGGAACCTGGAAGGGGATCTAGGCTTCTTCATGAACCGGCTATTCATGATGCTCACACAATCAGCTCTATGCTTTTCCCACCTACTGTCAGCATCCTGAATGCTAATAGAAGTCACCACCTTTCGTACTGGAATCTTCAAACAATAATCGAAGAATTCTGCATCCAAACGAATTATTGTCTTTCCCGCAACATCACGTACTGATCTGGATGAAGGATGGTAAGATCTAGCACACTCCATCACAAACTCTGGCAATTGGGTCAGATACGGAAAGTGCATCGAATAATTCCACTACTTTTGACCGCACGCATGAGTGAAGTCTTTCCAGCTGGATCTCATCATCAAATCGAAGAGGTTATAGATCCGTGTCTCCTATGTCTGAAAGTTTAGAAGCAATGCATGAATCCATCGTGCTCTCTTTTTCATCTCCTTTCGCCATAGCTTTATCAATCTTTGTCTGAATAATTCTTTTTCTTCTAATTTGGCCTGCTTTCTTCAATACTGGTGCAGATCTGGACAATTCTTCAGATTCGGAGGATATTTGCAATGTATTGGACATTGATAAATACTCCTTTTCTTTTATAAAGCACCTGTAATGAGTTCCTGCAATTTATTCAGACAAAAATGGCCACCGGAGCATGAATAGTGAATTTAAATTATAAAAATCTGCACTTTTCAAGCTGCTTGCCCCAAAAATGGTGTTTAATTTGCACATAAAGAGATCATGAATCCTTTTAATCAACACCTGAGCTCCTTTAACACCTGTGAAAACAATTGTGCAGACGAAGATGAACCTTTTCCAAAGCATGCGCCAAATCTGGAAGCTTTTAGCCTTTGTTAGCACTTTGTCTGTGCAAAATCCTTCCTCTAATGGGGCGCACTTTTTCTCTCCTTCATTGCAATTCTTTACCTGTGTGTTGAATAATAAATCCATATGGCTGCCCATGCTTATATAACCTTCATAATTCTATAATTAATAATTGCCCTAACAATTAAAGGCAATTAATTAATTAAAAATCATGCTTTTCTCTTTTAAAAATTGCATGTTTAAGGACAGATCCAATAAATTAAATTAATCCAATTTAATCCTCCACACACTTAACTTTAGCCTCACAAAGTGTGCTTTGACCATAGCCACTTAGAAATTAATTCAATGATTTAATGCCTTAAAATCATTAAATAATGCCCAAATGGGGCGCACTTTTTCCAAGGAGAGGGGCAGCCACTAAATAAATTAAATTTAATTAATTTAATCCCTTTCTTTTATTCTTCCTTTGACTTTTCAACCTCCTCAAGCTTGGGCGCACTTTTTCCAAGGATAGAATTTAATAAAAATAATCAATTTAATTATTTTTATCCATCACCAAAGGGGGCGCACTTTTTTGCACATGTAATTCTATTTTTAAGAATTTTCACCATAATGGGATTCTTTACCCTGCAAGGTAGGCACCACAATCCCATGATCCACTTAAGTGATTTGACTTTTGCAATGGGATTCTTTACCCTGCAAGGTAGGCACTAAAATCCCATGATTTCACTTAAGTCACTTTCCTTTTATTATATCATGGGAATTTTCACCCTGCAAGGTAGGCAATAAATTCCCACCTGCCTACAGCCTCTATTTTTCCCACTGCAGCTTAAGTGACTTTTATAACACGGGAAAAAGTACCCTGCAAGGTAGGTATACAATTCCCATCCTACCTGCGGCTTATATTTTTCCCATCGCAGCTCAAATCCTTTGTTTTCCAAAAATGCGCCCATCCCCGCAGGGGCTTTCCTGTGCACGACTTCGCTTTTTCCCGCTGATCCGCACCTCAGATGATGACTTCCTCCGGCAAAATGTGCGTGTATGTTTTCCACCGCTTCCAGGCCAAAATCGGGCTTACCGTGCCAAGGAGTTGCTCCAGAGAAATTTCACGAGAAAAGCGAGCGACACCACAAAACACGAAAAATTGCCAAAAGTTACAAATAAAGCCCAAAACTTAAAATAAGTTAAAATCCTTCTGGTATATAGGAATAATAACATATTCGCTCATAATAGAGTTAAAAGAGCACAAACAAACCTTCATACGGGCTCAAAATAATTAAATACAAATTTCCCGCAGACAAATCCCGACGACATAATAAAACAATTTTGGGCATCTGGGTATTTGGCGAAAAGGGCTAATATGGCTCTTCAGGATTATCTTGACGCAATACAGGAACTTTCAGGCAATAAAAACAACAAATGACCCACTATTTTAAAAGTACGAAATTTTTTCAAATTGGGTAGTCACAGATTTCGGGGTGAAATCTGAGTGACACCAATCATCAATCAACCTTATATGGAGCAAAGGTACACCCAATCTAAGAACTTACAAACCCTATCCAGAGCTAGAAATGTGTTTGTGGTGAAATTCTTCAATTTGAACATTCTAAGTCTTCATGCTAATGTCTTAAATAGTGTGGAATAAGTTAGGTAACATAAGCAAGTGATTGTTTTGATTTGAAAATGCAAAGACACGTGACAATGAGTGCAAATCTTCTTGGTGATTGTTTCAGTTGAGTAACCAGATACAAACTTCTTTCAATAGAAGGTTGAAACAACGGAACATGACCCTCTTGGCATCGATTGAAGAGCAATGGAGTGTATTGAATCTTCTTAGAGTCTATCAGTGTTATAAACAATGAATGTCATAGCCTCAACAAAGAAATTTGGCCAAGTTACTAAGTGTCTTATCTACTTGTGAAGTTGAAGAGTTGTGGAACTCTCTAGTTCGAGGTAGTTGAGTTCATGGAGAAGCTAAAGAGCCGTAGGAAGTTACATACTTGAAAAGACATCCTCCTTGACTCAAATCAAGAAGGTGAAAGGTAAATTTGTCTTGGACAAGAAAATGTATGAGTCCAAAAGTCATGATAGTGAAAGAGCACAAAATTTGAAGAGTCAGTTCTCCTAATTGAGAAAACTCAAACAAAATGTCTTTGATAGGGTGTGTAAGTTGAAAAGAGAGAATTCAAAGGGGCATGTCATTTTTGGCCTTGAATGCAAAAGACACAAACATAGAAATGCGAGAAAAAAATTGAGATCATATAGAGTGTTGTGAAGTGTGAAGAATGCTTGAAGAGTGAGATAGAAGTTTGGATACATGTGAATAGAGCAAGGTGATGGAATGAACAATGATATAGTAAATGTAGTAAAAATAGAGAACATAGTGAGATCCTAAGATGAAATGCAAGGGCAGTAGTATATATGTAAGAACATTCATATAATGCAAGTGTGAGTGAAAGGTACTGATGGAGGGTATGTGAATGCTTAAGGACGGTGAAAATATGCAATGTTGATATGTTCTTGATTAGATTATGAAGCATATAAATATGTGAGAGTGTTATATCAATGTGGAGTAAGCATGAAACATGTGCAAAAGTGTGAAATGCATTAACTTATCTATTAGGCAGAGTGAAAGTGGTAAATGCATGCATATTTTCTGACTGAGACAGAGTGTTGGAAGGTGTTGAAGATTGAATTTAATGCTAGTGACATATATATGACAATTGTGAGTGTTGAATGTTGAAGAATCAACAAGACTTTAGGTTGGTAAGCTAAGAATAGTGAGTTGAGTGCTTCAAATAGTCAGATAGCCGGTGAAAGGTAAATAGGGGCTTGAAAATTGTTAAAATTACAGGTGAAATAAGAAGGTCAGATTACAAATTTAGGGTCACAATCAGATGTATTGCATCTAAGATGAAGAGTGATCAAATTCTCTCTACACAATTAGTTGTAGCTCAGCATAATCAAGGAGTTATAACTTCCTTGAAAGTTTTAGCTTGTATAAGGTCATTGGTTACCGATTGAATCAATTTGGGAGTTATAGCTTCCATGCAAGTAGAATCTTGCTAAATCATCAAGTTGTAGCTTGATTGTATTCTTGGGGTTGTAGCCTCAAAATTTGAGTTGTAGCTCAACTTGAAATCATTGTAACTCCATAGGACAAATTTTCCAAGTTAGTTCTCTTGATTTTAGTGGGTTTTCTCCCATTTTGGGTTTCCCACATTAAAACACTATGTATTGTCTCTTTTCATTTACTTGTGTATGATTTCATTTTCTTTTCTTAACAAGTTTGGAGAAGTAGAAATATCTTAAAAGTTTAATGAGATGTCGATTCACCCCCTCTTTGCATCCAAGTTTCAAAAGTATTCACATAATCCATCACCGAGGAGGGAGGGCTAAGAGGGAAAAGGAGCTGCCTGGGCCAAAGTCTTGGAGGACTTAAAACCACTTTCTACTTATGCTTCTATCGACACAACAATTCGATTTTCTTACAAAATAGATAACACCAACTTAAATACATCCCACATACCTTGAGATTGTTCTTTGAAGATTCATCTATTTCTTTCTTTCCATATGCCCCATAGAACATGGGGGAGCAGCAAGTTCCAGGCTAGAGAAACAAGCTGATGAGAAACGGGGACTTCCATTGAGTAAACACCTCGGTAGGGAGAAAGGGAGGATCCAAACAACCCCAAATCTTTCCAAGAGGCACCAGAGTGAATGGGAAAACGAGTAGTGGAGGAAAAGGTGAGTAGTGGTTTATAGGGCATTAAGATAGAAATGGAAACAACTAGGGAGGGATAAGCCCCTTCACTTGAGGTTTTCCCCCGAAATAATAACATCCCTAGATGCAAGCCAAGAGAAGAAACCAAGTTTTGGGATAACCTGAGGGATCCAAATACGATGGAGAGGAGGACCATAATAGGTATATGGGTGAGAGACATAAGGAGCCTTGATTGAGAAACAACCGGAGGGACTATCGTGCTAGATACATACATGCATAGTAGGAGAGAATTGAATATACTAATAGGACAGTAGAGCTTTAAGGTTTTCAATCCACCGTAACTGGATCAAGCTACATCCTTCCCAAGAGGGAATGCATCAACAAGGTTGGCCACCACTTCTATCAATATATCCCTTCACCCTCCTACCACACTTTGTTGATAGCTGTGTAATGAAATTACTAGTATAATTCAAATTATGAGAAACAATAGAACACCAAATAACACAATATTTCAGAATAATGATCTCAATAGGCAATTATAATAGCTTCACCACTTCAAGGGGCAACCTCCAAACCATATAATAAGACTCAAATGCTCAAATGATAATGAAATACTACCTTCAATCCCCTATATATACTATTCATATGCTTTGGCCATCACCAAGGCTAACCTATTAAGCATGAGAAAGTATAAATGATATAATAAAATGATATGGTAAGCCAAAATTCGGCTACTCATATCCTAATACAAGCAATAGGTTAAGGGCGTAACATGTCCTTCCCCTTCAAACCAATGTTGTCCTCAACATTGAATAATCTGGATGTTGCTTTGCGAGAAAACCTTCATCCTCCCAAAGTTACATCTTCTATGCTCATATTCTTCCACTTGATCGAGATATTCCTTGATGTCTCGGTTCTCACTCTCCTCTTAAGACGTGTTTACGAATCTTCTCTAGCTCCAAAATGATTCTTCCTTCCTCGTCAAGTTACGGAAACTCTGTCTAGGCTTCAAATTTTTGTCTAATAACCTTCTTCGGGCATGAAACATGGAATATTGGGTGTATGTGTGAAGATGGAGGCAACTCTAGTTTATAAGCAACATTGCCAATTTTCTCAGTAAACTTGATAAGGACCATAATATTTAGGAGCAAGTTTTTGTCCTTTTTCTATTGCTTTAGGGACATCTCTGTTTGTAAGGTGGAGATGTACAAAAGCCAATCACCAATTTCAAAATGTCTTTCACTACAGTGTTGATATGCTTGTTGTTTCATCTTGTTTTGTGCTAATGCTAAATTCTCCTTCAAACTAGCCAAAACCTGTTGTTGATGTTGAATGTGTTCCTCAACATCTTTGACCTTAGTTTGCACCCTCAAGGAGGAAGTGATAGAAGGTGGATGGTAACCATATAATGCTAAAAATGGGGTCATTTGAGAAGAGGTATGAAAAGATGTGTTATACCACCATTCTGCAAGTGGTAGCCATTTAATCCACCTTTCCTGTTTATCTGATACAAAACAACGTAGATACCCCTCTAAGCATTTGTTGACCACTTCCGTTTGCCCATCAGTTTGAGGATGATAAGATGAACTGTGAGCTAGCTAAGTACCCAAACATGAAAATAATTCCGTCCAAAAATTACTTGTGAAAATAGGATCACGATCACTTACAATTATCTTTGGGGTTCCATGTAGCCTTTGAATTGTCTCCAAAAAAATAGTTGCAGTATCAGATTGCAAAATGGATGTGATAGGGCACAAAAATGGGCATATTTTGTGAGCCTATCCACAATCACGAAAATAACATTCTTACCCTCTGAACAAGGCAATCCGGTGATGAAATCCATGGAGACCTCCTCCCATCTCTGGCTAGGAATTGGTAAGGGTTCAACATACTTGGTGTCTTAATTGTTTCCCCTTTATTTTGTTGGCACACTAAACACTCTGATACAAACTTTTGTACATCCCCTTGAGTCCTTCCCAAAAGAATTCTCTTTTTATTCTATGATATGTCTTCAAAAACCCAGAGTGTCCTCCAACAGGTGAGGCATGTAGCTCTACAAGAATCTTATGCTTCAACTTAGAATCTTTACTCAAGTATAACCTGTCCTTGTACCATAGGGCATTACCTTTCCACTCAAATTTGTTAGATGTCATAGATCCTTGCTTGATATTTTGTATTAGAGATTGTGTATCCTTGTCTTGATCCCATTCCAATCTTGCTTCATCCACCCAATCAACCGTCAACATGGACATTCCACATAGTAAGGCATCTACGGATGTATCCCTTCTGGACAACGCATCAACTACTACATTTTCTTTACCCTTTTTGTATATGATTTCAAAATCATAACCCAACATTTTGTTACCCACTTTTGCTCTTCCTCGATGATAACCTTTGCTCCAAAAATTATTCGAGACTATCATGATCAGTTTTACCTTGAAGTGGCTACCCATGAGATAGGGCCTCGGTTGCTTGACCGCATGAAGAATAGCCATCATTTCTTTCTCATAGACATGTGTTTAAGCAGATCTTTTCCTTTGAATTAGCGACTCTCAAATACAATTGGTCTTCCTTCCTACATTAAAATTGCTCCCAATCCTGATCTTGAAGCGTCACATTCAACAATGAAGGTTTTTGAGAAGTTGGGAGTAGCCAAAATTGGGGTGCTGCACAAGGCTTCCTTCAGTTGCTCAAAGGATTTAGTGGTTGCGTCTGTCCAATGGAAGGCATCCTTCTTTAGCAATGCAGTGAGTGGGGTTGCTATTCTACCATATCCCCGCACAAATCTTCTGTAGTACCCTGTTAGTCCTAGGAACCCATGAAGATTTTTGAGATTTTTGGGCCTTGGCCATTCCACCATAGCTTTGATCTTCTGAGGATCAACTTTGACACCTTCATGGGATACAATATGACCCAAGTACTCTACCTCTTGTACACCAAAAGAACATTTGGATGGCTTTGCATATAGAGTATGTTTCTCCAAAACTTCCAACACGTTATTTACATGTTGTAAGTGTTCTTCCCATGTCTTACTTTAAATCAATATGTCATCAAAGAAAACTAATACAAATTTCCTTAAAAACGGCCTAAAAATAGTGTTCATCAAGCTTTGAAAGGTTGAGGGCGCATTTGTAAGACCAAAAGGCATTACCAAAAACTCATAATGGCCCTCATGAGTCTTGAAAGCTGTTTTATGAACATCTTCCTCTTTTATCCTAATTTGATGGTACCCCGAACGAAGATCTAATTTTGTGAAATAAACAACACCATGCAATTCATCAAGTAAATCATCAATTACTGGAATAGGAAACTTATCTTATATGGTGTACTTGTTGAGTTCTCGGCTGGACAAATCCTCCATGTTTTATCCTTCTTACGTACCATGACCACCGGTGAAGAATATGCACTCGGCTATGCCCGATGATACCTACCTTCGACATTTCCTCCACCATTTTCTTGATCTCATTTTTCCGGGAATATGGGTATCCGTATGGTCGATGTTAGGTGTTTGGCTCCACTGGAATCAACTAAATGGCATAATCATGATCCCTAACTAGTGGTAGTCCCTTCGGAATTGCATCAAAAACAGATGAGTGAGCATCCACAATCTTCTCAAGATCAGGTGGCATCGAAGACTTTATATTTTGTACTTCTATGGAAAATATCTTTGCTATAAAGCCATCCAATTCTTTTTTGAGAACCTTTTGCATCTGATGAGAGCTAATAATCTGTGGAGACTTAGCTACCATCCCATTCAATTGTATTGTCCTTCCATCTAAATGAAATCGCATGAACAATTCTTGGAAATTCATCTTTATAGTACCTAAGGTTGTGAGCCATTGGACCCCCAAAACAATATCTGCCCCTCCCATAGAAATAGCAAACATATGTGAGTCTAACATGTACTCTCCCATGGAAAGCTTGATACTATGGCACTTTCCTGTGCACTTGATTGTCCCACCATTCGCAATCATAACTTGCATTTCTGGAGCTAGGTAAATAAAACAATTGATGCGGGCAGCTAACTTACTATTTATGAAGTTATGAGTACTCCCAAGTCAATCAACATTGTCACCTTCTGTTTTTTGAGATAGCCAATAACCTTGAGTGTTTGAGGAGTACTAATACCCGACAATGCATGGCAAGAAATTGTAGGATGGTGATCCTCTACTTCGCTCTTTTATTGGTTCCTCACCTCTCCTATAATTTCAGCTTCCTCATCATCCTCATTACCTCCGTCAATATAGAACAACTTCTTCTTAGTACATTTGTGTCTCGATCCATATTTGCTATCATAGTTGAAACATAATCCTTTTGCTCCCTTTTCTTCCATTTGTTGAGGAGTCAGTCTAATTGGCCTAGAAAATGAAGGGGAAGAGATACTACGGTCTATGGTGTTAATGAAAGGTAACCTCCTACTACAAAGAACTTTTTCCTCTGCTCGATGTGCCATCATAATAGAATCAGAAATCTTGAGTGGATTAAGCATACGTAACTCATGCTCGATGTGGTCCTTAAGACCCCTAGAGACAGTCATTGATTCTCTTCCTAATATTCTCCACCCTTAAGGATAAGTTCTAGAATTGATGCATATAATCTTTGACTGATCATGTTTGCCGTAACTTTGCTAATTGACTAAATTAGTTCTCTGAAACACTGGAACTATAGTGCAATTACAACTCCTCGGTAAAAACTGTCCAAGTGACACCGAGACCATTCTTCTACCTCTAAGCACATAACCATCGATACCAAACGAATTGGTTTGGTTCAAGATACAGGGATGCCAATGTCACCTTTTGTCCTGATGGTGTTTGATGTAACTCAAATAATTTCTCCATTTGATTTATCTAATTCAGGGATCCTTACCATCAAATTTGTGCATATCCACTTTTAGCATCATGTTCTGTGGTTGCGAATAAGTTGGATTTTGATTGGGCTGGAAAAGTGATCCAACATGGTTATTTTGTCCATGATTTTGAATTGAAGATCCTCCTTGGTTGATATGGGCCGGATTTGGGCCATACTATTTACCCTTTACATGTTGCATGATATCATCTAACCGATGATTGATTTGGTCTATGTCTCCTTTAAAGGCCATCTCAGATTGTACATTTTGTAACTCATACTCAAGTTGGCTCGCCTTATGATCAACTGAGGTAAACCCTAGTCTTGAGAGGAATCAGTATTTACCCCTTCGACTCCGTATCTTCAATCACTACCCCATCTTTGTCAGGGTTTTACCCGGAGTAACCAGATTCTTTTTTGTTCTTGTGGAAGGCCCCACCATGATGTCAAACCTTAGGGTTTAGGGTTTCGATACAAATTCGGCCGAACAAGAAAAACACAAAGAAGATACTAATACTATTTTTTTGAGATCTTTTCAAAATGCAACGAACTTGAAAAAATTCCACAATTTTTACCCTAGGGAGTGATATTATGAAAAGCCATAAATTTGTAATAACTTGTGAAAAATAAATCAAAAAGTCTCGAATTTCAGGGAACCTTACTTGAAATATTTCAAAACTCGTAAAAATGTCTCCCACCAATTCTCTTTGGTTAAAAATATATAGCGAAAAAAAAAGAAATTTAGGGTTTTTGCCCTAATTTTGGCCAAGATCACAGCTCTAATACCACTTGTAATGAAATTACTAGTATAATTCAGATTATGAGAAACAATAGAACACCAAATAACACAATATTTCAAAATAATGATCTCAATATGCAATTAGAATAGCTTCGCCACTTCGAGGGGGCAACCTCCAAACCATATAATAAGACTCAAATGCTCAAATGATAATGGAATACTACCTTCAACCCCCTATATAAACTATTCATATGCTATGGCCATCACCAATGCCGGCCTATTAAGCATGAGAAAGTATAAATGATATAATAAAATGATACGATAAGCCACAAGTCGGCTACTCATATCCTAATACAAGCAATAGGTTAAGGGCGTAATATGACGGAGAGGAGGACCATAATGGGTATATAGGTGAGAGAGATAAGGAGCCTTGACTGAGAAACAACCGGAGGAACTATCAGGCTAGATACATACATGCGTAGTAGGAGAGAATTGAATATACTAATAGGACAGTAGAGCTTTAAGGTTTTCAATCCATTGAAACTGGATCAAGCTACATCCTTCCCAAGAGGGAATGCATCAACAAGGTTGGCCACCACTTCTATTAATATATCCCTTGACCCTCCTACCACGCTTAGCTAAGAGTCAAGATGAATCGGGTCCTAGAAGGAGTCTCCAGAAAAAGGCTTATCACCAATCAACCAATCATTCCAGAAATCAATGCTTGAACCATCCCCTAGCTGTCATTTAGTTCCAATCACCAGGAGTTGTTGGCTACTTGTAATGGAATTCCAAATGGTCGAACCTCAAGGGATATCAGAGACCAAAAACTCTCCACAAGGGGGGAGATATTTAAACACAAGTAATTACACCCAAGTTGGATCTTTCCTTCTAGCCAGCGCCCATCCCAACTTTGTCAACATAGCCTCATTCATCTCCGAGACTTTCCTCAAACCAATCCTGCATGCCATAAGAGGTTTGCAGGAAAAATTCCAAGACATGAGATGGATTATTTTGTGCTCTTCAAAACCAAAGCGAGAACAATTTTTTTAATTTGTTCAATACAAGAACCAACTACCAAGGGCATCTTGAACAATGACATAAATAATATTGGAAGACTTTGGAGGGTTTCTTTGACAAGTTTTACCTTACCTATTTGGCTCAAGAGAAATCCCTTCCACCTTGCAAGCTTCTTCTAAAATCTCTCAATGACCGTAGTTCGAGGGTTTTCAGCTATCTACCCTTGAAAAGAGGGAGACTTAGATAGGAAGCTAGGAGGTAAGAGATGTTACAACCAAATATAGTAACAATCTTCCTTTGTTGACTAAGCGACATGTTTATGAAGGTAAAATTACTTTTAGAAAAACTAATGAGCTCTTTGCAAGGCCGATTGGTAGCAGTTGATAATTCTCTTATTTTTCTAGCTTCAACAATAGAGGATACCCCCAAAAGTAGGGTATCATCTGCAAATTGACTATGTGTCGTTGTTGGAACCTTGGAGGTAATTTTCATCACGAAATGGCCATTGCATTATTGGCTACCGACATGGCTCTACTTAGAGAATCAACCATCAAAATAAAAAGGAAATGTGAGAGAGGATCACCTTGCCTAATACCTATTTTATTTGTGATGTAACTAGCCCGAACACCATTCACCAAAATAAAGAAATGAGGAGAGGAGATACATTTTCGAATCCACTTGCACCATTTTTCACAGAATCATAAATTTTCAAGGACTATATGAAAGAAGGACCAATTAACTCTATCAAAATATTTTTGCATATTTCACTTAAGTATCATCCCCGCTATGTTTGAGTGTTGTGCGAAATGGACGGATTCATGAACAATGATCACTCCACCTTAAATAAGGTGTCCCCTAATAAACCCATTCTACTAATCGGAGATAAGACTGTCCATATAAGGATTCAACCTAGTAGCCAACATCTTAGTAATTATTTTGTAGGAGGTATTACAAAGGCTGATAGGCCAAAAATTAGACACAAACTTAGACCCAAGAGATTTAGGGGCCAAGGCTAAAAAATATTGTTCCATTCTTTCAAAAGAGAGTCATTTCTTTGGAACTCATTGACAAACTACAAAAGGTTTATTTTGATAATGTTCTAGAAATATTGGTAGAAAGCCACCAGGAAACCATCTGGACATGGGGATTTGTCCCCTTTCATGGAAAACACCACTTTGTGAACTTCGTCAAGGGAGAAAGGCTTAGTAAGATTCTCATTGATTTCATTAGTAATCAACTTTGGGATGTGTTTCAAAGCATTTCTGCAAAGCATCAACATCATTTATGGGGCCTTCCTCCTTGAGAATATTAGTGTAGAAATTTACTAGCTCATCTAAGATGTCAGTCTCAGAAGTTAAGAGGTTCCCCTCCGTTGATAAGATCTCCTTAATCTTGTCTCTACTCCTATGCTTAATAGTCGTAGTATGGAAAAATTTAGTGTTTCAGTCCCCATCTTGCAGCCAAAGATCCCTAGATCTTTTCCTCCAATAAATTTCCTCTTCAAAGAAGAGTATCATGAAACTCACTAAGCTAAAATGTAAATATATGAGCCTAATATGAATACAAGATTGTAGTAAAATGAATATATAATGAAATATAGAAATTATACCCAAGCAACTAAATGACAAATAATGAAACCCTAATGACAAAATGAGGGTAAGAAACCTTAGTTGATTCACAAAGTTATGGAGACTCGCACACAATTAGAAAATTGGGAAATGCGAAGCACTGACCATCACACTAGAGCATAGAAAATGTAGATCTAAGGAGATAGGCTAGACTAGGGTGCCTGGATAGGGCAGGGACGCCTGCCCGTGGGTGCCCTAGACCTATTTTTGGGAACCTGGGTCTGCGGAAATGTTTACAAAACCTCCTTTGAGGTGTCATAAGGTGTTCACCTTTAGTCACCTTTGATCACTCTGAGGTCACACCAAGATCATCGAGGTTGTTAGAAACCTACAATGAAGAATGAACCTACAAAACCCTAAAATAGACATCAAATCCTAAAAAGAAAGATGCAAAATGAGGGGTTAGACTGTCCTCAACTGTCACAATGGTGAACTTACGACTAAGCATTACACTACATCTCAAACCTAATGTAGTTCTGTGTGTGTGTGTAAAAATTTTCCTTAGGTTACTCTTGTGTTAGTCGCACTTGGATAGCGAGCAAGTAGCTAGACATAGAATGTAGTAAATGTGTGCATGAAATCGAATGAACTTCCCTCCTATGAAGTGTGATGCGAAAAACCAACCATTTTGTGCTGTTGAGATGGAGCTAGATGGATGCAATGGAGCTCTTACAGGTCTTGATGGATGCAACCTTGGGTGGTGATAGATAGTGCTTAGTGTTCGGTCCTTTATTATGATCACATAAATTTATATTTATATGATTCTCTTGCTTAAATTTTGTAATTAACCCTAAAAGGCTGACTAACAAAAAGATAAGATGGTCAAACAGATAGAAAGGGCCCAAAAGGTGTGAGTAAAGTACAAAGAGGATAGAAGTGCTCGGAGGGGACGAGGGCGCCTTTGACGCTGGTGTCCCTGGCGAGGCACCAAGTGTCTCGGGATGACAAATGCCAAAGAGTAAAAAGGTAGAGTGAGAAAATAAAGGTCTAAGACCAAAAGCAACAACAGAAAAGCAAAACAATGTGGCCAAAGACATGGGTTAATTAGTTATTTTCTTAGGAATCACATGAATAGTAGTATGTAATCATGACTGGATAGTTACCTAAAGTGCGTGATTTTGTGTATACATTTTCCCCCACTTTATGTTGGTGAGCGGAAATCTCAGTAACATAAAGTAGATAGAGATGTGTACATGATAACCATGTAGATCGATGATGAAAGCCATGCCAAGGGAATAGAAAAAGCGTGGAATGATAAAACGTGAAGCATGGATGCCAAGGAGGAGAAAGTGCAAAGAGTGATGAAAATGAACCTAGGGTGGAAATGCATTTGTAAATGTTGCGATGTACCTGTTGTTGATGTCGATGTCATTGTTGGTGTGTGTGATGTTGTCATTGTTGATGTTGACTATCGCTTCCCATACAGATGGACATCCAAAAGAGAAGTTGACATGTAGTCAAATACGTATGTATATGGTCAAAATATGTAAATAGTGTGTAAAGAAAGTATGTAAAAATGTTGAAAATGTGAAAAAGGAACATGTGCACCTAATCCATGATAAGGAAAGGGTGTAGAAAGGACCTTGTAGATGATGTTGACACATGAGTTTTTGGGTGATCTCACGCCAATGAAATGGAAGAAGTATAGGGAGAATAGTCTGGTGTCATCCTCCAATCCTTTAACTATTTCTTGCAACGTAGAATACCACTGCAGATGGTTTGTATAAGCGCATGTGCTAAGGAATTTCTACGCAGTAAAAGACATTTTGTATGGAGTTCTGTAGATTGTGTTGAACTACCAATCATTGTATAATTGCCCCTAATTTTAGACATCTAGGAAAGGTCAATGTGCTAAGGACCCAAGTCTAATTCCGATCCCTGTCCAAAAATAAAAATGGTGTTTTATCGGTACCATGTTGTGCATGATGTTGTATGGGGTGACTGATTTATCCAAATGATGCCCCCCTTTCTGGGGTGCATGCGACGTCATTGAAGGATTATACGGCCCAAAGGAGGACCGACTGCCAGTGATGAAACTATGCCCTGCAGGGGAAGGGAATGTGCTTGGTAGAAACCAAGGCACACACAAATAAAGTGGCTAGGAGGCAAGTGTTAGTACAAGTAAAGACAAACATGCATGAAATGTAAGCTAAACAAATAATATGTAAGCTACGATGCAAGTAGAAGACAATTTTGACCGCGAAAATAAGGTTGCAAACATGGGACATCACGATGTCGCAAGACAATCAAGGCCTAGTGGTTGCAATTAGACAAGTGTGAACACAAGCAAAGGGAAAAGGTTTCAAACAAGAAGAAGCAAACAATGAAAAACAATGACAAGCAATGTAATGGGCAACCATGGAAGCAGATAGCCCTACATAACAAATGTTGTAGTATACAAAATTGGATGCCCCAAGGATCCTCTGGGACTAGTAATAGGTATTCTGCTAAGCATCTATGCTACATTTAATAGATCTATAGAATATATTATCACAACTAGAAAGGAAAGTGAACGCGTATGTGTGTATGCTAAAGATAATGACATAGAATATATCTATCTAGCATGTGTAATAAAGTGAACATGTAACAAGTAAATATAAGTAAGAGTAAATGAAACAAAGATATGCAGTATGTTGTGAATGATGCAGAATGGAATGTAGAGTGAATGATAGGAGCAGTGTGCCCCTCAGTGGATGTGTATGTATGCAATGAGGTTCATTTACTTATGCCCCCTCAGTAGTCAAGAATGAACCGTAAATGAGAGTACATCATCGGGAAATGGTTCGAGAAATGTGGTGTTGTGCGTATAATATTGAATACAATGTCGAAAAGTGTGGATTGTTGGATTGTAAGATGATATTGAATGCGACATAGGGATGATGTGCTAAAATGTGTGATGATTTAACCTAAAGCGTATATCACTAATTGGGTGAGTAAGATGCTAACGAGCGTGATGATGTAGCATAATGCATATATCATGAAATATATATGAATGGGATGGTAGAAAACGTGATGATGTAGCACAAATCGTATATCATGAAATGTATGGATGAAATGCTAGAAAAACATGATGATGTAGCAAAAAGTGTATATCACGAAATGTGTGAATAAGGTGATGGCTAAAAATTTCGCATAACATTATGGAAGGATTTATTTGTTTATTTAGTGAAGATCAAATGAAGAAAATGATGTAAGTGTGATGAGGAAGTGAGGTTCAATTTAGAATAAATCCTCAACAATTGAGTATGAACCATGGGACTAGAGTGCATCATCGGGTAGTGTGTGTTGTTATAAGTTGGATATAGAATGTGTATAATGTAGAAGGGAATAGTATGATGTATTAGGAGGATGTGCTAGAATGAGGTAAATTGTAGAATGTGGTTTGGAATTGTAATGCTAGTGTTGAATGTGTCAAGTGTGATGATGTATAATGTGTAGCGCAAGATGTATAGATTGTGTGAGTGTGGAAAGTGCAAAGTGTGTATGAGGCATAACATATGTAGGAAGATGGTGGTGAATATGTGTATAGTTTTTTTCACAAAGTATGTATGATGTATGGAAGAAGATATGAATAGAATATGTAGTGAGTGCACAATATATATATGATGTGTAGGAAGAAGGAGATGTTGTATTAGTGTAAGATGTGTAATGGGTATAAAGCGTAAAGCGTGTAAGATGTATAATAGATCTAAGAAGAAGATATGGAAGATGTGTGGGATGTGCAACGTGTAGAAGAATGTGTTGCAAATGTGAAGTATGTAATCAGTAATGTGGTGTGTGAGGTGAAGTGTTGTGAATCTTGTGTATTATGTTGTGTGTGTGAAGTTCATGTATATAAGATACCCTCAACAGTTAAGTGTGAACTAAAGCATAAGAGTGCATCATCAAGAAATGAAGATATGAGCATGTGCTAAATGAGGTGAATATAAGACATGTGTCGATGCTAGGGAGGAATAAACGTCATGCCCCCAAGTGTGTGAAGGATGAGAATAATCAAGTAATGTCATCGAAAATATCATCATTTTCATAGTCGAAATCAACAAGTGTTGGATCAGAAAATTGATAAGCAATAGTGTCAGGTTGGTCGTGTAAAGCACCATCTAAGTGTAATTTTTACGTGTCCATAACATACTCCTCATTAGTGAATGGGGTAGTGGAAAACCATGTGCATACCAATGAGTGAGGTTTTGTGAATAATCGAGGAATGAGTCATTACAAATGAAGACATGACCAAATGGCATGGGAAATGATATATCAGTATGATCCGGATCTAACATTCCCCCAATGTAATCAAGCCAAGACTATCCCAATGTGAGTGGAGAAGTATATGGAGAATGTGCAAGAAATACCATGAGATAGAAGACTCGAAGTCCATAAGCAATGGTGATGTGAACAAACCCATGGTAGAGATGATGATCATAAGGTGGAGGAAAGATGTCATCAACTATAAAGCCTAGTCGATTCAACCCATCATGTGTGCATACAAATTTAGATAAAGTAGGATCGAATGGAATATGTTCCTAATAAGAGTCATTCATGAAAATCATACATGTAAATGGTGGGTGTGCTAATGAATATGGCCCATGTGAAGGTGCGACGGATGGATTGACATCCGCAGACCGGACATTCCCAATAAAGGATCATAGTTGTAGTAGTAACAAGTGGAGGAAATTGCTTGAATGGGACAATATATATCATGAAAATAACAGCTTCAAGTGGTGGTAATTGATTTGGAGTATCCATCAGGTTGCTTTTCATCGAGTAGTATCAATTCTTGGATTTGGAAGTGTAGTATTTGGATCATGGTCACAATATTTGTATGGGTGATGGTCACGAAAAATAGTATATTCAATACCCTCATGTAGGAATTTAACACAGTGATGTATGGTAGAGGGAACCACTTACATGGCATGAAGTAATGGCATACCAAGTAAACAATTTTATGAAATGGGGAAGTTGATGACAAAGAAGATTGTGTTGCTTACAACTTCATCAGTGTGCTGACCCAGGACATAGCCAAGGTTTACGAATGTTGTCGATAATTGAATCTGTTGGTTAAATGATTGGAAATAACAACGAACCATCACACCAATCCTTAATGAGGTTGTCTAGGTTGTGATTCTACAACCAAGCTAACTCAAATTTGGAAGGGGGATTCTTAGTGTTTAGAAAATTCACTACATCCAAAAGCAGGGGACTATGATCGGAAGAAACTTTGGGGAGGGCCACTAGATGGAAGTCACTTGAATGCAATAACTAGTCTTGGAATCCAAGGACCTTGTCTAACCAAATTTGGATATGGTTGATCCCTAATCTTCTATTTGACCAGGTAAAAGAGGCACCATGAAGTTCCAAATCAATAAACTCACCATGGCTAATGAAATTGGAGAGAGCTTCCATATTGCTTTGCAATCGGATGGAGAGTCGACTTACTTTTACGAAGGAAAGAGAGTTGTGTTAAATTCCCCAATAATTAACCAAGGTAGATTTATGTAACTGTTCCTAAAGTCCAAAAGAGCTTCCTAAATGGTATCCCTTTGTGATTCTAGATTTTGGGCATAAACATCGATTGTGATCCAACCCAAATTTGAGCCAATTTCTTAAAAAGACACACCTAAGAAATGAGGTGTGTTAATGATGCATTCACCAAAAAGAGTAAACGGATCCCAAAAATTACAAAAACCTCCAAAATTAATAGCTAGAGCATGGGAGACAAAGGAGGCTTTGGGCCAAATCCTAGGGAGGATATTATCCTCTTTGAGTTTTGTCTCTTGTAACATGATGATATCAAGAGAGTGTTTTAGTTTGATTTCCTTTAGAACTCTTATTTTTTTAGGGGCATTGATACCCCTAATATTCCAAGAAAGGATCTTCATTTCTTAGGTTTGGACTTGCCCCCATCCTCAATGGTTAGTGTATCTTAAGTTCCCTGAGCAATATTTTGGGTTGTCTCGTATCTGAACTTAGCCATTTTGGAGAGTCTTCCATTCTTTTCGTTGACTCCTAGATCCCAATTCTTTTTAGAGTTGCTTCTAGTCACTCTGGGCGGTTGTAATCTTCAATCACAAGTGTAGAAGGAGAGTTCAAGGAAGTATTCACTTCCAAACATGATGTAGCATTCGGGAAGGGTTCAATAGAGACACCATCATGAGGGGAAACGATAAGGGTGACGAGAGAGAGGTATTTGAGGGAGAGGGTCCAGCAAATGGGGAGGGACATGGAGATCCCGAAGAGAGGGGGAAGAGGGAGATAGGAAATGGAGGTCTACCAACACCAAATTTTTAGGCTAGTTAGGGGAGTCCCCGAGGACAAAATCTTGCCCTCTTTTGCCAATACACCAAAGGGATTAGAACGCCCACCTCGGGAGTAACTTTAGGAATAAACTCCCCTTTGACTTAGGGTAAATCAAAGGGAATTTCTATTTGAGAGCAGGTTTAGAGGGACAAGCAAGGGATCTTTAACCAATGCTTTTATAAATGGAGCAAGCTTGCAGAACATATTCATATTCAATGGGTTGGGTCCATGTACCAAAGACCGAGAGGAGATCAATAGACTTAGGCAGAGGATTACTAATATCACCATTGACGCATAAATGAGCATGGATAAGTCTCAATTACACTTTAGTAGTGTGATCCACTACAATAAAGGGTCCTCGGGAAAGAGAAATAACTTTAATCATAGTTGTGTCTCAAAACTTGAGTGGTAGTCCTGGTAAAGGCCCGAGATCGAGCATGCATCATTGCTTGGTGTGGGGGTTGAAGCCGTGGATTCCATTTCTGGAGATAAAAACCACGCCGACCAAAAATCGGGGTCCCCAAGAAGGGCTCCAGCAAATTATTCTTTATGACTAAAGGTAAATCCATTCAACAAAGCAACAACCTCAAGAGGTCCATAAGGAGACCACTTAATATGAGCCCATTTTTTAATATCCTCCAAAGGAAATCTTAGGCCCATAAGTTTAGTAATTAGAGAAATATACCTCAATGTCGAGTTGCATCCATGATTTGAGAGGGGATCAATAGGGACAATGTCCCATCCTGTAAAGTATCCTACAACTTCACCATTTGTGACACCCGAGGGGACCTAAAGACAACATTTTTCCATGAGCCGAAGTTTCTTGTGATGTACATCACTTGTTCCATTAGGGGAGGTGTAGGGTCTAGACCGTAAGGATCTCGCATAGCTGCTCAAGATCCTACTTAGAAATTTTTAAAAATTCTAGAGCCGAAGAAGGTCTAGAGACAAACCATCCTTCAATGCATATCTTATTTCCTACACATTATTTAATTTCCCTCGCAGGTTTTCAATTAAGTAGATTTCAACATACTTCTTTTTTGGGTTACAAATATGTTGAAACTCCCTCATAAATCATCCTTTTAGGTTTTCAATCTAAGTGGGCCTACCTATAGATATCCAAAGAAAATTACACAATTACATTCAAAAAATACTTATCCTAAAAAATCGCTACCTCTAAGCCTACTTTTATTCTTCAGATGTGATGGTGGAGCTTGATGAACTTGTTATGGTAGAGGTAATGATGGTGATGGTACTTCTTGTGTTGCTTGGATTCTATGAAGTAATATTTGAGGAAGTACAAGCTTTGGGATGTTCTTTGTATTCTTCATTAATGATATAAATATTTCTAAGTCTACCTTGTATACGTTCTAATATGTGATGGCCTCATCAATCCTACTCAAGTATCCTTATAGTTTTGTTAATGTTTGTATAACTTTAAATAATGCATATTATTTTTTTGTATTCATGATTGGGATCTGAAGAGATATAACATATTTTATTTCTTGTATGATTACCTCGATGGGATATCTCAATATTTGTACTTGCACCTTGGTAATAATATTACACGATCTATTCCTTTACCGGTCACACACTTTGTTGCTCACATTATTTTGAGCTTGTAGAGACATTTCCAATGTTTTTTCCCACTATTTGATCATCAAATCACAATTGTCATCTCAACCTACAAACTCTTAGCAAGTTGTGTATTCAATTTTTATTATTCATGGTTGTGTACAATTGTGCATTTCAATCCAACAATTTAAAAGTTATTTATTTCTTGGGTTGCAGCTTATTATCGAGAGATTTATATATATTCATGTGAAATTATAAGTATGCCCTTGAGATCCATATTTATATCCAATTCACTTGAATCTCAACTCGTGCATAGTCTCTTGCTCCTACCAGCTTACTACCATAGTGGTTAGCTATAATTTTTCACTTGTGACTTTGTCACATATGGATTTGTCGACAAACTTAGGGTAATCCTCCTCTATGTGATTCTCTACATTGTGAAATAGATTTTCTAGTGTAGCTTTTTTTTTTTGTGCCAACTATAGATTAGTTGCATCAATGTTTTCTTATAGAGCGTGCACTCCCTCTATTTGTGTTCGTAATGACAGACTTCTCAATGTCCACCTCAACAATATTGATAATGGCTTACATTATGGTCATTTGTATAGCTATTTGAGAAATATGGATGATGGTAGTACACACATGAGAGGAGGGAAGGATAAGATTTCGCTTCCAAGTTTGTGTAGTTTTATGTGTTCCCTACTAAAATATTTAAGTATCCTCTTTGTCTCCTTCTTCTATCGTCAATGTTGTGATTGGCTCGAGCTAGAGCTAGCTACCTCTATTATTTTATCTTTAGGATTTAATTCTATCTATGCACTAATAGTTTATATGAAAGGGATGTTTATTGTGACAAACATAGTTTTAGTTCTGTTGCTTCCTCTTCCTTTTATTTATACTTTACTTTAGCCTTTTCATCTTCTTGTTCTTACTCAATTCAAGCTTTATCTTTCATTTGTACTTGGGATTCTTTGATCTTTATGACTTCTTCATCTTTATGTTCTTCTTCCTTTGCCTTTTTCTCTTTCTCCTCCTATTTTATTTCTTCCCCCTTTGCCTTCTCTTTTTATTCCTTGTGATTCTTCTCTTATTCCTACTTCTTATTGGTCTCCTCTTCTTTATCCTCTTACTCCTCATTTCTTTCTTCCTATAGCCTTTGTGCCCTAATTTGTACAATTTATTAATTATGTAGCTTTCCCTCCTTTTCCTTATACTTCCTATAAAGTATTTGTCCTACTTTATTTTTCCTACCCCGACCTTCATTTCAGCCACCTCTTTCTCTCCTTACGCTTAATTTTCACTTCTTTTTCCCGCACAATTCTAGATTGGGGTTTCCTCAATAATTACTTCTTGTTTGAATTTTTCTTCATATTATTTCTACACAATCTCTTTATTTTTCAACTTTCTTCTTATTCCTTTTTTGTTGTTTTGTTGTTTTATGCAGTGTAGTTGGCTACATCGGGGTTCCTTGTGCATTCGCCATACAAATTTTGATTTAATGTTTGTCAATTACACAATCTCTTATTCAACTCCTAGATCCTTTGGAGGAATCACTTGCATTGGTGGTGAAGGAGGAGGAGAGAGAATAATATTTTTTCTTGTAACGATGTCTTTGGCACAATGTCTTGAATCTCTTGTGTATTTTTAAACTTTTGCGTTTTATATTCATGTTCACCCCCTCCTAAATAGATTTTTCTCTAAGGTTGTATTTTTTTGCTCATGGATCATGTCCTCCATAGTTAGAGGCACTCTTATTATTTTTACTCCCAGGTCTATAACCTTCAATTCCTTCACAAGAGATGAATTACACACAAATTTGAATAAATTGTCTTATTTTTCTGAGATCTCACCCTATTTGATCTCTTACACTTTAGCAAAGTCATGGATATTGCAAAAGTGGTTCGACCTCAATGTCTAATCTAGAATATTTCAAAAGCTCGCATGATATTATGCAATAGTCACTCTTACATTACATTTTCATTTTGAATTTTGATCATTAAACAATGAGTGAGAGGTAGTTCTTAGATCATTTACTTGGATTTTTAGTTTTCCAACCATTACTTGTACTGCGTCGGATGAATTTATAGGTAAACTAATCACACTACAATTTGTGCCCATGTCTTCAAGTGTTATGGTGTGCACTTTAGTCCTACTCACCTAGAGTTGATCAAAGTTGAGTTGTGGAAACCAACATGGAAGCATAGGGTATTTTTCAACCTTTATCTCTTCATTCTCTAGTTATGTAGTATTCTTTTTCTTAGTATTCTTTCCTCCATTTTTCTTTTTAACTAGAGCAACTTCATGGGATGTTGCTTATTCTTCTACTTGAGCTTGTGTGACTTATGTAGCTTAGGGTCTACTATGATTGGTTTTGTTGGCATCCGAATGTATAATTATGGGATGTTGGTAGGTACCATACCATGTTACCTACTCAATTTGTCCTTTATTGTGTCCTTATTAATTCAAAAATGGAAAATTTTTGAGGTTGCTTAGTCTTTTCACATTTTGACCAAAGTTGTTCCATGATGTAGCGACACGATATTCTCCCATGGTGCTATAAAAGTGTGCACTTCCTTTGGGATTCTTGGATTTATGCTTAATGTTTCTTTAATCTTCACAAGCCAAATTACCAACTTGTGTACATCATCAAAGGTTGTATTTGGCTATGGGGGCATATATTGCACAAACCTTTCATATTAATAGTAGGAATATTCAAATTCAATAATCCTCTTTGGCTCTCTCCAATGTGTGAAGCACAATAGGAAGATAAGCCATTGGCACATGAAAATATTGCATAGGGATTCGACAACCTTTTGTGTATTAGTGCTTAGACCATGAGCCAAAAATGGCCAGTTGTCTCCATCTTGTTCCCACGTTTAAATACTAATGTCCAAATATCCCAATGATGGTTATTTGTTCCCTCAAATCACCTAACAAAATATTTCTAATAAAAGTTTGGCTAAAACTCAAACATACTTATTTGTAATTGCTCCTAATGATATTTCCCTTATTTTTCACAATGCTTCATATGCAAATGTGGAATTATATGCTAACATGGAAGTGCCTTTATTTGTCAATTGAATGGCTTTGGTGAATGTGGTAATGTTGATAGGTACAACATCTTGAACAGAAACTAGATTGCACCATTATCAGTATCTTCACATTGCGGTTTACATAATTTTGATGTGAGCCCCCATATATAGTAGCTTTGTGAGACTTTGTTAGGATTATGGAGTTGAATTACTTCACAGATAACATGATTTACATCTTGCTGGTTTACATAAGTAACCGTGCCGTTCGAGTAATCGTCACCAATCGTGGTAGCCGACGCCGGTTACCTGTGCATGAAAGTTTATATTTAACTCATGGGAATTTAATCTAGATTTTGTTTTAAAGCTGATTTAAAGGATGTAATTACATGGCTATTGTGCCCTAAGTTTGTATATGCCTATATAAGCATGAAAGCTAGGGTTAGAAAGAGAATTAAGAGAAGGATTGAATTAGATCCTTGATTCTCCTAGATTGAGAGGATGAAGAAGAAGAGAAAGAAAGAACAGGTTACATGAAGACAGAGCTTCCATGGAGAGGAGTTAGACGAAAGGAAATAGCAAGTACATCGCAATGATGAGAAGAGGGTAACATCTACTGTATTTCCTTTGTATAGTTATTGTCTCATTGTAATAGCTTACATAGTATGCAAAGCACATAGATTTTCTTCTTGTAGATCCACATGTTGGTGAGATATTGTATTGTAGATCCATGAGGTCATATTCTATTGTTGATCCATGTAGATCTAGATATTGAAGAGGAGGTTGTCTTTATGTTTGCACAAGCTATGCAATGATGAAGAGACATACTTACTTCTTGGTGCATAGTCATGGTTGCACATTAGTAGACCCATGCGAGAGGTCTTGATGCAGATCCACAGAGAACTTGGTAGCGGTTCGTAGATGCACGGTAGTTCGGGTTATGTGAGATTTGCTGGTGGTTTTGGAGGTATGGTTGTAGTGCACTCATGGAGATCCATTTAGAGATATGGAGGAGAGGAGATACTCTTGGAGAGATGCATTGTACTCTTGTATTGAGGATTTGGTTTTTACTATTGTTATATTATATATATAAGATCTCTATCTTTGGTGGACGTAGCCCACATTGGGTGAACGATGGTATATGTTGTGTTATGTGTGTGTACTTTGTTTTGATTTGGATTATTCTAGTTTATGCTTCCATTGTTGTAGATTTTTGGGAATTGTTTAGATCATGTGTGCATGATTTTGTTTGTTATTGAATCATAGCACTATTATGTAGTCCTGAATTCCCAATAGACTCTTCATATCTGCAAACACAAAATCTATGCACTTGGGTACATTTCTAGGTCCTAAAAGCATGCTAGCATTTACATGATTCTTAAGAAAGAAAACTAGTAATTGATAGCTCCCTTTAGCCTATTGCTTTGTCTTATGCACTTTTATTGGATGTATACATCTTGCACTCTTGTCACCATTTAACAATTTTATTTTTTTTGGATTCAGACACTAGCACCCGGTTTGAAAACTAGTGTCGGTGCTCTTATCCTCCTAGGCACTCATGTCCCTCTTTATCTTTTTCTTATCCATTTGGACTCCTTTCACTTAGTAGTTGTTTTTTATCACTTTGGGTTGGCCTTTTAGTTGTCAATTACAAAATTCAAATAAGGGAATCATATAAATACATAGTTATGCTTTCAAAATGAGGGACCAAGCACTAAGCATTACATACTACCACCTAAGCTTGCATTTCAAAGATACAAGAGCATCAAAGGAATCTATCTAGCACTCATTCAAGGGAAAAATGTTGCATCACTTCTTCATACACAATATATAAAGGGGAAATTCATTTTATTCCATCACACACATTCTATACATTTCTACATTATAGATCTAGCCCGATATCACTATGTAACTTGCACAAGGGCATCCTAGGGCATCATTTCTACACACACACAAGAACTACATGGATTATAATATGTAGTGCAACGCTTGGTCGTAAGTTCACTCTTTAGGTGAACATCGAGGTCAATCCAACTCCCCATTCTACATTTTCCTTTTTAGGTTTGATGTGGTTTGTGGGTATGTACAGTGAACTTCTTTCTTATAAGTTACATGTACAGTTGCAAGTCAGACAGTGAATCTAGAGTGATAAATAGAGACCAATAACAAACATCATCCGGCCCTGAAAGATCTAGATCCGCAACATCTACCTCGGACATCAACACCTGATCCGGACACTCATGTCCAACACAATTCCAAATCTCAAAACCTCCAATTTACAATGACAATGTTATTTATAGTCTGTTATAGCATTTCATCTACCTAGATAACTTATTGTTCTCTCAAAATCAGATAATTCCCCTTATCTCTCCCTCTTACTTAGGGTTTCATATTGTACATGCTTTATTGCTTGCGTCTTATTGTATATTAGCTTTTGTACATCATTTATTACATTAGTTACTTTGAAAATAAGATTTAATTCAATTTATATTAAATCAATATCTAAACCACACAATCATTCCTTCACCACCAACTCACATTCTATTTCCTTTTTGTTTATTACTAGTAATTATGTCTATCATACTTACTCGGCCCTTACTTTTAGATTATGGTGTGGTGGGTTGCTCCATTTTCTATGTCGAGGATCACACCAATCCTCGTGTCTTCATTTTCCACATCACTTAGTTGTAATAAAGTGAATCCTTTCTCTTCCATCACACCTTAAACTTTGGGCTTGATAGTTGAGTGAAAGGATCTGCAATCTTCAATTATGTTCTATGTTATGGGTGTTGAGATCTACTTGCAATTTTCTAACTTTATTTCTTCCTTACTTGCAATTTTCTAACTTTATTTCTTCCTTCCTCTATAGTTTATGAAATTGTAACCTTAAATCTAAATGATGAATTTTACCTTACCACGTGCCTCATTTTTGTAACTTTGTCCCTCGATTCGCTTGTACCCATTTAGTCATTTTTCAATTGTTGTTGATTGGATCCACAACCTTCAATGTACTTATCCATTAAGCCACTTAATTTTTTATCTACCAACTTCCCTCTTTGGTTGTTTAATTATAAAATTCACTAGATTTAATATTTTTACTATTTATAACTTTCTTTCTCATACCCAATAACCTTTTTAAAAATATTTTAATCTTTTCCCATGCCTTGAGTTTCTTACGTTGTACAATGTTCCTAGACTTAATTAATTAGACAAAATTCTTCAAATCTTCTCGTAAATTTTGTGAATTTTGCTTTGTGTAATTGTGAGCTTTGATGATTTCTTATTTGATCTCCCTACTCATATGCAAACTTAACCACACACTTATCAAATCTACGACATAATTCATAAAATTAAAATCATACTTTATCATTGTTCCGAAAACACTTATTTCTTTTTCTACTTTTGTGTAATTAAGGATTGTAGGCTTTAAGCCTAATGCCATTTATCCTTCCTAATATAACATTTCCTATAAATCAAGTGATACAATTGTATCTTCTTTGGGTTATGTGGTGTATGATAGATGGAACTTTCCATCAAATGTGTAGTTTGCTTGGATGCCCTTTTAAGCAACTTTTATACACTAGGACCATCTACAACAACTTAAAATATTTAGTGCACAAATTTCAATCATGTTAAGCTTTTTGACCGCACTTATGTGATTTTTAATTACATTTTGTATTCATTCAATTCTCTTTCATTTGGGTCTATTCTAATAACCTACTTTCAATTGACTCTTTACCCCCTAATCTGGTTATCATGGCAACATGCAAACTTGGTACAATATATTCCATTGGCATAACTATTTTTATGCCATATACCAACTATAACGGATTTTATCATGTACTTATCTTTTAATTTGTACACCAAAAGTACCACCGGTATTATATCTTCCCAATTATCTCTTCAAACATTATAGATTTTTGTGAGCATACATTCCAAAACTTATTCATTGTTTCCACCTACCCATTTGTTTGAAAGTTATATGTGGTACTCTGGTGATACACAATCATAAATTCTTCTGTCAAAACCTTGAAAATGTTGCTAATGAATTATATGCCTCTATCATTTACCATATTTTGTGGAAATTTGTATCTTGTGATGATATTTTCATATAAGAACTTTCAATATGTCTTTCTATAAAATTGATGGTTGTTGCAACCTCTACCCATGTACTGAAAGCAATCATTTGCAGTAATTATGTATCGGTCCTTTGATATTTTTAAATTTGGGTGGATAGGACCTACAAAATTGGTTCTCCATTTCTCAAAGGGTTTCATAACAAATATCATATTTAAGGACATCTCATCTTTCTAGTTTGGATTCCCTATTCTCTAATATACATTGTAATGATTTGCAATGTGGTACACATCTTGAAATATTGTTGGCCAATAGATTTTTTTGTATAGCATCTTTTGTGCGATCAATTATCTACCAAAATTTTCTCTTGTTTCCCATTTTTTCACTTCCTAGTCATGGTTCCCCTTTATGTTCTAGTGCTAATCTATGTAATACTTCACTCTTTCCAACTTTGTATAAGAAGTTTTTGATGATTGTTAAATGGTAATGCTTTAGTAACTAGCTTCTTTTTCTCCTTTTACGTATAATGATTTGGTAAAGACCATAATGTGGGAACCACATAATCTTCCCTACTTGTTCTGGTATTGAGGAGACTCTAAACAAGTGTGAATCTAGAGAATTATCATTTAGATATTCCCTCATATTGATTCAGCTCAAATGACATTGTCCCACATGTTCTCTCCTAGTTTAACATTGATCTTAAACTTGTAGTCTTGGAATAACACTAACCATATAAATTTTTACCTCTCGATAATGTTTGATTGACAAGATACTCTAGTGTTTAGTGATATGTGAAGAATTCAAATCGTCTTACCAATAGATAATGCCTAAATTTTTGCAATTCAAAACCATAGCCAAAGCCTCTCACTCCATAGTATTGTAATTTTTCTTTGCAAATGAAAATTTTTACTTACAAAGTGTATTGATGATCAAGGCCTACTTCCCGATTGGAAAAGTATTACTCTTGTTTCACTTCTTGATGTATCTACATGAACATGATTTTTTTTTCTATAATCTGTAAATACTAGAGTATGGGTGTTGTGATGAATTTTTCTTCAATTATGTAAATGTGTTTTAGTAGTTAGGTGTCTATTCAAACTTGACCCTTTTAAAAGAATTCATTGCATCGGTTGTACAATGCTAGATTATCCCATGATAAATTTTTGTAGTACCTGTGTTGCCCAAAAATGTGTGTAATTCTTAAATATTTATAGGAAGTTTGAGGCTAGTGATTACCATAATATTCTCTTAGTCTACTAGAATCTCATATCTATAAATAACATGCCCCATGAAAGCTCCAAAAGGGTGAATAAGAAACATTTCTTTAAATTCAAATAAATGTGCAAATCTCTACATTGTTATAGAATTAGACGTATCTTTGAGATATGTTCCTTGAATATGGAAAATACAACCCAATTTTTGAGATATACCTTCAAAAATTATTGGATGAAGCCTTTGAATGTAGTCACCATGAATCTTGAGGAGATTGTTGGTGTATTATTGATCCCAAAAGGAATGAATTTGTAGGAAAAACATCCCCATTGTGTGGCAAATATATTTTTTAATTGATCTTCCTACTTAATTATAATTTGATTGTACTCAATTGAATCCATCTATAGAAGAGTATACCCCATGTCTTGTTATTGCTTCTAAAATCTTGTTCGTGAATGGCATAGGGAAAATATCATTTGTGCATGAGGGTAGATCTTTCACTACCGAAGAATGCCTTGCTAGCTAGGGATGGGTCTCTCACCACCAAAGCTAGGGTCCCTGTGGGATTTGACTCCACAAGCTGTAGAAATGCAATAGCAGCAGCTACACGTGAAGGAGGCTAAAAATGTATATGACAAAAAGTGCCTTTTCTTCCTTCCCTGTCTCCATATATACCTTTCCTTGGCAAACAAGCCCCCATAACCCTAGCGCATTTCATTCCATGGAGGGGCCACTAACATAAAAGTATTTATGATTACTTTCTCCCTTTTTGGAGTCATCATGTCCAAAAGTGACCCCCAAACGCCAAACTAGGACATTAAAACCACGGGGCCCCTTCCCACAATCTTCCAGCGTCCACAGCCCCCTTGGGTCTGACCACGTTTTAGGCCTGACTTGGCCCGTGGGCCATTCAAATAGGAAGAAGGGGACATTATAAAAAGGGGACATTACAGTCCTCCCTTCCCAAAATTTGCTTGTCCTCAAGCAAAAACAAATTTGGAAGTCAGTAAAATCTATTCCCCCTCCCAAGTAGCATCCTCAAGTGGCGGTCCTTCCATCGCACCAAATACTCTCGTGATTGCTCGGCCATTGAGCCCCTTTCATCTTGTTTCAATAATGGCTTCCTTCCCAACATCAACTTCCCTTCCTCGTCTAGTGGCGGTAGCTCTATAGATGGTGCAATATGCGGTCTAAGCACCTTCTTAAGGCATGAAACATGGAAGACATTATGTATCTTACTGTGCTTCGGTATCTCTAGCTCAAATGCCATTGCCCCTACTCGACGAACCATTCGGTACGGACCATAAAATTGTGGTTTCAATTTCTTTGCACCCTTCTGCTTTAGTGAGGACTACCTATATGGATGTAAACATAGGAACACTAGATCCCCAGCCTCAAATACCTCTTTGTCTGTGTCGATCTACGTATACCTTCTGTTGATTATGTGCCTTCTGAAGATTCTCTCTGAGAGCCTTCAAAATATCCTGGTTCTCTGCAACCAATCTCAAGCTTTGGGAGCTCGGCTATCTAGTAATACCAAATCTATGAATGTCCTTACGTCATACCCATACAAGGCTCGAGAAAGGGGTCATACCTATGCTCATCTTGGTAGGTGGTATTGTAGCAATACTCACCCATGTGTAACCATTTGATCCATGCCCACTGGTGTCCTATCACGTAACTCCGCAAGTAGCCTTCTATCCACTTATTGACTATCTTCGTCTGCCCATCTGTCTATGGGTGGTAGCTAGTGTTAGGAGTTAACTCTGTACCTGCTAGTCTAAATATCTCCTGCCAAATGATGATCATGAATATCTTGTTCCTCATCATCGACTATATTTTTAGGCAACCCATGTAGCTGAAAAATACCGGTATAGAAGATTTGGGCCACATCCACGACCTCGTGCCCTTTGGGTAGGGAAAAGAAATGAGCATACTTAGTTAACCGATCAACTACAACATAAATGCAGCTATGCCCATGCACCAAGGGAAGCCCTGTGATAAAGTCCATAGATATGCTTTCCCATTTCTGTTCAGGAATGGGGAGAGGTTGAAGTAATCTTGTTGGGAAAGAGCGCTCGGATTTTGTTTCTTTGGAAAACCATACATTCTCTGACATGATTTAGGACATCGTCCTTCATTCCCTTCCATGCAAATCTCTCCCTGATGAACCTATATGTTTTGAAATACCCAGGATGTCTAGCTAGGGGTGTATCATGTACTGCTCGAAGGATCTTCCCCTTCATTTTGGATCCTGGTACAAGGAAGATCCTATCCTTGTAGAAAATGAGATCATCCACTACTCTGTATCGGTTGTCCTATATCATACCATCCATGATCCCACATGTAAACTAATTTTTGGAATACTCAACAAGTATATGAGCCTTCCAATCCACTGAAATCTCAGACATAGAACTAAGCATAGCAGTGAGGTAAGGCCTCCTAGATAAAGCGTCAGCAACAATATTATTCTTACCTCAAGTGTACTCAATGTCAAATTCATATGTTTGCACCTTGTTCACCCATCTCTGTTGGCAATCATTGAGCTCTTTCTATCCCAAGAAGAATCTCAAATTGTTGTGATCCGTACGAACCATGAATTTGCTGCCCACAAGGTACTATCTGAATTTGGCCAAGGCATGCATAATGGCCAACATCTCCTTGTCGTAGATTGAATACCCTCTCTCCACGGGTTTTAGTTTCCAACTCTCATAGGCGATGGGATGCCGATCTGCGCATGAGAATTGCCCCAACACCCTCTCTGAAGCATCACACTCAAGGATGAATGGGCGGGAGAAGTCTGGTAATGCGAGGATGGGACACGAACTCATTACCTCCTTGAGGTGGTCAAAAACCTGTTGAGCAGTGTCTGACCAAGCAAAATCCCCCTTCTTGGTCAAATCGGTCAATGGAGCAGTCAACCGAGAGAAATTCTTCATGAACCTCCGGTAGTATGTGCACAACCCCACGAATCCTCTCAATTGTGTCAATGTTCTAGGTGGGGGCCAATCTAGGATTGCCCATATCTTCTCTCTGTCCACCTTCATTGTACCCCCGCCAATTACATATCCCAAGTACAAAAGTTCGGTCATGCCGAAATCACACTTAGAAGCTTTTGCATATAATGAATTAGCTTCTAATATCCCTAATATCTCACCCAGGTGCCTGATATGGTCCTCCCAAGTCCTGTTGTAGACTAAAATATCATCGAAGAAAACCAACACAAACTTTTGCAAGTGGTGGTTGAACACATGATTCATGCAAGAATGGAATGTAGCTGGAGCATTAGACAATCCGAAAGGCATCACCAAGAATTCAAAGTGGTCATAGTGGCATCTGAACATTGTCTTATGCACATCCTGCTCCCTGACTTTGATATGATGATATCTAGAGCACAAATCTATTTTCGAAAAATAGATTGCACCATGTAGCTCGTCTAACAACTCATCAATGTGTGGTACGGGATACTTGTTCTTTATTGTCTTCTTATTTAAGGCCCAGTAGTCCATACACATCCATAGGGTCCCATCCTTCTTCTTCACCAAAACCACCGAAGAAGCAAAAGGGATAGAACTCAATCTAATATGCCCCATATCCATGAGCTCCTGTATAGTCTTCTCGATCTCATCCTTAAACCACTTGGGGTGGCGGTAAGGAGAAGTGACCACCGGTCTAGCATCCTCGAGCTCAATCACATGCTCAAATCCCCTATCTGGAGGTATGCCTGGAGGTATGTCACCAAACACGGCACTGTGTTTGTCCAATAGGCCCTGTATATCCACATGGTACTGTTGTTGTCCCTCCTCTGATTTCTTGGTCGAAACCAAACAGTGTATTGCCCAATCCACCTCGTCATGCCTATAGATCCTCTCGATCCTCTTGGCCGTAACAACTCAAGGTGCCCCGAGATAAACCCTCAAGATCACATTCCTCCCTTTGGACTTAAACTTCAGCTCCATCGTCTGGAAGTTAGTTCGAAATTCACCAAGGGAATGGAGCCATTGTACCCCAAGCACTATGTTGGTCTCTCCAATTCCAACAATATAGAAATCATTGGTAATTGTATAGTTACCCATCGCGATGCTCAATTGGGGAACCCGTCGTGTGCATCTCATAGACTCTCCATTGGCTACAACCACGTTGAAGCCCTCAAATTCCTCTGTCTATAACCCCGCCTCTCAACCAATGAGGCATCAATAAAGTTGTGGGTTGCCCCACTATCAATGAGTACCACCACTCACTTGTCCCTGCAAAACTCCCCTAACTTTGAATGCCTTGTACCTCGGGGTACTAGACAATGTGGCGATAGTCTCCTGGGGGAAGTCTTGCTATCTCGCTCCACACCCACACCATATGATGCCTCGTCATCATTAACCTCTAATGGTTGTGTGTTCAACTCTTTGTCACCATCACTCTCCTCGAATACCTCTCCTCGTATTGGGCCCTCCCTCTACCCTCCGCCTCAATTCCTCCCTATCCTCACTAGCTCCGAATGGTCTCCAGGTTGTATCCTTCCTAGGTGGAGGTACCTTCGGCTACGAACCCCCGGTTCTTGAAGGGAAACCCTTAGGCTACACTCGAGGTGGAAACCTCGACTTAGGAGTGGATAGCTCTAGGTCACGAGCTCTCCTAATAGCCTCATGCAACGAAGAAGGCTCAAATGCCCTCACAAATCTAGCGAGAGCGTCTGTCAAACCTGTTGTGAATAGGGAAATCAGCCTCATCTTTGTAATATCAGGTACCATGACCGATAGTCTCGAAAATCAATGATATACTGATCCATGGAACCGGTTTGTCTCAGATGAGTTAGCTCTCTAAAATACCTGTCGGGGTCCCTCTTATCAAATATGCTCACTAGCCTCTTTGTGAACTCTGCATAAGTTGTGATGTATATGTGTCCTTGTGTAATCAACCCATGATGCCACCAATCATGAGCGTCTCCCTCTAGATGTAGGATTGCAAACTTAATTGTATATTCCTCCCGCATCAAATTTAGGTCAAAGTATGTCTTCAACTTCTGCACCCAAGACTGTGTCAGGACACTTCTTAAAACCGTCGAAATGTGGAACAAAAATCATCCCAACCTCCTTTGCATCTTTGGTACCTATGCCTGGTAATCTCTCCTAGGCTCTGTGCCAATCTTCATTTTGCAATATTCCTGGAATGGCATGTTGTCATGAAATCCATCACTTAAAGTCTGGTATCTTTCCCAACAAGACTCCTCATCTACAACATCCCCTAGCTTCATACATGTGAAACTTCCGGATCCTTCAAGAAAGAAGGTTCATGAGACCCCAAAGGCCTGGTAGAAGAATGGGGGGACCGTTGTCCTGAATGTCCACCCTCACCTCTTTGACCATATTGTCCCCTATTGCTATTTTCTCCTCTTTCCACATGAGTATCAAACCTGTCCTGTGCTAATCTCCTAGTGAGTTGGCTCAAATAGAGATTGGTAGTCTCCTGCTGCTTTACCATGTTGGTGAACAATTGTTTCATCAGCTCCACCCCTATATCCTCACTGTCTCTGTCCCCCATCTTTCAATCCCAACAGGCTGGAGAAACAATACTGATACCACTGAAATATCCCTTGTGGGATATTTCTTAAAAATGCACAAAATATAGAAAAATTGCAGCAAAGTAAAATACTAATTTTTAATGAAAATGTCCAGCTAGGACAACGAATGGTATTGAATTGATATCACACAAAATATTTTCCCACAATGCATGAAATTACAAGGGAATCTTGCAATAATAATAATAAACACTATGCAGACATTTTATGGGATAATATACTCGCTATCGTAAATGTACAAAAAGCCCTAGGTGGCTAGATAACTTCGGAGGTCCATGACCCTCTAAATATAAGAGCAAAATAAGGGTCTTTGAAAACAACAATGACAAATGTAGGGAATAAAGATCGCCACTGTAGATCTGACCGGCCGACTGAAACCCCCAAATAGAGGTTGCGAGTTTCCATGTAAGGAATGGAGTCGGGAAATGAGGGAGGCGCCTTCCACGTGTTGCCACACCCAACCTAGATGGTTTTCGTGAGTCGGATCTAGAGCCCCTCTGATTTTCTTTCCCAAAATCCCCCAAAATCCTCGAAACCCTTCCTCTGACCCTCTGGAAATATCTTTGTAGCACGGCCCAGAAAACAGCTCCAAGATGACAGACTAGGGTAGATCTTTCACTACCGAAGAATGCCCTGCTAGCTAGGGACAGGTCTCTCACCACTGAAGCTAGGGTTCCTATGGGATTTGACTCTGGTGTAGAAAGTAACAACAACAACTACATGTGAAGGATGCTTGTATATGATAAAAAGTGCCTTTTCTTCCTTCCCCATCTCCATATATACCTTTCCTTAGCAAACGAGCCCCCACAACCCTAGTGCATTTCATTCCATGGAGGGGCTGCTAACATAAAAGTATGTATAATTACTTTCTCCCTTTTTGGAGTCGCCGTGTCCAAAAGTGACCCCAAAATGCCAAACTAGGAAATTAAAACCACGGGGCCCCTTCCCACAATCTTCCAGCGTCCACAACCCCCTTGGTTCTGACCACGTTTTGGGCCCGACTTGGCCCTTGGGCCATTCGGCGTAGGAAGAAGGGGACATTACAGGATCAATGTATCTTTTATCATCCTTTGAAGCTTTACTTTTACCTTAGCTTTCATATTAGGATTTAATCTATATGGATGCTTTGTTGTAGGCATCACACCTTATTTGAGTTCAATGTGCATTTTTCCCAAGGAAGGTTCTACTACTTTTATCTCATGAACTAATTAGTTGAGAATAGATTTTCATAATCTCACAATAATTATAGGATCTCCAATATCTCTTGTTAAGCCCCCTAGGGTCTAATGTCTTCCACCCTCTTGCATAATGGTCATGATACACCTTACCTTTCCCTTTTTCTTTGGTGTCTTCGAGCCTCGAGCATTCTTGACCCTTATTTTTCCTTTATATTTTGATTACGTAAGTGTTCCTCTTATCCTTTTTATGCATTTCCTTTCTCCATAAGTTGCTCAACACACTATGGCTCAAACATTCATTTTAGCTCAATATTTTCTTCACCGTCTAAAATTGTACCTTCAACATTGTTTTGTCTTAATCTTTGGCATAATGTTATTACTTATTTCATGCCTTTGTCCACTCTTTTAGTGTCATTGCTTGTGGTTTTGCAATCTATCTTTTTTGGTCTTTGAATTTAGCTCCCCTTTATGTCTATAATACCAAAACATTTAATTCTTTTTTATCTTTATCAATGTTATGCGAACCATAGGATTTTAATTCTTAGTCCTACCTCCATGTGTGCATTTATTTATTTGTTATTGATCATTTTACCATTATTTGGCAACAAAGTAAACATTTCATTAAAGTCATGAACCTTCCTTTTTGGTTTAGTATACTACTCTTTCCATACAATGCATCCCTTAATGTGTAACTCTAAACACCAAGTTGCGCAAAGCCTTGCAAAACCTTTATTAACTCATAAGGTAGTGTAAACCTTACACACATCATCCCTATTACTTTCATCCATCCTAGGATTTTTCTCTGCACACCACTCGCCATGTTTCTTCCACTCCTTGTAATGCATAATATAATACACCTTTTCTCACATCTTCATGTGTCACATGCTCTTAAAATTTAATTATAAATATATCCAGATTACGCGTACTAAAGAGTTTCAAAAAAATGTTTCTTCTACATGCAAAATTTACATTAGTATGATTTCATGCTCTTTGTGCATCTAGTGGCTCAAATATACATTTAAATATTTATTAATGGATGAAGCCTCCTCCCATGGAATACATTTTTCCCCATTAGGCTCTGTATAATCCTGGTGAGTGTGCATGAATTTAGACAATCTTCCTATTTTTGATTTAGCCGGAGATCCTACACCATATTGTCGATTTTCATATAGAACAAATTATTTGACCGAACAAGGTGACAAATATCCAAATCATTACACAAAGGTTGTGCAAAGCTAATATGTACCACTTTTATCGACGCTTACATTAAACATGGGAATTATATTTCTTTATGGTCGACCTTAAACCAACTTTTTCTATCATAGGCATATGAGCAAAATGGTTATTTTGGAATAGTGTAAAGATCTACATGGTCCTTTTCATAGATATGTCAATAATTTAATCGTCTAGGTATACTTCCTTTTGATTGGTCACTAGATTGATTGTCGTGTTTTCATCATATGTCCATTTCTTTCCAATTAATACTAAACAATTTATTTGTTTTCTCTTCATGGCAATGACTTCGAAATCCCCTTAAAAAATAAGATCCCTTGCCCTTATTTTCATGTCATACAGCTGTCTAACTAGATCTACTCTCCCATGTTTAACTAGGCTTAATGTTACGAGGCTATATATCAAGGCAAGTATACTAATGGCTTCCCATGTGGATCTATGCATCATGTTTATAGTGCTCCCAAAATTAAACACAACACATCTTATCTCAAACCTCTGCTAATGATATTTAGTTGTATATGCACCCCATAGTTTTTTTAGTTTTCACATACTAAATTGGTTTTTTAGATTTCGCGGTTCCAATGGTTCGAATTTCCAACAATTTTTTTAAGGAGCTAAATACATTATAGGAAATATCCCATTGCACAATATATTTACTATTGTAAGAATGTCGGTGAGTGTAGCCACCACTCCCTCCTCCTCCAATATTCTATCTTCCTACCCATATACTTGTGCTTCAACCTCTCTAGGGTTCTTAATTCTTATATCCCTATTTTGTATGGAATTCAACAACCCTTTTACATCGTTCAATAACCCCTTTTATTATCTCGGGTTTAGGTGTTTTTCTTCATGCACATGCCATATGCGGGGTTCAACAGCATCTACGTAGCTCCCAAGACTTGTTATTTTCTTTGAAGCCTATTAATAGCTTAAATACTCATTGTTTCCCTAGTCACTTCATTGACCATATTGTGTAATTATTTTTCCTTGTGCTAGTCCTCTAAGGAAGAAGAAAATATGTACAATTGTGTATAGGCACTTTATAATATGTGCAATACATTTCTGTATTGGATTTGAATGGAAGCTTTGCAAAATATGATTTGTCTCTTCACAAAGACAATAAACTATTGATTGCCTTTGGGTTTGGGGTCTAGTCCTCCTTTGTTGATAAACACCCTTGTAAATTTCATCCTCATTTGTTGATAAACACCCTTGTAAATGTCATCCTCATTTGTTGATAAACACCAGAACCCCTTTGTTTTTCATTATACTACTTCTATGGACCATTTCAACCTTGATTTTTATAATGATATACCCCATATGGAACTTGAGGTGGAGGAGCATTCCATTGTGGTTGATTTTATAGCGAAGGAGGTGCCCAACCCATCCTATTTTGTAAACAATGTGGAGCTTAGATTGGACTATACTATATAGATGGTGGAGTCTATCACATTGTGGTGACGAGACGAAGGAACCCATACCCTGTAGGAGACATTTCCATTTTTGTTATGGATTTTTGTTGCTTTAAACCTTATTATGCCTATACTACAAAGTCATTTCCAGCTTACTTCTTACTTTGGACACATTAGTGACTCAAATCCTTTTAATCATGCATGGTTGACTTCCAATAACTACACACTACGTTATGTGGATGATGCACATAATGTTGCATCAAATGACACTTGCTTGTAGGATTACTGTGAGGTTCGAGTATTTAAAAAATAAAATATTAGAAGGTTTAATTAAATAATTTACATTAAACTATAATGTAATACATAGAAACATATAAATAACATAGGACATAATGATTTAACGTGGAAAACCCTGAAGTGTAAAAAGCCATGGACAAAGGTAAGATTTCCATTATAGTAAGATAAAAATCTGCATCCAGTAAATACCCCTTTCACCTCACTCCTCTCCATATCAAATTCAATTCACATGATTGAATTTATTGGGCCCGAGAGCCCTATATAAGTGGAGTTATTGGGTGTGACTTCTCATGAAGCACCCCTCCACATATTAATCAGATTTTAATAATCAATTTAATCATAAACCTAAAGTTTATATTAAATAAATAAAAATATTATATATTCTTATTTATTTAATTATAAACTATAGTTTATATCATATAAAACACTTAATATTAATGTTCTAACACTCCCCTTAATATTAAGTGGGGTTTATATGCCAACATTACCTGTTTATACAACATGATTTACAATCCTTAAACCACGGTGAGGGTTTAGGCTAGCATATCACATTTGAAAGATTTATACACCTTCATCATGTTAAACTTACCTTTTGGTATAAAAGGATTTGGAATCCATAAATCAAAAGTGATGATTTAGGCTAAACATGATTTTTGAGACTACATCTCACAGATTCTCATGGAAAATCTATACCAACATCTCTAGGAGCCTTTTATAAATTAAGAACTTATTCTTACAACATGATGCAACATTATTGGACTACACATTAAACTTAAAGTGATAAGTTTACTAAGATGATAAAGAATATCTTTTACAATGCTTTAAATATGAAGCAGAAATATAGAGGTGAATGAGAAAACACAAGGTTGATCGTTAGGAGGTGGCATTGTCATACACACTCCCCCTCAATGAAAACTATGAAAGGCCAAGCATTACATGAAACTTGCATAACTTTACAATACATAATGGCTTCATAAACATATATGTAACTTAATCTTCAGTCGAGAAGTACTGGAGATCTATATCTCTGTATAACACCTTCTATTAGATGAAATGCATATGTATCTCTATATGTTTCTTTCTTTGATGCTCAATTGGATTATTAACAAGAGAAATTCAAATTTTATTAGCATACATAAGATGATTACTTCCTTTAACTTCCATGTGAATCTCTTCTAACAACCACTTTAAACACATGGCTTCTTTCGCTTCTTCCATCGCACTTCTATATTATGCCTTAATAGAAGAGATTGAGAGTGTCGACTTGCAAGTAATGGAACATATCCCAAACTTGAACACATATTTAGTTATATATTTTCTATCTATCACATCAACAACATGGTCAGAATCACAATATCCATATAAACATGCATTATCAGAAGAAGTATAATGTAAACCAAAATTGATTGTTCCTTTAATATATCTCGGTGTCCTTTTGGCTAACTACCAATGATAATGATATGGTTCCTACATATAACTAGATGCAATACCTACCGTATATACAATGTTAGGTCTATTAATTGTAAGATAAATTAAACTACCTACAAGTTTCTTGTAATGGTAGGTTTAGGATCATGTTTACAACCAACTTCAATGGGAATAACAACTTGTTTACAATCTATTATATTAAATTTTTAAAGCAACTTAGTAGCATATTGTGACTGAGATACAACAATAGAATTTTTATTTTGAAAAATAATCATGCCTAAAAAATGATGTAATAATCTTAAATCAATCATTTCAAAGTATTGTTTCAATTTAGATTTAATTTTAAAAATTAAACTATTAGAATTGCTAGTAATAAGCAAATCATCAACATATAATACAATAAGAATAATCTAATTATTTTTAAATTTTTAAAAAGATCATTATTAGAAGAATAATTAGTGAAACCAATATCTTTGAAAAAACTATTTATTTTTGCATACCAAGCTCTAGGAGCTTGTTTTAAGCCATATAAATATTTTTTTAGTTTACACACATAAAGTTATTTTCCAGGTTCCTCAAAACATTTAGGTTGATTCATGTAAATTTCTTCTTTTAAATCACCATTTAGGAATACATTCTTAACATCCATCTGGTGAATTTCCCAACCATATTGAGCAACTAAGGCAATAAGAATCCTAATGGTGCTCATTTTTGAAATGGGTGCAAATCTTTCTATGTAATCGATATCGGGTTTTTGAGTAAACCCGTGAGATCTACTACCCCCAATTTGAACTTATCAATATTGTCATCGACCTTATATTTGATTTTGTAAAGCCACCTAGATCCAACAATACTACTTTTTCCGAAGGAGGAACAATATCCCAAGTATGATTTTTAATTAAGGTAGAATTTTAAGCTCTCGTAGCTTTTACTCATCTTTCGTCATGAGATATCTCTTCAAAATATTGGGGTTCCGACTCATACATAGTCATTAAGGCATGATAGGTATGGTGGATTCTAGTCATCTTACTAAGGTTATAATATTAGAGTTTTGAAGAAGAGATTGAGCCCATTTAGGTCTTTTAGTTATAGAGGAAACAAGAAGAGACTCTTTTTCTATTATAGACTCATTATTACAATATATTTGTTCATCACAATCATCATTATCATTTTTTTCTAATTCATTAGATTCATCATAAATAGAAGAAACAAAAGCATATGAATAAGAACAAAAGAGTTTTACCAAGCTTTTGACATTCTTGTTCTCAAACTAACTCACGTTTTGTAAGATTATAGATTTGAAGATTTTTTTTTCCTCCATAGTCTACAAAGATGTACAGATAGGAGGTTTGTCTAACTTCTTGATTTTTGGTTTAGGAATGAAGGTAGAGGAAGTGCTTCCAAAGATTCTCAAATGGGATACACTATGTTTCTTATTAGTCCAATTTTCTAAGGGAGTAGATTGAAACATGGCTTTACTAAGAACTCTATTCGAATATGAACAACATTATTCATCGCTTTAGCCCATAGAAACTAAGGAACTTGAGTTGAGTGCTACACGGTTATAATCATTTCAAGGATGGTGTGGTTTTTCCTTTCCGCAATACCATTATGTTGAAGAGATTAGGGAGTAGTGATTTCCTTTATATTCCACATTTGATAAAAAAATGAATCAAATGCTTTACTAATATATTCTCCTCCATTATCTATTATAAGCCTTTTGATTTTACGACTAGAACTATTCTCAACTAAAACGTTAAATTCTTTAAAATTTGATAAGACATCTGATTTATTTTTAATAAAGAAGGACAAGATCATGTGATAATAATCATCAATGAAAGTAACAACATACAAAGAACCATTTATGGAAGGAAATTATAATGGTCCTCTAACACCACTATGGGCATTTTCTAGAGGTTCTCAAGAGTTAGCTTCATGATGACTATGGAAGGGGTTTGTTGATTGCTTACCACATAAGAACCCTTCATAGGTTTATCGGGCATGAGAGATAGGTGTCGAGAAAAATAACTAGGTTAAGATGAGACATATCATACATGCTCCTAAAGTTAATACGACCTAATCTTTCATGCCACAACTGAACATCATTTCAATTTCAAGTAGAAAGACATGAAGCAGATATGAAAACCTTTAAAAACATATAAACCATTCTTTTGTATGCCTTCAACAATAGTAATATCTAACTCATTCTTAATAAACCATTTATCCTTTAGTAAAATTACACTATAATTGTTTTGAATTAGTTGTGAATAAGAAAGCAAATGCATTTTCGATTTAGGAACACATAAAACATCATTTATAAATCCATTGAAAACTTTAGCTTTTCCTTGAATCTGAACATCGAGAATGAAATGATCACATAGATGGATTTGTTCATTACATTCTTTGCTATTAGTTAGAATATCATATTTATAAGTCATGTGCCTAGATGCAAACTATTTAATATCCACTTGTTTTCTTTGACAGTGACTAATGCAACATACAAGGCAATTACATTAGCTTTTTATTTTTCTTTTGATTATGATTTGGTTTGTTTTTTTGCCATACAATATTCCTTTTTGTGACCAAATTTCCCACAATTGTGACATTTCCCTTAAATTTGACTCTTAAATTCCCCCAAAAAAACTTTACTAAGGGTTTTAAAGTTTGATTTTTGATTCTTGTTAAACTTAGAAAAAAATTCTTAGATTTTTGTGTGAGAAGTGCATGAGCATCATTCTCCTTTGAATTAAAGTTTAACATGGCCTGCTCTTCATGGATTAGGAGAGCCCTCAAAGTAGAAGGTCGGGAATATCTTGTTCAATTTGATATTTTGAGTTTAAAATGGAAATGAAGTTCCTAAATCTCTCATGGATGTTCATTTGAATAATAAAATATAACATTTATTCATAAATCAAATTACAGTGAAACATCCATCTAATTAAGATTTAATGTTTTTAATTTTGCTAGAAAATTAACTACTTTTTCGTCTCCCTTCATGGGAGTTGTCATTAATTCAAGAATCAATTTTATAATCTTTGAAAAATGTGTACCTTCATGTATTGATTCTAATAGTGTCCAAGCTTCACTCAAAATTTCTTGGTTTCCAATGTGAAGTAGGAAGTCATCTTGCATGCTTCACAATATGATGGACATTTCTTCCTACAAGACATTTCTTCCTACACTTTCAGTTGAAATGTGGATATGTTATCTGATGTTGTCTGTCAGTCATTTGATGCCTTCTCCATACCATTTATGACAATCCAAAGATTGCATGCCATTAATTTTGCCTTTAGTCTAGTCTTCTAGATGTTGTAGTTAGTCTTGTTCAACATCTACATCTTGTCAATACTGAAGTGATTAGAACCCATTTTTAAGCTTTCTAAAAATTCAAAGCAAAATCCAAAAACAAGATTATTATGATCAATATCCTTTTTATTCACTTTTTGATAACAATTAGGTTTTTACGAAGGAAAAAAATTGCAAAGGGTTTTAGAAAATCCCCTATCATTTTAAAGTGAAAATACACGTCAAATTTCAGTTTTTTTCATCTTTCATAGCCTTTGTCACTTGTTTCTTACAAAAACATATCAATTTGTCGATAAATTTCATAATTTTCAAAAAAATAGTTTTGAACAAGAGGAAAAATAATCCCTAAAAACTCTTGATTATGGCGCTTTGTGTATCTAATTATCGTAACACTAATAATAATAAATTAGAAAAATTTTACGACAACTTATTTTAAAAAATCAAGAATAAAATTAAAAATACAATTTTATTTATTTATCGAGTTTCAATAAAAAAACTTTGAGAAAAATTTTATATATATAAAATATATATATATATATATATATATATATATAATGGTTTTGACCCATGAACCTATAATTCCTTATAAAAACAATGTACCACTTACCTTATTAACTTACATACTTATGTGCATATAATTAGACAAGGCGGTCCAACCAATTTCCAACTAAGGAAAAAGCAAGGGGGTGTGGCATTTATATACCAAGGCGCCCATGTCATATACACAAGACCGAGTCTCAATATGGCAAAGCTATATGGGAAAACCATGGATGCGAGAAGGGCCACCGTTGAAACCGAGATAAGATGATAAGTTTATAGGTATTGAATAAAATATATGCATGGTAAACATGTTTCGTGTCTATGCAGAAAGAACGCTGCGATGTTTGGCCCAAGCCATAATCCACGTATGTGGGATGGGGTTGTTGAGATTTTAGTTAGGTTTTAAGTTTTATTAAAAACTATTAATATATATATATATATATATATATATATATATATATATATATATATATATATATATAAAATAGGTTTTATGTGCATATATATTTTAGTTAAAACTAGGATCATATAATATATATATATATATATATATATATATATATATATATATATATATATATATATATATTATATGATCCTAGTTTTAACTAAAATATATGCCATGCACATAAAACCTATTGAGACACGTAACCAATGAAAAAATTAGATTCCTATAAACTTGGATGTTTGTCTCCAAGTTGGAAACCTTCATATTAACCCTCGGTGAATTAAATGCATGCAACCATTCAAACATTTGGAAAGTATTTTAACCTTTCAAACTATTTAAACCAAAGACTTACTTCACGTGAATGTGGAGTGGGCCCATTGAAACTTTTCCACTACACCAAAGTTTAAAGGGGTTAAAATCTTTTTTGAAGTACCAATATATGAGTTAGAGAATTAAATTGGAATGATGCATATTTAAATAGGCCATGGGTTGTAACCACCCACCAACCGACACGGTTGTTAAACATTTAATGAACTAATAATTTAAATTATTTAATGTACCCACTCTGGTACCATGTGAGGTTCGAGCATTTGAACAATTATTCATAAAATAAAATATTATTGTAAAAACAAAATCTATGCGCTTGGGTACATTTCTAGGTCCTAGAGCATATTAATACATACATGATTCCTAAGCAAGAAAACTAGTCATTGACCATGCCTTTTGGGCCTTTTGCTTTGTCTCTTATAATTTTATTAACCTTACACATCCTACAACCCTATCGGTATTTGATTGATTTATGTTTTATGGCCTTTTGCTTTGTCTCTCGCTCTTGCTTAGGGTTTAATATCTTTACTTGCTTATCGCTTATCCATTTACTTGTGTTTTATCACTAGTATATCATTCGTTATAGTAGTTACTCTAAAATTAATATTTAATTTATATTAAATAAATTACAAGGTTTAATTAAATAATTTACATTAAACTATATTGTAACACATAGAAAAATATAAATAACACAAGACACAATGATTTAACATGGAAAACCCCAAAGGGTAAAAACCACGATAAAGGGTAAAATTTCCATTATATTGAGAAACAAATTTATAGTCCAATCTATACTCCTTTCACCTCACTCCTCTCCATATCAAATTCAATTCACACGATTGAATTTATCGCCCCGAGAGCCCTATATAAGCGGAGTTACTTTGGGTGTGACTTATCATGAAGTACCCTCCACATATTAATTGATTTTACTAATTAATTTAACTCGTGAACCTAAATTTTATATTAAATAAATAAAAATATCATATATTATTATTTACTTAAGTCTAAACTATAGTTTATATCACATAGAACACTTAATATTAATGTTCTAATAATCACCCCGTAACCTATAGATTTTGAAATATTCAAATCTCTTGTGTAGAGGAATAAGTGGATTATTCCTATGAGACCTCAAACAATAATTTTTACAATGCCCTTCATCCTCACATTATGTGCACTAAATACTTAACCTTGGATTCTTTTCTTCTTGGAGTTATTATAACCTCCTCATCATATCATCCAACTTATCTTTGGTCTTTTGGTTGACACTATCTTCATAGTCTTTAATCTTTTCTAACCTTATTGTAGCCTTAATTTCGTATGCCTAGGTGGAAGACATATTTTTGTAATAACAAAACAAATCTTGTCATGTAATCCTTACAAAAACAAACAACCTTGCTAACATCATCAAAGTTAAATATTGTCTAGTTCACTACATTAAAAATCAAAGGTCATATTCCAAAGATTGATTCTTATCATTTTTTCTTGATATCATTCAAATCTTGGATAGTATAACCCATGCAATTTCCCATTTTGAATTATAGGGTGATAGCATCCAATACATCCTTCAATGATACTCTTCTCAAATTCACAAGCTCGAAGGCCCTACCACGTAACACTCCTATGATTTCACACTTCTTTGTATTATCATTAATGACTCCTCTACACAAAATTTCATCTTGTATGTTAGTGGGTAGTGTTTCAAGTCAATTGACCCATCATAGGGATGAAAATTTCCATATAGGCTAGTGACATGTGACATATTTCTCCTGAAATGGGTTTCCTTCCTTCTTCTTGAGTTGAACTGCTAAAGCAACATTCATACTAGTCTATGGAGGTGGTTCTTTGGTGCTTGCACATGTACTTGCACTTGAACAATTAGTTACGCCTTTAGATTTTGAGTACGAGGAATTTGTTCTAATTTCATGGATTCAAGGAATATTACTTTGTATTTGGTATCAATGAGTTTTTATTGATATAATCTCCATTTCTCCTCTCACTAGCAAAGATGAAAACAAATCCGCAATGATCGCTTAACAAGATTAACATTTGTTTCTCTCATGATCTCTTCTATGTCTATGCTTGCAGGTGTTGAAATCAATTATGCTCATGAAATGTATGGTTTAATCAAATCGTCTTTAAATTTTCTTGAATTTCCTCGACATACCTCGTTTCTCATAATTTTCTAATATGTTATGACATGTTCAAATAGTCCCATGTAATCAATTCCCTTTATGGCTCTAGGGACATATATCATAGAAGATGGGTATTGTCATATTTTTTGGGCATATATGGATTCCACATAATTTTCTTATCATATACTACTTCTTCACCATCTAAGAAATACCAAGGTTTCTAAGATGGCTTCTCTTTGTTATGTTCCAACTACGTCCTAAATCCACTTCTAACTACTTATGCTTCCATATCATTTTTTTCCTCGTTTGCTCCTATCCTCTCCCCAATTCCACTATCGAGGTCTACAAATCCTTGACAACCTCATTTTTTCTACTTTCCTCCTTTCCCTTATCCTCTTCTAACCATTTTAAGGGATTTTTTCCTCTTTTGTCCCCTATACCATTTTCTCTTACTTGCAGCTTTATCACAATCCACCGATAAACCTGTTCTTCAACAAAATCTAAAGAGAAAAAATTATATAGCAATTTCAGTTACATACCTATCAATATTAGTCTTCAACCAATAATCTACAACTCTTGTCCATTTAGTATCTAGATTGTGAAGTTTCTATATCTTGTATTAAATCCACACGTACTACTCTTTGGATCTAAGTCGGAATCCGTAATATTCTATTTTAGATAACCATGAAACTAATTACTCTAGAATCCTCCACCAAAATATCTTATTGATATCTCCATATGCATGTTCTATCTTGACCCTTTTCATAGGAATTCCCTTCAAAACCTCTTCATTTTATGAAAAATAGTTCATCTTCTCCTGTAACCATCTCTCCATGCCTCATTGTCCTAGTAGTCATCTTAACATTTTTAAGGTCTTGACAATGGAACCATTATTAGTACCAACCCATAGAATTACTCATCGATACATGTGATGGTTTAGTCTAAGGGATTTATATATTAAATTCGTTCACAACACTTAAAACACTCGTGGTACAACTAGTTAGAACAACATACAAATTGCACAATACATTTAATGAAATTACATAAGGAAACATATATATATTACATTTAATGAAATTATATATAGGAAATATATATATATATATATATATAAGTCACATAAACTAGAAGTATATTACTATAAAAGGCATATAATTATCAACTACATGCATATCATAAATCAAGATTAACAATCAAACTTCTACATAATGTGATTACATAGTTTTATACATTCCAAGGTAGATGTTGGTATTCCAATCGGTTTATATTCTCTTTCCTAGCTAGAGGAGCTCTTCACGTTCTCTTCCTAGGCTAGATGAGCTTTACATATCTAAAATTTTATCTTATATAGACTTTACACATACATTTTATATTTTGCACTATACCAAATTATACAAAATACTTCAATTTTTTTAGGCCTTAATACCCTTCTAACAATGATCGGTGTTCATTATCATGTACAAACATCAATACCATCTTGTATGCTCTATCTCTTCACTTTTACGTTTGTGAGAAACAAAAATTTTAGGGTGTAGTCACCAATGTTTATCTCATATTTACATGAAATTTATTCCTTGCCGCATTGGTGAGCCCGAAAAAACACTACACCTAGTGTCCACATGCCTTTAAGACCAACAAGTTGTCTAACACCTTGTATGTATGTTCGGTCTAGTGCAATACAACTCAAGCCACTTCCACACTTTGTTGGAATATATTAATATATGTGTTTATCGATCAAGAATGAGTGTATTCTTTGACTGATAGGTTAATCTCTTTTTAGTAATACATGTCAAAGTTTAATGTCATTACGACGATGAGTTGTTTTTAGGCATTGTTATGAAAATTTCATTAGTTTGTTTGAAATAGTTAGAAGAGTCATAAAGCAATACACATATGTATGATTATAAGTTTAAAATGCGAGTTTTGATATTATTATAAAAGTATTAAATATTACTTTTAAGAGTTTTTATTTTTATTGTCACTTGTTTATGCATTGTTTGTCATGAATACATTGAAATGTGTATCATCCTTTTAACAAGTTCAGTTCATTTTGATATATGACATTTGTTTGTGTCTTTGTAGTTGAGTTGTGTCATCAAAAGTGTTAAAAACAAATTTAAAAATTTACCTAGTTTAAATGGATGCATTTTCAAAGTGCAACCAACATTTGATATGTATGTCGAATTAAGGGGAAAAATATCTTCTCTTACTAACAACATGTAATTGAGCATCAAGATAAAATTTGTTGAGTAAAAATATTTTTAACTAGAGGATGGAGGCAATGGAGGTTGGAGGATAATCAATGTCCGCTAGTCATTCGCTAGTAACACGGCCACACATTTGATATCGTGACATGCTTTTCGGTGTTTCCATGTTTTTGTGTGGTGTGCATAATAAACCCCTACTGCAAATATATGAATAGGAAAAAAGATCACTATAATGATTTTATGTTGTGTACTTCTACATCGATTGAACAGTGAGAATCTTAACACTTAGTGGAAGTGAAAGCGGGAACAATCATGTTTTATATGTCTACAATAATAATTGAAAAACATGGTTTGTTGGTGAAAACTCCAAAATTCTATAGGAGCAACATGAGAAATTGTGCTTACATATGCAGGTGATCATGCACAACAACTATCCTAACTAAAAAATTGTATACCTAAACCATGTATGGCCATGTGTTTCTATTTTGAGTTCTTGTGGTGCGATTACTCCCCATATTCGTAGTAAAACAAGGAATGTTAAGAATATTGTGTTAGTACTCACATGAAAAATGAGTTAGTAAAATAACTATACATATAATGTAATGAGTTTCTAGAAATAAATCATTCTTAGAAATAGATGTGTGAATAAACAATATTTGTACGAGTAAATAATATTTGTGTGAGCTAGTTATATAAAATAAATAAATAATGTTACGAGAATTTTTGTAGCAACTTTTAAAGTGGTCTTGAGTGAGCGTTATGATTGAGTAAATTTGGAGGGATAATGTGATTTCCTTTATTTATGGAGATATTGTCATATAAATATACATACCCTCTCTCTCTCTCTCTCGAATTTTATACGAGAAGATATTTAAGTGTGTTTTATTTTGAGGTTATTTTGTATTAATACTGTGTTGAGCTCTTGACCAAATTAATCATTGATCACCAATACATTTCAATTTCTTATCAAGTTAATTTTATCCTTAAAAGGTTAGGTATCTAGATGAGGAAAATCCTTGAACACAACACACCAATCCTTTTAAAATTTTGTGTTGCAGATTCAAAGAGATGAGATTGTTTAATTCCACGAAGAAGAACAGAGACACTATGTCTTGTAACACGATAATGGATCTTTAATCCCATTTCTTATTTCATATGTTAATTTAATTTGAGTTTGAACGTAATTATCTAACACATGCATGTGAGCTCATTTCGTTATAGCACATACAATGTTGAACTACTAAGCAATTTATTTCAACATGACATATCACCTTTATTTTAAAAAACACCACATGACACTTCAACCTACATAAATACTTATAATGTTATGTAAAATATTTAATTACTAAGTTGTTTAATACCACATAAATAGTGGCCCTCTCTTACTAACATAATGGTTAATTGATTATGAGATGAGTATGTTTGCTTGTTCAAACTTCCCTTATTCTCGCTATGACTTTATAATCTAAAACAAATATAGTAATAAGTCGGATATGCCTTGTCACATTCCGCATTTTCATTTAGTATTGTTGAAAAATTGAACTATGTAATGTGAAGTGAGACACGAGGGCTTAGGGATAGGAGGCATTACTCGACCGGTGTTGCAGCTAAAGGTACGTACATATACCCTGAAAAGGATATACATACTTACACATAGTTGTAAACCTAACCACGTAACAACTCTTGTCAACAAGCACTCGTGAAATGCTTTATGTTAAATGAATAATTTTGCTTGCTTGGTTGTATGATTTTACTTTACCTTGTTATGTGTATGTGATGATTTTGCTACTTGGGTATATTGTTTCACAATTTTATCCGATATCGATAATCTGGTTCATCTTGTTGCTAGAAATAATGAATTACAAAGTATGATTTAATCTATACATAGTTGTAATGTATTATTTCGGTATTTGGAAATAATGATGAATGTTTAAAAGTTACCAACTCTTTTGACATTATGACGGTCATTGATCATAAAGAAATATGATGGCTTACAACAAGGACAGGTAAATTTCGAGATTGTCAAGGTAAAAGTTTAGGTTTGGCTTCATGATATTTATATCTGTAAGGAAAATACAAGTATTTGTATTGTAATAAAATATTAGTGATCATTGATTATTTGATTGATTGTTTAGTAAGCTTGATCATAGCATATAATGTTTTATGAATGATCAATTTATTGATCACAATATGTGATGGATCGAAATTTGTTTGGTGAATCTTATCTTTGACCAATCATGCTCCATGTTGAGTACTTATTGATTTTTAATGATCAAGTTATCTTAGACCATTTTATTGAGCATTTAAGTTGTTTGAACTAATATGATCTAATGCATTTGCATTGGATAATTGTATGAAAAATTAAGTGGATTGGATTTTTATTATGATATGGATTATACTCCTTGGCATTTTATCATTAAATGGTACTATGATCTTAGATCATCTACCATTGACTTCCTAAACGTTTTGGTAAGCCCTATGGTCTTCACCATACTCATGGCTTTTGATCATTGGTTATTGTTTGGGTCTTCAACCATACTCATTGGTCTTTGCTTTGTCTAGAAAACAATTTGGATTTGACCATATCCAAATGACAATTGATTGTTTAATTGTAAAATGGATGATTAACAACCCATGTAAAATTCTAAGTTATACTATTGTGTTGTTTGGTTATCTTTGACCGTTCATAAAAACCACCTCCAACTAACTTTTGAGGGAACTTGTAGACCGCAGCAAAGAAGTTGGAGAGAGGACCACTACGCGGCACATATGACACTTAAAAGGCATTAAATGATCGTAGGAAACTCAAAGGTTCCTTCGGAATCTATCTTGCATGCAAAATTGGTAATCCATGTTTATTGTTGGTTGTTTTGTGAGCTCCTTTCCTCTAGTCATTTGAGCCTCCATTTTTGTAGGCATGTGCATGTGAGTTTATAAATATTACATGCAGCTTTGATGAGCTATTTTTGCTGAGATAGTGGTGGAGGTAATAATGGTCGACTTTTCATTATTTAAATACTTTTTTATGGCTTACAGGGGTTCTTGTTTTTGAAACTAGGTTGTTTACTTGGGGCTTTTTAGAGAAGTATTGTGGGAGATTTTTGCTTGGCCGATTTTGAGTTTTCAAAGGGAAGTGTGAAGAAGTTTGAAGAAGCTATACTCACTATAGGCGTGGATATGTTTCTCTTTGTCTTGTTATTTCATTTTGAAAGTATAGAATAACTTCTTGGTTATTATTTAATGATTGTTCTAAGCCCTATGTTGTTAGTATTGCAATATTTAAATCTTTTAATCTGGGTTGTTTTTCCTTATCCGAGTTCTTCGAGTATGGTTAGTATTAAAAGTTTTTATGGACTATTATCCTATGAGTTTGTCTTCAAGCCTATGATTTTAGTTACAAATTTTTGCCATTAAAATATGAAATGGGTATTGTATTTGATGAGTTATAGTAGGGTTGATGTCGATGCTTGTTTTCAAATCGATCATTATTCTAAATTGTTTTGGGTTGAGTATCTTCTCGGGGTTTTAATGTTCTTTTAGAACTTGTTGGTTTAAATTGTTTTCCTAAGTTAAACCAAAGTGGGTAGTCCTTGCACAGAGGATATATTGTTTTTTGTGAGGTATGTGTGTTTTAGATGTTGATTATTTGTGGTTGATCATGTGATGTTTAGCCATTGAGACTGAAAGTTTGTTGGTTTCGACTAGAACTTTGTTGTTTTAAAGATATTGATACTTTGGGAGACCATGTGATCTGGTTTGAGTTGGTTGTCATGCATCAATTACAATTACTTGAATTATTCTGTGTCAAAATAGAGTCAATTGGGAAGATGAAGTTTGAAAATATTTTTCTAAGCAGATCTTGCTTTGTATCTCTTCCTTTGTTGGGAGAGTAAACCTTGGGTTAGAGGTTGGAGATCGGGTCCCTATAGTAGTTCAAGTGTCAACTCGGTAGTATTTTTGATCTCTCGAAAAGAGTTTATTAACTTAAATATGTCATTGGTGTCACAGTAATGACAAATGATTGATGTTTCTAAGAGACTAGTTTCAAGAATCTTTAATTTAGAAGACTAATTAGATTGAAACCATATGGGTGAAATTCGTTATTTAATCATTGATTAGATTAACTAAACATTTAATATTGAAAGTTACAAAGTGTAACAATATTACGAGTGGATGATGCTTGTTGCATGCATGGAGGCAATATGTTTATCTTTCTTCTCGTGTGTGTAAACTTGATTTTTGAAAATAGATGAGGAAGAAAACAAATTTAGTTGTCTATTTTAGTGAACTAAGGATCAACTCTTTTAGTGATTAAGACAAGAAGGTAGGTTATTGGTTTATTATTGTTTATATGATACATGATAACAACAATCCTTGAGAAAAGAACTTGTTCTTCCTCTTGATCCTTGTATAGAAAATCCAATTGATTACTTTTGAATGTAATTTTGGGATAAGGTTACTTTACTTAATTGTTAATGAAAAATAGAATAGTTCGATTAGATTGTTTAGTGTTTAAGGCATGTTATTATGATAAGTTCTAATGAATGCGAAATGTATACATGTGTTGATAATATGAATTTTTTTATATCATTGAGCACTTCATTTGAGTTTGTACATTTTGCTTTGAAAAGGATAATTGTTTTATTATCTTTAAATCAAATGGTAGATGTTTAATTATTTCATAATGAAACATATAAGAAGAGGGTTGTGTAATCCATGTCGGTTTATGAACTGATCATGTACATTATAATTTAACATTAGATAACGATATGGATTAGTTATTACGAGGACTTAATTGGACTGATTATATACATGGTCGTCATGCGACAAATTGTTTATCTGGTTATAACATTGATTGAAAGTACATTCATATTTGTATATGTATTGATTGTAAAGCAAAAATATGATTTCGTGGAGTTTTCATGTGGCAATTGGCCTATTGAATTAATCTAAAATTATTGTAATACTTTATGAAATAAGGAATTATCCTTAATGAATTCAATAAATACTTTTATCATTTGACTATCTCTTATGAGTCAGAAGGTTGAATTATGTTGTTTTCAACATTGGATTGTACTTGAAATGATTATGAAATCTTGTACTTGGTTGAATAATTATTCCTTATGACAATAATTAATCGAGTTATTAATTGATATTATTACAATTATATCAAAGACATCATCAATTAAACGTTTAAATAAGAGAGTTAAACAAATAGCGTTATTTTGGGACAAAGTGTTATAGAGTTGTGAAATAATTATATTTTTGACTTGATCATAAAGAGACTAATTAAATAATTGATTCATTATTTAGTACAACTTAAATAGTTCATGAATGACTAGTTATACCTTTACGATAACTACTTGTTTAACAACATAATGATGTCAAAGTACAAAAGTACAATACCTTTAATAAGTTATTACTATGAGATGTGATTGATACATTTTTTATTATCATTGATATTAAACCTTCATTAAATGTTTAATAAGACTATAACACTCTTTCTTAAAGAGATACTTAACAAAAGTTAACGTTAAGGTGGAATTATGATATTATTCAAATAGGATTGGATCGTTATCTAATAATAACGAAATGGTTAAACTAAACCTAATCCTAACAATGAAATTCATAAAGCGAAACTTTGAGATTAAAACACCTTGAAACGATAGTAGCTAGTAAGTTACTATTAACCTCATTGTTAAACGTATAACTTGACTTAGTCTCTAGGTGAAGAATTCTTCCTTAGAATATAGGGTATTAAGTAAGCATGGACTTTAAGTCCCACACTTCAAGTTGATTGTAATCTAACCATACCATCTTAGGATGGCTATAGGAAGGGTAATAATTACTTCATGATGAGAGTCATTAAGTAATCATTATCTTTCCCATAGGGGTCCTAAGATGGGACTATTAGTGTACACTCAAGTTGAGAAGCGAGACCTAGATTCTAGGCCTTCTTAATACGTGAAACTAAAACATTTAATTAACAAGATGTGATCTGGATATATGTATAGAAATGATTGTGCGGTGGTGGGATAAGTTTCGTTTGGCTTATGTGTGGTTAGGGAACTAAACATGTAAAGCATATCTTGAAATCTTTGGCTTAAGTAATGTACTACAATGTCACTTCACCGAGTTCTAATGCAATGGTGTGAAATGTCAGATGAAACTCTATTAATTGATTTTCAAGTAGACACTTGGAATTGCATCATTTCTCAAACCTAGATGAATAGGTTAACCAATTATATACAAGTTATGTACACTCGGATAAAGTGATGATAAATGGGATCAGGTATATCCAATTGACCTTTACAACTGCACATGGTTATGATGTTATTAGATGGGTTGTAAACTATAATTCTTGTTGGACTATTATTGTTGTCATATAGAGTCATTGAAGACATGTTCAATGTGGTTAAGGGGTTTGTTTTAAAAGAAAAAAATCCATTAATTTGGAGTTATTATAACACGGATGTTACATTTTGGTATTAGAGCTGAAGGTTTATAGTTCTTGGACACAATGGGTCCTTACGGTAACACTTCTTGTCTAACAGAACAAAATGGTTAGGGACAGAGGTGATGTTATGAATAACCAACCTGATGGGGCTGATGCAACAACAACACAACAATTGAATGAGATACTTGTTGTTATACAAGAAAATCACAATTGAATAGTTATTATTGAATGATTTTGACCGAGGAAGTAAACACAAAAAGTGACAATATTGTGTAGCCTTAGGGTCAACCAAATATGGTGGATCCTAATTTTGCTAACAATAATACAAATGCAATGGATCCTAACGTTGTTAATAACAATGTAAATGCAAAGCAGATCCTAACGATGCATATCCAAATCAATTTGAAAATAAAAGAGCGTGTTTGGCAACAAAATCACAAATGATATAAAGTGTATTAGTCCCCCAAAATTTGATGGGATAACACTAGGGGATGGAGCTAAGAATTAAAGATGAAGACATACACAAAACTACTTTTAGGACAAGATATGACCACTATGAGTTCATGGTTTTACCATTTGGACTCACAAATGCACTGTTGTATTCATGAATTTAATGAATAACATATTCCAAGAATATTTAGACAAGTTTGTGTTGGTTTTCTTGGATGAAATTTTGATCTATTCCAAAAACATGGAAGAACATAATGAGCACTTAAGAATAGTGTTGGACATACTTAGAAAAAGGAAATTGTATGGAAAAATTTCTAAGTGTTCCTTCTATCAAAATGAGGTATAATACCTCGGTCATATCATAAATAAGGAAGGAATATCTATGTATCCATCAAAATCAATGCTATAAATGAGAATGACCAAATTTAAAAGAACATTCATGAAGTCGAAGCTTCATGGGGCTAGTTAGTTACTATAGAAAATTTGTAAAAGACTTTTCTAGAGTTGTTGCTCCAATAACATCATTGCAGAAAAAGGATAATAATTTTTTTGGTCTAAAAATGTGAGAATGCATTTAATTTTTTGAAAGAGAAATTAACTACAACACCTATTTTGAAGGTTTTGGACCCCAACGGAAGCTTCACCATGGTATCGATGCCTCTGGTGAAGGTTTGGGTGGAATTATTCTTCAAAATGACCATGTGATAACATATGAGAGAAGAAAATTAAAGGTACATGAGCTGAATTATGTTCCCCACGATCTAGAGCTTGCTTTCATAGTACACACACTTCAAGTTTGGAGGCATTACCTGTTGGGAAAGCCTTCTGAATTGAAAACATACCACTTGGGGTTGAAGTATATCTTCACGCAAACCAACTTGAACACAAGATAACGTAGGTGGCGTGAATTCTTATCTTAGTATGATTTTGATATAAGCTATATAAAAGGAAAAAATAGAGTGGTAGATGCACTAAGTTTTCGAACCATGTTTCCATGATTGTGACCCTTAGGACTCAATTCAAGGATGAGGTTAAGAAACTAATGTTAACAAATTCATACTATCAGCATGTTAAGGCTGCGTTAGTAGCATATTCTAACGATAAAATGTATGAAGGATTCAAATTTGATAATGAGGGAATCTTGAAATATGAAGGTAGAGTTTATGTACCTTTGGGAAATGACTTAAGGATCAAAGTTATGAAATAATTTCATGATTCACCATACTTTGGGCATCTTAGAGTAACTAAAATGCTTGTTGATGTAAAACAACAATATTTCGGAAAGGAATGAAAAAGACATGATAAACTACGTTTCTCATTGTTTGGAATGTCAGTGTGTAAAAGTAGAGCACATGCATCCTGTTGGTATGATGTATCCACAAAAATTCCTCACTATAAATGGAAATTTATTATCATGGATTTTATGCAGGGTCTACCTAGGTCAAAAATAAACATGACATGATTCTTGTTGTTGTTGACATGTTAATAAAAGTAGCTTTTTTATACCAGGAAATCTGAAAGATGATTCTCTAGTGCTTGAAAAATGTTTTGTGCATGAAATATTCAGATTGCACGGAGTTCCGAAGTTAATCATTTTGGATAGGGATCCAAGGATGACATCTATATTTTGGAAAACTTTGAATTTAGCCTTTAAGAATGAAGCTAAATTTCAATTCAACATACCATCCAAAAACAAATGGTCAAACTAAATGAGTCAACCAAGTTATGGAGGATATTATCAAGATGTACCACATAGATCAATAGTATAAGCACAAATAATACCTTTCATTGGCTGATTTTTCATACAATAACAGCTATCATGTTTCACTAAAAATGGCTCCTTTTGAAGCGTTGTATGGGAGAAGGTGTAGAACTCCCATCAGTTGGGATAGTACGAAGATAGAGTGTTAGTGGGCCTTGAAATGTTAACAAAAATGGAAAGGAAAGTGAAGCTCATTCGTGAGCGATTGAAAGAAGCTATTGGTAGGCAGAAGAGTTACGTAGATCTGAAACGAATAAACAAAAAATTGAACTTGGAGATAAGGTTTTCTTAAGGGTTAAGCCCAAAAAGAGTTCAATAACATTTGGCAAGTCTATCAAGCTATCTCCAAGATATGTTGGACCATTTGAAATTCTAGAAATCATAAGTCCGATAACATATCGTTTGGCGTTGCCTCCCGCATTATCTAAAATGCATGATGTTTTTCATGTTTCCTTACTTAAGAAATGTGTTTTAAATGTAACACATGTACTTAATTGGAACTCTTTACAGGTTTAGGATTTAGGTATTGTGGTAGTAGAACCTATCATGGTTCTAGAAAATCATTGCACCGAGAAATAGAGAAATAGCTCAATGTAAGGTCCAACGGACCAGATTCGAAGAAAGTGCAACTGGGAGAATCCAAAGGAAATTAAAACAACATTTCTTTATCTATTTCAGTCATAAAAATTGATACTTGTTAATTTATTAAGTTATAATTGATATTATTTAATAATTCTAGGTGCTTAAATGACACAATTCTATCATATTCTAGATAGTATGATGAAATTGGATATTTTAAAGGTTGTTACGACTAATAAACTGACTGCGGATAAACTGAAAATTTGGAAAAAAAATTCAAGTTTGGATGAAAATGTATGATTGTTTCCTTAGCATTATGATATAAATCTGTGTGTGGTTTATTCTGTTTGCTAATAATGAGTAAAATCACCAGGACAATGATTCATTAAGGGGGAAGTATGTCACATCTTGTATTTTCATTTCGTGTTATTGAAAAAATGAGTTATGAAATTTAAAGTGGGACACGGGGCTTGGGGATAGGAGGCATTACTCGACCGGTGTTGCACTTAAAGATATGTATGTATACCCTGAAAAGGATATACATACTTACGCATATTTGTAAACGCAACCCACGTAACAACACTTGTTAACAAGCACTCGTGAAATACTTTACGTTAAATGACTAATTTTTCTTGCTTGGTTGTATGATTTTACTTTACCTTGTCATGTGTATGTGATGATTTCGATACTTGGGTATATTGTTTCAAAATTTTAACTGTTATCGACAATATGGTTCATCTTGTTGCTAGAAATAATGAATTACAATGTATGATTCAATCTATACATAGTTGCAATGTATTGTTTCGGTATTTGGAAATAATGATGAATTTTTAAAAGTTACCAACTCTTTTGACATTATGACACTCATTGATCATAAATCAATATGATGGCTTGCAACAAGGACAAGTAAATTTTGAGATCATCAAGGTAAAGTTTTAAGTTTGACTTCATGATATTTATATCTGTAAAACATATACAAGTATTTGTATTGTAATAAAATATTAGTTTGGTTTATTTGATCTTGATTATTTACTTTATTGTTTAGTAAGATTGATCGTAGCACATATAATGTTCTATGTATGATCGATTTATTGATCGCAATATGTGATGGATCAAAATTCATTTGGTGAATCTTGTCTTTGACCGATCATGCTCCATGTTGAGTACTTATTTATTTTTAATGATCAAGTTAGCCTTAGACCATTTTATTGAACATATAAGTTGTTTGAACTAATATGATCTACTCCATTTGCATTGGATAATTATATGAAAAAGGTTAAGTGGATTGGATTTTTATTATGATGTGGATTATACTCCTTGGCATTTTATCCTTAAATGATATTATGATCTTAGATCATATACCATTGACTTCCTTAATGTTTCAAGTAAGCCATATAGTCTTCGACCATACTCATGGCTTTTAATCATTGTTTATTGTTTGGATCTTCACCATACTCATTGGTCTTTGATTTTTTTGGAAAATAATATGGATTTGACCATATTCGAATGAAATTGATTGTTTAATTGTAAAATGGATGATTAACGACCCATACAAAATTCTAAGTTAAAATATTGTGTTTTTGGTTATCTTCAACCATTCGTAAAAACCACCTCCAACTAATTTTGGAGGGAACTTGTAGATCAGCGGTGGCACTTTGGAGAGAGAGCCACCACGTGGCATCTACATCACTTAAATGGCATTAAATAATCTTGGGAAACCCAAAGCTTCCTCTAGAATCTACCTTGCATGCAAAATTGGTAATCCATGTTTATTGTTGGTTGTTTTGCAAGCTCCTTTCCTCTGTCGCTTTTTGAGCCTCCATTTTCAAAGGCCTGTACATGTGAGTTTCGAACTATTGCATGCGCTTTTGATGAGATATTTTTGCTAAAATAGTGGTGGAGGTAATAACGGCTGAATTTATATTATTTAAATATTATTTTTAATGGCTTATGGTGTTGTTATTTTTCGAATGTGGGTTGTTTTACTTGGGGATTTTTAGAGAAGTATTGTGGAAGATTTTTTTCTCGATCGATTCAAAGTTTTCAAAGGGAAGTGTGAAGAAGTTTGCAGAATCTATAATCACTCGAGCATGGATATACTTCTCTTTGTCTTGTTATTTCATTTCGAAAGGATGAAATAACTTTTGGGTGATTATTCAAGCCCTATGTTGTTAGTATTGCAATATTTAAATATTTTAATTTGGGTTATTTTTCCTTAACTCGGGTTCTTCGAGTATGGTTAGTATGAAAATTTTGTATGGATAATTGTCCTTTGAGTTCATCTTCGAACTGTGATTTTAGTTGAATACCCGTGCCATTAAAATATGAAATGGGTATCAGTATTTGATGATTTATGGTAGGGTCGATGTCGATGCATGTTTTCAAATCGAGCATTGTTCTAAATTGTTTTGGGTTGAGTATCTTCTCGGGTTTTTAATGTTCTTTTAGAATTTTTGGTTTAAACCATTTTCCCGAGTTAAAATAGTGGGTAGTCCTTGCACCGAGTATTTATTGTTTTTCATGAGGTCTGTGTGTTTTAAATGTTGATTATTTGTGGTGATCCCATGACGTTTAGTCACCGAGACCGAAATTTTATTAGGTTCGACTCAACCCTTTTTGTTTTAAATATATTGATACTTTAGGAGACCATGTGATCTCGTTCGAGTTGGTTGTCATGGATAGATTATGATTATTTGAATTATTCTGTGTCAACATAGAGTTAGTTGGGCAGATGACGTTTGTAACTATTGTTCTAAGTAAATCTTGCTTTGTATATCTTCCTTTGCCAGCAGTAAACCTTGGGTTAGAGGTTTGATATTAGGTCCATGTAGTAATTCAAGTGTCAACTCACTAGTATTTTTAGATATTTGAAAAATATTTCATTAACTTAAATTTGTCATTAGTGTCCAGGTAATGATAGATGATTGTTGTTTCAAAGAGACTAGTTTGAAGAGTGTTTAATTTAAAATAGGTCAATTAGATTGAAATTATATGGGTGAAATTCATTATTTAATCATTGATTAGATTAACTAAACCTTTAATATTTCAATTTACGATTTAACAATATTATGAGTGGATGGCACGTGTTGCATACATGGAAGTAATATGTTTATCTTTCTTATGTGTGTGTTAAACTTAATTGTTGAAAATAAATGAAGAAAAAAATTCTGTTTTCTATTTTAGTGAACTAAGTCATCAAATCTTTCAATGATTAAGGCAAGAGGGTGGGTTATTGGTTTATTATTACTTATAAGATACATGATAACAACAATACTTGAGAAAATAACTTCCTCTTCCTCTTGATCCTTGTATAGAAAATCCAATTGATTACTCTTGAATGTAATTTTGGGATAAGGTTACTCCACTTTTAATTGTTGATGAAAAATAGAAGAGTTCGATTAGATTGTCCAAATGTTTAAGCCATATTATTATGATAAGTTATAATGAATGGGAAATGTATACATGTGTTGATAATTTAGGAACTTTGTTTATATCATTGAGTACCTCATTTGAGTTTGTACGTTTTGCTTTGAAAAAGGATAATTGTTTTATTATCATTAAATCAAACGGTAGATGTTCAATTATTTCCTGATGAAACAACTAGGAAGAGGGTTGTGTAATCCATGTTAATTCTATGAACTGAAAATGTACATTATTATTATTATCTTACAGATAACATGATGGATTAGTTATTACGAGGACTTAATTGGACTGATTATATGCATGCTCGTCATGCGATAAATTGTTTATCTGATTATAACATTGATTGAAAGTACATTCAAATTTGGATATGTATTGATTGTAAAGCGAAAATATGATTTCATGGAGTTTTCATATGGTCGTTTGCCTAGTATATTAACATGCAATTATTGTAATACTTTGTGAAATAAGGAATTATCCTTAATGAGTTCAATAAATACTTTTATTATTTGACTATCTCTTATGAGTTGTAATGATGAATTACGTTGTTTTCAACAACAGATTGTACTTGAAAATGATTATGAAATGTTGTACTTGATTAAATAATTGTACTTTACGACAATAATTAATCTGAGTTATTAATTGACATTATTACAATTATATCAAAGACATCATCAATTAAATGTTTAATTAAGGGAGTTAAACAAATACCGTTGTTTTGGACAACGATATAGTTGTGAAATAATTACATTTCTTGACTCAATCGTAAAGAGACTAATTAAATAATTGATTCATTATTTAGTGCAATTGAAATAGTTCATAACTAACTAGTTGTACCATTACGATAACTAATTTTTTAATGACATAAAGATGTCAAAGTACAAACATACAATACCTTTAATAAGCGACTACTATGAGATGTGATTGATACATTTCCGATTATCGTTGATATTAAACCTTCATTAAATGTTTAATAAGACATTAACACCCTTTCGTAAAGAGATGCTTAACGAAATTTAACGTTAAGGTGGGATATTGATATTATTCAAATAGGTTTCGTTCATTATCTTATCATAACAAAATGGTTAAACTAAACCTAATCCTAACAATGAAAGTTGTAAAATGACACTTTGAGATTAAAACACCTTGAAACAATAAGTAACTAGTAAGTTACTATTTGATAAACTAAAAATGAGTAAAAGGGGATAGTTAATCTAATCTAGGAGGACATGTAAATGTAGTAAATAAATGCAATAAAGAAGTATGTAAATGACCCAAGCAACTATGCAAAAGGAAATGCATAACCCGGATGTGTAAGAGGTAAGAGGAAAGAACTCGATTGAATATAAGATGTTTGGGGATTGTGTCTCGTGAGGTGACTATGGAAAAAAAAAAGTAGGAATGATCGTGCGAAACCCCAAAAAGGATGGATCTGGATTGATTCTCTAGACTAGAGTGCCTGGAGAGGGACGTGGGTGCCTATGGGTGCTTTGGTCTACAAAATGGGTTCCCTGGTCTATGTAAAAGATCCGGATTTGAGTTTCACGGGTACAAAAAGTGGTCTAAAACCCTCGCTAAGTATCACATCAGATTCGCTACACTTTGTCAGATGTCGCTGATAATATAAGCTATATAAAAGACCCGCAAGAGACCTCGCAAGAAGTATCAAAACCCTAAAAAAAGAAGAATTCAAATGAACGGGTCAGACTGACCTCGCTACCACAACAAAGGGGCTTACTAACTGAGTGTTGCACTACATTTTGGACCCAAATGTAGTTTTGCTCTGTGTGTGTGCATAATGTGCCCTATGTACTCTTGTGTCGGTCGCATTTGTGAAGTAGAGAGAAATGACTAAAAGTAGAAAATGTAATAAAATGTGTGCATGGAATAGAATAGAATGACTCACCTATGAAGTGTGATGCGGATGAACTAGCCTTGTCTTCGTGATGGAGTTAACGGATGCAAATGATCTCTAAGTGGATGCGAACTCTAGATGGATGATAGTAGTGACCAGGTGCTTGGTCCCTCATTATGGTCTCGTATCTTTATATTTATAGGGTTCTCTTGATATGATTTCATAATTAACCCCGAAATGGTCGAGTACCAAAAAGATAAGAAGCTGAAATGGCTAGAAAGAGCCCAAAAAGTGGTGGGAAAGATAAAAAAGGATTGGGGCACCCATGGTGGGACTAGAGTGCCCATGGGTGCCCCAGATCAAAGCTAAAATAACAAAAAATGACCAAAAAAATTTGGACATATGGATGTAAAATGTCAATAATGACGAAATAAAATAAAACAAGATGGCCAAAAGATGAGGATTAATTAGTACTTTCTTCACTCAAGAACCTTCTAAATAGTAGTATGAAACCAAGATTAAATAATATCTAAAGTGCATGATTTTGGGACTCCATCTTGCCCCCACTTTATGTTGGTGAGCGAAATCTCAGAAACATAAAGTAGATAGAGATGCATACTTAACGTCCATGAAGATTGTAGTAGAAAACGCGTCGATGGACTATACAAAGCGTGAAATGATAAAAAGATGGTGGGGTGTGGAAACTAAAGATGAAAATGCTAAAAAAGTGATGAGAGTGAACCTAGGGCAGAAATGCATGTGTAGTGGCTTGATGTTTGTAATGTACCTACATGGTTAGTAATGTGTGTGTTGTCGCAAAGTGTTATTGTTATCGTTGTTTGTTTTTGCCCCTATTTGACTTCTTGTTTCTCATACGGTCGGACCTGCAAGGAGAAAATGATCAAGTAGTCAAATATGTATGTATGTATAAACGCAACGTAAAAGACACATGTGAAAGTGTGTAAACGTAAAATACGCAAATGAAAAAGTGTATATGTAACATGTCCACCTGATCCATGTCGAGAAAGAGAGTGTAGAAGGATATCCTGTACTGTAATTTTTTTTTGGGCGATCTCACACCACCTTGGCCGAAGAAGTGTAGGGAGAAAGTTGCATTATTCTCCTTCATGTAACTACTTCCCTAAATGTGTGTGAAGAGATCTTTGTACGTCCTTGTTTTTTGGGTGATCTGACGCCACTAGCCGAAGTAGTGTAGGGAGGTACACCCATTGTAACCTATAAGCCTGTAACTGCTTCCCAGAATGCTAAGGACACCATGTCCTATAAAAATTGTTGTGTATGGGGTTTGTAGACTGGTTTGAACCCACTCGTTGTATAAAAATGAACCAAACAGGTGTAGAATCTTTGTGTAGTGTGTAGAAAAACCCCAAATGATGTCCCCTCTCTTCGGGGGTGCAAACAATGTCGCTAATAGGAGAAATGTGGCCCCAAAAGAGGACCAACTGAATGTACTCAAACTCCTTTTTGTTGGGGTAAGGGAATGCACTTGGTAGAAACCAATGTGTGAAAAAAACAAGGATGGCTAGCCAAAAATATGTGTTATACGAAAAAACATGCATGTAAAAGACACTGTATAAGCTATGCAAACAAAGTAGTAAACACACAAGAAAACAAAGTATACCGCCAAAGTGGGTTTCAAACATGGGTCATCACTCGGGATGTTGCAAGGCACGTAAAGCTATCATGGCTGCAAATAAACAAGCAAGTGTGCACACCAAAGGGCAAGGCCCATAAACATGAACAAATAATAGACAAGCAATAAAACAAACAAGTATGGAAGCAAATATCCCTGCATAACAAATGTTACACATGAAGCACCCATTAGCATGTTAGAAAGATAACGAGTATGTCAAAAACATGTATAACCAAGTAATGTAAAGTGCTAAGTACAAAATGAAATAATAACACTGGAAGAACGAATGTGGATGCCCCCAATGACCAGTGTAGGAAGGGTAGAAGGCGAGCATTCGTGCTTTGTAAGAGACATATATCTGCGATCACAACTAGAAAAAGATGTGAATGCGCATGTGTGGATGATATAGATAAATGACATACAAGTAAGCTAACTAGTATGTGTAATAAAGTGACCATGAACAACCAAAAGTAAGCAACAGTAAAAGAAACCATAATATGTTGTATGTTGTGGATGGATGGAATGGAATGTAAAATGGGGTGATATGAGCCACGTGCCCCCGAGTGAATGGAAATGCATGCAGTGAGGTTCATTTGGTTTTTCCCCTCAGTAGTAAAGAATGAATTGTAAATGAGTGTGCATCATCAGGAAATGGTCGAATAGTGTGTGTTGTGTCTAGCACGTTGTGGCGAGTATGTATGCGTAGTGATGATGATATGCGACATATAGAATAGATGTGCATGAAACTTATATCCTAAGTGTATATCATGATAAAATGAATGTATGAGTGATGATTTATCCCTAAAGTATGTATCACTACAAGATGAATAGTAGGGAGTGGTGATGTAGCCTAAAGCATATACCACTACAAGATGAATAGTAGGGAGTGGTGATGTAGCCTAAAGCATATACCACTACAAGATGAATAGAGTAAGTGATGATTTAGCCTATAAAATGCATCAATATCCTATAAATGTTGCATGGCGAAAGGGCGAATGATAAACATGTGATGAATGTAAGGTCCATTTGATTTGTAAACCCTCGGTAGTTGAGTATGGACCGAGGAACTAAAGTGCATCATAAGGTAGTGAGTGCAACGCGTAAGGTGTGTGATGGAAATAAACGACCATGTGATAATTGAAAATGTGTAAACATGCAATGTGTGGAAATAGGCAAATAGTATGAAAATGTATGTTATGAAGTATTTAGGATAAGATGGTAACAATGGAAGTGTGATAGACATATATGTATGGTGAATGATGTCATAAACGTGAGATGTAGTATGCAAGATGTGAATATAGTCTAAAATGTAAGGTGCGTGTGATGTTTAAATGTAAAGTAGTTAATGTGGGTACCCTACGTGATGAATATAGATGGTCATGTAATGAATGATAATGTGTAAATGTATAATGCAAGGCAATGCCAAATAGTATGTAACATGTGGGATGAGTAAGGGTATGATGCTGACACGTAAGCAAATAGAAATATGATAGACTCGTGATGAGTATAAACGATCATGAAATATATGGATGATGTGTAATGTAGAGGATAAAATGCAACATGCATAAACATCCCAAGTTTGAGTGTATATACGATGAAGGTTAATATGGTATGTATAATGTGTAAGGTGTAGCATAAATGGTGAATGTAGTGTAGTGTGGAAAGTGTAGTGTGCAAGGTATGTAAGTATAGATGGACGTGTAATAAAAAATAACAAATTATGTAGGATGTGTATGATGTGTGTATATGCAAACTAGATGTAGAATGCATGATGAAAGATGCATGATGTGTGAATAGACGTAGTGTGTAGTAACTAATGTGCAATGTGTGGGGTTCATGTGTAGTAATCCCTCAACAATCAAGTGTGAACCAAAGCATAAGAGTGTGTCATCGGGTAATGGTGATGCTAAAATGTGCGATGGATATGAATGTATGATAATGCAAATATGAGAGATGCACCTATGTTAATATGATAAGGGGGATTGTGTGAGTGTTATGCCCCAAGTGTACTATGATGATGGAGATCTATGTAGCGACGTGAGAGGTGCCATGCCATTATGGGAGAGCATTGTCTATGTCATGATAAGAGTGAGGGCCAACACAATGGTAGGTGAAGCAACAATAGGACCATGCGATAGTGGTGGCATTTTAAATGTGTCTTGACCATCAGTAGAAGGAGTAGTTGCTTTGAAAAAAGTGATTGGATGCGAAAGTGGAGTAGGATGGGGAGGAATCTTGAATGGTGGTAGCTTTGGTGGTATTGGTGACGTTGCAAGAAGACTTGATAGGAGAATAAGGTTGATTGATTGTGGGAGGTGGTGACGTGGTTTGACTTGGTGAGACCGCATGAACGACTCAGTAGGAGGCGTGTTGAATTAATTTTGAGGGATGGTTGCTTAGGAGGTGCTTGACTTATTGTAGAAGGATCTTGAGTAACGTTGGCTTGATGCTCATTAGATATAGATGGATCAAATTTAGGAACCCAATGGGATTTATCATTTGTATTAGAATGTTGTGTAACAAATGAGAGAAAACCATGACATGCAAGGTACTTGATACTTCGTTGTAAAACATAAAAATCATTGTCATTATGTCCATTGATTTGGTGATAGTTACAATATGGAAGACCTTGATACTTGGCAAGCCTATAAGGAGGATAACCACGAGTAGATGACAAGATAATGATTCTATGAATGATGAGTTGTGGTAAAATATCTTATTGCTTAGTATTGAGATTAAACATGAGAGGCCTAGGGAGCTGTACGACTTTGAGTTCATTGATATGAGCACATGTATAAGACATAGGATGAATATGAGAAAAAGAACAATTGGAGTCTGATAAGTATCCTTAAGCTGTTGAATTTTAGATTTAAGAGATGTGATTGTGGATTCCATAGCCTGAAATGTATCTTGAAATAAAGAATGAAAAGCTTGAATGGATTTGCAAATAAATTGATTGGAATTAGAATCAAGGGAGTCCTCAGAAAGACGACCAAAAATAACATTGACTTGGGTAGGCAATATGTTGATAGGTAGACACATAATCTTTAGGATTTTTTTGAAGAGCATCTTTACAAGATGGGTGTATTTGAATCAATTGAAGCAAAGAGACTTGACAGACATTAGAAGACATGATAGAAAAGATGAGAAAATCCCTAGAACGAAGGTGGATTCGAAGATTAGGTTCACCAAAATGATTAACTAAAATGAGTATAAGGGGATAGTAAATCTAATCTAGGAGGACATGTAAATGCAATAAATAAGTATGTAAATGACCCAAACAACTATGCATAAGGAAATGCTAACCCTAATGTGCAAGAGAGAAGAGAAAAGAATTTAGGCTTGAATAGAAGATGCTCGTGGGATTGTGTCGCAGAGGTGACTATGGAAAATGGAAGCAAGAATGATTATGCAGGGAGCCCTAAAAGGATGGATCTAGGCCGATTCTCTAGAATGGAGCACCTGGAGAGGGACTGGGGTGCCTATGGGCACTCTGGTCTGCAAAATAGGCGCCCTAGTCTATGTAAAAGATCTAGATATGAGTTTCACAGGGTTCGACGGTGGTTTGAAACCCTCGCATTTGAGTATCACATCGATTCATTACACTATACCGGATGTTGCTTTGATAATCCAAGTTGTATAAAATAAGCTGCAAGAGACCAAAAGAAGTATCAAAACCCTAAAAAGAAAGAATGCAAATGAATGGGTTGGACTAACCTTAGGACACACAACAGGTGAGCTTACTAATTGAGCATTGCACTACATTTCGGACCCAAATGTAGTTCTAGTGTGTGTGTGTGCGTGCATAATTTGCCCTAGGTGCTCTTGTGCTAGTCACACTTTGTGAAGTAGCGAGGAATAACTAAATGTAGAAAATGTAATAGAATGTGTATATGGAATATAATAGAATCCCCCATGAAGTGTGATGTAGATGAACTAGCCTTGTCCTTATGATGGAGCTAATGGATGCAAATGATCTCAAGCGGATGCAAGTCTAGATGGATGATAGTAGCGACTAATGCTTGGTCCTCAATATGGTCTCATAACTTTATATTCATAGGGTTCTCTTGATCTGATTTCGTAATTAACCCCGAAATGGCCGACTATAAAAATATATAAGAAGTCAAATGCCTAGAAAGAGCCCAAAAGTGGTGGAAATGATAAAAAAAGGATCCTGGGCGCCTTGATCGAGGCTAAAATAATGACAAATGACCGAAACAAACCGGGCATATGGATGTAAAATGTCGAGAATGATGAAATAAAATAAAATAAGATGGCCAAAAGATAAGGGTTAATAAGTACTTTCTTCGCTCAAGAACCTTGTAAATAGTAGTATGAAACCAGGATTAAATAATGTCTAAAGTGCATGATTTTGTGACTACACTATTGACCTTGTCATTAAACATATAACTTGACTTAGTTTTTAGGTGAAGAATTCTTCCTTATAATATACATTATTAAGTAAGCATGGACTCTAAGTCTCACACCTCGAGTTGGTTGTACTCCAACTGTACCATCTTAGGACGACTACGGGAAGTGTAATAATTACTTCATGACGAGAGTCATTAAGTAATCATTATCTTTCCCATAGGGTCCTAAGCCGGAGACTGTAGCGTACACTAAAGTTGAGAAGTGAGACCTAGATTCCATGCCTTCTTAATACATGAAACTAAAACATTTAATTAACAAGATGTGATCCAAATAATTGTGTAGAGATGATTGTGCGGTGATGGGACAAGTTTCATTTGGCTTATGCATAGTCATGAAACTAAACATGCAAAACATAGCTTGAAATATTTGGCTTAAGTAGTGTACTAGTTGAATACACTGTTAGTTCACCAAGTTCCAATCAATGGTCCGAGATGCCAAATGATTTCAGCTAGACACTTTGAACAACATCAGTTCTCAAACCTAGATGAATAGGTTAACCAATTACATACAAGTTATGTACACTCGAGATAGAGTGATGATAAAGGGGTTAGGTAGATCTAATTGACCTTTACAGTTGCACATGGTTATGATGTTATCAAATTGTTTGTAAACTAAATTCTTGTTGGATTATTATTGCTACATCATATAAAATCATTGAAGGCATGAAATGGGGTTAAGGGTTTGTTTTAAAAGATTTTTCCCCCTTAACTTGGAGTTATTATAAAATGGGTGTTACATGCATCTCGATACATTTTTGAATTGCTTTTAAGACTCTAAAAATCACCATCCACACAAGACACTTTAACCTATATTAATAATTATGATGTGACATACAACATTGAATTATCTAACATATTAATACAATAGGATATATGAATATATCTTTAAAAAACCCACCAAATGATACTTTAACGTATATTAATAGTTGTGATGAACTTTAAAGTATCATTTGGTGGGTTTTTTAAAGATATATTCATATATCCTATTGTATTAATATGTTAGATAATTCAATGTTGTATGTCACATCATAATTATTAATGTAGGTTAAAGTGTCTTGTGTGGATGGTGATTTTTAGAGTCTTAAAAGCAATTCAAAAATGTATTGAGACGCATGTAACGTATATTAATAGTTGTGATGTTACTAAACACACACACACACACACACACACACACACACACACACACACACACACACACACACACACACACACACACACACACACACACACTTACTTTTGACCGAAGCTATGAACCAAAGGGGTCAGGGGCCTCACCCTACAATGCAAATGACCACAAACCATATATTACAAATTACCATCATAAACTGGTACCACGATAAACAACACATAAAGACCACTCTACCACTAATGATGCAAATTCCGCCACCGCATTGTGAGAGCCACCATTGCCGCTAAGCCAAATCCAACGATATAAGCCAAGCCAAGACCAACGGTGAGCTACCATCGTAGCCACCAAATGTCACTGGACCAAGACCTCCACTACATCCTAACTTTCACCGCTTCAGCTAAACTAAGACCGTCACCGCTATAGAAGAGTACATCCACCGGTGATGCGACGACCACCACCATCGGTAAACCACCCCAAAGGAATCGTGCCCAACGAGATTTGAACCTGGGTGGATCCAGACACAACCATGAGTCTTAACCGATCCACCCAAACCCCATTGGCCTAAGATATTTAATATTATTACTAAGTCAAATTCTTAATATTTTCACAATTTTATTGTTTAAATCAACTAACATTTTTACACAAGGTCGCCTCTAATAATATAGATTATATGTCATGTGTATAAAGCTATGCGGTGCTCCCTCGACACCCTTATTTTCATGTAACATTGTCTATGAAGCAACGATTAAATTATATTCACCATGAGCCAACACACACTTAGGTAGGGCAAACCCTCTTGTCACGTATATACATAGGTGATGATAATTATGTGTGTTACTGACTTAGCTTGGATGCAACAAAGTGGATGCCCTCTATGCTCATCCATGCATTAGAACATTTACCGAATAATATGATTGTAAGTAGCCAAAATGCGATCATAAGCGGAACACACATTTAAGACAATCCCTCAATGGTCGAAAGTCAAACTCAAAGATAAATAAATCAACACAAGTATTATCCTTGAGCATTACTTACTCCAAATCAAAATGAAAATCGCCTCTGCAATTAAAGTTTCCGTCCTCAAATATATCCATTTTATTGCTCTTGAATTAACTTTTCCTCCTCCTAGGCCATGGAAAAGACCCAAGACACTCATTTAGGTTTTTTTTTTTGGGGTAGGAAATTCTCACCAAACCCCTAACTATATAAATCCCCAAGTAATCCTTCCCTCCATTTTTTTGTTGGTTCAGTATAAATTGTCTGGATGGTATTGCAAGTGCTGGCAGTAGCATTTGATACCATTCCGATCGCCTTGCCACTTCACAACGCTTCTTTTCCACAGCTTCGCAGGTTAATTACATTTATCTCATCTGAATTTTCTTTCCTACCGTGTTTTGTAAACTAATTTCGTTCATCGTATTTTTTCTATTTCTTTTACGAGAGGTTATTGTATACTTCTAGTGCTGTGTGGGATTAGTTTGGGTTGCATTGGATTTGTAAATCTGGGTCATCTTTGAAATGTACCCCTCGATAGCTATTCCCTAACATCTTTTCCCCCTTTCCGGCCTCACTCTAACTTGATACTCCTGGGAATTGAACCTTGTAGGTTTTTTTGTGAGCTCAGTCTTCAGTCCCTTACATTACGCCACAACTTTTCTACCTTTCAGTTAGAATTGCTGGCCGATGTAGCGGGAAGATTTGAACTTGGTTGGCTCTCTTATATGTACCCTTCATATATTGCAATCCCTTCACTGATTTGCTCACATTTTTGATTACGCGTTCAATTTGATTTTTTAGAGTTGGGCTATTAGTTTTCACAAAGGAACAGGCATTTAAAGAGAAAAATACGATAGAAATTCAGACCTGTGGAGTGTTCCATCTAAGCAAATTATTTGTTTGGGTTTTTGTGGAAGACTGTAAAGTTATGACATTCTCTAAAGAGGAGTCATGTCGGAGTGGGGGTTGGGGCAGAGGGGAATTTTTGAAATGAAACATAGGAGATGCAGTGGATTTGTTTGCTTGATTGTGTTATAATGTTCATTAAAATTTAAATTCCTGTCTACAGGCAGAATTATGCGAACTCTTTGTATGGTGCTGTATATTTATTTATTCACCTTTTTGGCATTAGGTTTAGTGAAATTAGGATGTCCTGGATACTGAGAATTAAGAAGGAAATGAATTACGAGTTCATGCCATACGAATATGGAAAAGAGCGACTTATCATAAAATGGAGATCAAAAGCTTTTAAATTATTGTTATATTTGTTATTATTGCTTGAATGTACTCCACAATAATCACACTACAACCTCGCTGCACGTCTACAGGAATTATAGGCTGCTCATTGCAGTTACAGATATTTGAATCCAGGTCACACTATTACTAGTTCCCCCATTACCATATACCACAACCCCTTGGACATTATAAATGAGACTTCTTAAATTATTTGAATATGCATGAGTTTTTGCTCATCTAATTGTGAAGCTCACCAGCGACGGAGAATGCACCATCAAGTCTATTATTATCTTATTTACAATATTAAAAACCATGCAAGAGATAACCGCCTTCGTGTGAGAGCTATTTTGTTACAGTCTGATTTGTAGGTGCAATCCACCCTTGGGGAAGTAGGTGCTCCACTATTTCTATTTTTCATCATTTTTACTCTATCTTTTGCAGTTCCATTTTCTGTTGGTATTTGGAACACACCAATTGATATCAAAGCGGTAGTTGATTGACTATCGAAATGTTGAAGGGATTTTATCAAAGAGGCAGCTCAAAGCTTGTCACCAAAGAGGAGATGAATGGAATATTTGATGATTTTTGTAAGGAGGTTATAAGGGAGATTTGTTTGTTCGGAAATCAGCCACAGTGGGCAATTGAAGAGGAGAATGTGAACCCCTGATGAAATATGGAAGCTGAGGAAGCAGAAGATGAAGAGAATTCAGCCCTTCAAGCAGAGGAAAAGTGGAATCAGCCACAGCAGTATGGCATGAATATCTTGATGAAAAAGAGGAACAACACATTTCAGAATGGGAGGAAGATCTACCTGCAGAAGAGGAGAGTTCTATTGCCAAGGTAAGAAGTATCAATAGAAAGTGGAGACATAAAAGTAAAATAAAGGAAGCTAAGAGAAACCCCTATTTCATTTGAGTTTGAAAATGTAGAAGATTTGGTTGTGTCTGAATACAAGGCAGGGGATAAATTTGATATTGTTGGGGAAGAAACCCTTGAAATCTTGCAAGATATGGGTAGGGTAAAACCCTACACAGACATGAAAGATGTGGTTGGGGAAAATGTATGTATTGTTGAGGGTGCGATGAAAACCCTTGCATGGATTCATAAGCAAATAGACAATGTTGTGTATGTTTTTGCAAGACAATGTTGCCGAGGTTGTGTGTTGGTATTGGAAGAAAGCATGGAATAAGAAGAGAAGGAAGATGCCAGAGAGAGCTACAGTCTGGGCTATTCTGAGGTATCCAAACCCCATTGAGAAGCATGTGAGTTGTATCGTGGAAAAAAACAATAAAAATAAAATTGGAAATTCTGGACTTGGAGGATAGCATGAGCAAGCTGCACAAGGGGGCAGTGGGGGACCCAATGTGGGTGAAAATGGCCAATTTGAATGTGATGGTGGAAGTGTTGGAACATGTATCCAAAATGCTAAGGAAGCCTAAGAGTTAACCAAAAACAAATAGCCCTCATTCTCATTCATGTGTTATTTCAAGTATTGGTTTTTGGTAGGATGGTCAAAGCATTCTTATTATAGGGAGAGGTCTTGAATTCCGTTCTCATAATGTAACTGTTTGGAGGTTGACTAACGTTGAGGTCAAAGCTCTTTAAGGGGGAGGGCATTTTGTTAAACACAACATATATTTATGTGTTTAATCAGTATTATTTTATTATGCTATTTTGGGTGTCTAGAGTTAGTGAATGGTTAAGCCCACAAGTTGTCCATAGGTTGATTAGGGTTTCTAGTGGTTGAAAACAAAAGGTGGAAAAACCCTAAAAAGTTTATAATCTTATATGCAATATCGAAAACCTAATGCAAGAGATAGTTGCCATTGTGTGAGAGCTCTTTTATTACAGTTGGATTTGCAGGTGCAATCCACCCTTGGGAAGCAGGTGCTCCCATATTTCCATTTATTAGCATTTTTATTCTATATTTTGCAGTTCGGGTTTCTGTTGGTATTTGAACCACAACATCTAGATCACCTTTAGCAATAGTGGTAGAGAAGCATTATTCCATATGCTGAGGTGTACTTCATACTTATAAAACTGCCATGGGAGATTTGGGCTTAGGAGCCATGTCCAAGGAGTTTGTATTCTGCCAAATTTGTTTGGTACTTGCACCCAGTCTTGTCCAGGTGTAGCCCATGTTAACACGGAGCATGCTCACTGGGGCTTGTACTGAGGTCATTATCATGGCAGTCACTTTTCTGTTCCATTAGAGTATGCCTTGCTGGCTGCTATCATATTCATAATCAATATAGCTGATTTTTAGTCCCTTATTATTCTTCTCAGATCAGTATTTGTCAATTGGTATTTTCCTTCTTTAAAAAAACTATGCATCTTATATTACTTTAACAGAAGCAGAAATATCCACACATATGAGGAGAGCTAGCATAGTTGTTAATAAATACCAATTAAATAAAAACTGGAGAGCTAGCATAGTTGTTAATAAACACCAATTAAATAACAACTGGATAATTTTTATTACAGCCCCTAAAAGCACCACTCAGGATTTCAACCTGGAATGTGGAATTGATGTTGGGAGCTTCCCACTTAACTGCATGTCCTGAAAAAATCATAATTTAATTGCTTCACAGAATGAAATTTTAAAATGACCGTCATTCTAAAAATAGAGAAATCTGTAAAACACGTGCAATCCTTATCTACTGTTAAGCTGGGTTTGAAGTTTTATCTGAAACATTATTGATTTTGACTTTCTTCTTACATTCAAGATTGCCGAAAAAGTTATACTTGGTTGATACCTAGTGCCTCCAGAGCTATGAAATGCACATACTAGAGTTATCCCTAAACATGAGTAGCATAAACTTACTGGGGGGAATCACAAGATAAGCTTCCCACTTTAATGTATCTTTCCTTATTACTTAGTGGTCTTTACTTGGTTCCTTATGACTCTCATTTTATTTCTTTCTATGACATGTAGCATACTTTGTATCTCTAAGTTGCCCTTTGAGGTTTTGTAGACACCTGATAACGTTCTTTGGCAAATGACAAGCATCTCATGCTCTTACAATTGCTCTAGTAAGAGTGAACTTGCCAAATGAACCTTATCTTTAGAACAACAATGAAGCACATTAACACCATCATTGTCATTTATCAAAGATTTCCTCTTGCTCAAGAACATATTTATCTTGTACAAAGAAAATTACAAGAACTTGAAAGTTTGTAAGAAACATCAACATATGAATGTCTCCATGACAATGAATCAGTGGATTCCCAAAAGGAATGGGATATAATACAAACAACCTATCAAAAGTGGTTCCTGGGCATGCCTCCTTTATAGACTCACCCATACTGCTAGCTTACAAATGTACAGAAACCTAAATTCGTGTTGAATTCTTAGCTATTAACCCACATATATGTTGTATGATGGACGGTGCTAAAGGTAGAATTTATGTCCTTCATACTTCACTGCTCTTGCCCATTTGTCTTGTCATCCTATTGGTGGATAAAGGTACCTATTGGTCTTTTCCATCTAGTACATGAGGTGATAACACAAAGCGATTGCTATAACCCGTGTTATCATCCATGAAAAGTTGTTTAAATCAATTTGTGGCCAATATGACTCTTAGAGGCATTAACAGATGCAAACGTGAGAATGAAAACATTTGGATTATTAGTGAATGCATTAAAAGATTTGGATCGATAGCGAATTCATTTAAAGCATACTAGGTACAATGACTAAGTTTTAACCACTCTCAACTTTATTTGATTCCCACCAGGCACTCAATGCTGTCCAAAATGATCCTACGATCTGGCACATAGCTTTACGGGTTGGTTAGTGTGCTCAGTAAGCCAAGCCTATTTAGATGTTCCATGCATGAAACTTGCATGAATAATCCTTTCTGGTTGTAAGGTTCATTCCACCTCAATCTTTTCAAGTCTAATGTTTATAATTGTTTTAATAGGACTACTTTTTTGATTTGGAGAAAGGGAGGTGCTCTTGATCCACTGTTTGAAGACACAGAAAGTGCACTATTAAACATGGTATGCAAAATCGCTCTCGACATTTGGCAAAGAGATCTTGTAATGACATTTGTTACAAGAAAGGAAGATTTTTTTTTTGACGTCCACGAATGACCAATGTAGGTCAGTGGGGCTTGAATGTACAGCTAGTGGTAGCGAGAGGGGGCTAAAAAAGAGCTCCATTGCCTAAAAGGACTGAGAGGTGACTAGCTAGAAGATAAAGTACGACAACAAAGAATTCTAACTAAATAGGAGTGTGAATGCAAAACATGTGAATTCTAAACATGCTGAAAAAGACAACATTGTGAATTACTCACATTATAAATAACCGTTTGAGAGAACTCCTATCACTAAGGAAGATATGATTAATAAAGTTTATGGGGACCATGGTGGGAGGCAAAAAGTTGGCCTTAATCTCTACGAGAATGCAAAGAAGATGAAAAACTAACATCCTCATCAACTACCATAAAAGAGGCAATACAAGATCGGATAAGATCCATAAGATAGTAGCCTGGACTAAGTGGGCCTGACTGAGAAATCCTGAGGGTGCATAAAGAATGCCTCTTGGAAACTCCATTAACATCCATGGCTGAAGGTCCTTTAGAACTAGGTGAAAAGCTGGTAATGCACAATTGTCTGGACTTCCTGGGTCGTGGACACTTTTTAATATCGTTCCACATAGCTGAGCCTTGGGAAGAGAAATAGCGGTAGACATTTGTTTGGGAAAGTCCATCATTCTCTTTATGTATTGCTATTCTCTAGACTAGTTTTGCACTTAAAGCCAAGTTTGCTAGCTTATACTTCCTGATCCTTGCACGTTTAACATACCTTAATCAGAGAAGCTAGAGGGAACATTCTATGATCTTTGGTGCCTTGCCACATAAGGTTCATAATTAAAGATTCTTACAAGTTCTTGAAGTATGGGAAACCATCATAAAGGGATGGATTGACATTAACTCCTTTGATTCACCTGTTTTTTCTGAACTTGTCAATCAATAGCTGTCATAAATTCTACCTTGCTTTGCATTTGAGCAATAGAATTCAAGGTACAGATTATGAAGGCGAGCCCTTTCAGTGCCAATATCTTGGATAGTAACATCATTTGATTATGTAATGTCCCCTTTTCCAAATCGAAGACCTTTGGCCCTTTATGTCTACCCGACGGCCAAGGGGAGTTTTTAAGGGTGACATAACTTTATTTTTTTATTATATGGTGCTATTGTTTCTAAAAAATAATAATATTATGAAAAGCACATATAATAAATGATAAAGTTAATAATAAATTAAAATGTCAAAATACAATTAAAAGTAATTGTATTAGAAAGGAGAAAATGCGACTTGCCTTGGGAGTCATTTTTGGGAGAATGTGCCAATCAGCCCAAAAAGGAAAATGCGACCAGCATAGGGGAATGAAACAATTTGATTGGCCGATTTGAAGGTGGTAGTTGGGCTGATCTCCCTTTAAATAAACAAGTCGACTTGTATGGGAGTATCCAGATTTTTATTATCATCTTTTGCATTGCTAAGAGCTCTGAGCTTTTATCAGAAATTCCAAGGACGAAAACCCTTGTGAATTTATCTCTTGCGGACGAAAACCCCAGGGGATTGAGAGGGGATTTCACTCAGAAATTCCCAGCGTTATTCATCAGATTTCCAGGTTCAGTTCAGCCGTGTTTGTGAAGAGATTTGAAGGTGTTTTTCAGTGATTTTCAACCAGCAGTTGGGTCGGCCTGTTGTAAGCAGTTTGGCAGCGATTCTAGAGGTATTTTCATCTAAAAATATTTGTCAAATGTTTGCCATAATACTGTAAACTGATCGCTGTACTTTCTATCATCTTCTGAAGTATATTTTGAAGATTTCCAATCTGAATAATAACAGACTTCAGATCTGATTTTCTGGGCTTTTTTGGACTGTAATAAGTTCAGCTTTTTGTGTAATTCAGCCCCCAAATATTTGAGCAGTCATTAGAAATCAAAAGTACTTTTATTTGGTGTGATTTACATTGGCTTCTCTATTAAACCCTAGTTGCATTTTCCAGATCTGCATTAGGGAAATTGATATAAAAATACATAAATCTGTATTTGCTGTTTGTTTGATATATAAACTCATTGGAGTGTAAGGGAGATCCATCGAGGGATCTTTCAGATTAATATTTATATTGAGGAAGAAGGCATTTGAATTACTTTTGTTTGTTACCTCCTCTGAAGCTTCTGCATATGGATCAAGGAATTTCTTACTATACTGATTTTTCCTGATGTTTGGGACACAATTAAGATGGTACTATTGATCAATGAATCAAGGATAGGTTATTCCCCCTGAAAAGATCTTCACTCCTATCATTACTTATTTTTTGTCTACAAAATTTCCTCAACACTTCAGCCAAGACAATGAAAAGATAAGGGAATAGAGGGTTCCATTGCTTTAGAACTTGTGAGGCACAAAAAACCCCATGGAAGAGACACTGACCAAGCCTGAGAACTTTGGTGTGGTGCAGAATTCTTATTTCTAGTCAAACACATCTTTTGCAAAGTGAAATTTCTGAAAGGATCTTCTCCAGAAAAGTTCAGCAAACCTTCTCATAGGTTTGTAAATATCGAGTTTTAAGATCAGACGCTTTCTTATGTTGGAGCATATGGAGTGGATTAATTCATGGACGACGATTGATCCAAAATCTTCCTTGCTCGGGGACATTGAAAATGGAAGATTAAGCTTAAGCCTGTTAGCCAGGACCTGTGATACCAATCTGCAAACAGTGTTGCCAAAGGAGATGGGGCTATAACCACCTAAAAGATGGAATCTTTTTGTTAAGAAATGAAGGTTATGAATGTATTATTATTATTTTCTTTTAGAATCTTCCTAGATCTTGTGATTCCTTCACAACTTTTGCCAATTCAGTTTCCATGATATCTCAAAAATGCTGAAAAAGCAAAACAACCACTAAGGCTCGGGCCCTCATTCCGTTTCATATCAAACATGCCCTCTTGACCTTATCTCTGGGAAATAGGGGTCATTATGGACTTACTGCTCTCTCTTGTGATGCTAGGCTTCACGTCTATCAATATTATCTTCAGATAAGAGATTTCAAAAGTATCTGCTCGCCTTTTGTCCTATTTCCCTTGACCCTCGAAAATGGTGCATGTAGGGAATTCTAGACCCCGAATCGTAATAAATTGCCTGTGAGCGTTTGTGGTCTGGTAAAAGATTTTTATGTTCATATAGACCCTGCAACCATTGTATTCTTATTCTTTTCTTCCATTTTTTCCCTCTCTGCAAATTTCGTACAGCTCCATCATTATTTATTTTCCCCATCTAGGGTTTCTTCCTGAAGTTCCTGCAGACTATTTTGAAGGAGGGCTTTTCAATCAAAGATGTCATGGCAGGTAATTTATTACAGGTTTTGAGCTTGATTTGATGATTAGATTTTAAGCCAATTTAAACATCTTAGATCCTATCCTTGGTGGCTATTCCTTCTGCCAATCCTTGAGAGAGATATCAAAGTTCAGATATGTCATCAACACCTTCTTGAATTTGGAAGGGCTTTCATTGAGTAGAAGATCTTCCTCTATGGTCAGACAAACAGGTCAAATGATCTGATCCTCTGTCCCAAATACTTCAAATTTTAAAATGAAACCTTGGTATTGAAATTGTAGTTTTTTTGCACTTTTTCTATTACTCCAAGTGTACATGCCATAGGAAGGAATAAGATTTGAAATTGTGAACTGATTTGTGAAGAGTTAGCCATGCCTCCGCTTCATGAAGAATGGTATTGAAGACTCCTACGATAATATATTTATTAATGTCATTGTTAGACTTGAATATTCTAGGCCCCCTTAAACACACTTTCAAGTTTCTTCTTTTTGCATTTGTAGGGCCACAAATGTTCAGCAAAAATCTAGCTTCAACTTGTTGCTAGAAATTTAACTGGTGGTCAGGTTCCTGGATCTGTCCTTGAGTTGATAGAAAGTTGTGGTAAGGTCCCAATGTGTTTTCTGGGATCCTGATCACCAATTGGCATTAACTCTGACTGCCTCAAATCTTCTCCAGATCGAGAATGAAGTCTTTAAAATATTTTGACACTAACTTAGTTTTCTTGTATTAAGATTACATATGAGGATTTATTAGTATGACCCTTAAAACAGTCTCTTCTTTCCAGGTCTATCCGGTCCCCCAATATCCACGAATCAATCTTCATTTGGATGATCCGAGTTTCTTAAGCCATCCCGAGATGCCATCCAATGGTTTCCTTTTGGGCCTTTTTGATATCCACAAAAACTTAGTTTTCTCGTATTAAGATTATATATGGGGATTTATTAGTCCGCCCCCTCAAAATAGTCCCTTTTTTCCAGGGCCATCCTGTCCCCCAATATCCAAGAATCAATTTTCATATGGATGATGTCGATTTCTTCAGCCTTCCCAAGATGCCATCTAATGGTTTCTTTTTGGGCCTTTTTGATATCTACAAATCTCCCTTCTAATTGATTTCTCTAAAATTTCATCGCACAGTCCACTGATAACTTTATTGAATAAGCCTTTTGCTTGAATACTCTTTTTGTCTCAGTTCATTGTGGTAGTTTTCCCGACCCAGCTAGCTCCTATGCTTCATCCTTTACTGACATAAGGTAATAAAGTTCTTGTTCAAAAGAAATTGAATGTATGCAACATTCAACACATGGTGCTCCTGTTGTAGTAAAACTTGCATTTGGTTCCCAGGCATGTATCTCTTTTGTCAGAACTTGCAACAGGGCACTTACTTATCTTTGCTGCAAGTTGATCTGTATATCTTATCAGCATTGCTCTGTTTCTATTGGACTACTCTTGTAATCCTGCAGGGGCACCCCTGCTGTGTCATATCTAATATAGCTCAAGAAATTAGGAAGACATGAAAGCATCATGAACATCTATAAATAAAACATAGTAGAACATGAATCTGGACTTATGTCCTATGCTGACAAGAAGATCAAAATATATATTTTGGTAAGTGACTGAAGCAGTCCAACATTGAGATAGTGAGTGGTTTCTACTGCATGGATATAATTTGCCATGCAAAATGCCCACGTGCATTGTTTTTTGTGCATGTTAGCCACAGATTTCTTTGGGAACAATTGCAGAAGAATCTCTTAGCTTTAGTTGTGTATCAGAGCAGCTTCAAATTTGCAATTGTTATTCATATACATTTCTTTGAACAGTATTTCATTTGCATTTACCTTCTTGCCTTGACTTTGCTGAGATCAGGAAATTCCATGCTCATTACATATTGTGGCTGCTATGAAATGTCCAGTACAATTCCTCGACGCTCAGAGGGGAAGAAATATAAGTCAATTGTAATCCTAGGAAGTACTCTGTACTAAGATGATAATCACTATAGGTTTGAAGGCAATGTGTGTGTAAAAACATTCACTGCTCAAGGCTCTACATGTTATTTGACTAACAACACATGATTTGAATTCTCTTGGCTGATTCTGCAGGGTATCCTCAAGAACTCTTTCGATTCCAAGTTCATTCAGAGCCATTGGCAAGTCAAGTGAAACCCCAAATTCTTCATTTGCCAGTTATGCAAAATTTTGCAGCAAAGTGATTGGAAAATATACTCACATGACTATTGATATGGATGGGAAGCATGAAGTCAAAGGAGAGATATCTGCGATTCAAAGTATTGCTGAACGCCAAGTTAGCACCTATTAAATCGTTTCTTTTCTTCTTGTTTTAAAAATAAATAGCATATTTTTTCTGTATTGATAATATATACTATTTTGTACATTCCTTATATATGTATAAATGCATGTATTGGACATGAAGGAACCATCTCAAGAAGTTCAGAAGGGTATGGATGAAGTTGGCTTTGAGAAGGATTTAATTTGCCTGAAGGATGATGACAGACTGATGAAGTTAACTGTGGCAGAGCTTCGAGGATTAATGAGGTAAAATACCCAGGTCCAATACTGGGGAATCGTTGCAGGGTTGTTCCTAAGAAAGTTTTTTTGCATCATGCATTAAATTAATAATGTTTTGGAGCATCAGATTGACTTGATTTTGTATCCAGTCTCTCTGCTGCCAGTATGCCATCCTGGTAGGCTCCTCACAATTTTGAGGCAACAATTTTGGATTCACTGGAATTTTATTTGATGTGGAAAGTGCTTGAAATATAGTTTCTGAAATGTTATGATGTAAAATTACATGCGGGGATAATAGAATGGAGGAAATTAACTTAAGATATTTTCTTCATATTTGCATTTTTCAAGCCATGTAACTGTCTCTGCTTTGATCTTCAGGAAACTGGGAATGCCACCAACTGGCCGTAAGCAGGATCTCATACTGGCATTGAAAAGTTTTTCACAAAATAAGAGTGCAGGTAGGTTTTTATGCTATTCGGAAAGAGAGTCTTTTCACATTTTTGTTTATTCATACCAAAGTAGCATTACTCGACAAAAGAAGAGAAGTAATTGAGAACCGGAAACTTTCATGTGCCATACAATATAGTGGCCAAACCCACATTTTTCGAAAAAATTGTTTTGTAAATCAAACAACCTCTTACACTTGCAAACAAAAATCACAGTTGAAAAAAATGTGGTTGTTTTTTCGGTTATAAAATGCTGCCAACTTGTTTCTGAGATTAGCGTTTGAAATTGTAATGGTATTAAAAATTGAATTGTTTTGTGTTTTGACATGTTTAAGAACATTTTCATCATAGTTATAATTTTCACATTGAATGATTGTTATAGGTATAAATTTGATGTCTACGTACTAAATTTGATATGAAATAACAAACTCATTTTTTTGCTAATTTTATGAAAATATCATATCGTTGTTTATTATTCTGCCATTTTTTTCCCATTTTAAACTCGTGTAACTGAAAACCACTCGCACATTCTCCATGCTGTGTAAATGGTATGATTTTCACTGAAAATCATTGCACTAAATTGTCTTTGTTTATTTATATTCTGCTGAGTTTGCATGCAATATGGGGAAATTTCTGAATGTTTTCACGATTTTCTGCAAGGACTAATCATAAACTAACTTCTTGTATTAATATCGTTTCAACCATTGCAGACCAAATTTCTGAGAGTAGCATTTCAAAGGATGCAAAAAGCTGCTTATTGGAGCTTATACCAGATAAGCCAAAAAATAAAGGAAAGAAAGGTCGGGCTAAAAGTCTGCTCATTTCTTCGTTAAAGAATTCCCAGATTTTAGGTCAATGCGTGGAAGGTAATGATAGAAAATTACAGGTTACTGGTAACAATTCACAAAACCGCAAGAAGCAGTTCAGTAATAGCAAGAAATCTGTTGATGCTATTGCTCAATCAATTATTCCTCGGGAAGAAACAATGACTATTCAACAACCTTTGATGAAAAGTGCAAGCCAGGATTGTGAAGCACATACAACTGATTCGATTGATAGATGCAATGAAAAAGTTAACATGCCTTCACAATCAGAAACTGACAAAGGACCAGCTCGGAAAAAAAAACAAAGTATTGAAGAGTGTAGACAATTCAAAGATCAAAGATGGTGTTGTGGCTGGAGAAGATGGGTTCAATTTTGAAGAACCATGGACAATGCTTGTTCACAAGAAAGTACAAAATGGATGGGGTGCTTATAACCCAAGTACCATGCGGCCTGGATCTCCAGTTGAGATTACAAACATGATAAGATTAATTTCTTGGAATGTGAATGGCTTGAGGGCCTTAATGAAACGGAAGGAGGAAAATACAATTTTGCAGCTCGTAGAGAGAGAGAATTTTGATGTCTTGTGTTTACAAGAGACCAAGTTACAGGTTAGTAACCCACATTGACAGCAGTTAAAAGCGAAACTGACACCTTGTAATCTGAAGCAATTCTGTGCTTCTTATTTACAGTGCTAATGGAGTTCTTAACTCTTTGATTCTACTTACAATTTGATTTGATTTTCTTGTATTTTATTGTTTGAGATACTACTTTCGGGATGTGTGCAGCGGCATCGGGTGAACATATACCCTGAATTTTTCATCATGAATGCTGATGCCATTGTTGAATTTCACTGTCTACAGGAAAAGACGTGGAGCAGATTAAAAAGGTCTTCTTGATGGATACGAAAATAGTTTCTGGACTTGCAGTGTTTCCAAGCTTGGCTATTCTGGCACTGCTGTGATTTCTAGAGTATGTTTTTTCGTTCATTGCATGAAGTAGCATAAATTTGACATAAGTAATCTTGCTTATGTATAAATTAAAAGTGAAGCTTGTTTTTTCCATATAAGTAGCAATGGATTTCTTTGGTAGCACGAAATGGATTCTATGGTTGTAAAGTAACTCTTTAAATTGCAACTTAGTTATTAAATGCGATTCCAGCTCGTTTCTTGAAATGTAATCTGCATGGATGCTTCAGCAATCAGGGCCCTGCGAGCAACTATTGTTGGCCTTAAAAGCTGGTTTGTCTCCAAAACCTCAAGCTTTCCCATCTGCCCTTTGAAGGGGAACTTGTTTTTGTTTTCTCCATAGGGAAACAAATAAAAATGCAGAAATCTTGTTCCATTCTTGATGGAAACAAGTCACCTGCGTTGCTTCGACGGTTTGAGTGTAAGGTGTCGTGCCACCTTTTAGTGGGTCATCTCGACACCAAAACTCTTGCAAATAGGAATTCTACATATATAAAGAGATACATAAAGACAATCATTTAGCTTTTTCAGCATTTCATGAAAATATACAATATCATCCTCATTCATGTGAAAATATCTCCTTCATTCTTTCTTTCTTGCTCTTGGATTATTGCTGGAACTTTTCTTGCATTTTTAGCCATCTTTTGAAGTTTTAATAGGAGCCATCACTAAATTTATAAGGATTTCATTGGAGGATCCTTAAGTTAATTTCTTAAGGATGCAATGGGAGTAAATAAAAATCAATAGAAAGAATCAAAGAAGAAAAAGATTATGATAATGCCTATGAATGACAAATTGGTCAATGGATTTGCAAAGGCTATATTTTCAAATAAAACTAGTAAAGTTATGTCTTAGGATGGGTTGAATTCTGAAGACTAATTTATTATCTATTCCTAGAATTACTCTCTTGTGCTCATAACTTGTATGGTTGTGAAGTAGCTAGGATTAGTTAATACATCGACTCTACTTAAATTATACACAATGTATGGCGGGCCAAGAATGTGTCTTAATGGCTTGTACTCCTAAGTCTTCCATTCTACTTGGGTACGAGCCAACGAATAGGAGACACACATGAACCGACACACAATTGATTGATTTAAAGGGGCTAGAGTGAGCGCTAAGGTCGCATATCCAAAGGGTGGTAATCCCTACACCAGGTCACCAAGGTCCGCAATCAAGATAAAGGAGAGTACCCTTCTAGGATATTGATAAATGAGGGAGAGGTATAAATGGATGAGAGATAAAAAAGTATGCACAATCTCTACTACTGCAATGTAACTGAAATGTAATTGAAATACTATTAAAGGAAAGCTAAGGAGCTGATCATATAAGAGCACTAACTAGCACCGATGTACATACAATACTAAGCTAACATAGAGCAATGGTGAAGGGAAGTCAACTTATCTATGCAAAATGACATAGAGAGTTAGAGCACTTGCACTGTGGGGTGGTCATTGATGCATCTATCTCTCCAGAGAAGTAGTACATCGAGAGAGAATCGTTATGGGTGGAAAAGGGGAACACCGTTCTTGTCTTAGACTCACTATAGATGACCTAGTAGTGTAAGCAATCCAACAATCAAGAAGAGTGTAACGCCCACAATACGACGCCTAAAACCATGTCAAATCTCCATTAGTTAGGAAAAATTACGAAAATAAGTTTTTTTTTGTTTACACATACATTCGTTGCGTTTAATAAATGCTTATCTCATTAATACAATACTTCTCAAAATAATTTAAATTTATTGTCCAAATTTTATTATGGGTTTAAAAACCCCTTCCTTACACCCGTATTGAGTTTATTTATTCAATTTTCGATTAAATACTAATTATCTCTATTCACTTAGGTACCTATTAAATCTATAAAAACATTTCCTAAGTTAAATTTATTTATATTTACCTAAGTAATAAATGCCCATACTACACCTTAATTTAATTAGCTACACATTTACTTTATTCCTCTTTTAATTCCCTTAAATAATTTATTAGAATATCCCCATGTGCAACTTTTAATTTAATTTCCCAAAATAAAGGGACATACCACAACATTTTCTAACCCATTAATACCCATGGTGACCCCATTAATTAATTAGCCCCATTCACTTTTTAAACATCTAAACCCATCAAATTACCCACAACTTAAAAAGTGTAGGGTCAAATCCCCACCCTTAGATTAAATCAATGGAGCCCTTAGATCTAGGTTTGACTAAAAAGCCCTAATTTCTCCTTATGTTTTCTCTTTTATTCTTTTGTTGCCTAATTTCTTTTCATTTGCTCATGTGGATTTAGGGGTTTGAGAGGATGGAGGCCATGGAGCATTTGGAGGCTATGGAGAGAATTTATTTTTGTTCAAGATCCAAAAATGAGGGGATTTTCTTCCCATATAATCTTTTAGTTTATTATTATTTTTGTAATCCTTATCTAGGGTTTGAAAGGTATAATCTATCTTTTTTTTTTTGAGAGTTTAAACCAGATTTACTTTGGTTATGGGTATTTATTTACCCTCATTTATATTTGTTTAAAATACTTGTGAATCCTATTTGTATATATATATATATATATATATATATAGAGACAATCCAAGTCAAATGCAAGATGAACCAAGAGCAAGGTGAGCAAATGCGAAGTTGGCGCAAAAGAGTAGAGCAGATGGCTAGTTCTCGTGATCTATCGTCCTTATGAATGTCTCCAGTGTGGTGACCATATATACCCAATGCCATCACCCACGGGTGATGGCGTCGGCTAGGGAAAAACCTAATACCGACACCAATGTCCACGGCAATGACATCACCAAGGATGCCTAGATGTCAAATGAGATGAAAATGTGTCATGGATCAAGCAATCATAAGTGAAAAAGGTGTCAAATGGTCGAGTCAAATGTAAGTAAGTGTCGGGAGTCTTTGGTGTGTGCAATGTGAGAGGACAAGGGTAACTAAAGCTAGGACCACATAGTGATACGTCTCTCTGTGTATTGTCTCTAACCCATAATGGCCATGTGAATAGTCACACCCCATTCCCGACAGGCCCCTTAAGGCACCCGCCCAAGAAATAGATGTATTAGTGACCCTTATTTGCACCGAGAAATTGTTAGTAATAGGTATTAAAGATTAGGATGAAAATTTAAGTGTATACATATGCCCTAACCATTGATCACCGCATGTTGCAATAGCGAAATGAGGGTGGTCAACGGAATGAAACAGCCTGTAACACCGAAATCAAAAGTAAATGCTGAAAGTAAGGACTACCTGAAATGAAATATACCCACCAATGTGTACCTGATAGTGTTGCTCGTCCTGCCATGTGCGGGTGCAATCAACGCTGTAAGAACCCTAAAGAAGCAAAATTGAAAAGAAACACTAGAGGATCATCAGTAAAATAAGACATAAATCACCTAGCTAGGGGCCCATGGGATGGATGTCGTGTCGTTGTCAAGATGGCACAATGTCATATCATTATCAATGGTGATATGGTGGAAAAAATAGGCAAAAAGCGAAAGTCGTCGAATGTGTACGTGTAATAGATGAAAGTGAATGGCATGAGATCTCGATCATAACACAACAAATGATGCATTTTTCGAGCTCGGGAGCAAAAATGGTAGTCGTTGGAAGATTTAGGGTTAAGCGCGATTGAATTTGTATAGGAATGTTGTTTTTATATAGTCATTTGGTTTGTTATTTGCTTATTGCTATTTTTGGATTTGAAAGAATTGATTTGAGAATTCCAAATTTGAGTGTATTTTGCGATGATTTGCACGAGTATGAGGTGGTGGCAAGGGACGACGAGGCAATGCACGTGCATGCACGTGGCGGGAGTGCGACCACGGGTAAGTCGTTGCATTTAATGTTGTTGGGTAGATTAGGTGTTATTTGGTCATTTTGTGTTTTCGAGTCATTAGAGCGTTATTTTCATCCAAACTTGCATCATAGGGTAGGCTTGAGACGAAACACGAAGTGGGTTTGGGAGGTATTTTAATTTTGTTTTGTCATTTTGCGTTATTTGAAATTTTTGGTTTGAGAAGTCATGCGCGCTTTTGGCTTGACACCATCGGTCCCCCTAAAGTAAGAGGGATGATGGCGTCGGATGGAAAGGAATTTTTGACAGGGGTGATAAGCGTAAGCTGGGGGATGGCGTAGGGATAATTGCACACATGGGTTGTGAATTTTGATTTTTCATTCCAAATTAATTTTTAGAGTTTTGATGCGTGTTTTGTTGTAGTTTTGTGTATGCAGGAGATCAGTAAGATCCGCTTATGAAGGAGTGTTGATGTGGCTTGATTTAGTGGGTTGATTGCTTTGGGTTGACTCAGGCAGAGGTGACTTAGTTATAGGGTTGGGGATTCGGAGGCATCATGTAGATGCCTAGGATACCATTAGATCTGGACCTACTTCAGATGTTTTTGGTTCCGTATGGGAGACGAGGTCCAACACCTTTTGGTGGTGGATGGGACAAGAGACCATGGAGATGGCCTTGACTTTACAGGATGTCCATGTTATTTTGGGGTTACCCATCAAGGGACTCATATGTATTGTGGTCTTGAGTTCGGATGCTTTGAGAGTAGAGAGCCTTAGCCGTATGGGCTACTGGGAGCGAGACATATGACGAGGGTATGTTGTGTGTTCGACTCAACGCAGATATGCCTCGTGGATTACGGTTATCCTGTCAGGAAAGTGGTTATGGGGATTGTTGTGGCACGAATAGTGTGTCAAAGGTGATGGAGCCATTCCATTGTTTTTGATAAAGCGTGTACAAATATTTTGTCAATGACCATGGTGTGTTGTTTAGTTGGGGCACCATTATATAGGTACAATTGGTGCATGATCTTTACAGGTCATACGTAGAGGGCGAGGGTCGTGGGACCTATCATTTTACTGACAACTTGGATTTATGAGAGGTTCTGGTGCATCACCTAACATGGACACCATTGACAATAAAGCAAATGCCCTGAGAGTACTCAAGTGGGCACAAGGGATGACAAAGTGAGAGCACTTCGAGGATTCCGCCCACTAGCACAAGTGGGTCTGGATGATGTCATATGATAGCCCTACGCGTGAATGTGGATCAATGGCTTGGTTGGCCAAGAGCAGAGTACTTAAAGGCCATTACCGAGGTGATAGGGCATACTTGTATTGGGTGGAGACCCACTCGACGAGTAGGGTCCCGAGATAGTTTGGACGACTAGCGCCGTGGTGATACCACCATTACCACCCTACCAACGTCGACATGCTAGAGAGGCCGCAGGAAGAGAGGTGAGGGTATAGCACTACGGCCCCAGTAGGGCAGTACAGGATAACAGGCGGACATGGTCGGAAGTAGCGTACGCATCATTGGGATGCTCAGGGCCCACCACAAATTATAGCAGATAGTGATTCGTAGGGATCCGATAGAGGGTCAGCCGACACATGTTTACGGGGTGGAGGCACAAACAAAGTTGGGTTCTAGCACCAAAGGAGTAACGGGACAACTAGTGGCGTTCTTTGAGGAGCATAAGATGCACCGCCAAGAGGAGGTTACCTAACACCTATTGGGATCCGATGGTCAGCACCTAAGACAGAGGCCCGTGCCACGAGGGGACATGATATTGGTGCCCCGAGATAGGTGGGCACAATATGTAGGAGCCAAACCTCATCATGATGACGAGGGGGAGAGGTATTAGGCGGTCGAGGAGACGCGAGACCATCATGGAGAGGCCCGTGCGCTTAGGTATGCGTGTCATTATGCCATTTAGATGTGTTGAGGATAGTTTTTTTGTGTTATACTTCTATCAGTAAGTGACATGTGGCTTTGGACTTGGTTTTGCAAAGCGGATAGTGGAGGAGTGGCATTCCCTGATAGAGAGTGCCCATCATGAGATCTTGGATCCAAAGGTGGATGTTCAGATACTACAACGATGGCAAATCCAACAACACCATCGGCAGGAGATGTAGTGGGTGCCTTTTGTCGGTTGGAGAGGCATCCAAGAGACTCGCAAATATATAGGATGCACATGCACTAGCGGCCACATATAACATAGATGTGGTGCTAGAGAGTTTATCACAGACACAAACAACCTTGGTATAGGAGTAGGCAACCAGCCTATCATTTGCCCAGAGGGCGGCCGAGCAGATTACTACATTGGAGGCACAACTGGCAAGAGTACAGGGAGAGGCATCTGGAGCCTGATCCAGGGCAGATTCCCTAGCTTGTATAGCTAGAGCCACTCGCACAACCCAATCGGCCCAAAACATCCAGAGACCCCCCACAGGGGGTGAGGGTGCTTGAGCCTTTTTGTAGATGGGCCAGAGCCATGTACTGATTCTTGTATCATTTTGTCGATGTATAAAAATTGGTTTGAGATAAATATATATGATGATTGTTTTGGCGATGTTGCTTATTGAATGTTTGTGGTGTATATGTTACTTTGCTTATCACTTTCTTGTTTTCCGCATGCATGTGCCACAATATTCATTAAATCGTTGCTATGAATATGCACAGACCATTATAAACGCTCAAAAGGTATTGGACGCACCACAAACACTCAAATCTGAGGTCTGAAACTTGTGGGAAGTCGGCCACCATTTTGACATGGTGTCGTTACAATCAAAAGAGGGATGCTTTTCCAAATGAATGAGTTGCCTTTTTATAGAAAAGAGGAGCGAGAAGAAGGGGAGGAGAGAAGAAGTGTTTGGCATTGCCTCAATTACACGCCATCGTTGCCATTGCAGGAGGACGACGCCCATACTTCATTAAATTTTGGTCGTTGAGGTGGTTGAGCGTCTGGTTCAAAACAAATGCGACTTTGTCGTGCTCAGTGGATTTTAGATGATTTCGTGTTGATTTGTGGCCTTCTTTTTTGTTCTCTGCAGCTTATTCTTTGTTGCACGACTTTTGAAAACTCCCGCACTTGGCCGGTTAACGCTCCCTCTATGTCGCGAAGTCTTCCTCGTTATGTGGCATTCACTGTGCTCCATGGGCTCAATCCGGTTTTGAACTTGTGCGGCCTTTACTCCGCACTTAGCATTCCTTTGCCACACACCGCTAAGGTCTATTTCTTCTAGACACATGGCATTTGCTACTTGCGACCATGTCTCTTTGTTACGTGGCATTTGAAATCCGTGGAACACTACACTTTGAGAATTCCCAAACACATAGTTCTTGCTCCGCGGCTTCTAACCTTAGTCGTATTCGAACTGTTTTGCGGAATTGACCAACTCCTAGAAACTCCATTTTTTCATGGCTGCTTAACATGATAACTTCATAGCCGCCAAGCACTAATCTTCCCACTCTTTCACTCGCGGATCCTGTCCTTAGCTGATTTTCCAACTTCTCACGGGTGTGTGAACTCCGCGGTGCTCTAACCTTGCCTCGAACCCTGCGAAAGACTGATTTTGATGTCTGCGGAAGATTGACTTCCTTAATGCCACGAAGGTTTGACATCTAACTTTGACCTTCGCGAAACACCAACTCCATCAAAAATCCGCTAAGTGTTGAGCTCCAATTCCTTTGTTCGTGGGTTAGGAGAACCTGCGAGACACCACATTCACGCATCCTCGCGGAAGACTATCTTAGTGTTCCGCGGCTTTCTGAGCAAAAAGTGCCCAAGTCCCAACTTGGACGAGTTGTTCAAAACTGCATGGGGGTGCAATTTTGGACAACTACCATGCAACATGCACATGTCCCACTCCACACGCGGCGGTGAATCACGAATCGAACCCATGGCCTAGCAGTCACCAATGCAATGGCTTACCATTGTGGCACAACCCGGGCTAAATTGATAATATATATATATATATATATATATATATATATATATATATTGCATAAACTATATTCCATATCTAACCGTACTCATATCAGGGGGCCTTAAAAACTAGCTGTATTTGTATCCACATCTGTATCCGTATCCATGCAGCTCTGGTTACAACACACCTTTGCATCATGATTTGTAATCCCAGATATATGCTTTTAATAAGCACACAGCATTGGAATAACATGCAACCATAAATAAATCTGCACAAGTTAAATGAGAAATACAGGGATTGATATTTTCGTTGCTTATATTACAGCAATTGGTGAAGTATGAAAAAAACAATCATAAAGTAAACAACCCTTCACGATCTAAATGAACATTAAACAATCAAATTGATGCTTACATCACATGGATCTATTGAAGTTAGAAGAGACGCTATATCAGCTAGAAGGCAAAGTATGATGCGAATAGTTAACAATCCCATTCACAACATTGATGCTCTAACTCAGATGATGTGGTCATGAAGTCTTTAGAGGGTTCCCTTTGATCTTGTTGTGAATCCTGATACTCTTTTCAGTATTTTCCTGTAAACATTATTTCATGGTTTTGAAAATGCAGTTGATGGCTTCACGGCGCAGTGCAGGCCTTTTAGCACCGTAAACAATTAATCAGATTATTTCTTCTACCAAGCACAACAGAGAAAGTTACAATGTCATTGTTTATACAACAATTACCAGATACAGTCTTCATGTCATCACAGCCTTTAATTGGAGATTGCATTGACTTCATTGGTTTTGTTCCGTGCCTATAGTTGCTTATCTCATGCTTCTTGTTTATTTATCAAAAGTCCCTTTTATATTTATTCATATTTTAGTGATGCTTACTTTTAACACAAAATGCATTCCACATAGGAACAAGAACTGCAAATGCTTGAATTTACTGAATAGGAAATTGTACTTGGAAGAGAGAAGCAGAAAATAAAAAATACCCATTCATCCATAACCAGCTTGTTGGAAGAAATGTACCTCCACGCTAATTTGAAATTGATCACTTATAGTGAACTTGTGAGAAATGAGTGAAGAGCATGTTTTAAGTTCTTTTTTTTTGGTGAAAATCACGTTAGGCATGTTTGAAACGGGCCATCTCTTGCAAAACTAAAAATGAAAAGCAGGAAAAACAATATAGAGATTTATCAAATTTTCTCAACATTTGAGTTGAACTTACATTTCTGGTATTAACATATTAACTTTCAACAAAATTACTCATCCAAATGTATTGCAGCATGCAAAGCTCACTTGAGTAAATGATTATATATTCAGATTGGTGATTGAGAGTTTTTTCTTCATGGACATTTACAACATACTGGTGGACTATTCTAAAGATCTAGAGAAACATATTATGCTCACCAGTCATAACCTTTGCTTCTTAAGTGCCAAAAACTTTCTGCAGTGTTGTGGATCCGAAGGGTTTCTCACAGACAAGCTGATTTATTTAATCTGCTTGAACTGGATTTTTTAAACTTCCGACACTTTCCTATTAATGGTTCCTCTTTGTATAGTTTGGAAAAATGTATTCAGCTTTATTATCTCAGGAAAGAAATTTAGCAAACAGAAAATATATTCATAGCTTTAGTAGATGAATTAATTGTTTGAGCTCTTTGTATACTATGCTTGCAGATCAAACCTATTTCTGTGAAATTTGGACTTGGACTTCCAGACCATGACAGTGAAGGTCGCCTAATTACCATAGAACTTGATAAATTTTACTTGGTTGCAGGATATGTTCCCAACTCTGGTCAAAAGCTAGAAAGACTGGTCAGTTAGTTGCAATATTTACTCATCCTTAAGTTTTCTTTAATTAGAAGGAAAACCTGTATACATACATATCTCTGGTACTTTTAGACAGTGCTTGTTACACATAATTTTATCATATTTTGTTTAATAGAGTTGCTTATTCGTGTCAGCAGGCTTACAGGGTTCAGAAATGGGATCCAGCTCTAAGCAGCTACATTAAAGTAAGTGTGCAGATCACCGATGCAATCCCTTATTGGGCATATGTGAAAGTTGGTTGCTTATGTATGAACTAATACATTCTTAGTGTTTAAATTAAAGTTTCCTTCCACCTGCTACAAATAGACTGCAGAAGCCATATATTGTGACTTTGTGGTTTGATATCTATGCTTCATGTTGTTGGATTTTGCATGGTTCAAGGATTTAATCTTTATATTTTTCCATGGGATTTAGTTCTCCGACATTTTCCTTTAATCATGGTACTCAAATCAAATTGGAACTTCTAATCATTTGCAATCAAAATGGATAGATTTTCTTTTGTTTATTTCATTATTTTGTTTTAGGTTTAATTGGGTTGCAAATGAAAATGCGACGTGTCTGTCTTTTATTTAGTTTTTATTATAGATGTGGATCTTTACAATGCACTCAAAATAGACGATATCTGTCATTTGTTTAGTTCATACTATCAGAATGTTTTTACAGGTTACTGGGAAAGTACGTCCACCTATGTAAAGAAGATGTTAAACTAACTGCTGATTATGTTCTAAATGGGATCATTTGGTGAAATGATCAACTCTTAAGATGTAGTTAATTTTAATTTTATGGAGGACTTCACATATTATGCAGTTTACCTCCCATTTCGGACCTTCAAACAGCTGTGCCATCTGTCCTGGTTTCACTCCTGTTATGCCCTTGGAGGAAATTGATGACTTTAGAAAGTCATTAAAGGCTCCATGAGCAATTTAATTAGATTATTAATTTGTGGTACTTTTTATTGTGTGCGTTTAAGTCATCTTAAGATATGACCTCCATAAGTAGTCATCACCCAACTGACTTTTTGCCTCATGTTATTTACATCTTATTGGGAAAGAAAATCCCTCTCAGTAAAGAAGATGTTTGACTAACTGCCAATTATGTTCTAGATGGGATCATTTGGTGAAATGATCGACTCTTAAGATGCAGTTAATTTTAATTTTATCATGGACTTCACATAGTATACAGTTCACCTCTCTTGTCTGACCTTCAAACAGCTGTGCATTCTTCCTTTATTTCACTCCTATTATGCCCTTGGAGGAAATTGACAACTTTACAAAGTCATATAAGGCTTCCACTAGCAATTTATTTAGATTATTAATTTTTGTGGGATTTTTAGTTTTACTCGTTTGTAAGTCATTTCAAGATGACCTCAATGTGTAGTCATTATCCAAACGACATTTTTCCTCATGTATTTTTGTGTAAATAATCAGAAGTCAAGGGGATCCACTCAACACACAAACACTGTAAGCATTTGCAAGTAGGGAGAGGAATGCTGAGTTTAAATCCACTGTGTTGGTCTTCCTACCCTATAGCCTATGGTGAAAAAAACTAGAGGGTGAGAAGCCCAAAGCAGTGGATTACAGTCACCGTTCTTCCTCCCTACTAGCAAATGCTTATGGTGTTTGTGTGCTAAGTGGGTCCCCTTGACTTGTGTATATTACCACAAAATACATGAGGACAAATGTCACCTGGGCGATGACTACACACGGAGGCCATCTTGAAATGACACACATTAGTTAAAATCCCACGAACTTTAATAATCTAACATTACAAAGCTATCAGAATCATCTTCGAGGTGTTTTACAAGCCTGATAAAACTTTTTTATGGCCATTCCTTCTTAGTGTTCTTATTTTGCTACCTTTTCTGCTTCTATTTAGTATTTTGTACCCTTTAATCTTCTGACATCCAAATTGCGGGAAGCTTCTGTTGGCCCTTGTTATTCTTTTTTTTTTTCTGTTTGAAAATGGCCTTTTTGTGTTGGATGGGCTGAATTATGGATGTTAGTGTTCAAACATGTTTTTAAGAAGTCCAACTTAATGAAAATTTGTTTATGCTATTATTATTACTTTTGCTGGAGTACTATTTTTTTGGATGGAAGCTAGAGTATAAGCTAAACCAACTTTATATACACATACAGGATTTAGAACAGAAAAAACCAGTAGTTTTGACTGGTGATTTGAACTGTGCACACGAAGAGATAGATATCTACAATCCTGATGTAAGCCTTTCTGCACTTTCATGTTTTTCAATATCATTTGTAAATGGCATATTTTTACACATCTACTATCTGGGGTATTTGGGTGGTGAAGTATGTATCTTTCAACAATCAGAGTTATCTGCTATTGCTATATTTGTTGAGGGAATATAGAAATAAGAGTCACATAAAATGATTGTGGGATTTAGATTATTTTTTTTTGCTGGTTGGAAGTAATTAAACGAGATAAAATGTTTTTATTTTGATAAAAGTTCGATCCATTGGAGCTTCTAAATTAGCTTGAAGAATTCATTTTATATTTCTGTTGTAATAAACTAGAAATTGGTCTTTAGCAATGCTAATGATCTCTTCCGAGGACAATTATCTGAATTTAGAGAACATACATTCAGGGAAATCGCAGGAGTGCGGGATTTACAGACGAAGAAAGAAGGTCGTTTGAAGATAATTTTTTGAATAAAGGTTTTGTGGACTCCTTTCAAAACAACACCCAAACAAAGTTGGCTATACGTACTGGGGCTATAGGCAAGGAGCAAGAGCCGACAACAGAGGTAGATTATTGAATATATTATTATATTTCATATATTCCATCTTTATTTTAATGCGTTCATGTCAGAAATCTCGCATATGAAATTTGTCTGGATTGTTGTGTTGTTGTTTGGAATTGAAATAAGCATTTCTTTATTCAACTATGGAAGCATTTATGTAAGGATCACATATCCAGCTTTCTTGAAGGTAATTAAACTCTCCAATATGTTGGGGAAGTGTTCCCTGGTGGATGTGCACCCAGTGCAAGCTGGATATCTTTCTTGATATAGAACCGTGTGAATTAAAATTTCAATACTTAGTAGCATCTGAAATAAGTTAATAACTTTCTTTTGAAATCATATAATTTTTTTATCTTGAAATAAATACATCTTATATTACAGCTGAAAAGACAAGACATACATCAGATTAATGATATCATGTGAAGATAACCCCCTACAAAAGCTAGGAAATATGACATTTGAGCATGCACCCCAAGAAGCAAAGAATTGACATCCTTATGGAAACTAACAAACGTGGCTTTGACAACCAAATCTTAATCTTGGTGGGGAGGGAGGGGATATATAGATACGGAGAGGGACAGAAACACAGAGAGGGATGGAAACAGAGAGGAACATTATGATAATATTATTTGGTATAAATAGAGATAATAGTTCCGCTTGTTTGAACACTATTAAGTAACCTAAATTGAATTGGGGAATTGTCTTTCTGAGGTGTCAACTTACAGCCAGTGAAATTCCATGCCAAAGAGCTTCAGTAACTATCCTTGATAATCGAACTCAAGGTCTTGGGCTATTGGTGAGTTACAAGTAGTTTGTAATCATCAACCCAAGTTCCATTCCCATTGAGTTCATTAGATGCTTTCAATAAGTGGCCATGGGGACACCTTGAGGTAGGGGTCGAACTTCTCCATATGGACCAAGCGAAACATAGCGGGGTGCTTCAAATGTGGATCACTTGGCGGACATTAAGGACCCAAGCCCACCCCCATGTCCCACTTAGAGAAAGTGCTCCTCCACCACTCCAGTTCATAGCTCTGGTATAATAAAAACGTTTACCATCCAAAGTTTTGCCAATGGGGTTTGGGTGGATCGGTTAAGACGAACGGTTGTGTCCGGATCCACCCAGGTTCAAACCCCGTTGGGCGTGATCCCTTCGGGGTGGTTTATCGGTGGTGGCGGTGTTGCATCACCGGTGGTTGCGGTTGGTGGTTCCTATTGGCGGTGACGGACTTTGCATTGTCAACATTGGTGTTGGTGGCGGCTGGTGGCTCTAAAAAAATGGCGGTGGCGGAAAAATTGCATCGTCGGTGCGGGCTCAGTGGTCGCGGTTTGTGATTGTGATGGATTAATTGTAATATCTTGTCTAGTGGACGTTAGTATTGTTAAGGGAGGGGACCCAAGAACCCCCTGGTTCATAGCTCCGGTCAAAAGCGTTTAACTATAAAAAAAACTATCCTCGATAATCCATGTGTCCCCTAAGGAACGCAACCTACCATGAAAGTGGGGCAATGAATAAATACTAGAAGTTAGCTTGAAAATTAATTAAAAATATCAAAAGAATGATATTCACAACGAGATCTCTTTTTGCCTCCTCACTTGATGCTAGTTTGGCATGAGGTGTAGATTGGATTCTCTTATCGTAGGTTTTTAGTGGGCTCCGGCTAATTAATCATATGGCCAGCCTTGGTGGAAATAATGGTCGACTATTGCTAGAGTTTACTCTATATCTCTAAACGTCTACGTAGTGTGATGTAATTAGTTAACAAGTAAGAGCACCCTAGGTATTGGAATGTGTGTGCAGTATATGCGAAAGAGTTTTCCCATTAACAAAGGTGCAAGAGTGGCATCAATAGTAGACATTCCACTATATATATATATATATATATATATATATATATATATATATAAGTTTTCACCATATGAAAATGGAATGTCCAAAGGTTCTCAAGAGGCTCAAGATCTTCATACTCATTTGACATAGATGACTCAATTATTAAATTTCAGCCAGGTTAATAGTGGCTTCATCATTAGAGGGCAGAAATGGAGGAAATATCCTTAGGCTGGTAGGTTCCCGTTCTGTGAGGATCAAAGGATGAGCCCAAAGGCTGATTCTCTTCTTAAAGCTTAATAATTTTAGAAGTGGTCCAAGTAGACACAACCAAAATGGTCTTAAATTCCTTAGGTGTCCCTACTTAAGAGGCCTTAGAATTTTCAAGGGCTTTGGGGGACTTCTTAGGTGGATTAAACTCATTAAAATGAATTTTGTAGTTGATACGACACTTAAATCTTTTAAATTAAAAAAAAATTTAATTATATTGGATTTCAACAATAAAAATGTTTAAATTTGTTACTTACAATGTATATAAAATGTAAAGATAGATCTTAAGTTACAAGAAATAAGATAAACATAGGCAATGAAATTATTGATAATCGTCCACACTTGACCGCTTCTTGCATACCTTTATAAATCTGACTCTCAAATGGCAATCAAGATATTATCTTATAGCAAAGCCACTCTCCTACCAAATTGGCGGATTTCGAAAGAAGTTTGGAAGATTAGAAAATTGCAGGAAATTTTTATGGAAGTGCAATTTGTTCATATTCCCGGGATAGAAATAAGATTGCAGATGGTTTGGCTAATTGGGCTCTTGATAATCAAGATCTCCTGTGCTATGGTTTACCTCCTACATGGTGGTCCAACCACCTACAAGATGATATCAGATACATTTTCAACCTGGAATTTTCACTATGATGATTGCAAATGCCTTTTTGTTGTATAATGCTATGGTTTGGACCAATAGCTTTCAGGCTTGGCATAGCCATATATGTAAATTTGGTTATCATCTAATATAATTTTTTGTGTTTTTATTAAATTTTTTTATTGATAATCGTCGTATATTAAAAATGTAAGATGAGATTTATAAGATTGATATCATTTGGCATTTTTAGATAGATGCATTTACGATATCTGTACTAGTATTACCCCGTTTAAGATGAATGAGGGTGTCCTTGAAAATTAAGTATGATTGTTGGGCTTGAGATTGGTTAGGAAATTGTAGAAGGTTGAGATTGGCTTTCTAATTGAGATCGAGTGGTTGCATTGACTTCGTTATCAAAAGCAACTTCCAAAAGACCAATTACTTGCATATTATCTTGAGATCCCAAAGGTGGGGCAGCCGGTTCTTGATTAGAGGATGAATCACTTTGAGGAAGTGTTGGGGTTGGGACTTGGGCTGCTGGCATTTGGTCTTGTGTTTGGATTTGAGCCTGATTACCCTTTTGATTGCGAATCGGGAATGGATTTCTATATGTATGAAGGTTAATATTAATATTTTGGGTGGGATTAGATTCTACTTGGGCTGACCACATAATGATTTTATGAAATATTTAGCGCTGATTTGAAGGTTAATATTAGTATTTTGGGTGTGATTAGATTCTACTTGGGCTGACCGCATTGTGATTTTTATGAAATATTTATTGCTGATTTACAGGTATAACCATATAAGTTGTTTAAATTTATTGTATTCTTGACATTTAAGGTTGTCATAACTGCAAGTCTTATGAAAAGTATACATCTTATTACAATCACACTCTCTTGGAGGGCTTTGGTTATTGTATTGAGGATAGGAGCTTAGGTTTGAGCTGGACATAACTTGATTCACTTGATCAAAGTCAATAACATTAATAAAAGAAATAGGGACTGCATTACCATTACTACAATTATTGTTTCTTTTATGCTGATTTGAGTTGACATCATCCATGACAGAATTTTGGTTCTTTTTGAAAGGTTTGGGAGTTTGACCAGGCTTCGAATTTGGTCTATAGGATCTTACGTTAATATCTATCAAGGTTTGGTCTATTTCTAGAGCAGTTTCAACCGCCTCGTCACATGTTATACAAGGAAAAATTTCCGCTTCTTTTATCCTATGTAGGGAGTAAACAAATAATTTCATAAGCTCTTTTGGGTCGATGCGGGTAGGACTTTTGTGGCAGTATGGGTTTTTGCACCACCATTGTACAAAATCCACTTGACTCATTTTCACTGTTTGAGGCAATGGAAGTGAAGAAAATGCCGGATGTAGCAATTTATGCATACTAATGCCACAAAATAACAATTGCTTAAATGAATGGATTGAGGCTTCATGTATGTGATTGCATTTTATATAAGGCATCGCCTTCTAAAGTTTTGGGAAACATTTTGATTGCTACGGCATCACAAAGAAGCAACTCATGAGTAGCATTAGTATAATAACATGTGTGTTGGGATCACCTTGGCCATTATATTTAGGGAAATTCAATAAAGGTTTTGGCATTAGGAATTTCCTAATTTAAAACTGTAATGGCTTCTTCAAGGATTTTGTGTGGGTTCCATTCAATGCATCAACAATGAATGCGGCATGTGAATGAACCACTTGAGGAGGATAGGGTGGATAATTTGGTGGAATGATTAGGTGAACAATGATGAGGACGACGACTTTCAAGCCTTGTGGTGAAGCCCTAACAAAGTTATGTATTTGTTTTTTTAGACACTTGTTTGTAGGAGTATTCAAATTCTAAAAAAATCTTAAGCTTTGATTGATTGCTGGGGTTTAAAGTTTCATCACCTTAAATATAATTGGAAATATCTATGTATTTATGTCTAATATTATTATATAACGGACATTGACTATTCAATTTTTAAACAAATCTCCAAGATTGTCGTGTTTAAAATTTTCATAAACATGGCTACGAGTTGCGCAATTATTTATGTTGCTATGTCTATTATTATTATATAATGCACATTAAAAGTTGTGTTTCGTCTTCTATTTCTTTTGTGTTACACATCAATAGCTGACTTGATTGGTAGGATTAACATAGAGACGATAATGTGGCTGGTATTGGTTGTTTGGTGGGTGGTTGTAAGGATCAAGGTTTTGGCCACAAGTTTGCAGATAGCTACCATAATGGGTTGTTGGAAAATGGGATATGATGATTGGTCTGTTGAGGTGGAACATTCTGAACTGTCTCAAGCTCTTGGTTTGTTATGTTGAAGAAGTTTTGAATGCATTCAATGTAGCATTAGAAGACTGTATGGTAGGAGGTAATTCTTGGGGATCTTAATTGTTGAGGTTGAGGGAGGTTTGGGTATGTGTGGTTATGGTTGAACGAATGGTAGTAGGAATAGTCTTGGTTTGGGTAGCCAAATCTTGTTTCAACTTTAGTTCAGCCAAACTTTTCTTCAGATTCTCGAACCGGTTGGTCATAATGGCCAAGATTTCGATGATCGCTGGCCAAAGGATCTTGAATTCTAACAACTTGGTGTTTGAGAATGTTGGCCATAGTGTTGTCATTGATGTCAAAGTGAAGGTGTTGTCAGTATTCTCTGAGGTCTTTGATGTCAAAAGCAAAGTAGAACATGAAGGTTTATTGGTAGTGACAGTGAGGTTGCTGTCTTGTTGAGATCGCTTGGTCTTGCATGGTGGTGCATGGTGTCTTGAGTCAGTTTGAGGGCTTGTAGAGGTGATGAAGTGTTTTGGTGATGTTAGGATGATGTCATGGAGTGTGATGAAGGTCATTGCAAGTATTCATGGTTGGAAAAGTGATGTTGAGGTCAGATTCAATGAAGCAAACTTGTTTCGGTGCTTATTTGTGAAGCCTAGCAAACAGGTATGGTATGGTGTGATGAAGTATAGGTATGTAGGAGTCGTATGAGCATGGGGAGCATGAATATGATGTGTTAGGACACTCAAAAGTGTCTTAGTAGGTTGGTTTAGGTGTTAGACAATGTTTTTAGGTCTGTTCCTAGACCTAGTCTTAGAGAAAACATGTCCTGGTGTGGAGTCAATATTTACGGGCATATTTGGGCAAAGGTGAGCATTAGAGATTGTTTGGCAGGTTGATGTGATGGTGTGGTCCAAATTTCAAGACCTAATGTTGAAGAATTTGAAAGTTATGCCATTTTTACTAAAACCGAGTTGTGAAGGTGAGAAACCAAGGCTAAATTTTGACTTTCTGATGCTCATTGGAGAGTGTGTGCTTTGCATGGGGACCCAAGCTCCTAGGGATAGTTGAATAGGTCTATCATGAAGATTTTCCAAGTGGAATGAGGTTGTTTGATCGTTAGGTTTTTATGAACAATCGTTAAGAAGGTAAACAACTTTTAAACCCTCTCAAAACCCTAACTTGGTAGCGACTTGGAAGAACTTGAGTATAGTGACCCAAAATTGATTGTTTGAGCAAATTTGATGATTGAATGTTGTAGAGGACTCCTCCAACTTTCTGTTGATGTGATTTAGAGGTTTTGGTTAGTATGTGGGCCCCACTCAAAAAGGCAAGTTTCTAAATATTTTTAATTTTCTCCAAAAGTGTCCATTGTACATGATGACTAATTTAAACATTTATTGAAGCATGGGAGTTGTTCTTCATGTCCATGATGGTTTCAGATCATGGTTGAACATTTAGGTGGTCAAGTGTGCCCTATTTTGCATGACTAGTTTTTGGGCGCTTTGAACAATTTGGAGCAGTTTGTTTGCAGAGCTGTTTTGGAGGTGCTACTTATCAATTTTATGGCTTGTTTTGAGTTTGGTGATGTGTTGGAAGCACAACGGATTGAGGGGGTGAATCAGTCCTACAAAACTTTATTCCATTTACCATTCATCATTCATTATCATTTATACAACCATTCAATCAACCATGAACCATATGTGTGTTTACTTAAGCATAGAAACAACCATACACAAGAGCAAGAGCAAGAGAGTACACAAGAACACCAAATATAAGTGGGAAACCCTCAAGGGAAGAAAACCCACTTTGAAACATAAACTTTATTTAGCCATGCTTCAAATTTAGTGAGGCACCAACCCCACAAGGAGCACCGACCCCTAGTTTAGTAGAACACCAACCCTACAATGAGCACCAACCCCTAATTTAGTGAAGCACCCACTCTGCAAGGAAGTTACAACCCCCTAAGATGACTAAGCACCAACTCAACCACCTGAAAATGATGATCTTTGAATTTGTTACTGCCACAACTGATGGAGATCACTAATTCAACTCACAAACCTTTGCTTAAACCCTCAATCCTTCAACTTGCTATATCTTCTTCTTCTTTGACTTGTCTTGGCTCTAAACTCTTGCACACATGCTCTCAATCAGTCTTCAACCTATAACCTCCTTCCTCGGCGTTCAAATCTTCCATTTAAACTTGTTACACTCTCACATATGGGTCGCACTTTTCCCTCATGGAGTACTAGTTCAAAAATGAACTTAAAACACTTGCTTTATAAGCTTCTCTTCCTTCAAACACAAGAGAGGTCGGTCCTCCATAATTTCGATGAACACAACTTAGTAACATCCCAATACATTCATTAAAACGGTCACATATGATCCATATAGGTCGGCCATGCCCAAAACTATCAAACATGCACAAAAACTACTCAAAACCCCATCACTAGGATGAGTAAAATTCGTTAACACCAAAACCATGATGAATCAAGCCCCAAAATTCATCACACGTGTGTAATATAACATAACAACATCATCCATAATTGTTAATTATTTTGGACCAATCAAATGATACGCCAAAAGGCTCATATCCTTCACTAAACAACTGTTTCCAGCACCCTATCTTCACCTGGGCATCAAGCACACTCAAAACAACTAAACTATGACATGCAACCACTCTATGGAATCCTTAGGACCTGTAGACCACTTCCATGCAAGTTAGAGCTCTTGAAACATCCACGTGTTCAAACCACAACAACTTTCCTCTTCAATAAATCATGCTGCCTAGAAAGCAGTTTTCCAAACTCAACTGGTTTGCACCCTTGCTGTCACTTCCAAGACCTTCAAATGCCTTCATTAGAAACAAAATTCATCCCTCTTCACTTTGTCTAGGTGATAGCAAGCATCAACCAATCCATCTCATGCCTCAACTAACTCAATCTTCTAGCCTGAGCAAACTTGTCCTGAAAATCAGCATACCTTCTTCTTCACAAACTGACCTGAAAGACACATCAAATCAACTCACCAAGACACAAACCATATATCACTAGAAAGCCCTCTGAATCTTCTTTCCAAAACATATTAGAACTTATTCCAAATTCAAGTGGAAGGTCTTCAACCAAGCCAATCTCTGCAAACTGCTTCTTAAGCCTTCTAGGACTCAAGAACTGACCTTGAGCTCAACTTGCTCCATCACCTCAAAACACACTTCCACACTCAACCAAAGCATGGAACACCCTTAGACATGATGTCTAAGCACTCAACAACCTTTAACAAGCATGAACAATTTAGAATCACGACTTTACCTCTTGAAGCCATTCAACACCCTGTTGAATCAAACATCCTCTAGATTTGACCCTCAAAGAACAGGTCATAACTTCTTCATACCATATCAAAAACACAAGTTTGATATACCAATGGAAAGCTCTCTAAACCAGGATCACAACAAAACTTGAATGGAGTCCTAACTCTTCATGTAGCTCCTGCAATTCCACTTTTACCACAAGCTGCTCCAAATTGCCCCAAAAATCAGTCTTCATAAATAGGGCACACTTTGCTATTTAGAAGCACCACCATGATCTGAAACCTTCATGAACATCTAGAACAACTCAAGGGCTAAAAACAATGTCAATTTATTCTTCAACTTCTTTGGAGAACTCTACCTTAAACTGGACTTATTCAAACAAACATTTTCGGTGGGACCCACATATCACCACAAGCACTATCTTAGCTTTTGGAAAGCTGGAAGAGTCCTCTACAACATTCAATCATCACTTTATCAAAAGCAATCAAGACAAACTCAAGTATACCTCTTCTTCTCCAAGTCGCTCTTAGCTAGGGTTTAGCTAGGGTTTCAAACCACTTTACCTTGTTAACGATCGTTCATAAAAACATGATGATCAAACCACCTCATTCTTTTTGTGAAACCTTCATAACTGACCTAAAAGCTATGCCAAAGAGCTCAGGTCCCCATGCAAAGCACACAACTCACAACGAGCATTAGAAGGTCCACTTTTTCTTTAAAATCACATTGTGAATCACCTGGTTTCACCAAAACTGACATATCTTGAAAATCCTTCATCAGAATGACTTGAAACTTATCATGAAACATCATGACAACATCCTCTTACTGACCATGCTCACCTTATAGCTCAAATAGCTCTAAAACTCTCCAACCAATCTTGTTTGCCCATGCTTACCTGCCTATTCACACCTGCGTGCTTCCTAAGGACCCCGTACATTTACTGTATTACTGAATATTGACCTGAAACTCAACACACACCTCAGGTACACTGTCACCATGCTGTTACCATGCTTGGTTAGGATTGATTAGCTCCAAATCTCACACCTCCATCTCATTCTAGCATGCTCCAGGCTAGGAATAGGCATGGAATGACCTGACTCAACCATGACAAACCATGAACTAACCTTGCTGACCTCATGCAGATCCATAGACATCTGTAACACACATCTATGACCATGTGTGACCTCATGACAACATCCAACCAACTTAAGAGAGCTCATACCATGACTATGCCTAGCAAACCAAGCTCCAGGACCTCCTAGAACTCACCAAACATGGACACTACCAATCAACCTTCATGTTTGACCATTGACTAACACCTCATGGAGACTCATACAACACCATGACACCCTTTTCCATCAATGGACTTGACATCAATGACAACAAGAACCTCAATGGCCAACATGATGACCGCCAAGAGCTTTCCATTGGTATATCACACTTGAGTTTTTGATGAGATTTGAGCAAGTTATGACTTGTTTTCTGAGGACTAGTTTTTGGGGTGCTTGTTTGTGCATGCTCTTGAGTGGTTTCATGAGGTGAGATGGTTGTTTCAGGTGTGTTTTAGGGTCAGCGAGATTGTTGAAGGCTTAGACAACATGTCTAAGTGTGTTCCATGCTTTGGTGAAGTATTTTTGGTTTAAAACATTCTCTCTATGACAAGTTGCTTCATTTGGTGTTTTTAGGGCTTCTTGTGTCCTAATGAAGGTCTAGAAGGCTCTAGGTGATGTTAGCGACCTATATGGTCCTATGAGTGCTATTTTTATGATGTTATTATGATGTGGGAATGTATTTTACTCTATGATGGCTGACCTAGGTGAATTATAATGAAGAAACATGTATAAAAGCAAATTAGAAAGCTCATTTGAGCTAGTTGAGCAAGTGGAGGAAAAGTGTGAGCTAGGAGGTTGTTTGAAGGAGGTAAAGAAGGTCTTTGTGACCTTGATGAGAGGGAAATGAGGATGTGATGTTGTTCTAGAGAGAGAGCAGGTGATTGTGAGCTAGGGTAGATGGTGAAATCAACTTGAAAGAAAAAGTTCTTGTGCATGGAGGCTAGAGAGATGTTTTGAGAGAGATAGAAGGAGAAGTGTGCTTCATTGAGTCATCATTAGTTGTGTGAGCAACCTTTCAGAGATGACATTCATTTCATATGGATTTGGTTGGTGTTGAGTCATCTAAGGGGTTGGTGCCTCCTTGTGGGGTTGGTGCCTCACTAAATCTAGGGGTTGGTGCTCAACTAAATTTGAAACATGGCTATAATAAAGTTTTGTTTCATTGGGTTTTCTTCCCCTTGAGGGTTTCCCACTTATATCTTGTGTTCATGTGTTGTGTTCTCATTTGCTTATCTAAATGGTTATGTTTCTTGAGTATGCATGCTTAAAGATTAAGTTGAATTAGATGTTTGATGGATTTGAATGTTGAAATGTATGTAAGTTTTATTCCACACCGATTCGCCCCTCCACTCGGTGTTTGTGCTTCCAATAGAGAATCTTTGGAGTAAGCTCTACAAGTCTCATGTCATTATAATCATGTTGGCTTAAACATGACGATGGAATTAGATGATTTTGGGTTGAACTTGATGAGCCAATTTCATATTGGGTGGCTTTGATTTTAGCTTGTTTTTGGATAGGGCTTAGAACATCAAGGCTTTGGATCACCGAATGAGCTAAATCACGAGGATTGACATTTCATGATGGTTGCTTAAGAAGATGAGCCACCTTGTCTGACTCATCATCAAACTCTTTGAAAGCTGTCTTTTCTTCATGTTGGTGCTCTACTAAATCTAGGGGTTGGTGCTCTACTAAATTAGGGGTTGGTGCTCCTTGTGAGGTTGGTGCCTCACTAAATCTAGGGGTTGGTGTTCAACTAAATTTGAAACATGGTTATGATAAAGTTTTGTTTCATTGGGTTTTCTTCCCCTTGAGGGTTTCCCACTTATATCTTGTGTTCATGTGTTGTGTTCTCATTTGCTCATCTAAATGGTTATGTTTCTTAAGTATGCATGCTTAAAAGAGTAAGTTGAATTGGATGTTTGATGGATTTGAATGTTGAAATGAATGTAAGTTTTATTGCACATTGATTCGCCCCCTTCTCAGTGTTTGTGCTTTCAACAGAGAATCTTTGGAGTAATCTCTACAAGTGTCATGTCATTATAATCATGTTGGCTTTAACATGACAATGGAATTAGATGATTTTGGGCTGAACTTGATGAGCCAATTTCATATTGGGTGGCTTTGATTTTAGCTTGTTTTTGGATAGGGCTAAGAACATCAGAGCTCTGGATCACCGAATGAGCTAAATCACGAGGATTGACATTTCATGATGGTTGCCTAAGAAGATGAGCCACCTTGTCTCGAATCATCATCATGATCATTATCCCACTCTTTGAAAGATGTCTCTTCTTCATGGTGGTTTTGGTTCAGGTCATGGTCATGGTTAACAAGGAAGTCCTCATGAACCATTTGATAGGAAAAGTCGATTGAGCTTGACATGTTTCCAAAACATTTGTAAAACAAGATAAGAGATCATAAGGATTTGTTTTTCGTTGGATTCACCAGATGTATGCATTAAGAAGCACACATCCAAAGGACACGACCTTCCAAAGGACAGGTTGGAAAAATAAGCAAACATGGGCAAAAACTAGTAAAAATGGTGAAGGATAGAGGAAACTAGCAAATGTCTACCAAAGGACAAGCTGGTTAGGCAAGTTATGTATGAGGATGAAAGGAACAAGGCAATACTTTTAAATTTTGAGTTTAAAATGAAAAGTTTACAACTTTTTCTTTGCTTTGTGAAGAATTGAATGCTGATTAATATTGGCATGAAAATGGATCATTGTAATCAATTTTGATATAGAACTAAGCTTGTAAATATAACTATTAATCTTTAGAAAAATTAAATTGCTGAACTGCGAAGTGTATGTTATATTGCATTGTTTAGTTTTTTTATATCATTTTGAGCCTACGGTCTGCATTTAATTGTTTTAAATGATTATATTTATATTCTTTGTTCTCCCCTGCATTTGGGGGAGGCTCTATAGCTTTCCATGAAATAAGTTCACTTGTTTCGCTGTCTATATCTACAATCATAGTTCTGGCGGGACGCGTCTCCCCAAAATCCTGAAGTCCGGGACGTCCCGGACATTTTGGGATGCCGCGACGGGGAAATGTTTCCCCATGTTTCCCATGGGCCAAGAAGTAGAAGAAACGTCCCGGGGACGTTTGGAGAGGAGGATAAATGTCCCTGGTACGTATGTGACGTTTGGTCGACGACGGGGAAGGCTCGACGTCCCTGAAATGTTTCAAGGATGCCTGTTTTTTTTATAATTTTTTAAATTTTTAAATTGTTTTTAAAATTAATTTGTTTATTGTTTTCTCTTTATAAATGTTTACCCGTTAACCATAACCTGACTGTATTGTATTACAAAGACATATTAAGAAACAAGAGTGATATATGAATACAAAAATTTTCGAGCACAAATGCACATGGACTGTAACAACATGCTATGAAAAGTTATAGACATATAACATTAGTATAGCTATATGTATGCTGTGAGTTTTTAATATGGACGTCTGAATGTGGACTGTATGCACATGGTGGACTGATATATAAATATGAATTGCTATTCATAAAATTTATCTGTATATTTTTAATATTTATAATTTTATATATTATTTTAATAGCCGTCCCCCTGCCGTCCCCCCGCTGTCCTGAAATTTTGGAAATTTTTGCCGTCCCGGAAACTCCGTCCCGTGTCCCGCCCTCCTGCCGTTCGGAGTCTTAGGTAACTATGTCTAGAATTTTCTTACCTAGCAATCATAGGTGTGTAATGGACATGCTTAATGATGGTGGAATTTTATAAGAGCACAATCCATGTGGAGATTATGAAGGCTTTCATAGGCCCCAGTGTGCTGCAAGGGTTATTTCTGCTTCAGTCAACACTCCTCTTGCAGCATCTATGACCTTATCCAATCACAACCAACCTTACTTCCAGTTACACATGTACTGCTGTTGATTTCATCTGTCCTTGGAACATTTCCTAACTTTATCCTCCATTTTCTAAACCAAGGGCTTCCTCCACATTGTTTACTCTTTCATCCATAACAACTGGTACCTTCCTCAAGGACTTGGGAAATGCAAAGGATTGGTGTAACATCTTCACTATGATACAAGGTATGTATGCGGCTGACCAACAAATCATTGCTCACCACAGTGAAAGTATTGAAAAAAGCTTATGGAACTGCAAAATGAAGTTTGATCATCTCAATGTTAATTGGTATTGTCAAGGGAGTTAAATCCCGCAATTTTTTTATCTTGTTTTAGAACTATCAATATAACTTCAGTTTATGCTTGTTTAATATCTTGAATGCCGAAGCCAATCAACATGATGTGGAGTTTTCGTCGTATATTTTCAGATTTTCTAACCCATTTTCTATAAAAGATTTGTCTGATGTATATATCGATTCTTGAAATGCCTTATGAGGTAGAATACCTACTACAGGATGTCCTAGAAATAATCCCACTTAAGGTAGATGGTTGACATTCTTGCTTAGATTTGTAATACAAAGAATCCAAATTGACATAGCATCTGATGTGAATTTGTGGGTGGCAAAAGAGATCCATCTTCACCATTGATCACAAATCAAGTCTCAAGCTGCTGGTTCCAAGTATCCTTGGAATTGAAAGTGTATACATCCAAATGAACCTTGCCGAGGCTACACTCTTCAACTAGAGAATTGGGGGAGGTGGGTGTATGCACAAGTGAGGAGTTATGTGTCGACTATTAAAATTGCAACCTTTCCTAATGCTTCTATGTTCACTTTTAGGAAGGATATCAAATTCTAAGCAAATTGTCTTTGGCTTTGGCTTTGAACTTGAGGCCATTTGTCTGTTTTGCATTCAAATAGGTATATGATATGCAAAGGAGTTATCCTCTTTGACTGATCTAGACTGGCGTGCAGAATGTGGGGAACGATTGTACACTATGGAACACACAAAAACTATAAGCTTGCATAAATTATGCATTTAATAAACACTTGGAATACAAAATGTATGATACGTAAGGATCAGTGCCATTCATCAAGAACTCTTAGAATCCAAGTATAAGTCAGTATAAATGAAACAAAAGAAAGCTAATGAGTTGCAATCTTGGGCATTGTTACTCTTGACAGAAGTAGTCTATTTCATCAAGATGAAACAGACATTATACTTCATCAGAAGTCAATTATGATTGCATAAATGGATTCCTCTCAAAAAGTTATATATTCCTGATTTCAAGTTCATGTGCAAACGCTATTGCGTTCGAAAGTTGCAGGACTTTGTATGGTGATGAAACCGTCAAGGCAGTTTTGCAACCTTTCAAGGGCAGTTTCACAATCAATGGCCTGTATTAAGTGACATTTTTTCTGCATCAGTTGAATAGTCAGGGTGGGGGCATGAAATGATTGATCTTCTCTTCCAGGGTGTTTCAAGAACCTTTGGTCTTGAAAGAGACATCTCAAGAATATGTAAGAAGGGCTGTGGAGTTGAGGAATCAGCACCGGTGAATTGGTGAATGAATGAGAGTAGCGGTAGTGTGTAATCAGTTGTTCATGGCTATATCTATTCTATCTTACTTGTAATTCTTTCATCACAACATCAAGAAGATAGGAGATAACAATGAGTGTGAGTTGTATGTCCTATAAGCTCTTTGTATTGACCCATTTCATTGAAGAAAAGAAGAGGATGCGCAATTGCCACTTCAAACAAGTTTTCCCCACATTGGAGTTTACAGGTTAAAATCCTTTGTGTTGTGTGTTTATTTCCATTCCTTTCAAGCTGTTTATGGATTCCTAATAATTTTGATAAGTCTAATGCACATTCTACCATTCTAACACACTTTAAACCATACCATTTGAAAAATTCTAGTATTTGTAGCATGGGTAGAAAATTTTGCATCTGTAAGTTCCAACAAGGAAATTTCCTAGAGAAATTATAATTACGGATCAATATAACACTGAAACGAAAGAACTTATGTTACTTGCATCTGATTAGAGTACATTCATCGTATAATTTAACTTGTGGGAGTCAATAAATGGGATTTGGTTATGATAAGAGCTCAAAATTATTCAAATGCAAGGCTTACTTTATAGATAATTAAGTATTAGCTATGTACTAACTAAAGATCGGTTGTAACCCCGTCAACTATCTTGTAACTATCTGTTGCATAATAAAATGACGGACACAATCTGCAATGTGTGCATTGTTGGAAATATTGTCATTGATGTCAAAGGAGTTGCTGATGACAAAAGAGAAGGCACAAAATAGGAGTTCTTGATGTCAAAGAATCATTTATGTCTAAGGAGATTGTGCAACATAAAGTGGAACGACCAGATTTGCAGTAGAATCACCTTTATTAATATATTCTTAGACCATAATACAAAGGCTAATATATAGCCATATAGGTAGCAAAACAACTTCCTAATAAATAGGAAGAACAAACAACAAATAACTCGTTTAATGGAATACGGGTCTAACCAACTCTACGAACAATATATTGTTGAAACAATATATCATAACAATATAACAAATAGATATGAGAGCACTAATTTCCTAACATTCCCCCCTTAGTGCGAACATGGGAGAAAAACAATCACACTTCTTTCGCAGTGTGCTACTCGTGCGTGCTCATGATCTGGATGGTTTTATAGGACAACCAACAACCTCAACAAGGATGGTTTTACAGGACAACTAACAACCTCAAAAGGATGGTTTTACAGACAACCAACAACCTAAATATCACGATGCTGCTTTTCCTTGTGCTTTTGTTTGTCCACTATGTTTTTCTTTCAGGGAATTATGTAGGAAACATTGCTCATTGAATACAAACTGAAAAGAGGGAAAAATGAAAATGGAACATACTTTTGCACACAACAAACTGCAACTCAAAAATAAAAGCAAATTCACACACACACACACACACACTCGCCACCCCAACTTTGTGCGGCCCCGTTGTTGGTGACTGACGAGAGGTCGCTGATTGACCTCCAACCTCCTGTGCCTCCGTCCTCCAGTGGATGCATTCTTTACTTAATACAAGAAGTCTTCATCACTTTGTTGAGCATTTGTTTCCTCATTATCAGAGTGGGTAGACTTCATATCCCAATCACTTTCTTCGTCTCTGTTTTCAGAAATGAAGGCTTTATCCTTCAATTTACCATCAGTAGATCTCATGCTCTTTTCTTACAATACATAATACCATGTCCAGGAGCATTACAATAGCGACAAAGAATTTTTCGTGGATCTTGGGAGGTTGATTCTTGTTTAAAAGAAGGCTTGAATCTTCCTTTAGCATATGATTTGTTTCTACCATACATTGCAGTTTCTTTTGGATCAATCTTCTTGGTTCTATTTTCTTCTTCTATCAGAGAAGAAATTAAATCCTTTAGACTCGGATTTATTTTTCTCAAAGTGAATACCATATTAGAATAGCTAGGAGGCATGCTATTAAGTAATACAACTTTTGCATCATCATCAAGAACATCTACTTTTATTCCAGCTAATTGATTTAATATAGAATGAAACTTACTTATGTGTTCCACCATATTGTCACCTTCCTCCATTTTGAGTCCGAATAGTTTCGCTTGAGTGCCACTGCTGCACTCTCTGCTTGCGACCCAAACAACTTGCTCAATGTTGTCCATATGACATGTGATGTCTTTGATAGATTTATGTGATGCAGGTAGGCATCAGATAATCCCAGGCCTATGATTGTTGTTGCTTTTCGATCCTTACTTTCCCATTTTTTGCTTCATCTGCATCATTTGGTTTCTTGACTTTTCCTTCCACAATCTCCCATAGATCTTTGTTTATCAATAGCAATTGAGTTCTCACCTGCCAAGTATGGAAATCTTTGCCTTTGAATTTTTCAATTCGATTCAACTTATCCATGTTGATTTGAGAAAAAATTGGACGTCGGTTTCAACCAAAAATGCGCCCGTAAGACAATTTTTTTAATTTCAACTTTTACAATGACAATCTTTGACATAAAATGATATGCAAAGACACCCTAAACACAAAGACATTATTTTTAGTGGTGGACTTTATAGATGGACAAAAAGACTTTAGTCATTGACAATATTACAATGACAACTTGAAAGTATTCAAAACAATGGGACATTATATATAACACAAGAAAATCCATTCCTAATGGATACAATTTATCATAGCTCTCACACACTTTGGATAAAAATGCAATGACAATCACACAATAAAATATAAAACTAAAACATAGACCGACCTCAATGGCTCTATGAACGGACAATGTAGAGGAGACATACGACCAAGGAGTATGTCAAATGCATACAATTATTGAAGATGGAAGGACGGTTCATATGCCGAGTAACTAATTTGATGCCCGAGAGGAATATCGAAACTATTTCTCATGCCGCCATGCCTGGAGGAAGCTTTGAAAACTGAGTCACATGTCCAGTAAATAGAACAAATCATCCAGATTAATTGTTCCACGTGTCTTCGAATGCAAATTCGTGGGATGGAAATATGGTTTCTTAAAATATCTCATTTCTTTTGTTGCATGTGAATCTGCGTAAATTCTTGTAGGTGAAACGTGGAGATGAGAAAGACTAATTAGACAGAGAGATCTAAACGCCATAAAGAGTGCAGATTCTTGTTGATTACAACTATCAGGTGAAGACCATTTCTGAGATGTAAAAACTGTCACTCTAGAAGAAATACGAACAATTTGAAGGCACATGCATATCAATTTTAATATTGTGTGGAGAATTGGTCGATGCAAGTTGAGGCAAAACCTAGATGTTACAAGTTTGCAACCGATGCATATATATGTTTGGCCATTAGTTATACATTCAACCGATCTCGCAAAACAAGACAACAAATGATATGCGCCAATATATAATTGATCTTTGTATCGATCTGTAAAAAATTCCAAATGCACATGGATGTGCGAGTTGTGAAATTGATCCACTCAATAATTATGCATAATGATTGAAGCTAGAGAATGAACTCGCATAGGTCTCCAATTTTTATGCACACATACCCCGATCTCGATGTGAAAAACATGTGATATTAATTACATATCCTCTTCAAACAAGATAATCACTCCATGAAAGGGGCAATTAAAAATCTTTGTGGCTTTCCCCAAACGAAACTCACATTCTCGAATCCCATGCTTTGATACCAAATAAAGTGGAACAACTAGATTTGCATGGTAGAATCACCTTTATTAATATATTCTTAGACCATAAAATACAAAGGTTAATATATAGCCATATAGGTAGCAAAACAACTTCTTAATAAATAGGAAGAACAAACAACAAATAACCAGTTTAATGGAATATGGGGCTAACCAACTCTACGAACAATATATTGTTGAAACAATATATCATAACAATATAACAAATAGATATGAGAGCACTAATTTCCTAACACAAAGTGATCATGTATATAATAGCAATGATTTGGACATTATATAACAACTTTATTACTTGAAGTGCCAATGATTTATTATTACATCGATGTGGATTTTGTGTATTGCAGCGAAGGCACTTGGATCTTGTGCAACAACGATCTGATTGTATTTGACAATGATCAGATGTTGACAGTGATCTTGGTGTTAAATTACATGACTTGCTTTGATGTGTGAACCAACGATTTAGTCTAAGGGCCCAGCGACTTCACCTTGTGTATACAACATTAGTTAATGAGCAGCGATTTAATGAAGAAGACCAGCGATTGAATAAAGGACATAGAGTTAATTAAAGGAGCATTTAATTAATAAAGCAGGCCGACCCAATTCATATGGGCGTTGATGTTTAATTGAAAGGATTAATAATTAATAAAGTAGGCCGACCCAATTCATATGGGCATTGATGTTTAAATGAAAGGATTAACTAATATTTATAAAAGGGACACACCCTTTGGAATGGACACCCCTCTTGGGAAGGGGCGCATTAAGGCTATAAAAGATAGATGAATAGGTTGAGAAAGACAAGCAAGAAAGAAAGAAATAGATACATCACATGAGAGAGAAAGTGAAAGAGAGAAGAGCAAAAGTAAAATGAGAATATCATTTGAATAAAGAGTAAGAAGGAAGATCAGAAATATAAAGTGATCTGATTTCATTAATTGGACTAATGTCCATGTTGGAAGTATAATATGATTTGTGTGCATGAAGAGAGGTGGATTTGCCATCATTCAATTGAAAAAGCAACTACAGAAGGTGGAAGTTTATATTGTTGAGGTCAGTGCCTCACAAAATTGGGGATTAGAGTCTCTAGTGGGTTGGTGCTTACGAATTGGCTGAGTTGGTGCTTGGCATTGGGGATTGGTGTCTCCAATAGGTTGGTGCTTACGAATATTTGTAAAACATTTAATTTTGGGCTTGATTTGGATGGTAGATCCAAGCAGTCTTATTTTGTGGTTTTTCCCGAGAGAGGATTTTGCACGTAAATCTGGTGTTGCATTGTGTTATGTTATTTGAATGCTTTAATTGTGAATATAAGTTTGAATAAGTAAAAGTTTATCTTATACTAAATCACAACCCCTATCAAGTATAAGTGTGTGCTTAACAATTGGTATCAGAGTGGTTCCTTTGGATATAGTCTAACCGCTAGAAGGTAGATCTCGGAAGCACACATGGCTAGTCATCATGTTCAAGGAGGTTTTTTTACAAACAAGGCTCCATTGTTCGATGAAACACACTATGCATTCGGACCATAAGGATGCGAACATATCTAATGGCCCTTGGTTTTGATATCTGGCAAGTAGTAGTAATTGGATATATAACGCCACAAACTCCACCAACGTATACAACTGGAAATAAGGCCAGTGAAAATAATGCAAAAGTCATGAATGCAATTTTGTGTGGCTTATCTGAATCAAAATTTGTCAAAGTAATGCATTGCAATTCGATAAAGTGTTGAGAATTCAGGGATTGAGAGGGGGAGGGGGTGAATCAGTGCCTCTTAAAACTTGCAAATTTACTTTAGCAATCAAGAGTACAACCAATGAATTCATTAACCAATTAGAATATGCAATGAAAGAGAAACGAACATCAATACATGGAGACACTATATTTTAGGTGGGAAACCCAATAAGGAAAAACCCACATAAATGAGAAATCAAAGCAATATCAAGGACAACTGTCCATCAAGAATTACAATGATCTCACCAAATGGTGAACATCAACCCACCCTGAAGCTCTAACTTCAGTTATGAAGCACCCACTTCAATTTTATGCTAAACACCCACTTGATTGTTGTTCTACAAGCAACAACTTGCTAGGAAGTTTTCTCCTAAATTGCTGAGTTGTGACTCAGACTTTGAACATAGACAAGGATTTGATCACCTTCTTCCCTTGGTTACGTACCTCAACCTGGTGTGATCTATGTTTCGGCTCACCTTCTTTCTGCTCTCATCTTCTTAATTTTTTAGCTTGTTTATTTCACAAAACACGCCCTCAGCTCTACACACATTCAACAACACACCCATGCTAAAAAATTGAGCTTATCTATATGAAAACAACTCTTGGAGATGACCCTTGACCTTTCAGTTTCAGAGACTTTTCAATTGACTTGGAATTCATATGTGCACAAGAGATTATTTGTCTTCTAGTCGCCTCTTTAGATGTTGATGATTTTCTGACTTTCCATATTCCATTGCAAAGAGGATGAGATAACCTTTCCAAAAACTCCAAAAACTCCAAAATTGGACTACTGGAGTGAAAGATATTGCAATGCGGGTCTGGGGGGCTCGTGGAGAACTGATGTTCCAAATTGACGTTGATATCCATGAATATACTTCATTTTTCACTTTATAGCCTTTATATCATTATCCCTTTGTTAATCGGATACTTCGGGTTTTCGGGAACATCTGGAACTAAGGAACACGAGCCTCCTTTTCTTTGTTCTTCCGCACCTCTTTTCTTCCGCACTCTACCTTTTCTTTGTTTTTTGGATCACAATGGATTTCGGGAACTTGGGTTTTCGTGGCACAAGGTTCATTCTACTCCTTACTTTTCGCATCACACTCCCCTTTGTTATTCAAATCAAAATAGGTTACGAGGAACTTGAGTTCACGTGGTACTTGTTCCTCCCGGGCCCTTTGTGCCCGCATCCTTCTCCTCGTTCGCAATACACTTACTCTCTTCATTCATTGCAGATCAACCCGACTTGCGGAGAACACCTTCTTGTGAGGAACCACCACTTGGGCCCTTTGTGCTCCATCGCAACACTTGCCCGACCCGCATATACCAACTCCCTTATACTTCGAGATCAAAATGTCTTCATGGGGGAGCAGTGTTCTCGAGAGAGAACTTGTTCCTTCCGCATCCTCTGTGCCCGCATTCGTCTCCCTATCCGCAATACTCTAACAACTCTTTGTTGCGGGGATCTGACCCACAACTACTTCATCCTCTTTGTTCACTTTGCGTTTCGGTTTCTAGGGTTACTTTACTTCGGGTTTTGGGGTCTCCATTACTCGTAGTTGTGGCTCCTCGAATTCCCGTATACTACCTTTTCTTCGCCCTTCTCTGCGGGTTTTCACAACTACCGAGCATTACTTCGAAGTTTTACCATCTCGTATCTCCGCATTGCACTCTTCTTTGCGGTTTTGCGATCTTGCTCTACTTCATCACTTCGCAGGCTTGGTACTTCGTATTTCCACAATACACTAGAAACCCAATATACTCAAATTTTTGAATTTTTCTAAAAACTGAAATTTTTGCGTCCTCCATACAAATTTTTGTGAGCACTTAGAACATGTGAATGTGACTTTCAGGCTTGTAAATCAACTGATCCAAGTGGACTCCTATTACATTGATCATCCTGAAACCCTTTTGGATGTTCAATGAAGTAGCTGAACCACTTTGCACACCACTACTCAAGCTCAAGTCCATGCTCAAGCTTGCCTTGTTTGACATCAATGACAACTTTTTTTAACATAAAGGACATCTGGGATAAACTTCATACCATCTATGAGGGTGACAACAAAGTAAGGAAGACAAAGCTCGAAACTCATAGGAGATAGTTCAAGAGATTGAAAATGAAAGATGAAGAAAATGTTGTGGCATAAAATGTTTCGGCACATCTTCTTCGTGTGGATGAGATTGTTAACACCATTAAAGGGCTTGGTGAAAAAAATGAAGAATCTGTAATAGTTCAAAAGGTACTAAGGTCTTTACCATTAAGATTTGATGCCAAAGTTTCCGCTATCAAAGAAATGAAAGAACTAGACCAATTGAAAATGGATGAGCTACATGGAATTTTAACGGCGTATGAAATGAGGACAGAAACAAATAAGCCACCAAAGTGCGAAGCAACCTTTAAAGCTTCGAGGAAAGTTAAAAAGGAAGAATCAAAATTAAGCTACGAGACAGTGACAGAGAAGAAACTCGCTCGTGACTATAGAAATATAAAATGATTCCTCTACAAGTAAAGACACCTTGGAAGAGGAAAAAGATGTGGAAGATGAAGGAGAGGTAGATCTTGAAGAAGAAATCATCTGTGCTTTAGGTGAGATAAAAATGCTTAAGAAAAAGGAATTGAGACAATTCTTACAGCTTCAAAAATATGAAGAAGAAATTTGTGACCTAAAACCAAAATAACTCAAAATCTTGAAGAGTCAGAAAAAGTCATCAGTGGTCTAAAAACTCAAATTGAAGAAGCAAAGAGGATAGAGGAAGATGTGAGAATCTAGCTGAAGACAAAAGAAGACAACTGTGCTAAGCTAGAATCAAAGGTTGTGGTCCTAAAGGAGGAATTGGAGAAGACAAATACTAAATTGAAAAGCAACATAAAGTTTGAAAAGAGCACCGAAGTGTTAGATGAAAAGGAAAAGAATGGAAAACATAAATTTGAGAACATGTCAAAGATTGAATTGGAAGCAGAAGGGGAGTGCAACATTAGTTGCACATGGCAAACATGTGATGCCAACAAAGACGAGCAAATGGAGACATACATCACCAAAGTCATTTGGTCTTGCTTGATACAAGGAAAATTGTTTAGTCAAAAGAGGAGAAGGTATATGTTTTTGCAGTTCATGATGCATTTTAGTTTGTAGAAGAAAGTGAGATTAAAACAGAGACCTCAATGGAAGAAGGAAATCACAAACAATTGATGAACAAGTAAAGAAAGTTGAATGGAGTACATTGCCACAAAAGAGCAGTTACCAAGAGAAACATGGATTAAGGGGGAGCTAATCATTGCATTATTCAGCTCCATGAATATTTTGGTGATATATATTGCGATTGTGTTGTAAATCCCTTTGCCATTGATGTCAAAGGGGCAGAGTTAAAGAAAGGGGGAAATTGTTGGAAATATTGTCATTGATGTCAAAGGAGTTGCTGACAAAGGAGAAGGCACAAAATAGGAGTTCTTGATGTCAAGGAATCATTTATGTCTAAGGAGATTGTGCAACGATCATGTGTATATAATAGCAATGATTTGGACATTATATAACAACTTTGTTACTTGAAGTGCCAATGATTTATTATTGCAGCGATCTGGATTTTGTGTATTGCAGCAAAGGCACTTGGATTTTGTGCAACAACGATTTAATTGTATTTGACAGTGATTAAATGTTGACAATGATCTTGGTGTTAAATTACACGACTTGCTTTGATGTGTGAACCAACGATTTAGTCCAAGGGCCCAACGACGTCACCTCGTGTATACAACATTAGTTCATGATCAACGATTTAATGAAAAAGACCAACAATTGAATAAAAGCCATAGAGTTAATTAAAAGAGCATTTAATTAATAAAACATGCCGACCCAATTCATATGGGCATTGATGTTTAATTGAAAGGATTAATAATTAATAAAGCTGGCCGACCCAATTCGTATTGGCATTGATGTTTGAATGAAAGGATTAACTAATATTTAGAAAAGGGACACACTCTTTTGAATGGATGCCCCTCTTGGGAAGGGGCACATTAAGGTTATCAAAGATAGATGAAAATGTTGAGAAAGACAAGCAAAAAGAATGAAATAGATACATCATTTGAGAGAAGAAGTGAAAGAGAGAAGAGCAGAAGTAAAATGAGAATATCATTTGAATAAAGAGTAAGAAGGAAGAGCATAATATAAAGTGATCTGATTTCATTAATTGGACCAACGTCCATGTTGGAAGTATAATCTGATTTGTGTGTATGAAGAGAAGCAGAATTGCCATCATCCGGTTGAAGAAGCAACTACAAGAAGGTGGAAGTTTATATTGTTGAGGTCGGTGCCTCACAAAATTGGGGAATAATGTCTCTAGTGGGTTGGTGCTTGGCATTAGTGTCTCCAATAAGTTAGTGCCTATAATATTTGTAAATCATTTAATTTTGGGTTGGATTTGGACTGTAGATCCAAGCAATCTTATTTTGTGGTTTTTCCCGAGAAAGGGTTTTCCATGTAAACTTGGTGTTGCACTGTGTTATGTTATTTTGAATGCTTTACTTGTGGATATAAGTTTGAATAAGTAAAAGTTTATCCTATACCGATGACCCCCTCTTAGTATAAGTGTGTGCTTAACATGCATTCTGTTTCTCTTCATTCCTTCTCTATTCACATCTTCTAATATTGGTATCAAGGCCATTGGTGCTCGAAGGGCTTGTAGTTCAAGGAAACTCTTGGCATAGAGTATGGACAACGAGGACGAAGATAGTGTAGGTCGAAGAGAAGATTGTAAATCAAGAAGAGAAAAGTCAAGACCTGTAAATCATGAGCCATATCATTTACAAAGCATTTTTGCAGCACAAGACAAAAAAGATGCAATTTCTTACTACGATTTTGTTTATGGGGTTCAAGCAAGGGTACATGTTTCATGTCTTTGTTTGTAGGGCTTGAGCAAGCACATGCGACGATAAATCACAAATAGAAGTCATGCCTCATAATCGCGAAGAGAACTTTGTCACAAATGCCTTTTTTAGCCATTATAAATCGGGAATAGAAGAAAACCTCCTTACAAGGCACTTTCGAGGTCATGAGGACACATGAAAGAGAATAAAATCTAGTCGCTTAGGCATAATCCATCAAAAAAGACAATTTGTTGATAGTTTTCTAATATTTTCATTTACATCAACACAATTATTTATATTGATTTTCAAGTTAGAATTGTACATTTGATCGTTTGTATAAATTGCCATGTTTTCCAAATACCAATTGGATTACAAAACTTTCTATTGCATTTATTTTTGTGTCAAAGAGTCAGACATTCAAAATATAAACTATAACTTTCTTTTTGTATTAATTTGCGAGGTCATCCTATTTTTTGGGAATTTTGTTTTAGGTATTTTTTTAAAAGAATGGAAATTCCATTAGACATATTTTGGCCTCAACTTTCACCCCTGGAAAGGAAAGATACAAATGCAACTAATGAACAAAAATTATGGATAGTAGTAAATGGGATTGAGAAACCACCTACAAATGCCAATAAATTCTTGGATTGGTAGAGAAGAGATGATAAAGCCAAAACCATTGTTTTTTTTTTTTTTTTGAATCAAAGCTATATCATGTAGACCTAGAAAAATCATCCAAGGAAATTTGGGACAATCTGAATAAATTATTTGGACAAAAGTAGTTAATGCAAAGTTTTCTTTAAAGCTTCAACTATTTAGATTCAAGATGGATGGATAATTCATTATGTCTAGCCACATAAACAATATGTGGTCTCTTATAAGATAGCTAATTGAAGTCAAAACTACGGTAGATGATGAGGATGCCAAAACTATTTTGTTAAACAATCTGCCTTCTAAATACAATGTCATTTTTACTCTTAGTCGAGAGACATTCTCAATCTTTGGAAGATATAGTTTCAATTCTCTTAGTTGAAGAAAAGAGAACCACTACAAGAGACACAAAACGTGATATTCAACATGAGAGTGCATTATACTCAAGAAACTATCGTAAAGATTAAATAAAGAAAAAGGGCAGATTGAATGAATACCACAAGAAAAGAGGTCACATAATGTGGAACTGTAGCATTTGAGCCATTGATGTTCTCAAGGGAATACACAAAGGCATACCAAATGAAATTAATATAGCCATTGTTGAAGCTCCATTAGATGCTGAAAGTGGTAAATAATTCGTTGAGGAAGAATATGTATTTTAAAGAAGCCAACACTTCGAAGACAAGAAAGGATCTAGTGTTGATGAAGCTCAACATGGATCTCCCTAGTTAGTTCGGAAATTTGCGGATCTCGGGAATTATACCCTTATGAGGGTTATGAGACAACTTGATGGAGCACTATGGATGTAACTCAACATGGATGGTTGTCCAATAATTCAGGAGGTAGAATCCAAGAACTTGAGAATTTAGCGTGGGAAATATAACTTTACAGGTTACGAGGCAACTTAATGAAGTTCTACATGGTCAAATGACCGCTTTTAAAGAGAAATCTTATGAAGAATGTGCGGTGTTGTTTGGTTTTGCTCCAATTTTTTGTTAATGTGTTTGTTTTTGCTTTTGACTGTAAGCCTTAAGAGTGGTAAGTAGAATATAAGGCTTACTTGTTTATATAAATAAGTTACTATTAGTTATGTATTAACTAAAGATCAATTGTAACCCCTCAACCACTTTGTAGCTATCTCTTGCATACTAAAATGGTGGACACACTATCCACAATGTGTGCATTTCAGTTTCTCTTCATTCCTTCTCTATTCACATCTTCTCAAAAACATGTTAAGTGGGAGTGGGATCTTTGCTTTACAATATTCATTGGATCACATATATGAAGAATTGTATGTTAGTTGGGCTATTGAATAGATCCAATTGGTGGTCAGCTTGACATTCTTGCTTCTTAGTGGTAGAGCTACTTAGTTGGAAACCTATGTGTCATGTCATGGTGAGTGCTAAAGGTTTTTTAAATGCAAGAGCACAAAGTGAATCTTGAAGTGGTTTGCATCATTGCTTGGATTAAGCCTTTACATAAGATTGTAGGAGGTCATAAGGCATGTTTGGTGCACAAAAAGGATGGATGTTAGCATGTTGTGTTGTCTGCAATCCCTATTCTATTTTGCAAACTATGCAGGTTGTGAGGGTGCTTGAGAGTATGTGAAGACTTTGTGGGTTTGTAAAGTTGTAAATGGTGAGATAGGCAACAAAGGACAAGCTTGGCTAAGAAAAAAAACGTTATTTTGTTGCTTGAAAAGTTCATTATCTATCCCATAAATTATGCTCTAGGAGTAATAGAAGACACATGCTATTACTATCGGGGTAAAAGTGATTTTTACAAGCTTTGAATGCAATAAATAAATTTGTGGCTTTTAGTAGTACTTTTGATTTATGTATATTTGAGCTTAAGAAGATGGTTTTGCTTATCACTATATGTAAATAAGGAATTCTATTTCCTATCCTACAAATAGAAGTGGTAATTGAATGCATGCCTTTATATTTTAGGTTTGATTCCCATTTAAAAGATAAAACTTTATTTGCACAAACTGATTTGGTACACATCAAAACTATTGAGGAGAATTTTACTATTTATGAATTACTAGAAAATTATCACATATGAATTGCATAATGAAAAATTGTTGCCTCTAATGCTCTTGCAATTCTTAAGATAGTAGTTCTCAGCTATTCATGTCAACATTCGAAATATGTAAAGCCTTGGTACAAACAATTGCCCCCATTTTGTGATTTGATATTTAGTCATACTGTATTGAATGCCAATTTGCATGAAATTTATTGACAAATTACTTTGTATTTTCCTTATTAGGTTGGCGTCTCGACTACTTCCTTGTTTCAAACTTGATGGTCAACGCTATATATGACTCTTACACACTTCCAGATGTGAATGGTAGTGATCATTGCCCTATTGGGCTTATTTTGAAGGTCTAGATAATTACACTCTTTGTTAGCATATGCAGTTTTGAGTAAAATTTCTCGCACTTTTTTTGGAAAATCAAATACAAATATTTTTCTAAGACCATATAAAGTTAAGAAACGAGTAATGAAGCTTCTAAGGAGTCATCTTTATCCCATGCTAGAATCATTAAATTTTTCTACATGTTATCATGTCCAATGAAACAATGTTTGTGTTTTTTTTTTAATGTATAAAATTTGTATGTTTGCTTGTTTGGTCTTGTAATAAGGAAGTAGTGACAATTGCTTTAGAGGCCAATGCATGACTGCTCATTTTTATTGGGGTTTAAATAATACATGTTATCTCACACACATCTTCCCAATTTATTTTTTGGGTTTAGGTGAAATTTTCATCCCAAATTGCATTTGACATTAAATTGAATATCGTTCTATTAATTCAATATAATATGAAACATTACAAAAATATGGGTTTGTGAAGTAAAGAGAAAATTGCTCATTCTTGTATAGTGTATTATCATGAGATGTTTTTTACAAGAACATTTAAAATTAGATTGGAGGTTTCCTTAAAGGGCTAGATTTTCAATAAGCATCAATAATCAACATATGCATTTTTTTAACTCATGGAGCTAATGTTGTGATCAATTTGCTATTTTTCTAGGTATTTGTGATTTTTATATTTTCTTTGAGTTTAGATTGGAAAGGAACTTTGGAAACTTTCCTTGGTTTGGAGTGGTAATAGTCTCAATTATTTTTCTTGTTTGGATTGGGTTTTCAAATATGTACTACCAAATTGAATGTGTAATATTTTTGGTTAGAATTCAATTCTAATTTACTATTACATGAAGTGTTATTAGTATTGTGTGTTAGGATGAATTTGCACATCAAATCAACTTTTTTAAATGTTATAATAGTACAATGCCAAGAGAGTAAAATAAAAACTCCCTTTAAATAACACAATAAAAGAAATAGTGTCGGGATACATTATAGATGTCATTCACATTGTCCTTGACAACCTCTTAACATGATATCATCACAATAGGGATCCTCGTCTTCATCATCGATATCGAGAGTCTCAACTACAATTGATGGTTTCTCGATCAACAAATATACAATCTAAAAATTATAAAGGTTCTTTTATGTTATAATTTACTCAACACAAGTAAAATAAAATATAAATTAAACAAATTTTTACATCTTACTAATTTGGCATTACTTGATGTACATTTGTGAATTGTGAAATATGGATATGCAATAAATTTTTAGAATATAATGTAATTTCTTGAAATCAATTTAAATAGCAAAATATAAATATATTGCCTTATGCAATGAGCTTGTGGAAGCAATCAAAGGACATCAACTCATCCCAACATGATCATCCTCCCATAGGTCAATATTCATAGTAGACTTGTTACAATCAAGATGGTACTAAAAATATTGAAATATTTTACATTGAAAAAAGAAAATTACCTCTATGGCATGTCCCTAAAGGCAGGGGATGGATGCCAACATGTCCCAACCCCGACTACCTCTTATCTTTCTACATAGACACATACACATGTAATCAGTAAGCAATATTCAAAATTGTGTTGATATCTAAAAAAGTGGAGTTCAAAATATAAATGATATATGCAACTAAATAGAATTTTTAATTGGAAAATAGTAATATTTATAATATACGGCCAAATTGCCCAAAGAACGTTGAAGTGATTGAGGGTGTGATAATTCTCAATACAACCCTCTTTTGTTTCTTGTGTTGCAACATGGACAATAAACCCACCACAACTATCCCTTTACAACAAACCCTCACTCATTTGCAAACGAAGTAATAATGGATGTATGTGTTGGATAAGGACAATCACATTCTCATATCATGTGCATCTTAAAAGTATTGAACAAGGGTTGGAATAACAAATTTTTCTGGAGAAGAGGACAAAACCTTAGTATGTTGTAGTTTAAGAGAAATGAGATAATGGAATACATTCTTTATATCACCAATAAACAATTGTCTTGCTTTACTGAGAAAGGCCGCAACCTTGGATCCCAAGTCTCGTAAATGTTCACAATGTTGATTGATATAATAAACTAGCAATTGCACTTGAATTGCAAACTACATCAGAGAGGATAACATTGTTAAGTTTGTTGGAGTTGTAATTTGTAGTGAAATGTATACAAACTTAAATTGTTTTAAGTTTTTGTGATGGTAAGAGCAAAAATTATAGTACAACTACAACATTTGGCAAAAAAACCTCTTTTGCCTTAATTGATGTCCATACCTTGTTGCAAAACTCTTGTTTTGCCACAACATGTGAGTATGCTAGAAAAGGTGAGTTGATTAGGTTAAATATTTGTTTGTTGCACTTGGCAAAACCATCAATGGCTCGTGAGCATGACCATGGCAAAATTTGGGCAAACATATTTCCATTTGTTTGAAGAGTTCCTTGCCTTTTGTTTTCAACCCTTTCACTAGCTCCTCCAACTTTTGATTTCATACATATGTAGGTTTTGTGAAAACAATTCAATGTAACATTCATGGTACCATAAAACATGTTTTTGATAGATACCCCAACAATGTGTATAAGCAAAGTGATTTGCATTGCTCTCTGTGTGGTCTAAATTGCCGAATATTCAAAACTAAATTAAAACACCTTTCTAGAAACTGAGAATAATCAAGCACATGGCACATTATTATAGTGCAAGTCTATTTTTTTAGATTGCTTCATTTATCATCAAACAATAATCTCCACAAGAATAATTTTCATTGTAGTGTGGCAATGAGCACATTCTTAAAGGTTCTTAACAACCGTAATAGTTGTATTTTCTTGCAATTCACATATTTGTGGGTCGTCGTATTTTCAAAAACGCCCATGCGTCTTCCGAGGTACCTAAGCGATAAAATAATTCTTATGGAATTGGTCCGTTAACTCTTGGATTTCCACAAGTTTCAACAAAGTAAGCATAAAACAACGATATCATTTCCCATATCGATTGGGAGATATACTTGTTCTTCAAATTAAAGCCAAGAGTGTTGTTTATGAATTGTAAGAGGAGCTTAAGAAGACTACGGGTTAAGGCCTGGTTTTAATTTTTTGAGGTGTGCTCAAGGCTCACGAAACAATGCGCTTTCATGTCTCGGACATTGAGGATATATGGATTGATCTTAGAGACGAAGTTGTTGCAGTAAGAAAAGATAATAGCAAGTTGACATTGTATGAGATAAGGATGTTGAATCTTGTTGACATTCCCGAGGATATCGCTGACAATGGAAGTGTTGTTGAAACTATGTACAAACAAATGGACGAAGATAACACTAGGTTCCCGACGATTGATTAGTTGATCAAGGAAAAAGTATGTATACATGAGAGGGCTGCCCAAACCTTGTTCATACTAAGGCATGGTTATATTCATGGGGTATGCAGATGAAGGAATCCCATTCTTCAAGGCTACCTATCACATCGACACCAGAGGTGGGCCCCTCACATGTGGAAAAGGATAAAGGTGCAAGCCCACCTAAAAAGTTGAAATTTAAGTTTGTTCGAAAAGGAGGAAAGACTCAACCTTTGTCATCTGCTGCACCTTCTACATCAGTTGTGGTTCTTGATTCTCCCCTTCATTAACTCTAGAGGAAATTTCAGTAAGTGTTGTGGCCGATCTACCCATCATTTCTTCTACTCTTGGCATTCCTTCTTTGCTTGAATTCACCTACCATCTCCAAAGGCTTCCTTCCATTTCTTCTCCTTATCTCTTTCTTTCCTCTCCTCCTCATTCTCCTCCACTTTTATCATCACCACCCGCATCCACCAAAGTGTTTTCTCATCCTTATCCCCTCTCTCGAGTGGAGTGGGATTGACCTTGGAGTTACTAGTGTCTTCTAAGATCCCAGCCTCCATTCCCCTTCCGTCTTCCATGACTTCCACCATTGTTACCACCATTCTCTCCACTCCTCCATCTTTGATCACCACTTTGCCCACTCCTCCACCTTCCTCGTGAACAATCTCGCCTCCGCTCCTAAAGGCATCTTCTGGTTCATCTCCTTCGTGGTTAGTTAGCGAACCTCCAAAAAGAGTAAAGTAATTGTTCCACCTGAAGCATTTAATTTTAGTTTGTTGAGACGACACTGCCGAACTATCAAGAAATCCAAGACTGCTTTCGTGGATCTCAATTGATACATCAAAGTTAGAAATTTGCAGAGGTTGCCGTGCTCGTCGTGCAGATAAAACCAAGGAAAACATAACGGCCGCAGATTACCGATCACAAGGATTGACATTGGAAATATTATCGCAGGTGCCCAACAAGATGCTCAGAGTGATGTGGACATTCTTTGCGAAGTTAAAAAGACTAAAGTCTCGAGAGATGAGTTGAAGGAGAAAGTTGAGTAGTTGATAGAAGTTTTACTCAAACTCTCCAAGCCTTCCCAGATGTAGATAACAGCTCCTACGCCCACTCCCATTCAATTTGATTTCTCATCGCACCTTAATGCAAAATGTCAATGAGAAGGACAGAGTCATTAATGAATGGATTCAACGACTTCTTGTTCAAGGAAAGAAGACTCTTAATGATATGATGAATGTTTTCAACTCTCTAGGAGGATGCAAGGAAAGAGGTTGATAAGTTGAATGATGAACTCCTTGAAGAAATTGGTAACTTGGAGTTAACTTTGGAAGCCCTCAATGACTCTTAAAAAGATTCCTTCGGAAACCTTGCTCAAGGAGGAGTAGTTCCGAATGCTGACAAACACTTTCAATTTTGCAAAGCAATTGAGTTCAGAGTCAAGATCCTCAACGAAGCTTGCAGTAAACTAAGAGAATCAAAAGATCAGCTAGATGCTACTAATGATATTGATGAAGAGTTATAAAAAATCTTCACAAAGGTTATGGATGATAGCATGAATATTTTGTCACTGATTATTTTTGCGAAGTGTTTCATGAATTGGTCGAAAAGGAGTTTGCAATGCAAAAAGTTTGACATGACATCCATTGACAAACTAATCCATTGTGAAGGTGTTTTGAGCACATTGGTCAAACTCAACAAGAAGTTCCAACGACTTCCAGGGATTGTTAGTAATACACATGAGACTTGCGAGGTCCCGAATCGACTCTGTGGACCAGATGAAGAGGAAGCACAAGAGATAATCTAGAAATTCCAGGAATTTCGTTTTAAACAAGTTGAGCAGAATGATGAAGAAGACAAGTATGAATGATGGACTTTTCATGGAATTTTTATTTGTCATTATTGTTTTGACATACTTTGAACTTGGAAGGATTGACTAGGTCTCTTGCATGAGAACTAGTCAAATGGACTAATTACTCTTATTTACTATTTTTAGTATGTTGTTGCAACTCGTTTCCTATTTTCTCTCCTTCCCTTCTCTATATATATGAGATGTTGTAGCATTCTAAAGGGTTGGAAGTTTTTGATTAAGCATAGAGTTTAGATTTGAGAAAGAGAAAGACTATGTGTTTTCTTTTAATCATTGAAGAATACAAAAGATAATCTATTGCAAACTTTGTGTTGTGAGAATATCTTTGTGGTTTGAGGTATTGTTCTTATGTTCAAATGCTTTAAATTGTTCTTTTCTTTAAATTTCTAGTTTATCAAATCTTCCACAAGTTATTACAATTTAAATCGCGTGTGATTATCTTTTGATCTGTGTTTGCTCAAGAAAAAGCACTCCCTCGTTCATTCCATTCTTTTGCATTCTAATAAACTTGCTTTTTTCTCCCTATTCTCTCTCTCCTTTCCTATTTATTTCTAATAAGGATAAGACTTTTGGGATGAAATCTCAACCCCTATGGTTAGAATAGTGTGAATATTGTATATATTCTCTAGTGTGTTTTAGATTAGTAATAAATATGGTGCCTCCCCTTTATCTGAGGAAGGACATGGGTGAACCTCATATTTTGTTTTTGACAAAATATCCAACCAACAAAAAATAGTAGTATTGTTTTTGTAAATAAAAATACTTTGTACTACATTAAATTAAAGAAAGAAGACAATCAAAATACAAACAAACTAGGAAAAACTAAAGTATCTACTGTGTCCAGATTTAGAAACACAAAATGCAGCATGAATTGGCGCAAGGGACCCCATTAAATTTGATTCGCTCAACTGGAAATAAAAAAACCAATAGTGATATGCTTATAGACACGTATTATCTTATTACAATTTTCTTAATAAATCACATGGGATGATTCGAAATCATAGAAATTGTGACAGAAATTTCATCCGCTTGTTTTAGGAGCAGGTGGAGTGCTAGTTTTGTACTGTAGTGTTATTTTCGTAGTCTTTCAACTGCGTATCTTTTGGCACCTAGACATATTCATATTGAAGATCTATGTACTTAATTTTTACAATGTCCGCATGTAGAGGAAAAATATTAGGGTGTGACACGAGCAGGTAAGCATAATACCTGGACAGTATGAGGATGAATCGAAAATTCTCATTTGTATCCTTGACGGAAACATGTGGATTTGTCTCACAAATTGTGGTGAGAATGAGTTCCTCAAGGTCCAAACTCAGAAGCCCACTGTATATCCTCACAGTCCATTGAAAGGAGGAACTCATCAAAGTCGTAAACCTTTCCTCTGTATATCTTGTTCAGGAGAACATCCCGCCTTCAGCTTTCGAAAAACAAACTCGTTGAATTTATCTGTAACAGGCTCTGCTTTGATGTGCATTGCTTTGATGAACACGGACACAATCAAACTGCCTAGCTTGGGAATACTTTCAGCCACGTCCCATATACCACGCCTCCTAGTTGAACATGCATCTTTCACACATTACAGCCAAATTCTCTTTTTCCAGTACTTATCTCCCAGGGCCTTCCTTGAAAGTTGAAGAAGTTGAAGATTTATACAATGCAATTTGAATGCCGAACGGTATATGTTATTAGATTTAGAAAGACAGTTATTAATTTTGTAGTTGTTGTTGATAAGGGGTGTGATTGACAATACTGATTTTCTATTAAATGTACAAAGCTTTGGATGGAAACAACTATAAATTGCATGGTTCTTTCTCAGCATTTTAAAATTGTAGGTATTTGTGTGCAGATGAAGACATTAAAAATGTGTTGTTGTTGGTTAACATAAAGAAACGGGCAACAATAAAAAGGAAAAATCGAACATGTATGTTGAAAAGTGTATTTTTGTAATTGTAGATATATAGACGAACCACTTCATTTAAAGGTTTCATCTCTTCATTTCAAAGTTGTTACAAATTCGTACATATACATTTTCAAATCTCATATCATGAGTGGTATCTTTTTGCGGACAATTTTATTTGAACTTAACATGAGAAGAATTATATCATGAATGATAGCGTTTTGAGGGCAATTCTTTTTTCCAGTAAACATGAGTACATTTGATACCCCTTGAACGGAAATGGTGTCTAGGATAGAAGAAGTGTTGAGCAATGTAGTAGCGAAGGAACTATCAAAGTAGAGTGTAGTATTTACAAAGGGTTGAGTGATAGTAGTCTTGCTTCCTCCTTTCTTCTTGCTCCAAGTGTTGCTATGTGCGTCATTTTTGAGTACCTTTCGAATGAAAAAGGAGGTGAAATGCACAGATTTGCAAGCGAGGGAACTCGAGAAAGCTCAATGCCGACCACGCCTTTCATTGGTTCCAATGTCGATAGTTGCTCTATGCATAGTAAGTCCCTGGACTTGTGGATAGTTAATGCCCAAGCCATTTTAAGTGGCAATTGTCTTCGATTCCCTCTCAAAATAGGGGGTATCGGAATATGTAACGGGTTGGAGGGATCCCAACATGGGCCGTTGTATCTATCAAATTTGAAAACAACAAATAAAGGTAATGCTGGTGGTGGCATTGATGCGTCGTAGACAATGTTGGTGATTGTTCCTGTAGCACCATTTATGAGGCTTGCATCAACCCATAAATTTGCAATAAGCATGATTTTTTGTTGTTTGCACAACAGAACTTTGTGCTCCAACTGATCATCATCAGGATTTCTTGGTCCACCCGCATGTTACTTTCAACAATGGATTGGGCGATCGGAACGTTCAATGCCTTTAGCATCTGAAGGTTGTGGGAGTCCACGAGGTCATTTTTTGCAAACAAATGTGGTGTGTCCTTAAATTTTTTGAGCTCTTGCTTGAGTTAGGTGTGTGTCTATGCAAGACATTAGGAGTTCCCAGTCCTCAATAAGAGGGGTTGAATCTCGCATGTTGAGCAGTAAATTCTGGATGAAACTTATGCATCAGTTGTTCCTTGTTGCCGAAATATAGTTTATAATGTAACGAAAGAATGAAATCCCTTCCAAAGGGTGGCTCCATAGGATTTACTTGCATAAAGAGGACTATCCATAACCGATGGTAATTTCTCGAGGTCGCCGAGGAGGATGACTGATCTGTTTCCAAATTCAGATATTTTTGAGTGTGGGAAAGCATCGTGTAGCCTACTGTCAATTTTTCCTAGCAACTTTGGGCTGCGATGAAACTCATTTCATCAATAAGAACATATTATATATGTTTTAGTGACTCTTGAAAAGATGATAATGCTTGGCCTTCAAGGGGTTTTAATTCTTTGATTGGAATACGAGGGTTGCATGGATTGTGGGTGCGAGATGTTGAATGTTGAAACACCGGTAGGGGCGAGCAGAAGGAGAAGGATTTTATTTATTAGAAATGATTTTCCTGTGCAATTGTTCCTTGAATTATCAATCTTAATGGAGGTAGAAGTGTTTTGTTTGCTGAATGGTGCAGTATGGTATCAAGAGCTAGTTGTTGTTTTAAAGACAAAGGTAGTGTGGTAGATGGTGGTGTGGCCTACATGCTGGTGTTATTTGTGTCTACCTTTTCTCTCTCGATGAATGATGAACTAGTTATCTGCAAATCATGCGAATGTCATGTATGTTCCAATTATTGTGTATGTCAAAATCTCGTTTCCCCAACATTTCAAGATTGTCAAGACCCGTGTTGTTTCCCGAACGAAGTTGTGCGAAGACCTGCCATTCTTGCAATGGTTCGTGTTGAATATTGCATTCGACCTCAGAGTCGAACTAACATCTATTTCATGTCATGTGTCTGCGGTAGTGCGTAAAACATGCCATGGTCTGTAGTTGTGTTTGAACATGTCCCAAGTGTCGTTGATGTCATGTGGGCTTGAGCCAAATTCGGAGGCAATATTTCTGAAAGGCTTGTATAAAAGGAGTTCTGACCAACAGAAAAGGTCATATGACGTTGAATCCTGAGTTGGGACATCCACAAATCTCGGGTGGACCCGAACAATTACTTTAGTTGACCGCAGTTTCCATTTATCTCCTTTATGGTTCTTGTTATAGCTCCAATCTCGAGCAACCTGAATAAGTGGTAGGTGTTCCATGGTTGTAGGGTGAACTCTATATGCATCCAAGAAAGTGGTTGTTTCTTGTACATCAAGCGTGAATTTTACTCGACACGTCTCAATATTTTTTGCCAACATTTAATGATACAAACAAACGACTGCACATAACAAGTGGCAATTTTTGCAGCATGTGGCATGTTTCTGTGCGCTTATGTCATGTTCAACAACGCTCTTTGTGAGCATTTTTCGAATCGCAATGTGTGCTGGTGAATCACACAACATCTCTTGAAAATCTAGATAGCATTTGGTGATAGGTTTCTAAACGTTGCTATGCTTTTGAAGCATATTTTGCAATATACTTCAAAACTGCATGGCGGGAAAGTACCGGTTGGCAATCAACATTTTCTCTCCATATGGATATCATAGTTTGATTGTGTATGTTCAGTCTATCATTGTTTCTCGAAGGGAGGTACTTAATTTTCCCATCACTTTCAATGAGCAGGGATGAAGTAGGTTGCGTGGCCCATGGTGCGTTGTACTGCATCACTGCAGCTGTGATTGCTTTCTACATAGGCATGTCTGTTCTAAACATTTTGTGTGGCGCTGAACACGATTAAGCAGTTCTTCAAGGTCTGCATGTGGGGAGGAGGATAGTATTTGTGTTGTATTTAGCAAACAAGGGTCGTCTAGCAGTGACCTGCAAACAAAATCCAAGTGGTTGCAAGCCGACTTGGGGGTTCCAAGAAGACACAAACTTATCAAAGTATTGTTTTGTTGCCTCAATAATTGTTGTATCCTCCCAGTCCATTGCATCAAATTTAGGTGCGTTCAAGCCACAATAAACCGTGGACGTGTGTGGAGCCTCTATGTTTCCATTCATACATGTGAGATGAGAGAGCATAAATATTAGCTATGTAGTCTGGAAAAAACTTATTAAATAGTAGATTTTATTACATGTACCAATAGTCTACTACTCCAAGTTCCTTCTGCAATATTTCTTCACGAAATATTGTGAATCTGTGATGCAGGTATGTTGATACTCGATGAGGGTTTGAGACAATGTTAAGTGTTCTCCAACGTTGTGCGGCTCGAGGATCAGTAGGGCATTCACCATACATAATATTGTGGAGATCTGGCCATTTAGTGTCTGCAACACTTAGAGTGAAGAATAAGGTTGGTGTCCCCATTTGTTCCACCATATCTAAAATCTCGCTTCTGCTTTTTGCCTAGAATGAACGCATCCCTCAAAGGCTCGATCCAAACTACATTAAATTGTCTGGGAGGTTATCTTTGGGGCATTCCAATAGTTGTCTTCGCAGATCTCCAATTGTTGTAGGGATTCCAGATTCGATGTTTTGTTTCATGAAAATAGAGTTGTGGACTAGCTTTTGTGCCGCATTATGAGGTTTAGAAGGAAGTAGTGAAATCTTGGGTGTGAACCGAAGTAGCCATCATGGTAGCACATCAAATGAAGAGCATATTCATGCATTGGAACTTCTTTTATGTGGGGTTGTTGCCACATTAATTTTCCAAAGAAACAAAGTTGGGAAGGCCATTGAGAACATGCCCTCCGTATTGTATTCATTTATAGGTGAGAGCCCAAGCTCTGGCCATGACATGGTAAATGGGGTGTTACCATCGTGGTTGAGCAAGAACTGTTTAATTTCCTCTTCTTCAGTTCCTGAATTGTGGGGTGTTGGCACAAAAGACGATGAGTGTTCATACGTTTCATCAGAGTCATTGGAAGCATCAATACCATGAGTTGTAGAGGTAGTTTGCATTTGGGGAAATTCCATTGTGGCTGTGTTAAGAGACGAGGAAACATTTGACGACTCAGATGGTAGGGAGGAAAGGGCATCATGGTCGATTAAGACATCTTTGTAATAGGGATCATGTTGGATTTTATATTGCAAGGCTGCCCAAACACGAGATCTACTGACGTAGAAATCATACTTTTAAAATTATATCCTTCCCTTTGTATGAGTACTATGTCCAAATCTCCAAGGCGGTGTATTTCACATTCAAAACATTCTTGAGAGTGAGTATTACCAAACTTACATGTCTCACTTGCATTTGTATTCAAGTATTACACAACTAAGCATTATCTAACATCCCTTCTAATGTATTTCACAACATTTGTTCTGGATTTGTATAAAGGAAAGATATAATGAAGAACACATTAAAAATGCGTTGTTGTTGGTTTACATAAAGTAGCAAGCAATTGTATAAAGGAAAAATTGAACACGTATGTTGAAAAGTTAGATTATGTGTTCCATATGTTCCGCCGCAATATATACATGCATTTATTTGAAACGAATTACAGATTATTATGTTAAGAAAATAGAATGGAAAACAATAAGAACAATATGTACACTTGAAGTGAGAAAACTATAGGTATTTGTATGGAGATACAATGATAAAGAAATTAGGAATGCATAGTTGTTGGATAACAAAAACTGAACATGTGTTTAAAAAGTTTGATTCTCTATCGGATATATACTGCCACAATACATACATGGAATTATTTGGAACGAGTTACAGTTTGTTTCAAAAACACTTATAGACAAACACTTATAAACTAACCACTACAAGCTATTTTTTAAAATCAAATTTCTTGCTTTTTGCTTGTGCAATTTTCTTTGCACGTTTCTTGTATTTTTGTCCAGTTGCAGATGCCTCAATTGGTATTCCCATTCTCCTCAATTTGTGGGGTGGTTCATATTTCAGTGCATCTTCGTTAGAATCATAAATCAAGCAGAAGCCTCGTGAATGATCTCCAATCGTTCGGATTTTGGAGAGAAAAATTGGGGATGTTGGCATCAGGTGGAGGTGATCTCTGATCATTTCGGCTATCACTTTGTTTTAGGTGGTTTCGGTTTCCTACAATGCAAAACATTAACAACACATTGAAGACATTTAAACTCTTCTTCCCTCTGCAAGCAAGGTGTAGTTAATGTCAATCCCGTGTTGTAGGGAGGGGAATTGTGTTTCTAGTCTACATCATATTAAACTGGAGAGGAAAAGAAATATGTTAGTCCTAGAAGATGTTCTTAGGTATGACGGGAAGCTTAAAAATCCTTTTCGCTGACCAGTCTAACGTCCAACTTGGGATGCTTCGAAATGGCCTCATTGGGGAATGAGCCCCTCAGCACATAATGAATCATGTCATTGACGAAGGCACATGCCCCCACATGTCACTTCGGAAAAAGGATTGGAGTCAACTATAAATATAAATGTAACAATCAAAAGCAAATAACATGAAAGCACTCTACAATATTTTTTAGTCCATAACATGCAATAAACAAAACAAATGAATAAATACTTCAATCAATATTGAAACCCACCTAAAGTTCATTTAGAGACAACACTCTCTTCTTTACCGCGGAGAAAGAGAATCACAAATATCCTACAAAAAAGTGAAAGAAGAAGTTAATAAAACTAAATGTATGTGGTAATCAATTGACCTCAAGAAATTAAGGAAATAGAGATGTAGACCAAATTTAATAGTGATAACATATAGAAGCAATAATCTTCATCATTTAGTGCATAATAATTGTGAGATAGAAAACTATATGCTTTGTATGCATGACAATTTTTACCATTTAACAAATTTGATCTTAGAGCATGGATTATGTGTAATTTGGATAAAATATCCAAGAATGCCATATTTGAAACTTATAAGCAGATAATCAATCATTTAGTGGATTTAGAAAAATAGATGATGTTCATGTCTTTATAGCAATACAACTTCTCAAATAGTTTTAACTCAAGACTTACTCTGACATCATATTATAGTTTGTGATTTTATATTAGAGCATGAAAGATGAGTTCCTTGACAAAGAAGACTTAGACAAACAATTAAGAGGTCCATATTCAACTGATGTGCCTTCCAAAAGTTCACAAGGGGCTTCCAAAAAATTTAAAGAGCATATGAAATATATATAGATATTTGTATATAAGTGTTGTAACTTTTATGTGTTTTGCTTTGGTGGAATCAAAATGATTTTTTTATAGTGTTGACATTAGTTATATATAGATATTTGTATATTAGCGTTGTAACTTTTATGTGTTATACTTTGGTGGGATCAACATGTCTTATATATATATATATATATATATATATATATATATATATATATATATATATATATATATATATATATATATATATATATATATATATATATATATATATATATGGGGTTGAATATGTTTGTACAGATATGTATGCATCCATTTTTCAATTATTCACAAGCTCGTTAATTTGTCATCTATGTGATGGGTACAAATTAATATAGAGGTAATTTTACAATATTTTAAATGAATTATATATGCAGTGCAGTTCAAAACACTACTAGAACATAAACAAGGGCACATTTAATACACTGAAGATGAACTCCATGAATTTTCCGGAACATGGACAAAAATAGAATTTCAAACAATGTTGTCTAGTTGCCTCCACAGTCTGTGGAGGATGAGTGGTCACATTCTAATTTAATATATCGTGGATTGATTTCTTTGTCGGTGATAATGGCAAAGTGTTTGAATCTCTTCATGGCCCGAGAGATTGTTTTTAAAGATAAGTAAGTAACTAGTATAACCTCGACACTATAGAGTGGCTAGAAGGTTATCTCAAGAATCAAGATGTGCCTATGGTGATTGTTTCTCACGACAGGGCTTTTCTTGACCAACTTTGCACAAAAATAGTTGAGACAAATATGGGTGTATCTAAAACTTATGAAGGAAATTACTCTGAGTATGTGGTTGCTAAAGCTACTTGGAGAGAGGCACAATGTATGACATGTGCATGCTACTCTCCAAAGTCAATTCTATAGAATGTTGCCCGGCCCAATTCATTCTGAAAATTGACACATATGTCACTGACCTTGGTCCCGAGATTCTTCTTTTTGGAGCAGTTAGCCTTTTTTGATGTTGATGTTTTCCACCATAAATTACATGTTGATCAAACTTGAATTTACGCCTTTATTGTCTTACAATAGAAAAGGGAATATGAATGCATGCCACATGACAGAAAGGAAACAATAATATAATTATTTTGTAATAAACATATGACATAGATTACAGAAAAGAAAACCAAGAATACAAACACCAACAAGAATTCAAATATAATTGCTCTACTAATTGCAAGTTGTTAGATGTCCCATAGCAAAGAGAAGATAGAAAACAAACTATTCAGCATAGCATCCAAGCCACTATGTGAATGTGCTCATGGACACTAAACAACGAAAGCAAAATATAAGTGAAGAATATCAAGTACCATATGAATGTAGAGATATGATGGATGAAATTGTTCAGTCTGTGACAATAATAGTATGTTCTAAGAATATGGGGATTTAATGGGATTGTATATATTCATCCAGGAGATACCTTTTTCATCATTGAATTAGACCCTAGTTGTTACATTAGGGTTGCTTGGTTAAAATTAATCATTAGGATTGGAGAATGGATTTGATTACTGTACAATACGTAATGTTTACCCTCTAGATTCTACTGTAATAAGTCTACAACGGACTTGAAATTTGAAACTTGAACTTGTGACATGGTTGAGATTGGATGGACTGAGGTTATTGGAGTTGCAAGGTCTATATGTTTACTTAAATATGAATTACCCTTGTGCTCAAACTGCACTCTCATCTTTTGGTGAGTTATTGTTAGGCTGTGATAGATGATGAATTCAAGAATGCACCATTGAATACCTTGACTGTTATATGTTGAGTTGGGCCCTTGAATTATTAGGTATGCGGTACTGAGAAGGAATTTTGCATTTCTTGCAAGTGCTAAATAGACAAATTTTCTTAAGGAGCATGAAAAGACCTAGGAATTTGTACACGTCTTGATGTTTACTGAACAATACATAACCTTTCATTGAAGAGAACTATGTTTATCTGGGATGTGTTGATATACAACCTTAACCTACTTTGGGTGGTGTTGGTACCATTAAAAACTCATTACTAAGTCTGGAGTCGGTAATTATATGCTTCATTGATGTTATATAATCCAAGAGTCATGTCAATGGATATCCTGTTATGAGTCCGATGTCGAGATCATAACAAGAATTTGGGAATATTTCTCAATAAGCCACCTTCTCAAATCCCCTTATAAGCGATATATAAGGAACTTTTGATATTCTCAGTAACAATGTTTGGTGGCAAAATGGAGACACCACTTTGTAAGTGGAAGGCCTGATTGTTTAACTTCTATACCATGTCACATTTTAGTAATGGCGGTAACTTAAGTTTGAATTTATCATCACACTACATTAAGTAGAATTGCTTCTTATTCGAATAGTGATCTAAGGTTATTATATGATGGCCATCTCTATTAGGCACATGTTGGCATGAAGAATAAACGGGTAATATCTTAAGGTTATTAGCATAATCGATACAATAAGAAGTATAATATGACTAAGCTTTCTTCTGTTTAATTGACCTATGTGATTGTATTGTCCATTAAAACAAAAAGTTGCAACTTGAAGATTGAAATAGAAATTGAAATAAATAAAACAAGTGGCAGAGGATTGTGAACTGTAAGGGCAAGTGGTTCTCAAGATTTAAATGTACCTGTGCTACAATCTAGCTACTTGCCTTGAGGGTGTAACCTGACCCATCCACAAGGACCTCAGACTTAAAGACAACGATAAGTTGATAACTGAATTGCACATCTGATTCAAGGGTACTAAGTCTTAGAGCCAAAAACAATGCTATGTAAGCAATGTGCAAACATATAGAGCCAAAAAAATTATGTTAAAACTACAGATAACCAAACAAAACGCATGTAATGTTCTGTTTTCTAAAGAGCATGAACAAGTGTGACATGCTAAAACAATTATTAGACCATCCAAATAACTTAATCTGAAAGAACTTACAAATAACGGTGAACAACGCTGAAACAGGCGAGTTACAAGCCAGGAGGGGGATCTGGAAAGTCACGACAGCACGAAGAATTTTTAAATAACGATGCAATTGCTTGCACCATGCCCAATTGGACAAGGAGATGTTAAAGTCGAGACTTCCTTAGCTTAACAACCTATGTTCAGGAGGGAATAATAATAAAATTAAAAAGAAATAAATATTTTCTCATCATAATAATGCTTTCTTAAACAACTAATAGGTCATTGAAGACTATAAACAAAACATAACAAAACTTAATTTAGTGTATAAGGCAAAAATTGCTACCGTCAAGAAGGATGTTAAAACTACGAGATAACCAAACAAAACACATGTAATGTTCTATTTTATAAAGAGCATGAACAAGTGTGACTTGTTAAAACAATTATTAGACCATCAATATAACTTAATCGAAAGAACTTACAAATAATAGTGAACAACGCTGAAACAGTGAGTTACAGCCGGGAGGGGATCTCGGAAAGTCACAACAACACGAAGAATTTTGAAATAACAATGCAATTGCTTGCACCATGCCCAATTAGACAAGGGAGATGTTGAAGCTGAGATTTCCTCAGGCTTAACAACCTATGTTCTGAGGGAATAACAATAAACTTAAAAAGAAATAAAGATTTGCTCATCATAATAATGCTTTCTTAAACAACTAATAGGTCACGTAAGACTATAAACAAAACATAACTTAATTTAGTGTATAAGGCAAAAATTGCTACTGTACAAGAAGCCATTGAAACTTGCTTACAAAAGAATTTAAATGCATACCTACATAATTCAATTTAACGCAGGGGATTGACTGGAACTTGGAGAGCCTGAAGAATGAAATTATAGTGTTAGTAACTAGTATTTAAAGGTTAATGCATGCAAAAGTTATAAAATAAAATTTAAAAATAGCAAACACAAAGCAACATGTAAAATCAGAAAAGCAAAATTGTTAAAAATAGTAAATGAAGCAAAATTGTTAAAAATAGTAAAACTGTCATTTAGGCCGTCAAATTTGACATAGTCCCATGAATGTCCGCAAAGCCTTTTCCCATAGGGGTAACGCCTTCGGCGTAATTATAGCTTCTTTAATGTTATTAAATGTGTTCACAATAATGAAAAAAATATTTAATGTTTATGGGGACAAGCTATCAAAAATTTATGCCTTAAATATAGAATAATTTTTTGTATGGGAATAACGAGAATAAGGAGAACAATTTATGAACCAATCACATTCACAAAAATTAGTATTTGTAAATGAATAAAAAATTATATATTTACGCCGAAGGCGTTCCCCCTATGGGAAAGGCCCTTCCGAGACGTTTCCTGCGACTATGTTAAATTTGACGGTTTGACGACCATCCGGGCGATTTCACGCGACTATGTTAAATTTGACGGTTTGACGGCCATCTGGACATTTTCGCGTTTACCGACTATTTTTACCAGTTTTTTGGGGGCTATTTTTAACAGTTGCATGTTGCTTTGTATTCTCATTTTCCTCAGCCAATCGAGCTCGTTGGGCACCTCTACAATTCTTTCAAGCAAAGCCAAGTTCAAGTCTTTCTGGTACAATTCTTCGATTGCCTTTATCTTTAACAATTTATTACGTTTTCCGTGTTTAGGTTTTTAAAATAAATTCTCTCGAGCTTTGATTTGTTTGATTAACTTGATTAAAAATATGCGGACCAGGGACATTATCAGATAATATATGGCCTACATTTTGTTGCATGGAGAATAAGTCACCAGTTGTGATTGACATCAACACAATACTGATCAGAGTAGCTCTTCCCAGGTTAACCTTTCCAATTGCCCTGTTATCTGTCGTCGACATCTAATAGGCTTGTTGTTAACCTTTCGAGGATTCATACGAATTTTTCTTCAAGCAGTGATTTATTCCTGTTATTTCCCCTAATGTGGTGTGTTCTTGCTCCATGATTGGCTTGTTGGTTCTATTTTCTTGTTTGTGAATGTTGGAGAACTGGAGGTGTAGCCCAGGAGGGAGGTTCTCACTGGAACAATGGTGAATGGGTTTCTTTGGTCTCCTTTTGGATCTGTTCCGTGTCATCCTTTTTGTGTCACTTTTGGGAGGCAGAGTTGTGTTCGATGGAGTCTGTAGAGAATAGATCAAGCTGCAAGCATGTTTGTGGCCATGTATGAGAAGTTTGGTTTCTTTTTTATGTGTGTGGGCGTTTTGAGGGCCTGGCGTGGCTATAGAGAAGTGTGGCATCTATGTGGTGTCTAGACGCCATACAAATTTTGTCTATGCATTTGGTTGTTGAAAATGCCCACCAATAGCTCTGTCTAGGTGAGAACAAGCTAAATCAACCCCTCTTTTTTTTGAATAGGCTGTGGAATTTGCACAATATGGAAGCATTTGAATAGTTCGCCAAAATGGCTGAAATATTGTGGACTTATGGACTGCAATGATTTTGGTTTGTTGTAGTTGCAAGTGCCCCTATATAAATGTATGCACCATATGGCAACATACAGAAGACACATGAACTGTTTGACAAAATGTCTGGAAAATTAGTAATGTGTAATTTGTTTTCCTTGTACTCTACAACCTCTTCTCGTGGAATATCATAATTGCAGCTAAGAAAAGACATGTGCATCCTCACATAGCATTGATGTTATTTTACCAAATGCAACCAACAATTTCCCAATCCATTCAGTTCACCTTTGTTAACACTCTACCAGCTTGTGCAAAAAGTGGAGCTTTGAAACCGGGTTTATGCAACAGACCCTGACCATGTAAGCTTTTAAGATAGCATTTATATATTTTAAAGTTTCCAGGTTCCTTCACAAAAGTTCCAAATACACCTTGATGTGATTTATCCCAGTCTAATTTACTTTTTCATCATTTTATTATTTATTTGATATACTTCAAAATTATTATCTAGGGGTTTCTACAAGTGGTTTAACCATTATTTTATTCATTGGGTTTTCTACAATTGGTTCCACTTGTTATTTTATTCATTTGAGGTGTTTGTCTCGCCACCATTTTCCACAGGAAATCTCACCACAAAGGTAAATATGGCCTCAATCAGGTGTAATTTGAAGAGCCACCTGGATTGGTTTCCCTTCAATGACTCTTGTACTCTGAATTGAAGAAGTTCTTTTGCAGCTAAAATTTGACCTCGGGCAGCTGATAGCCTTTTTGCATAATTATTCACCTCCATCGAGGGTTTGCAAGAGTTTACAACAAGATTGAAAAGAAAGGCCCCTTGCTTTGCCACGAATTGCTCTTCATGATTTTGGTGACAGTCTTTAGATTTATTTTTGTATTGTTCTTATTCACCTCTATTGAATCCTTGCATGAGTTTACATTAAGATCGAAGAGAAAGGAACCTTCTAGATTGAATTCCTTTATTTCATTCTTTAACTTACAATAATATTGTTTTAGAAAAGAATTCTATATAGCATTGTTACGCCTTGGCACCAACAAAAACACACAACCGAGGCCAATGCCAACCCAGAAATAAGCAAGGGATCTGTATAACATTCAAGAACTAGAATAAACAGAAAACAAAGGATAACACTAATTAGGATTTGGCTGGAACCCTTATTTATCTAAGTTTTGGGGCATATAGTCCTTGCATTTTAAGTTAACAAATTGGTTTTATTTGTTGGATCTTTGCTAAATGTTGAAGATAGAATTTTGTAAATATTATTGCAGCATTTTCTTCCCCCAAGAACTGCCTGTTATTTTTTCATTTCACTATATTGTAATGCAAAACAGATCTATTCTTAATACCAATGTAGATACTTTCTTTGTAAAAATGTCTTTAAAACACCACCATGAAAAGTGGGTTGCATACCTTCTGCCTTGCAGAGGTTTTTCACACCAATGCAATTGATAATTGTTGGAAGAAAGAGCCCAGGAAAAATTGAAAAAATGATTTTTCTTGGTCTAACAATGCTTATCCCTATCAAGGATGGATCCGAACTTGGCCCTTGATGCTTATCGAGGGTGCCGAAAAATAACTTCGTAAGCCTTTTTCATTTCTAGTTTTCTCATTCTTGTTGTTTTCATTGGTTAACGATAGCATTGTTTTGTGATGGTCCATGTTTTTTTAGTCGTTTACTTAGAAGAATAAGAGTGGCATCTTTGCATGAGAATTTTCTGAAAAGGATTGTGCATCTGGATTTATACAATGCCTGCAAGGATATATTGTTCGATTTTTTTGGTAACGAGCTTATAATGGATATTGTAGATTTCCAAACAACTCTTCATTTTGAATGGATATCAGATTTCCAAATAACTCTTAAATTTTCTCCTTTATTTGTTGACTTAATGGAATTTAATGTATAACATGCAATGTATATTACTGACTACGTAATGACGGGGCAGTTTTTAAATCCATGTTTTATGATATAATGGAGTTGTCATGACATTGGGCTGTTTTGAGAAAACTTCCACATTTGGGATGAGAAACATGCAATACACATTTCTGATGTTTATGGATGCCTTGGTAATAGAGAGAGAATTACTTGGCTGCCTGATTGGGTGCAATTTGTCATATTGGTGTCCTTTCTCACCCCTGATTGGTAGAGTTATGTGTTGTATTTTCCAAACTTCCAAATAGTTTGAAATTGTAGCAACCCAAAAATTTCACACACAAACAACATAGTGAAATACAGGATAACTTTTTTTTTTGACTTGCTTGACGCATAACACGACACAACATGCCGTCACAAGGTTACAACCAACACTAGGAACCACTTGTTACGGAGAGGACCACAAGGTCAGCACGGAAACGTTCACACCCCAAAGGATAACACACCTTACTTGGTTTTTGACAAGACCACATAGAAGTCCAACGACAGAACACTCTAACAAATAGGGCAAGCCACAGTAAGAATGATTGAAGGTTACTTATTTGATAAAACACCCTTTAGCTCATGACTCATGTTTTCAGAAAGGCTCAAAATATGATTCGCACAGATTCTTCTTACCAACTGAGTTATTTTCTTATACACTGTAGAGTATTTCACTCAAGTCTTCTCTTACTTGCTAAAACTTATTATCTTTCAGAACCAACCATTATTTTCCTTAAAGCTTGTTTGAGAGTTCACCCAAAAGGGTAGTGTTCACTAGTTTAGCTAGGGATATCAAAATTATGAAATTTTATTGTACAAGGATAGTTTCTCCTTTGATTATTTCAGAAATCTATTGTTCTCAAGTAAGTCATCTCTATATTAGCTTGTCTAAATATAAAAATCTTAGTTAACTTCTATAAGGATTAACCACTCCATTTAATGTTTACTTATATCACATCATTACAAGGTGTCCGAGAGTTTAGACTAACACTTTATTCTCAAAAACAAGGTTTTACAATACTTATACCAATGTAATGATTGAATATCATTTCTCACCAAGGTGAGTTACTAGTCTGACCACAAAAGGGAAAGAGCACTTCGCCACGCAGTTTTTTTTTTTTTTTTTTTTTTTCAAACATATCAAGACAAGAGATCTTCCACACTCCTTGCAAGCAAGGTTACAAAATTTACAACGCATTGAACTTTCTACGAAGAACTTCATAATTTGAACTGAAGAAACTCTTACACTCTTTTCCTGTAATCTACTCGCATAATCCATCTGCACAAATATTTATTAGAGTCAGTTCGCTAGAACTGAGCATGATAAGATATAAACCTCACCTAATAATTTATGCCATCTAGCATTTAAATAAATGAAATCTTGCAATGTTCCTTAACAGACAACTTTCTAACATACATGTGAAGTTTAATTACACATCTCATGACAATATATATCCTACTCATTAATGTTCACTTCCTTAGGATCTGCTTCACAAGGATACAATTCCAAGTGACTAGAAATACAACCTTAACCATGCAATAGATCATACTTAAATCACAGCAACAATGATAATGCCCACCTGATGTCTTCGACCGACTTCGCATTTAGTATCCAACAATGTATCTTTCAAATAAATAAAAGCACCAATGTCATTAGGTTTATATAACAAATACAAGTATCAATCTTATATTATTTATCGATATTACCCAAGTACCAAACCTTCATAGAAAATCAGTGATATGAGAGTATAATTTGGATATCTATCTCACAAAATTAAGGAGAAATCTATGTTAACAAGAATTCCACCTATCCACAAGTTCATGTATTATTTAGGTATCCTTTTTGGTTCCTTATTCCACGACTTTAGGAGCTTCAAGAAGAACAAAGGTCCAACTCATTGGAATGAGTTACGTTCAAAAGATTGTCGTGTTTGCTAAAATGTCAAAGTTATAATTGACTTACTAAGATAAGCAAACGCAGTCCAGGCCACTATAAAATACAAGTAACCACCTTATCTCAACTCCCAAAAAGGGAAGAGATAAAAACCCCACATCCTGGTAAGAGGATGGGAAGAATTCCATACATAAATAATTCACGAAAACCAAGCACCAGGATGAAGAGAGAAAAACCTTCAAACTGAGCAAGGAAAGATCAAACGATTAACGCCACCGGCACAAAGTAGTTCTGTTCAGTTTTTAGGGTTGAAAAAAAAAAAAAAGCATGCGCGAAAATCCACGAAGTTAAAAACGTCCGATAAAAAGACGTGGAAACCCGCATAAAAAAAAATTAGGGAAAATTTGCACTTAATACATTTCGGTGTACATAACGACCAACTCGACAACTCGGCATTAACGCCATTTCAGCATGCTCGGGAGGTCCGAAAACCCGACACCAAGGGGAAAATTTAGGCAAATCAGATTTCGGGTTGCGGGAAACAACCGACGCGCGTGATGCTTTGATGCTTCCAAGTTCCGAAAACCCGACACAAAGGAACAAATCGGGTTTCGGGTTTCGGGGAACATCCAACACGAAGCATGATGTCTGGATGCTTGAGTTTCAAAACCCGACACGAGGGGAAAATTTAGGCAAATCGGATTTCGGGTTGCGGGAAACAACCGACGCGAAGCGTGATGCTTTGATGCTTCCAAGTTCCGAAAACCCGCCACAAAGGAACAAATCGGGTTTCGGGTTTCGGGGAACATCCAACATGAAGCATGATGTTGCGATGCTTCGGAGTTCCGAAAACCCGCCACAAAGGAACAAATCGGGTTTCGGGTTTCGGGGAACATCCAACACGAAGCATGATGTTGCGATGCTTCGGAGTTCCGAAAACCCGCCACAAAGGAACAAATCGGGTTTCGGGTTGTGGAAAACAACCGACACGAAGCATGATGCTGCGATGCTTCGGAGTTCCGAAAACCCGCCACAAAGGAGCAAATCGGGTTTCGGGTTGCGGAAAGCAACCGACACGAAGCATGATGTTTTGATGCTTCGGAGTTCCGAAAACCCGATCAAAGGAGCAAATCGGGTTTCGGGTTTCGGGGAACATCCAACACGAAGCATGATGTCTGGATGCTTCGAGTTCCGAAAACCCGATACAAAGGAGCAAATCGGGTTTCGGGTTGCGGAAAGCAACCGACATGAAGCATGATGCTGCGATGCTTCGGAGTTCCGAAAACCCGATTCTCTCCCGTAAGGCAACTTGCGCAAAACCAGCTCCATACAAAAATTCCACGAAACCATCATTCAAGGAAAAAGCAATAATCAGGGCAACCAGATAAGCCCACATTAGAAGATCAGTAGGCAAGAATCGATATAGAGATCACTTCTACTTAAGCAGTAATTAAGATAACCTGTAAAGGGGAAATGGAGAGGTCAGTTCAACCAGTTATGATTTAAAAGTCATTTGGAACCCATCTCTTCCTGGGCATCTCTTCCAAGAAGGAGTCAAAATAAGAACAATGCATGTTATGTAATATCCAGAGTCCAAACGCTATTATTTAGTAAAACAGAAACACATCAACATTCTAAACGAAACCCACATCTACAGCAGTCGAACCAAATTGCAAAGGTCGATTTATTCAAATGCTAAAGGAAATAGATCATTAAGAGAGAGTTAGTCTTATCATGCCTGTTTGGGGCTTCCTCAATGTAGCCACGTCGAACCAAGGCTCCAGCAGCTACAACACATTCCAAACACTCCCTCTCCTCAGCACGTAGATCTCTTATGCAAGCTTCAAGGCAGCTTCAGGAGCACACCCAAAAGTCTGACTTTCACCTTCCCATTGGAGTAACAAGACCCACACAGATACCAAACAAAACGCTCGTCTGAAACAACTACAAAGCAGAAGACCCCTTCAAAATACCAAACAGAAACTTATCTAATCCAATTTAAAGTGCCCAAAGGCTTGCTCACAAGCACCTCTGTCTTCTTCACATTGCCTCTGCTTGAAAACTCGGTGATCTCCTTCCATCTTCAGTCAATTTTAAACACTTCTTAAAGAGAAGTCTCCAAGCCGACTTTGTGGCAAAAACAAAGTTGAAAGCAAATTACGATAATGCACCTTTTTACAACGTTCAACATCTCAAATCCACTCCAAGACAACTAACCCCTAGCATCATTATTACATGCAATCCGCAGACAAATAGATAATAAATCAAATCAACAGTTGCTGCCAAATCCATTACTCCACTTGTGTTGTTACTGCACCATGCAGATACTTTGTACCAGTTTTGACACGGCTAGAGATAATGTCAGAAACTAAAAACAAGGTTGATTCATGTTTACCATTGGAAGTCTCACCCATTATAGCTTGCTTCAATAACCAACCATTTTTATCCTCCATGCTAAGCAGAATTTCTTGATATAAAAGCCCGCAGCCTACCTGCCGCTCAAACCCTAATCCTCCTGGCGGATAGACACTGCTAAAAAAGAAGAAGAAAAGAATCAATCGATCCATGAAAAGAAATAAAACTTCTTTTACCAACCCCAAATCTGATATGAAACAGATCCGCCTCCAAGAGCCACTCTTCTATGGTTCACCTCGAAAAACAAGAAGAAAACAATAGGGAAACTCAGCAATAAATTTCCTCAGGTCTCCTGGTAACGCTCTCACTGCCACAAAGACGATTTAGATCAAAATTTATCTTTAAGGAGAATCCTGAATTTGAGGATGCATTCGGTACAGAGCAGATAACAACACAGTTGGACATCCTGCTTGTTGGGAGCGCTCACAAGGGCTTCGACTATACTGCAACATGACTACTGTCTGGCTATCTACTGGTACATGCAGTCACTGTGGATCCCCGACAAGAACACACCTCGCAGCGCCCAAAGGGAGTGGAGGTAACACGCCTACCTCTTTAGCTGGTAGCTGTGCGCGGCTAGCAGAAGGAACAGCGCGCCTTTTCCACCCGAAACGCCTCAGGAAACAACAAAACCCACGTCCATCCTTTCATGTTAACAGGCCCTCATCCACGGCAGAGCAGAAGAACAGGCACGCGAGGAAGGGAGATTGGATCCACGAGGCACATAAAGGAGGGAAACGCAGCAAGGCAGAGACAGGAAGGAAAACCACGGCAACCAAAACCGTCTACACCCGAGAATTACCCATAACTGCGCCCATACGCATTAAAGGAGGAAAATAAATTAAGATCATGGTGAAGGAAGTCAAGACTCCACCGACTCCCACTGTCTCACGCCAACCAAGAGCATTAAAAGCTCATTAAGGAATTGACCAAAGCAATACCTCCCATCCGCCAACTAACCACATCACAACAAATATTTCATTTTATTTTATTTTTGGAGCCCATGCTTGGGGACAGGCCGCTTGCCAGGAGAAACAAGGCTGATATATATATATATATATACAAAAAACATTAATTTTAGAAATTATCAATGGTCCATCAACATTTAAGAAATAGTCCCCACCTTCAAAGGCGCCACCACAGATCATACTCTTCCTTGTCTGCGCAACGAGGCTCGATCAGCGGGAGCGACAACAAAATATCAAAGGATGTTGTTGATAACAATTGACATAAAGAAAATAATAATAACTTACAATCATTGATCGATACTACAACATAATTTATTATTATCATTATTACTAGCAACCATAGTTAAACTCGACAAGGCGAAACACTAACGTTTCAAAGGAAAAACAACAACGTTCGATTCTAAGAAGCACGGTCGTCGCAGCAGCAAAGGAGCAACGACGAACGGGGCATTACGAAAATATTAATGAGAACTTTCCTTTACCAATTATGGAAAGAGTTTCTTGACATGGAAAAGTTGGGAAAACCATTTTGAATTGAAATCGAGTGCTTCACTATCAAGAATCGATAAGGATTTGGTGTTACCAGGGTCACTTAATAATGAAAAACCTTGTAAGTTGAAGTGCGAAGTAAAATGATGTCAAAAAACTATTGCATAGTGGAAGTGTCAAGACTATCGTTTGTAGGGTCTAACATACTATGCCATAAAATTTTGGGATGAGCTCATGAATACTGTTACAGGGGTGTTATGTTCTAGCCAAAGTTCCATTGACCGTGATTTTATCCATAAATAATTTCGCTAGAGCATCCATTTCAAACCTACAAAAAAATATTGTAGATTATATCACATTGGTTTGTGCATTTAATACTTTTATTGATATTTCCTTTTGTGTTTCCATGTCCTTGGATCTGTTTCATGCAAAAAGTGGTAGACTTTTGCAAGTGGTCTAGAATTGTATTCTTGATTATTATTATCGTTGGTGGGATATTTGGATATTATGTGCAAGCATTTCTTCTTATTCATGAGATGATACCAAGGAGTAGGCTTGCAAGCTATTGTGATGCTCAGACAATTCAGTTTTGCACGCATTTAGGCTTCATCCCTGGTTTTCTGAGATGTTCTCTTTTAGTTATAACTTATTTATAAAGACAACATCCAACAAGTTAGTAAGGAGATAAGAATGCTATGCGGTTAACAATATTTTCTGTTGTATTCCCCAAATTTAAGATTTACAAATGTATATGTACGAATTAGTAACAAATTTAAAATGTAGAGATAGAACCTTTAAATGTAATGCTTCATCTATATTCCTACACTTACAAAATCAATCACACCCATTATCAACATCAACTACAAAAGTAATAACTATCCCTCTAAATCAAATAACATATACCATTCGGCGTTCACATTGCATTGTACACATGCGATTGCTAGTGTTTAAAACTATTGCAAAGACCATATGAAAAAAAAGTTGTTTGTGATTGGTTGAAAATAAAATTAAGTAGTAAGAAAGTGATTACTATAGTTATTTCCTTGGCATGGACTAATAATAATGAAAAGTGTTTGGCAATAAGTTTTCCTAATATTTTATGTAATGTATTGACACAATTATAAGCGTATAATTTTACAAAGAAATATATCTAAATACTAATGATTGTATTTGATAGAGATTGTCTAAATAAAATTAAAATGTAATGTTAAAGTGGTTGAGGAGGTTTTTATATGTGATACATCATTAATCAACTTTTCGCATTTAACTTACCACCTACAATTACACATAGATTCATCAATGCTCAACTTTCAATGCAGAACTTAACACCTGCGTATCTGTTTAAAATCCTCATATAATCATCGCCACACCATATTATTATGGTTCAATTTGTTAATGTGAAAGAATATGTATCATAAGGATTTGTTATTTCAATACAAGTGAGGTCACATGTAATGAAAATTATATTAACATGATTTACTATGTATTTCACATTCCTTCGAACGATTCCTTGAATGTTTTATTTCCAAATATGCTAGGCAGCCATAGAAATTAAAATAAAACAAAGCGTTTACTTATTTTTAGCCATCTTAGACATTAAAATACAAATTTAAAATATGACTTTCATGATTGAAAAGTAAGAATTTAATTCAAACTTTAAAATGACGTGTATTTTCGAATTTTGATCATCACACACACACACACACACACACACACACACACACACACACACACACACACACACACGTATGTATGTATATATGTATTATACACACACACACACACACATTATTGGTAAATGGTTTTGAAGGGGACTATACCCCATAGTACAAAAAGGGCTCAAAAGCTAGATGAAACAAGACATCAACAATGGTATTTTTACAAGTGGGGACCACACCCTAGAAAACAAGACCTAGCATCTAAAAAAATAGTTAAAAACATAGGAAGATGACAATCTGCTAGCATGAAGCCAAAAACAACCAAACTACAACATTAAAACAATTGTACATCTGCATAAGACCAAAAAGCAGAGACCTAGAAACCTTCATTTGAGAGCATTGTTAAAGACCTTTTTACCTCCTCCATAGCTTTAAACAAATTAAGTGTAGTGTCTGAGAGGGTCCTTGCTTATTGAAGAGATTGTCATTTTATTTTCTTTACCTCCTTTCCAAATTCCTAAAGGAATGTCACTAAGATCACAAACTTTTTTACCAAGATACTTCAATGAAGTCAAGAATGGCCTTATGCATAGTAAGGTGGTCTATTTTCTTGTTTATGATCTACTTCGTGGTCTCTTCCATAAACTTTTGTTTCTTAGCTATTTCTTAAAGTTTTTCCTCAATCATAGAGTTACAAATCAGAACTTGTTTGTCTTTCCCCCTCTTTGAGTAAAAGAGCCACGTCCTCCCCAAGGACCTTGATTCTATCTCGTATGTTGTTTAATATAAGCCTTTAGATCATGACTAGACAAGGGATCTTGGGCGGTTTGGCTAATGGACAATAAACTCTCTGCTATGGCCAAATCCTTACCTTTGACATTACTTTGGAGAGCCCATTTGGAAGGCGGAGGAGAGGGGGTCTAAGGTTTTTAGTCTTCACTTTATGACGCAGATGGAGTTGGATAGGAGGAATAGGATGGGAGGGGACATTGGAAACAATATCATAATAGTATTGGTGCAACAGAAGGATAACTACCTGATAGAGTGGAAGGACGTGTCGGTGGGAGTGGACTTCAAGAATGAATTTCTCCAAGGACTGCAAAATGTAATACGACATGCTCACTTTGGGGGACCTGCGGAAATGATTCAACAGAACAAGGTGATGTAAAGGAAGGGTTGAGAATCTACCCTCAAGTGTAATATATCTAACCACCATTTTGACGACCTTGTCAAAAGGGGCAGTGATGGAGGAGCACACAAGTCTCGCCTTAACATATTTGAGGGTTTCAGACCCCTTAAAAAAAATCTCCTCTGCCTCTTTATCAAAATTGTTTCTAAAAAATTGATTCCATTCATTCCTAGCCCCGTAACAAAGGATATCATATTTTTAGTGATGGGAAATTCCTTACCTTTGTAAGTGATTACCCTATCCTTCCATTGTTTGGAAAATTTCGAGAGAGATGTGCTTGTCATGGCTATTGATTTGCTTCATAAAGGTTGTAATGTTGTCCACGCCCAACAACTTTCGAGCTCTTCATTTGCTTGCCAAATTGGGTCACAAACTAACATGACTCTGTAGGGAGGGCTGCCCATGGTTGTGGAAAGGAGAATGACACCGGATAGTAGAGCACCCTAATGCTTATGACGGAAATTAGATTGCTTCACGGTAGCATAGAGATCAACAAGATTTAGAAAAATATGGGTGTCTTGATTAAACCGCGGGGGTATAACACGACCCAAGCATGCGAAGTATTCATAAAACCAATTTCTCACTTTCCCTCTTCGATTGCAAATCTTGATCAATAGGACAATGGACATTTTATCTTTGGAAATGATTTCATTTGGTATTTAGGGGATTTCGTTATAATCATGCCAATAAATTAAATGATTGCTAGATACCCCTAAGTTGCTGAAGGAATCAACAACTTTGTTTCCCTCTCTGTAGGTGTGACAAAACTTGGTATCCGTGAAAATATTTCAAATACGGATGGCCTCATGAATAAAATCCCTAATATTATACATGTATAGTTAATTAAAATTAAAATTACAATTAATAAGATCTAATAAATCAAATAGTGTATATAATGAGATTCATGAAAACAATAAAATATACTAGCAATTGCATGTGTACAATGCAATGTGAATGTCGAACGGTATATCAATCTAATGCAAGGTCTTCCAAACACTTTCCCCTTAATCAAGCCCCAGAATCGATATCGGTTGAGTGGTTCCTTGGTACTTACCTCTGGACCTCCTTAAGTCCAAGATCCTAAGGCCCTTTTAAATTTAGTTAATTAAGAGTTAGACAAAAGGAAGAGCACTCAGACACTTCATAAGTGAGAATGAAGGAACTACTTAAGCAATGGGGATAAATATTATACTAATGAAAATGTATATAACCTGGAATTTCTCTCTGTAGAGTTTGACTGTTTCTGCATGTGATAACAAAATATGATGGGAAACAATGTATGGCTCCACTGTAGAGTCTCCAGCACTACAGCTGCCAGGGAACCCAAATGGATAAGAACAACGTTGAGGTGGCCACCAACCAATGTCATAACTTAAAACAGAGTTCAAAAAAGCTTTGGAATCTTCTCTGTTTGACATCATGCCAATCAAAACTGTTAGGCATATGATTGGCAATGAATTTGAAGCATAGTTTCATAAATTACCACAACCAATTTTGAGAATACAAAATTTGGTATTTTTTTAATATTAGATATAGCTTACAACTCAGTGTCATGTTCAGTATATATTATAGATAGAAGTATTACATTATTTGGGGATTGATCCATCCTCCATAGGCATCTTCAAAAGGATTTATTTTACCCTAATATTGTCTATTTGTAACCAGTTGTACTTTCCGCTTCCATTAAACACTTAATATAATTTCATTTCATTTTGACACTGTTGCAATTAATGAATGACAAAGTCTCATTTCAAGTGACCATTAAAGAAATTTCAGTACCATGGAGGATGAGTTCATTAATGAGATTATTGTAGTATTCCAATCCCTTGGATTGATGGCACCCTTTCCATCTGTAGAAAACATCCAGAAAGTTAGACAAGAAGTATAACTGTATAACAGACAAGTTTTTTTCCTCTGTCATCAAAGAAGACTTTCTTACCAGGTATTAGTCGAGACCATGAGATGGAAAATCTGTATGCATCTAGCCCCATTTTAAACATCAGACGGACATCCTCCTGAAATTTTGTTTATAATGAACAGGGTATCATCAACTGAAACCTGATAGAGTATACCTTATATGATATTACCTGGACCATATAAGCAAAGTGGAGGAATTGAAATTAATTTATAATGATGGTATTGGTCTGTAGAAACATCTCCAAAGTCCCCTACGGATTTCATTGTTTCAACACAACACCAATCTCTCATTGCACTCCATGAGACCGCATATCTTTCAGGCATTTTGTCAAACAGTTCACATCCTTCCACATTTTGCAGATATATCTGCCAGGGCACTTGCAACTAAAGCATCAGCCGAAATGCTGTTCTTCGTTCGGCACAAAGCACAAGGTGAGGGAGGAGCATGATGTCCACGCCCTATTTCAAAGCTCCTATTTTTGCACATTATGCTTAGCGCATCACAAGGATCCTCCATTTTATTTATCAAAACTTCTATAATTTCAGCATAAGTCATTTCAACCCCAGACTCCAATTACTTCGCTACAGCAGGAAACAACATATGTTCTTCAATCTACAAATAATTAAAGGCGAGAAATTTAAATTGGGGGAGAGTGCAGATGGAGAGAATTATTTGCATGTCCATCCTTCCGTGTCACAGTAGGGCACGACCTGTTCTCACGACCCGCTCCTAGGTTAGGGGATTGGAGAAGCTTTTGGGTTAAGCTTGGAATACTCGATAGTCCTCACAACTCTTCCCTTTCTATCATACACCGCCATATTCATCTCCCCTGCAGCCAATGTCTAACCACTACTGTTAATAGCAACTCCATGTAATCCCCTTCCTAACATTATATGCAGTTGACACCATTCGATTGAATCTTCCTGCAACTCCCACATACACCCAATCACCGTGTTGACCATCACTACTCTTCCATCGGTTCTAGTCAATAAACAAGAGTAGGAAGGAAAAAGTATGTCATCCTCTGCATGAAATTTTATACGTCCATCCTGGAACTCCAAATTGTAGTTTATTCTTTCAAGATTTAATAGGTTAGTCTTGGTAAGGTCTTCAAGATATCTGAAACCCAATTCATAAATGAAATTCGCAGAGGAAATCCTCCTCGCCGAAATTGTCAAGGAAATGAACAGGTTTTGACGGAGGAAATTTGATCCAGAGCCATTCTTTTAAAAGAAAATTGCTCCCCGGCGCTAATTAATCCAATTTTGCAAAAGAAATCTGAAACCCAAGTTTGTAGAAGAAAGCTGAGAACCTGAAATATCAAAGCAAAACCCATTAATACAATTCCTATATACAAATCATATAACAGACGGATTTTGCAAAAGAAGCGATCACAATGCAGAATTGTTGGAGGTATTTTTAATTTCATAATCATTCAATCAGAACAAGACCTAGTCAACTCCTAATAAAAAAACTAAAAACAATAACCCCTCAATATGTAAAAACAGGAAAACAACCGTAAAGCAACATGTAAAAATGGGAAAACAAAACTGTAAAAAATACCCTGAAAAAACCTCTGTTTTATATTAATTTTAAAAATTGTTAAAAAACGTCGGCCGTCAAATTTAACATAGTCCCGTGAATGTCTGCAAAGGCTTTTCACATAAGGAGGATGCCTTTGACGTAATGATTAAAATAGAATAATAATATCTTCATATATTACTATAAATGATAATAATCTTAATTTTTTATTGAAATTAAATTAGAATTTTCTAATTTTGTATTTAAATTACTTTTCTTCAAATTTAATTAAAACATTTAATATTTAATTAGGTCATCCTTTGTCTTATATGTATATAGCTTAGACTATTATAGGATTTAGTAAAATTGTTGAAAGTTAAAGGTTGGACTTTGAAATTCTCAATTTAGAATCTAGAAATTTTAAAGTTGGAGTTTAGAACGAATAAAGTAGGTGCTAATATTTTGCATTCACACTTCTTCACACATGACCAAACCACACACGTCAAATGAGCACATATAAAAATTTCTTACTGTGTGTATTTATTGGGATTTCATCACCCAATGAAGAATCAACCATGGTGTTCGCCATGTAACAATTTTTTTGACTATTGGTATATTGACTAAGCGTCCGATACCCTTATCGTTGCAGTGTGTGAAGTGCGGGGGTAGGCCCCAATACCAAGCCACGTCACTTAGTCATCACAAATGTTTTCTTTAGGTATTTTTGGGTATATCAAGGACTCCATCCTTAAACAACCCAAAACTATCCTTAGAACAACTACTTCTTAGGTTCCCTTTGAGCCTCTTCCCCTTTTTCACACTTCTCTAAATAAACAAGATGATTAAAACTTTGTTACTTGATTTTCTTTTCATATTAATTTGCATAAGTTCTTGTTTGTTTATTTCATGGCCGTTCTTACTCATTTCCAATTCAAGAAAGTGGAACAATCAACCTCTTCAAACAACATCCCTACCTCAAACCATCTTTCACAACAAACATCAATGCTTTCTTTTGTCTCTTCCACACCTTTGATCACCTCGTCTTTGGTATCCCAACCCATTATTTCTATGGTTACTCTTCACAATCCTCTTATGATCCAAACCAATCTCCATGTCGAAACCAATCCTTTTATCTATCATCATTCCATCCCCTCTAGACCAACTATACCTCCATATACCACTTCCTTAGGAGCATTTGGACCTCCCACTATCCCTCGTGGATGCTTGGAGTTCTAGAACTTCATGATTCCAATTCTGTCGCTCTTCATGATTATCTTACTCGTAAATCCACCAATATCCCCATCAATGGACCCCCTCTTCAATAAATTTATGCTTATCCCCCACATTTTGAATCCACCGAGGTTCTTACTTCCCAACTTGTTGTCTTCTTTCCAAGAGCCATGAATGAATTGGCATTATCCCAACACGATCATATCCCTTGTGATTATTTTACCATGGTCACTCAAAACAAATCATTCCACTCAATTAGGGGTACCCATTCCATCTAATCTACCTCGCTTCAATACCGTCCCTATATCTTCATCCCTATTTCATCTTTATCTACCTTATCGTCAATGCTATTACCCAAACGTTTCAAGAATCTAACCTATTGCCTCCACCACATGAGTAACATGTTTATAACTCAATGCCTCTCTTCACATATCAAATCCATTCCAATGTTGTTACTTCGCAACCCCACGCTTTAGAGTTGACTTAGACAAATCAACCTCCATTTCGGAGTGTCTTTTAACACATGTTTCCCAATCAACCCACTCAAACATCTCAACCAACCCATATGCATGTCCCAACACAAGTCCAATATAATCCCTCCCGCTCTCAACACCAATTTTACCCATCCAGTCATATCCCCCCACAACATCCTATCTCGTAACCAATCCAATCACAAGCCTTCAATTATCTTCCTCCTTATCAACCACCACCACAAACTCCTAATTATGCCCAACAATATCAATCTTACCTGAACCCAATCCATATACCTCTTATATTCCACAACCACATCAATCAAACCCCACATCATAAATCCAATGACCTCGTGCAAGCCTTTCTAAGTAGAATGGCCAACCTAGAAGACACTACTTTGGGTCCTAAGAGCACATTCACATAAGAACAAATTTTTAATGAACCTATCAACCCATTTGGACCTATCAAACCATAACCTCCACCTTAGGAGCTTCCCAAATTTTCTAAATTAAATAGTAAGGAGGATCCCCATTAACATCTTCGTGCTTTCAGAACTCATGTTAACTCATCTCCCATGTTCAAGACCGTATTCTTCACACTTTTCCTATGTCATTGGATGGACTGTCTTGGATTGGTATATGACATTCCCCAACATTCCCTTTTCTATTTCAATCAACTATTCTTAGAGAAAATTTCCATCAATATAACAAACAAGATCACCATCACTTATCTCTATGCCATCAAATTTTTTTGACAATGAATCAATCGCTGATTTTGTTGCTAGGGGCATGACATTATCAATCAACTATCTTTCTCATTGCCCTAAACTGAACTAATTGAACTCTTCTCTAGATCATGTGCTAAACATATCTCATCCACCCTCCAAATTCAGTCCTTTCAAATTTTCAAGGGAGTGTTTACAAGGCCCGTAAATTAGAACTACACACCCTTGAGAAAGTCCATGTCAAGCTTCACTCCAAAAATCCCAAGACAAAATTCACCAAATCATTCTCCCATAACGATAAATCCAAAAATGCGACCAATTTCAATGTCATCAAATCTTCTTACGCATCCACATATTATGTCAAGCCTCCACAAAGGGCTTTTCGACCAACTCCCAACTATACTTCTCTCGAAGAATTTTACTGACTCTATCTTAGAAAAACTCATGGTTGTGCACCCTATCCAACTTCCTCCCATCCACCCCATTGATGATTCGCATCCCAAACCCACATGGTACCATGATACCATTATTGCAAACATCATCAATTTTGTGGTCATGATATCAAAAAGTGTCGTACCTTCAAGGACCTAGTGCATTGGCTTATTGATCATGGGGACCTCAAATTGGACAATCCTAACGCTCCTCGTAGCCAACCATATCATGTCTTTAATAAACCATTCCCCATTACCCACAAAACAACCAAGATAATTCTCTTATTTATCAAGCACCCGACGCCCATACGATCAATAGTCTAAGTTAGGTTTAAGAATCACTACCCACATCCATTACACCCTCATCTACTGTACCCACATCTATTACACCCATGCCTACTTCAACATCTATGCATACATCTACAATTATATCCGCATACGTACACTTATCCATATCCATTATACCCATATCTACTACATCCACATCTACTACACCCACATCTACTACATCCACGACTAATATACCCACACCCATCCCTACATCCATCTAAGCATCTACCTCTACATCTATGTGTACATCTATACATACTTTCACACCCACATCTCCAACTATATCTATACCCACATCGACATCTGAATCTACTTCTACATCCGCATCATCCTTTAAAGTCTCTACAAAACGGACGTCCCCATCGATTCAATCGAAAGCTATGTCTCAATCCCATCCACATTTCCAACAAGTTCAAACACTTCTATATCAAAACCTTCAAAATCCACACAATATGTAACCTCTTCTTATCTTACTAGTCGTGTTATCCAAAACCATCTTAATCCTCCATCTTGATTTAATAAAATATAATTAAATTTAATTACGAGTAATTGATATGCTAAAATATAACGAGATATACAAAAGCTAGGCACTCAAAATGTAATGCTATAAGCAAATGAGAAAAAATATGACTTAGTTGAATCCCCGCATAATCTAGAACCAATTTGGGTGGTGTAAAGTGTTGAACAAGGATGGAACTATGTCACAACTTCTCTTCGTAAAATACTGATTCGAGAATAATATCGGACACATGTGCCCGGAATTGGACAAAGTGGCTCCGGATGTTAGTAGACTCGCACGAAGGTTAAAATCTTCCTTCTTTTGTTTCGCTTTAGGTTTCACTATCACTTCATGTTGATCACCTGATATTTGCACTTGGATCATCGAGGGTACACAGTAACTCGAAACACAAACCGTAACTACTTGAAAAATCTCACAAACACATCAAATTGAAATGAGGATGTAATATTTGAATTCATATTGACCCCAACGGTCACTCGATGAGTGAACTCGGAATCCATGTAGTTCTTTGTGCTTATGAGTGTAATAGTGTCCTTAGGTTGCCCTCGTGCAATGACGCTAAGATAACGAGATATGTCTAGATAATATGTAATCGTGTGATATGTAATTAAGCACTTTCCCTTCCAATACGGTGTATGCATCCTAAAAATGTAGTCCCTTGTAATGGTAGTGATAGTATGTAGACGAGATTTCCCCTTAGAATTGTCGTCTAGAATTATATAGTGTATGTTGTGCATATATATGGATATCTTGTTTGAATATCAACACTAGTAGCCCAAAAGGTTGAATATGAGCTTGGGATAGGGATAAGATAACTAGAAAGGCCGACCATAAATGTCAAAAAGTGTACACAAAACAAAGAGGATAGGTGATCCCGGAATGGATAGGAGCGCACAGGCGATAGTGTCCGGGATGGGTGCTAGTGTCACGGGATAAATGGCGATAGATGTGAAAAGACAAACAAATAGGGATCCTTGTGACCTGACCAAAATTGGGTACAAAAATGATAGATGTGAGAGAGCAAGACAATAGAGACAATCAAAACAAATAGATGGACAAAGGATTATGTCACCAATGAATACTTTTATTACTTAAGATCCATGCATATAACAACATACTTGACGACATAGTAAAATAGTAATATGTGCGTGATTTTGTGTCTACATTTTCCCCCTTTATGTTATTTGAATTAAATTCAAGTAGTGTAAAGGAAGTAAGAAACATACTTGTATAAAGTCCAGAGAAGCCATGTTACAAAGCGCGTGCAAAGTATAATAACTTGTAGTGTGGTGAACCATGGATCAACGTTTTGACCCATGTGGCATAAGTGAAGATAGCGAAATGTCTTAAGGAGCACTTGGAGATATAATATAGATGATTTGGAGGTTTTGGATATTTTGAATTGTTTCCAAAGGAGATTAAAGAGGTAGGGAGTGATCAATTCCCAACCTGATTTTGTTTGTAAATGGGAGGATTTGGGCATCCTACCGCCAGAGGAAGAGTGTTGGGGAGAGAGGTCTAGTTTTACTCTCCATCCATGAATACATCCCCAAAAGGTCCAACTACTATAGATGGATAAAGACCAAATTTAGTTATGTGTTGTTCCGTACTATTCTTGATTGAAGAACCCATATATGAGCAATATAGGAAAGGAAATGATGTCTCATTTCACCCAATCCTATAGTAACGAGTGTTCCAATTTGCATAATGCTAGATGGCTTCCAAGTTAGGTCATCTAGAAGTAATATAGATGTAAAGTGACTCCCAAGTTAGGTCATCTGGGAGTGATAATAACTATGATGTAGCTCCCAAGTTAGGTCATCTACGAGAGATAGTAAAGTATGCTTGTTGTATTGATTGATTGGTTTGATTCGAATGATAGAATATTGCTTTGAGATTTTGTATTTAGTAAATTAATTACGGAGAAGTTTTTACGCTTTTCCCCCAGATTAGGTCATTTGGGGGAACAAATTTGAAATAGTAAAGAGTATTGAATGTTGAATAGGACAATTGTATCTTTGTTCGAATGATATCAGAGCAAGTTGTAATAGTAATATGCTAGGAGTGTCGATTGATTGTATTGTAACCTGAGAGGGATTATGGGATGATCTCCATCGTGTCTCCCCTTTCGGTGAAAGGGTGAATGGCGTATAAATGAGCATTGAGCCAAAAGCAAGATGTGTAAGATGTTGTAATGTGAAATAGTATTGGATAGTATAGTCATAGTGTGAATAGATATTGAATAGTACATGTGCTAGATGTGAATATGAGATGTTAAAACATGTATAATACGATGATAGAGGAAAATATGATCCATATGGTGCAAACAATGAGAGAAACGGAGTTACGAGGCTCAAGATATAAGTGAAACAATGCAACATGTATTAGCTTGTAAGAATGATTGAAAATAATAACTATATTCTAATAAAAAGTAGAATTACTCGATATACTAATAGTGAAAAGTGTATAGTATTTCATTTGTACCGAGATCAATTGAGATTTGGAGCTCTGAGATGTGAGGATGCCACATGTTAGAGTAGTGAGTTTGACTAGATTTGAGAGAGTAGCGGCAGACAAATCGTGGCTTTCAAATGACCGATAAGTTGGTAGGTATGATGATTTTTTGAAAATTGTGTCAAATATGTATGTTTTTGATAATTTTTGAAAAAAATGCGTTTATGTATTTTTTTGTCGTTTCGACTGGCGAAAGTGGCCGGGCGTTTACATCCTTAGGGACACTGGCACCTAGTTCCGGCGCTAGTGACCTGTGTCTAGGTGCCCCGACTCGCTCCTGGCGTTTGCGCCCGAGAGAAGGGATTGGGTGCTGTGTTATGAACTATTGACATTCGATTAGTTTGATGTTATGATAAATTATTTTTACAGTGTGTATGGTGGACTAATAGAACTAATGGAAGAATTTTAGTGCTTTTTGTGTTGTGTAGTGGGATAGACATGCGAGAGAGTTTTGGGAGGGTCATTGTCATTTGAGTACACTTGCTTATGTTGCACTTGTCACACGTAGAGTGGGATATATTGGTGTGTCATCCTATGACACTTTGCTAGATTAGGCAGTACCCCAATAATATGCCTATGTTGACTGCTTTGTGTGATAGATGGTGTGTTGATACATGTACATTCTAGTTGTCTACTTGGTGAGATGAAGGTGACCTTAGAGGATGTGTACATGGATATTGCGGTTTCCTATTGTAGGAGAGAGAGTAAAACTATTATAGGAGAAAGAGTACATGTGATGACTATAGTGGATGCTCGTAGTCATATGAGGGCAACGAGGTGGTATTTCATAGGCACACGAGTACAAGTAGAGACTCATATCAATTTAGATGCGATAGTGAGATCCAGTGTTCCATGGTTGTGGAAGTTTATTACAATGATTCTAGCATCATTAGTGGCAGTGGAGGGTGGTGAAGTTAGTATATTGTACAAGATGCATGATATTTGTTGTGGTATATAAGAGCATGGGACTAGGTACGCATGAATGCGGTTTGTGTTGGCCCACTTATATAGAGATTTATACCAATTTACTCAACAGGATCTTGGGGTGGCCTAGGAGCCATGAAGTTGTTGTGCGTATGGACGTATCAACACATTGCAATATTGAGGCTACTCAGTGGGCCACGAGATGAGTGGGGTAGACCTGAGATATTTGCATCTAGGTGGGTAGGCACCCATAGTAGGAGGATCGACACACCACCTATAGGTCGATGTTAGATTAGATGGTCCCAGGGCCATTATATGGAGACCGTATAGAGACTATGGTGGATGGGTAGAGGATGATGTAGAGTTGCGGTGCATTCGGTGCACCATGTGGTTAGAGGATCACTTCTCAGGGGTGACAGAGTTATTCCAGGGTGAGCGAGTATCTAGATAATTTGGCATGGCCCAAGATGTTCCCCTGGAGCCATATATATGGTTGAGATCCACTAGAGCGGTGAGACGAGTAGGGGCAATGTCGGGCCCATAGAGCACGACTAGTGCATCCTAGTCCAAATGAGGTGGATGCGGCTATAAAGCCTATACAATTCGACGATGCGGGGTGCACCTAGGCCTACAATGAGTGGTGGGTGACACATCGATGGGTGTTGCTATTTCGATCTTGGTGGATGCGTACCAACGAGAGAAGAAGCTAGAGGAGTAGAGGGCGAGAACACCTTGCCCCCGATGTAGATGGTGTGGCAGTGACATGAGCTGAGTGTAAGTATTTTACATTGTTATTTTTTAGTTGTTGTTTATTGATTAGATATTACAAAGGTGTGTAATGAATAATGGTGGTTTTTGTGATTACATGTGATGCCTATTGGTCATTGATTATAGATTCGTCGATACACACGTTGACGTAGAACGTGCCTCCAAATGTGCTCATGGGAGGTGGTATGTTAGAGAGAGTTAATGTTATTGTGGGAAAGCATGCCCATTTGTTCAAGCCAGTGGCTATAAAAGCATCCAAGTGTCTTGTATTATTGAGCGAGTGCGATGAGGGTCGTCTGAAAGATTAAGTGAGCTAGATAGGTTGTTGGAGGAGGATCCCTAGCTCAAGATATGTTTGCTAAATATATGGAGCAACAAGGCTAATTTGCAGAGTAGAGGACTGATATTTATATATTACGAAGTCAGTTTGATAGATATAGAGGCCGAGATCAACGACATAGAGTGAGTGGTGAAGCTTCTAGTTCTAGAGCTCCCGCTATTGTATATAGTGATAACGAGGATGATGTATGATATATTTTAGATGTTGTAGTTATACATGAGAGCTTTCCGATTGCATTTTGAAACTTATATTTTTTTGATGAGCTATATGTATGTATATATAGGGACATTGATATCATATGTGTTGTTGATGTGCATTGGCATATGGTGTGATGAGTGTGATGTGTACATGGTAGTAATTGTGTAATATTATAGATTGCATGCACTTTGTGGAAATGGTTATTTTTATTTAAGATGCATGAGGATGTAGAAAGAAATAGATAAGTAATGATTAGAATAAGATTTCCAACGACACCAATTTTGTAAGATTTGGAGTTACATGGTGAAATTTATGGTTGTTTAAAGTTTTACATGACATGTTTAATAGGAAGATGATACGTGGCAAGCTATTATTGGCCTCAGGTATTGCCTTTGCCTACTTTCCCTTTCGCCACATGTTTTATTTTTATTAGTTACATTGATGAATCGTTTAACTGTAGCCTTGCATATTGCCCCATGGACCCGAAGATTCATCAAATTTGATTGATTCCGCAGAACCCATCTACCTGAGGCTGTTACGGAATGCCTCCACGTAGCCTTGTCTGGCTCTCCGATTTGTGCCATGTGTCACCATTTGATATGTTTCGATAACCCTGCCTTTGTGCTTCACCTTTCCATGGACCCAAAATTGTATCCTCCCCATTTTATTACGAGGCTTGAAATCTGTCGGATCCCATTGCCCCAAAATCTGTCGAAATGGTGATGCATGTCCGCGCTTTGACCGTTTGATTCTTGCCATGTGTCTGTTGTGTGTTTGTCGACATTCCACTGACTGTCCTGAACCTGAAAGATTTATCCTTCGTCATTTAATCTGCAAACTTGCGTCCACCTGGGGCCATCAATGTGCTAGAATGACAACAAGCGTTCTCTCCCGACTGTTGGATCTTCGTCATGTGGAGCCTTCACATTCTGTCACGTGTCTCATTGACCCTCACTACATATTGATGATTTATCCTCCCCGGGTATCACATCCATCGGGCTCAAAAGCTACGAGGAATGGCGGAATTGTGCCACGCGTCCCGCCCTGACCTTTCGATCCGTGTCATCTGTTCACCTCAAAACCCGTTGCGTGTCCCTGCTAACTCGTGTTGAATTTGTTGGCCATTTGAACATCTAGCAGGGTTTTCAAAATTTTAAATGGTTGAGGCGTTGGCAGTTTTTAAAACTACAATGACTAGTGCCCTCGGTGAAAATTAATGACCTGTATTTTCTTCTTTTAAATGGCTAAGTTCTTTTTTAAAGGGTATCCCAAATCAATTTTGACGGGTCAATTTGGGATAATAGTAGTTACCCATATTTTTCATACATACTACGAATCGAACCCTTGAACAATAAGAAGATGGATGCATGTGTACTCTACAAGATCTCTAATAGTCATGTGTCAATGATTTCCCATTTGTTGACATAAAACAAGACGATGCAACAAAGCTTCGTATTTTCGGGCATGTCGGGGAAGAGCAAAGGATTCATCGAGACTCGAAGAAACCATATTTCAATGGTGGCAGGGTTGATGTTGGCACAGGGAAAAAATCAAAATGATTCCAGTGAGAAAAAAGATGTGTATTTGTGCATTATCCTAATGTTTCATGCGTACATGTTTTTCTACATAGTGATCTCCATTACAAAGGGGAATTGCATGGTGATGATGCCCGAATTCGGGTTAACGAGAGATGTTGAGGTGCATAAAATGGTACATAGTGACATCTATGCACATATGAGTCATGGAAGTAATCAATGAAGGACCTAAGAAAAATTAATCATGTCCTTCATACAATTATTTCCATTATAAGTATATAGCATCTTCATAAAAATAGTCATGAGTCCCAACTTACTTTGGGATTTTTTTCTTTCTCGGTCTTCCTCACACAAAGTGTGGGCTTTCCACCACTTCTTGATAGGTGAAGAGGATTTTAGAATTAAAGAATTGATCTTCTCTTCATTTGAAAAGGCACAATCTCTTGATAGGTGAAGAGACTTTCAAATGTGCAATCTTTATGTTCTCTTTTGTATAAATGGGATTTGTAGAAATATAGGAATCTAACCAATTATTTACTACATTTACATTTATTTTTCCAACAAATATATGACTTTGATTAAATTTACTTGAAACTTATGGGGAATCAACCACCAAAATAATTACATGATGAATGGGCCAATGAAACCTCATATTTAGGGGCTTCTCCAAACTAGTTGGGCAAAAAAATGTTGATCCATGAGTACTCATGTGAATTCATTCTTTATCATTGCATGTATTCACCCATCGTGGTAGAGTATGATTTGTCATTCTTTGTGAATTCTTGGATGTGGAGGATCCCGGTTGGGAAAGGACGTTATCAAAAAAATTCATCACTCGTTTCCCTAACATTGAAGTATATCAAGTACATAATAGTTTTTATTTTGTTAGACCACCTTGTTTTGGCCTCCCGATTTTGGAGGCGGGTGTTGACACAATTCCACAGGGTCATTGATGTATCCATTAAACGTGACATAATTATAGTTACACCCACTAACTTGCAACAACCTAAGTTTCTTTGTCCACTTAAAACAAATCTCATGTGAAAAATTACCCACTTTGCGTTTGATTTTATCCATTCAAATGGGAAAAATGAAAATTCGTGTGATTAAAAATACACGTAGATAAACTCCACATGATGATAATGTGATTCCTTAATTGCATTAGATGTCCACGTGTACCATCGCCAAGCCAATTGTATATTATATAAAAGGCACACATTATCACTTGATATAATAAGAATTTTTGTGAAATGAAATGTATGAAGGAAGAATTTTTGATCCATACTCACAACATTGCATGATAGAGACCAATCAACTATGAGATCATCCGCTAAACGAGAATCACGTCTATTTTTATTTTTCAATTTGAATCAACGCGGCTAAGACACCACGCTAATAACAAAGTTATCACGCTAGTGATATACAACATAGGCCTTCCCACAAGGGGTTAAATTTGATGGTTGTTTAGATGTTTTTGTGAATTTAATCTTAAAATACTTACAAATATTTAAAATATTTGTCACGTAAGACTTGCACATTTAAAATGTAATGAAAATTTTCATATAGATTTATATTGTTCCAAGTCAAGCTTCCACTCTTTGACTCAACATCTATTAAAGCTAAATTAATACTAAAATCACTTTGAAATCTTGAGAGCTCTGTGGTAGGAACTTTTTCCCTCCCTTCTTTTCTTTTGCCTTCATCATAGCATTAAAACCACCACCTATAATTTTACGTGAGACTGCATTTTCTAGAAAACTATTAGAGGCCAACCAACATACCTTCTTTTCTTCCACACCAAAGGGTCCATAAACATTCACAACCGAAACCTATCATTAGTTAGAAAATCTGAAAATTCCAAAGCAAGGAACCACTTACTTTTGGCAATCAACATTGACCATTCACTCGCATGGGATTCCACAAAGTTGTTATTCCTCCTTAATTACCTTCTGCATGCATTGATTCCACCTCCCCATTGAACCAAATATTCTTCCTCACCCCTTCTAACTCTTCCTTTACCATCTTATCTCTTGAATCATAAAATTTTTGGGGCTCTCACTTTCTCTAAGCCACTTGATAAAGCGAATTTTGGCAAATGAATTTAATCCTCTAAGATTCCAGCTTAATATTTTCATGTCTTTCGGAGGGAAGGCGAGTCCCTTCCACCAGACATGAAATCCTCTAAGGTGCTTTGATTACATATATCAATGTTTAATTTAGCCTCCAACTGAGTTTTAAGGGTAGTTGACTTCCTTCAAACAGACTTTGAAACACCACTATCGGGTTATAACTTAGAGAGAGATGATGTCAAGAGATGATGTCAAACGCTCTAACTTCCTCACAGAGTCTCCACTGTACCAATTTTTATTTAAGTCCACTTCCTTAAGAACCTCTCTTGGACACTCTTTTGAAGTAACCTTTATTTCCTTAGAATAAACGGGGCTCGGCTTATGAGTATTCTCTCCATATTTCGATTGATCCTACTTGAAGAACCTCCCTTTAGAAATCCTTCCATACCATTAAAAGCCTCCAAGTAACATTTTCATATCCTCCCGGGCCAAGGGCGCATCTGCGCATGCTCAATTCCTTCTCTTGACCAAACATCTCCTCAGCTTGAGGAAAAATTCCTACTTTGAAAAGATCCTCCTGGAAAATGGGAGAGGAGCCTTTGAACTTACCTTCGAGTCGGGAGAAACCTCAAACCCTTGTCCTTAATATTTTATAGGGCCCAAGTGATCAAGCTCCGACACCATTTTCCCCAAAGGCATTCAATTTTCAAGAAAAAACTTTTTCCTTCCAATTTTATTTGCATGGGACTCTTTCTTGAAAGGCATATCATGTTTCCTCCTTAGTAATAGTGGACACAAATTCATTTTATGCCCTACCTCCCGAAATTTGAAACATCTCGAAGGGAAGGCACTCATAGTTGATAGCTGAAACCAAACACCAATGGGAGTGTTGAGCCTAATAGACCGAGTTAGATGCTTAGTAAGATCAATATTCACACAGATTCGGCATAAGAGGAGGAAATCCTTACCCTATTCTCCTTACTAATCCCTACCGGGTCACCCGAGCTTCGCTATGGATTTCAAAGTTTTCTCGGCCCCGAATTCAAGAGGTAATTTAATCAACCTAACCCACAAAGGGACCTTTTTGACCACTTCTTAACGAGACCAAGTACGAAGATAAAGGCCAACGTTTTTGGAAAACCAGGGGTCCCCAAAAGAAGGCTTTATCCCTTTCTTCTAAAAATTTAAAGCATACTTGAAAAAGTCTTCGGATAAAAATTGAAGACCGAACGATTCTTAAACTCCCAATTCTTATCAATCTAATTCCCAATTATTCCTTTGAGGTCTAAACACCAATGAATTTACAAATTAGCACTTTTTTCCCCATTTGATCACAGATTTCCTCTATGGTTGGGGTGCCAAATTCTACATTCTATACTTTTTTGACACATTAATCTCTATTTCTCCCAAGCTTAAGGAAGCAAGGTATTTCACAAAATCCTTCGTTTCTTCCACATGCCCTTCTTCTTCTCGTATCCGCCTTTAGAATATTGGATTTACCGGTGACGCCACATTTTGGGAAGAATCACATACCCACTTCTAACTCCTCCTCTTCCTACTTCCCCTCTTGTAACCTAGAAGATTCATTTGCCTTAAAATTCCACCCAAAGCCTTTACCACTCCCCAATGGAATAACATTCACCCGAAAAGAGGAACCACATCCCCCTCTCACCTCTGCTCTGGACACCCCTCTTGTCGAACCTCGCCGAACCTTCATGACGACCCATTGTCTTGACATACTAACCACATCCCGACATTTCCTGCTACCAACGGCTCCCGCATTCGCATTCCTAAACTCTAAATTAATGTCTTTTCCAATAGCTCCTTCACACTTTTCGTTCGCCAATCAAAGGCCACTTCAAAGTTTTTGCCATTCCAAATTATGTGTCTAGTATTGTGTTAATCTTACAAGCCTTAAGGAATCTAACCAATTATTTACTACATTTACATTTTTTATTCCTTCAAACATATGAATGTATATATTTACTTGAAACATAGAGGGAATCGACCACCAAAAGAATTACATGATGAATGGGTCAATGAAATGTCCTATTTAGGGGATTCGCAAACTAGTTAGACACAAATTTTTGTTGTTCCACGAGCACTTATGTGATTTCGGTCTTTATCATTGCATGCATTTTCCCATCGTGGTAGAGTATGATTTTTTGTTTTTGGATATGGAGGATCCCAGTTGGGGAAGGAGGTTATCAATGAATTCATCACTCGTTTCCCTAACGTTGAATCTCATCAAGTACACAATATTTTTGTATTATTGTGTTCCTTCTTGTTTTTCCCTCCTTGATTTGTGGAAGGATGGTGTTGACACAATTTCTGGGGCCATCGATATATCCATTAAGCTTGACACAATTACAATTAGCGTTCTCGACTTACCAACAACGTGTCTTTTTGTCCATTTAAAACAAGTTTCATGCGAAAAATTACCCGCTACCTTTGATTTTTTCCATTCAAATGGGAAAATAAAAATTTGTGTAATTAAAAGTACTATAAAATTACACAGATAAACCCCACACAATGTTAATGTGATTCCTTAATTGCATTTGATGTCCACGTGTACCGTTGCACAAAGGCCAATTGTATATTATATAAAAGGCACACATTATCACTTGATATAATAAGAAGTTTTGTGAAATGAAGTGTAGGAAGGAAGAATTGTTGATCCATACAACATCGCATGATAGAGACCAATCAACTAGGAGATCATCCACTAAACGAGAATCACGTCTATTTTTCTTTTTCAATCTGAACAACCGGCTAAGACACCATGCTACCAAAGTTATCACACTAGCGATATATAACATAGGTCTTTCCACAAGGGTTAAATTTGATGGTTGTTTAGATGTTTTATGTAAATTTAATCATAAAATACTTACAAATATTTAAAATATTTGTCACATAAGACTTGCGCACTTAAAATGTCACTAACAATTTTCATATAAATTTATATGTAAATTATATTAATACATAGTGAAAATAGTTAAATAAATATAAAGGACTAAAAATAATATTATTTTACATTTTAAAAGGAAAATATTAGAAATTTACCTACACTCAAAAATTGTTTGACATGAATAGGTGGCCATCATATTTAACCCTTATCGCCCACTCCTAGTTCTACTTCTCATTTTGAAATCTACCCGTTGCCTGCCAGGTTGTCAAAACAACCCATGTAAATCCCCTGAGATGTCGTTGTAAGGGACGTGTTAGATAGTTCATACATGCCGCCTTGAAACCACTAACTATATACAATTGCATGTCAACATTATTGTTAATAAGAAGAAGATGTGGGGTTATAACTCGGATCACTTTCAAAGTGCTACTCAACTCGCATGCATTGAATATCATTAAAAATTCTTCCTCTGGTATTCGACTTAATGTTGCATGATGTTTAAGCTCCTTTCTATAAGGATCCAATATATCCCAACATAGCAATTGTGATTCCTTAGTACCGTATAATATACAAGGTAAAGTATCGATTTACGCATTACATATTTCACCATTTTTGAAGATTTTAAAAGATGTTAAAACCGACTTTAATTCATTTAGTACAATGTCATATTCTAATTCAAGATAATCTAGGTAAAACAAAATTTGTGGTTCATTTTATTTTTTTAATTGATATTTAAATGGTTCATTGTTGCTAATAATATGTGTGAAAAAAGATTGAAAATAGAATATAAATTGTATAAGTAATGGTTGATTTTATTGTCATCCAAGACTTGTGTATATATTGAACTATATTATAGAAGGATTTTGTTTTTGTTGTGAATGCTTGACATTCACACAATGTCTAGATTCCCCACCTTAAAGACCTCATTTCACTTTTTCTTTCTTTCAAATGTTACTCTAAAATTTCTTTTGGAACTCTTCTGAAAATCAGGAAAGATGAGGAGGCTCCTCTATCACCACTTCATCATTTTCTACTTGTATAAAAAAATGTTTCTTTATATTTTTCTTTGTGTTAAAAATAACTACTTTTATTACTTTCACAAGACTAAGAAAAAGATTATAATTTTTTTAGTTCTCGGTTTCCATATATATTTGCATGTTCCCAACATCCAACATCACTCTTTCTCGAATTCATATTTACGTCTTTACTCTTTCTCCATGATGCCCAATCATATACTCACTTTTCATCGCAACCATCAATTGCTTATGCCACCCCTCTTCTGCAGATTCACCTTATTTCTTCCCCTCTGGCTTCATTCATCATATGGTAGATTACACCACACATCCCTTGGGCCTTTTGGCGTTCCCATCACACAACTCATGTGCAATTGCTAGTTTAATTTTCGATTAATTTTTAGAAATACATACATGAATATTCTATTTGAAAGTGCATATGCATGCATGTGTTGCATGGAGTAACTATTGATAAAGATTTTTAGTAAAAATTGCATACATGAACTTACACTCGAGTGGATTGCATGCAAGGATAAGGAATACCTAGTTAAAACTAGCGTGATGGTTAAATGAACATTGTGAAAGAAAAATACTCTCCTTAAAAACTAGGCTACCTCTATTATGTGAAATTTATATTTAGAAATTTATTATCGAAAAAAAAAATATTATAAAAAAACCTTTTGAAGTTTTAATAAAAAAGAAAGATTTAAATAAATGCTTGAATAGAATATTTCTAGTTCATATTATGTGTAGAACCATTTTTTCATGGCACCAACCAATAAGAATACAATACAAACACTTAAAAATTTAGTTACATTGACAATACAAATAAGTAGAGAGAGGAAGAAAGCATTTTGAGGAGAAAAGAAAGGGCATGGAAAAACAATACTTAATAAAACATCTTTTTTCTAAGTGTTTCATCAAGAAGGACAATAATGTCATCCATCATTTTGAAGCATCTAGATCTCCGCTTTTTGTTGAAGCGCGAACTCCTATAATTATTGCAAACCCAAATCCAAATCTCAATCCAAGTACCACCTCCCACCATATGTCTTCATCTCACTCTTCTTCGATTGCATCTTCATCATCACTACTCTTTGGAGAAATAGAAGAGGATGAACAACTTATGTTGATTGGAAGTCCACAAAGATTCCCATTGTTCGAGAATGAACTTGCAAAAAATGTTAACAACTCGACCTCCTTGTGGTATTCTTCCTGAAAGATTATTATGAGATATGTCCAGTAGCTCAAGAATGTGAGGATGAAGTTCTACATGAAAAGCTCCTCTGAGATTGTTCCTTGAAATGTCAAGTGACTCCAACTACACAAGATTTTCAAAACAAATTGGGATTTTACCACTTTGAGTTGATTTCTTGAAAAATTGAGAATCCTTAGACCCTTAAGGAAACCAATTTTGTGAGGAATATCACCTGAAAAGTTGTTATTTGAGAGATCAAGGCATCTAATCAATGCCAAAGATCTTTCATACTCTAGAAATTGCCCTTTGGTGGTGATTACTAGTTTCTCTACATAAGAATGTGATATTGAATTTGAATCATATTGAAGGACTTTTGTACTTTGTGTCTAATTTGTCATTGCTTTCAAGTTTCCAAAATTGCTTGGAATATTTCCTGAGAAACTGTTATTTGACAAAATCAAGACTTGAAGATTTTGCAATTTTGTTAGTTGTAATGGTATCCCACCTTCAAATTTATTGGATCTCAAAACTAAAATTTGAAGACTAGTCAACTTTTGTATCCAATTTGGGATTTCTCCTTGCATGCTATTATATCCCAAATCTAGAATCTCTAAAGAGCTACAATTTTGAAGTGATGATGGAATTGGCCCTTGTAGTCTATTACCTCCCAATTTCAGTGTTTGAAGACAAGGCATGCTCCTAATCTCACCTTCAAAAGATTGTTTTCTAGATTCAACACCTTTAATGTTGATGAGAAGTTCCCAACACTTTCAAAAATATTACCAGAAAGTTTGTTATTTGACAAGTCAAGAACCTCCAAGTTCCCTTCATAAATAGAATGTGGAATGCCACCATGAAGGTTAGTCTTTGCCAATGATGAAACGCGAGAGGTGTTGGTTTTTTCCAATTTCTGCTGGAGCAAATCTATCAAATAAATTCATTGACAAGTCCAAAAGCTGCAGATTGTACAAATATGTAACATCCCACAACCAATTTGGAATGTCTCCCTTAAGACTTGTTGGACAAGTCTAGATACTCAATGTCATATTGAGTTGAAATGAAAATGGGGAAATCACCTTCCATATTACAAGATCTCAAACCCAAACGTTGAAGCTGAAATTTAGGAATCCAAAACCCATTGACTTTTACAGATCAACATATTATTGCTTGAAAGATATAATTGAGTAAGCTCTGTGAGATTCGCTAGTACAGAGAGTAAGAAAGTCCCATGGAAGTTGTTGTGGTCTAAGGAAAGACTTATGAGTGAGGAGAGTTGCTCTAAGGAAGGTGGGATTATGCCACTCAGAAAGTTATTGCTGAGATCAAGCCAAACCAAGGATGAGAGGTTTCCAAAATTAGATGGCAAGCTTCCGTTTAATTGGTTCGACCCAAGGTCAAGTTCGGCAACTTTTGTACTTTGCTAGTGTCCATGGAATGCTACTGTTAGAGAGTTGCTTGAAAGATGCAAGCTTTGAAGTCTCGAAAGATTTCCAATCGAAGGAGGAATCACTCCTGCCACATTTGACCGAGCTAAGGTCAAGCATCTCGAGTCACGAGAGTGTTGGACAATGGAAAACAAGTTTACTTTGAGGTCAAGGTCAGTAGGACAACCAAAGGTTTCTCAAATGTGGTAGGCTTAACAGACGAGAAGAGATGGGACTGTGAGATCGCAACGAAAGGTTTCTCAAATGTGGTAGGCTTAACTGCGAGAGTGAGGGAAACCAAGGATGTAAGATTTGAAAACCAGTTGGGAAATAACTGGTGAGTGAAGTCATTGCCAACAAGGTAGAGAGGTGAGGTTTGCAAGAGAAGATAGAATTGTCCTCTAAACACCACACTCAATCATGGAAAGTGTTGTAAGATTGGCGAGTGATGCAAAGCAATATTGTGTACCATGCGATCACCTCTGTTGTACTCGATTCACACCACTCCAACCCCGTGGTCTCCAACCCTATTAAATTTCCAATCCATTCGCCCAACCGCCCTCTCTCTAAGTCAAAGTTGTAGGAGACGTCCGGATATTTCAAACCCGGACATGTTGCCAATGAAACTTTGATTTGGGCTCAATCAACCCACATTCAATCAAGCACAAATACGTCAATCATTGAGCATGGCGAGCTATGAAGGGATGGGAAGAGGGCGGAGAATGAATCTGGTTGAGGTCGAGGTGCTCCAAATGCTCAGCAGAATAATAAACCATTGAAAAATTGGGTGCTTGAATTCCTTATACATATATAATACCTAAAGTTGCTCGTATCCATACAAACCACGTGGCCGGTGTGGGGGGTTACAGTGATTCCCTCCCATGAACAACAGTGCCTAAACCCCTTCACGTGGCCGGTGCGGATGTAACATGAATCATTGAGGCCTCCTTTGAAATAGGAGAGACCGCTTCTTTCGTCGTGATGACATCCGGAGCAGCAGCAACAGGTGGCCACCGAAAACATGTAGGTAGTTGAGCATCCTCATCTTGAAATATTTAGAGAGACTCTGAATGGATTTGCTTGTGCATGGAGCCTTAGAGGACACTTTTATAAGCTTTTCCAACTTCCAAGTCATGATAAGCGTGGAAATGTTGTGGATTAAAAGTTTTTTCAGTCTTCTAAAGCGTGGAAAATGTAAAGAAGTCGTGGGGAATGATTTGAATGCAATGACAAATTTCCTGGCCTCACATGATCAGCTATCGCTATTAATGGAATGGCAGACTGCAAACTTCTTTGAATGCAATGACTGATAGTTTTAGTGGACTATTAGCAGATCGCTATTAATGGAATGGCAGGTCTCGCAGATCGCTTTGAATGCAATGATGACCTTTAAGACAGGCACTGAAATTGACACGCTGTAGGCCATTTTTTGTGATTTTAACCATATATTACAGGGGAATTTTTTGTAAAACCGTAGACAATGATTCAGTTGCTTCCAAAATTTGAAAACCTTATATTTTTTAAGTGGTTTATATAAAAACATAGTACTTATTTATATGTGTGTGTGCAAATTATAACTAGATCTATAAAAATTACTGGAATTTACAGCCACTTGAAAGAGCCAAGTCGTCAGCCAATTTTGATTTGAGCAGTACGTATAATTTAAAATTCCAGGCTTGCTCATAGACATGACCGCTTTTAATACGCGCAAATGTATTTGAATGATATGTCGGTCATTGCTTTTAACGTACTCAACACTTCAAAAAGAAAAATAAACTCTCCTTAAAAAGTAGGCTACTTGTGTTATGTGAAATTTATATTTGTAAATTTTATCATCGAAAAAAATTATTAAAAAAATATTTTTAAGTTTAAAAAAAAAAAAGATTTAAATAAATGCTTGAATATAAAATTTCTAGTTCATATTATATGTAGAACCATTTTATTTTGGCCCCAACCAATAAGAATACAATACAAATACTTTAAAATTTTAGTTACATTGACAATACAAATAAGTAGAGAGGAAGAAAGCATTTTGAGGAGAAAAGAAATGGGAAGGAAAAACAATACTTAATAAAACATCTTTTTCTAACTATTTCATCAACAATGACAATAATGTCATCCATGATCTTGAAGCATTTAGATCTCCATTTTTGTTCAAACATAACACTCCTATAACAATTGCAAACCCAAATCCAAAGCTCAATCCAAGTCCCACCTCCCACCATATGTGTTCTTCCCAATCTTCTTCACTTGCATCTTCATCATCACTAGTCTTTGGAGAAATAGAAGAGGAGGAACAACTTATGTTGATTTGAATTCCACAAAGATATCCATTGTTTGAGAATGAACTTGCATTAAATGTTAATAGTTGACCTCCTTGTGGTATTCTTCCTGAAAGATTATTATGAGATACGTCCAAGTAGCTCAAGAATGTGAGGAGTTGTAGTTCTATGGGAATAGCTCCAATGAGATTGTTCCTTGAAAGATCAAGTGACTCCAATTGCACAAGCTTCTCAAAAGAATTTGGGATTTTACCGCTAAGTTGATTTCTTGACAAATTGAGAACCCTCAAACCAATAAGGAAACCAATTTCATGAGGAATATCACCTAAAAGTTGTTATTTGAGAGATCGAGGCATCTAATCAATGCCAAAGATCTTTGATACTCTAGAAATTGCCCTTTGGTGTTGATTACAAGTTTCTCTACATAAAGATGTGACATTGTATAATATTCAAGGACTTCTGCACTTTGTGTCTGATTTGTCATTGCTTTCAAGTTTCCAAAAGTGCTTGGAATATTTGCCGAGAATTGGTTATTTGACAAAATCAAGACTTGTAGATTTTGCAACTTTGATAATTGTAATGGTATCCCACCTTCAAATTTATTGGATCTTAAAACTAAAATTTGAAGACCAGTCAACTTTTGTATCCAATTTGGGATTTCTCCTTGCATGCTATTATATCCTAAATCTAGAATCTCTAAAGAGCTACAATTTTGAAGAGAGGATGGAATCTGACCTTCTAGCCTGTTACCTCCCAATTTTAGTGATTGAAGACAAGGCATGCTCCTAATCTCACCTTGAAAAGATTGTTTTCTAGATTCAACACCTGTAATGTTGATGAGAAGTTCCCAACACTTGTAAAAATCTTACCAGAAAGCTTGTTATTTGACAAGTCAAGAACCTCCAACTGCCCTTCATAAATAGAATGTGGAATGCCACCATGAAGGTTATTTTTTGCCAATGACAGATACCTGAGAGGCTGTTTGTTTTTTCCAATTTGTGCTGGAGCAAATCCATCAAATAGATTCATTGACAAGTCCAAAAACTCCATATTGTATAAATATGTAACATCCCACAACCAATTTGGAATATATCCGCTAAGACTGTTGTTGGACAAGTCTAGATACTCTATGTCATATTGAGTTGAAATGAAAAGGGGGAAATCACCTTCCATATTACAAGATCTCAAACCTAAACGTTGAAGCTGAAATTTAGGGATCCAAAAGCCATTGACTTTTACAGTCAAGAGATTATTGCTTGAAAGATATAAGTAATAAAGCTCTGTGAGATTCGCTAGTACAGAGAGTAAGAAAGTCCCATGGAAGTAGTTGTGGTGTAAGCGAAGAGTTTGGAGTGAGGAGAGCTGCTCTAAGGAAGGTGGGATTATGCCACTCAAAGAGTTATCGCTGAGATCAAGCCTAACCAAGGATGAGAGGTTCCCAAAAGTAGATGGCAAGCTTCCGTTTAATTGGTTCGACCCAAGGTCAAGTTCAGACAACTTTTGTAATGCTGTCCATGGAATGCTACCTGTTAGAGAGTTGCCTGAAAGATCCAAGCTTTGAAGTCTCGAAAGATTTCCAATGGAAGGAGGAATCACTCCTGCCACATTTGACCAACAAAGATAAAGCCTCTCGAGCTGGCGAGAGTGTTGTACAATGGAAGACAGGTTTACTTTGAGATCAGGGTTGTAGGACAACCCAAGGTTCCTCAAATGTGGCAGGCTTAACAGGGCAGAAGGGATGGGACCTCGGAGACTGCAATCAAAGAGCGAGAGGGAAACCAAAGATGTAAGATTTGAAATCCAGTTGGGAAATGGCTGGTGAGTGAAGTCATTGCCACCAAGGTAGAGATGGGAGAGGGAGGTGAGGTTTGCAAGAGAAGAGAGAATTGTACCTGAAACACCACACTCAAACATGTCAAGTGTTGTAAGATTGGTGAGGGACGCAGCAATATTCTCTACCATGCGATCACCTTCTGTTGTACTCAGATTCACACCATTCAACGCCAGGGTCTCCAACCCTCTTAAATTTCCAATCCATTCGCCCAACTGCCCTCCCTCCAAGTCAAAAAAGTTGTAGGAGACGTCCAGATATTTCAAACCAGACATGTTGCCCATGAAATTTGGATTTGGGCCCGTGAACTCACAGCCAAACAAGCTCAAATGCGTCAATCTGTGGAGCATGGCAAGCTCTGAAGGGATGGGAAGAGGGTGGAAGTCAATCTCGCTGAGGTCGAGGTACTCCAAATGCTGCAGTTGTAATAAACCATGGAAAATTTGGCTGCTTGAATTCCTTACACATATATAAAACCCAAAGTTGCTCAGATCCATACGAACCACGTGGCCACTGTGGGCGTTGCAGGTGATTCCTCCCATGAACAGCAGTCTAAACCCCTCCACGTGGCCAGTGCGGAGGTTGCAGGTGATTCCGGCATGTACCATGAATCATCGAGGCCTCCTTTGAAATAGGAGAGACCACTTCTTTCCTCCTCGTGACATTCGGAGCAGCAGCAGGTGGAAACCATGGCCAGCAAGAAGAAGGCGGCCACCGAAAAGATGTGGTTGAGCATCCTCATCTTAAAATATTTAGAGAGACAAAGAAACTCTGAATGGAATTGCTTGTGCATCGAGGACACTTTTATAAGCTTTTCCAACTTCCAAGTCATGATAAGCGTGGAAAAGTTGTGGATTAAAAGTTTTTTCAAAGTCTTCGAAAGCGTGGAAAATATAAAGAAGTCGTGGGTAATGATTTGAATGGAATGACAGCCTCGCAGACTGCAGACTGCTTTTAATACGCGCAAATGTAATGTCAGTCTGACTGCTTTTAACGTACTCAATACTTCAAAAAGAAGAATTATATTTTATTTATATTGGCGCAGTTTTCATAGCCGGTTATTTATGTCGGTGGAACACGGCTCGATTTTCAGTTGTCACATCCGGATTGGCAAACCTCCCCGAATTATGCGCCATTGCCATATGAACACACATACCAAATTTCCACTTTCTGAAGCGCTTGCCCCACAAAGTCCTCACAACGGTTTTTTTAATAGGAAACCCATCGACATATTTAATAATAAAAATAAAAATGGATTGCCTAACCCTGATTTTTAGGGAATTATAATGCTAGTGTTTTTATTTATTGATTATGGGTTTAATTACGTTTTTCCTAGATGATTGGATTATATTGGTTTGCATACAATGGAGAAGGGGCTCAAGAAAAAGGTTGTTGGGGCTTAATTTGAGGAAAAATAAAGGTAGAATCATTTGAGGATTACACATATTATAACCCTTGCAAATAAGAACCAAGCTAAGTCGTCAAGTTGCTTTCCAATATAAAGGTTGATTGGACATATCTTTGCAACTAAAGGGGGCAAATAGGTAGAGATAAGCTTCTTTGTCCATTGAAACCATATCTCCAAGTCATCATTGGTATCTTCTCTCTAACTATTGTTCAATAGCAGTGATGTGGAGGCCAACAAGAATTTTATATTTATAGTTCTCAAGACAATGTGACTCAACTATATGCCTAAGGAGTTGAGGAAGAGGGTTGTGGATAGATTCATGGAGGATTATGAAGGGTGAGTGTGTTTAATGGAGTAGTCTAATTTGGTAATACATCATTTGTGTGTAGTAGATTTGAATGCATATTGTGCATGAGGTGAAGCTCTTGGCTCTGAAATCTAACCAAGAATATCTTGATGTATTTGTCAGTGACATAGTTAGTGTGGGTGTTTCAATGTATAGATGCACATTTTCTTTAATTTAGTTAGAAAAATCTAATTTAATGCATTTTACTAGTTAAAATTTACATGGATTTTAATTTTAGTGGTTAAAATTCGAAAGAATTTTTATTGAAGTGATAAGAATCCAAATGGGTTTTAATTTTAGCACTAAAATCCAAGTAGAAGCTAAAGTTATTTATTTTATTATTTACAATTTTTTCATAATGATTTTGATAAGAGGAGAGGTGACTCAACATTGCGAGTTGAAGAGATGGTCAAGAAGTAGGTAGGTGACTCTCTTTCCTTTAATAAAGACAATTTAGAGTCCCCGACCGTTATCATGAGTTGTACTACCACAATACAATGGATAACGAAGAATGGCTTCATCAATATAAAAGGATCATGGTATTCCCGAGGCATGGACCAAGGTGTTGGGTTGCGTTTGCAGATTCCAGGGAAGATAAGTTGGCAGCTACGATAACTCAATTCACTAAATAATTCAAGGAAAATGAACCCGCTCTGAGACCCTCAATCGGAGGCATGATTTAATAAAGTTCTTCATTACGAAAGAACTTCTTCATCAAATGTGACAACCCCTCCTTCCTTCTCTCTTTCTCCCTTTCCTTTCTCTTCCATTTCTAATTCTTCGTTGGGCATAATCATTGTATTTTGTCTCATTCACTTAAGTGACTTCATAAAGTAACATTGTAAAAGTCCCTTTAATTTATAAAAAGGGAACTTATTTCTCACTTCCTAGGAAGGTGAAAAGTCACAAGTTGAATGAGACATGTTAGGAACTAAGGGATAAAATATGCGGAATAATCCCTCACAGTTTCGCAACAATGAGTAGAAACTAATATGCGTAAATTATTACGATCTCAAATAAAATTGCAGAATAAAATAACACAACACAAAGAGACAATATTTAACGTGGTTCACCCAATTTGGGCTACGTCCACCAAGAATCACTTGCTTAGATTTTATTACAAGCCACCGCTCTCTCAATACAATACCTAGATCCGTTTGGAGCTATGCTCAACAAACTCTACAGAATTCACACCCGAATTCAAAACACATCTGCAATACATTTGCTTGTTAATCTATCATATGCATAAGACCATATAAATAGACAACTGCTTAAGCAGTTTTACAAAACCGTGGGTATCAAAACCATGGGCAAAACCCGTCCCATAAACCTATGGGTCAAAAAAATTGCCCATATGAGAAAAACATGTTTCCGATATTTCAGCAATTTTTGAGGCCAAAAATTTATGCTTAATTTTTTTTTTTTTTTAGGGGTTGCGCTCCCGAACCCTCGCTTTTGGGGCTACCGCCCCGCCCTAGCCTAACCCAAACCCAGGCGAAGATACATGAAAAGTGTACAGTATTCTTAGTGTATAGTCTTCAACACTTTCACACATGAAAACAGGCTCCACAACCTAACAATCTCCCACTTGGAGACTAGTTTTCCTCTCGAGAAAGCTTCCCAACCCTTCACCAATTTTCGTGAAGACCAACCAAAGCCGAACACAACTTTATTTTTTCCTCGTGACCACCTTGGTCATCATGTCTCAGGATTCTCGACTGGTATGAATCTTCTCCAACTTCAACTTCTCTTCCTCCAAAGTTGTCCTGATGAAATGGTACCTTAACTATATATGCCTTATCCTTGAGTGGAAAGCAGAGTTCTTAGCTAGGTGTATAGCACTCGACTATCACTATGCAGCTTACATTCCTCCCGCTTATGCCCCAACTCCTCAAGCAATTGTTGTAACTAAATCATCTCTTTGCTTTGCCTCTCATGGCAAAGAACATACTCACCTCCGTGGTTGACAAGCCACCAGCTTCTCGTAGTCGTGAAATCCAACTCACTATTGTCCCACCTACAAAGTGTAAATATAACCTGTCGTGCTCCTCCCGCCGTCTACATCTCCACCATGTCTCGAATCACATAACCACGTAAAATGGTGTCTCGATCCACTATAGCACAAAACTGTCCCCATGGTCCTCTCAAATACCGAAGGATCCACTTTATCGCTTGCCACAATGCTCTTTACCTGGATCACTCATAAATCTACTCATAGCTCCCACTACATGGGCAATATCAAAGCCTAGTGCACACCATAGCATACATCAAATGCCAACCGCCGCTGAGTAAGGTACCTTGACATTTGGTTCCTCTCCTGCTTTGTCTTGGGACATTGCTCCTTTGATAACTTGAAATGGCCTGCCAAAGGAGTCCCAACCGGTTTAGCATCCTGCATATTAAACCTCTCCAAGACCTTCTTAATGTACTCTTCCCGAGATAAAGTCACTTAGCTCCTTCCTATCCCGAGATATCCTCATACCAAGGATTTGTTTGGCTGCACCCAAATCCTTCATAAAGAAAGGATTCACTTAGCTGCTTCTTGAGTAATTTTATTTCCTGCATGTTTTTACCGCAACCAAAGATGTCATCAACATACAAACACAGGATAATATAAATTCCATCCTCAAATTTCTTTGTATACACACAATGGTCGAATGACATCCGATATAACCTTGCTCCATCATGAAGCTATCAAACTTCTTATACCATCGACGTGGAGCTTGTTTCGGTCATACAAGCTCTTCTTCGCCTTGCACACCATCTCCTCTTTACCTTTGACTTCATATCCTTCCTCGGCTGCCGCATATATAGCTCCTCCTCCAAATCGCCATGGAGAAATGCGCTTTTACATCTAACTGTTCTAAGTGCAAGTCTTCTGCGCCACTATTCCAAGAACAGCTTCGATAAAGTCATTTTTACTACAGAGAAAAATCTCATCAAAATCTATACCTTTTTTCTCGTGCAAACCCTTGACCACCAACCGCCGGCCTCAGATCTTTTCTTGCCTCCTTCTTCCTCTTTGACTCTAAACACCCACTTATTCTCAGTAATGCTCTTTTTCCTTTGGGTAGCTTTACCAAATCCCATGTCTGGTTCTCCATGAGAGCCTGATGCTCCTCATCCATGGTTTGCTCCCACTTCTTCCCGGCATCGACCTACATTGCTTCATCAAAGCTCTCTGGTTCTCCACTATCAATGAGTAATAAATAATAAAGAGAAGGAGAAAACGTTCTGTGTTCTCTTCTTACCCTAGAAGACCTCCTCAATATAGGAGTTTGGGGTTCCCGCTGAGGGGTTCCCGAACCGATTCATGTGTCACTTTCCCATCCTGGAAGATCCTCTACCGCTGCATATTCTTTCTTGGATTCTTCCCTGTTTTCCTGCAACTGCTGCTTATACATGACTTTCTCATTAAAGACCACATCCCTAGATCGAATGATTTTCTTGTCCTTAATACTCCAACATTTATATCCAAAGTCATCACCACCATAACCAATGAAAGTACATTTTTCTGATTTAGCCTCTAGCTTAGTCCTATCATCCTTGTCTATGTGAACAAACACCTCACATCCAAAGACTCTAAGAAATGAATAATCAACTTTCTTACCATACCAAGCCTCCTCAGGTATGCCTCCATCCAAGGCACTTGAGGGTCCTCTGTTTATCAAGTACACAGCTGTGCTCACCGCTTCTGCCCAAAAAGAAAGAGGTAGTCCTGCATGTAACCTCATGCTCCTAGCACATTCCATTATTGTTCTGTTCATGCTTTCGATACCCCATTCTCTGCGGAGTTCCCGAACCGTCTTTTTGCTACGGATTCCATTCTTAGAACAAGAATCATCAAATTCATTCTTCTGCAATACTCCCCTCCATTATCTCGACTCCGAGACATTTTAGCTTAAGACCTGTTTCATTCTCTACCAAGGCTTTCCATTTAACAAAAGTGTCAAATACATCGATTTGTTTCTAATACAATAAACCCAAACTTTCCTTGTTGCATCATCATCAATAAAAGTAACATAATAACTTGAACCCCAAGAGATGATACCGAGCCGCCCACACACATCGAATCCACCATTTCTGCTCTAACTTACTCTCTTTTTTTTGTAGGTCCAACCTTGAGAAACCTTACTCGCTTTTGTTTCCCATATATGCAGCTTCTCACAGAAATCCAAACTTGTTTCGTATATCCAGGAAAATTCTTCTTTATGATGTTCATGCCCTTATATATGACCGTGCCTTATAGTGCCATAATGTCAGATCTCGCATCCAAGCCACAAGATTACAATCATTAGTACTATCGTGGTTAAATACAAGTTTCCAACCTTCTTACCTCTTTCCACCATAAGAGCACCCTTGGTAACCTTCCAAGAGTCTGCTGTAAATATCACAGTACAACCATCACTTCCCAACTGCCCTGCCGATATCAAATTTCGTCTTAATGTAGGCACATGTCTGACATCCTTCAATAGCCAAGTATTCCCATTCTCGCATCTTAACCCGAATGTAACCTTTTCCAACTATGCTTTGCAAGGCTCATCATCACCAAGAAAAACATGCCCAAAATCTCCTCGAACATAATCAACAAAATAATGCCTATGTGGAGAAGCATGGAAAGAAGCCCTTAATCTAAAACCCAAGATTCAAGAATATTGTGCAAAGAAAGAATCAAAGCATCCTTGACATACATTACCCGTTGCCACATTTTCCTCCTTGTTTTCTTCCTGTTGTTTCTTCTTATCCCGAAGCTCCCAACAGCCTTCTTTGCATGCCCAAAGCTTTCCACAATTCTAGCATACAATCTTGTTCTTGGATTTTGACCTTGCCCGATCTTTTGATTTTCCACGGTTTCTCTATTCTTCCTCTCTCCTCTAGTTTCCAATGTCAAAGCATTCCCCTCAAGTAGAAGATTCCCCAGAGCTTTTTCTTCGCATTTCCTCACTTAGAATCACCCCTACAACATCCTCAAAATTCAACTTCGAGTTAGTTAGCTGGAACCGAGTTACTTACCGCCATTACTGTGCTATTCCAACTCTCGTGTAAAGAGCACAAATTAATAAAGCCCTAACTTTTTCATCAAATTCTATCAGAATCAAGCTAGCATATTCACTATCGTATTGAAATCATTTAAATGATATGCTACTGAACTATTCTCAGAAATCTTCATATTAAACAACTTTTTCATTAAAAATATCTTATTAGAGGCAGAGGGTTTTTCATACAACTTCCCTAATGCATCCATTAGATCTTTTGTAGTCTTTTCCTTTGAAACATTAAATAATACCGAAGATGCAAGACTCAACCGGATCGTTCCAAGTGCCTTCCGATCCAACAAATCCCATTCCACATCTGTCATACTCGAGGGTTTGTTCACCTTCTCAGACAACAGAGTATAAAGATCCTTCTGATAAAGGTAATCTTCCATCTGCATCTTCTAAAGACTGAAATTCTGCCCGTTGAATTTATCAACCCTAGATCTTCCTTCATCTGCCATAGCTCCCACTCAAGCTAAAAACTTTCCCTGCGATTCAACACTTCAGCAAACCAAACCAGGCTCTGATACCAATTGTTAGGAAATAAGGGATAAAATATGCGGAATAATCCCTCACAGAATCGCAACAGTAGAAACTAATATGCAGAAATTATTACAGATCTCAAATAAAATTGCAGAATAAAATAACACAACACAAAGAGACAATATTTAACGTGGTTCACCCAATTTGGGCTACGTCCACCAAGAATCACTTGCTCAGATTTTATTACAAGCCACCGCTCTCTCAATACAATACCTAGATCCGTTTGGAGCTATGCTCAACAAACTCTACAGAATTCACACCCGAATTCAAAACACATCTGCAATACATTTGCTTGTACATCTATCATATGCATAAGACCATATAAATAGACAATCGCTTGCAGCTTTTACAAAACAGTGGGTATCAAAACCATGGGCAAAACCCGTCCCATAAACCTATGGGTCAAAAAACTCGCCCATATGAGAAAAACATGTTTCCCGATATTTCGGGTGCAATTTTTGAGGCCAAAAAATTTACACCTAATTTTTTTTTTTTGGGGGCTACACCCCCGAACCCCCTCTCAAGGCCCGGCCCAACCCTGAACCCCGGCGAGGATACATGAAAAGTGTATAGTACTTTTAGTGTACAAAGTGTTCAACACTTTCACACATGAAAACAGCTCCACAACCTAACAAGACAATGAAGAGTCATGTGGAGGGTAAGCAAAGAGTTAATTCACATTCTTTATAAATTGGGATGTCTTCTACATTCCAAAGGATCTTGAAAAATTTGTATTCTCAGTAGCAATAGTGGATATTGTTGAGCTTTGTATCACCAAAGGCACATGAAATAAAGGCTACATTTCTTCCAAATACTTTCTTCTTTTCCTTGTATTGTAGAACATGTGTAAATGTCAATCAAATAAGAAGTTTTTGCCTTCAAGATGTATGAATGTGTGCAAATTTGTATGCATGGTTTCCTCTCATCATTGACGTTATAAGCATAGTTGTTATAAAACATGTTGTGATTACTCTACTTCTCCCCTTTTATGCACTTTGCAAGTACAATATTGGAGAGGAACTTTGATTCCTCAATAGATGAATCTAAATAACTTTGTGTTTTAGATCATTGGCCCCACTAGCTTCATTGTGCTTTCCTCTATATTGAATGTTGAACTACTCTGGTTATTATGTGTGAACTCTACAATTGGCCTACTCATGGCAGTAACTTTCCTCTCCTAATTTTTCTCCTTCCCTCCTCATTGTTGAGACTTCCTCCCTTGTACCCCGTACAAGCACTTTGCCACAGGTTCAATGGAGTGTCCTTGTGTGATCCCCAACCTATTTGGCCAACCCATAGTATTTATTTTAGGATTAGATTAGTTACATTCAATAATGGGAGCTGCACCATTCGACACAGAGGGGCATAGCCCTGGATGAATGTTGGTGGAGACACCTAATTTTCCCAATTGAATGTTTTTCTCACCAACATTTTTGGAAACTTCGTTGGGAGAGATTCCTAAGTGCACACAAAAATGATCTCTGCTAAATTTTTTTAAAAATATATATTCAAAAAACAAAACAAAAAAATCGATTTCAAAGAAAAATCATTTTTAAGGCAACTCACGTCAGGAACAAATCCTGTCACATTCGTTTCCCCGCAAAGAAAATGAAGAAATTTCCATCTTGGAATGAAGTACCAATGAGTGATAGTGAAGAAGAAGAAAATGGCGCCCGAGAAATGCAAATCGTCAATCGGCCATGGTTCCAAACTGATTCTTGTAGAAAAGAGAATTCAAGAATAGAATAAATATCTCTCGTTTTAAGCAAAAATCAGCAAGTAGGTAAGATAAAGGAGGCTAGTGTCAATCCCCGTAAAACATCAAGGAACAACGATGTAGAATTAGGAAAATTGTTGCTTGTGAAGAACCTGTCATTAAATCCTGGTGGTCACAATTCAAGAAGATCTTTGTTAAAGGAAGAAAAATGGGAATTGTTGTGGCCGATGATCAAGTATCCAAGAAACTGATGAAAAAGATGCAAAGGAGGTACAAGATGTTGTATGAGGTTCATGAAGTTGAAAAATATGCTGAAGGTAATACTCTCAATCATGCACAACTGAATGAAAAACTCGGAGCCATGTCTTTCATCACCCTCCCTTGGGATGATTTCCTTGCATATAGAAATGATGAAATGGGAGCCTTGAAGATTGAGTATGTGCAAAGAATTGTGAGCACCTTACAAGGAAATTTTGATCCTCAAATCTACCTTGAAATTATGAAATATGACGAAGCTTTCCAAGTCATGATAAGCGTGGAAAAGTTGTGGATTAAAAGTTTTTTCAAAGTCTTTGAAAGCGTGGAAAATGTAAAGAAGTCGTGGGAGTGAATGGAATGATTATTTTAAAACGTGTAATACGCGCAAATGTATTTGAATGGAATGGGAGACTGCTTTTAACGTACTCAATACTTCAAAACAAGAATTATATTTTATTTATATTGTTAGTGTTATTTGTTGAAAAATCTCCATGGAAATTTTCAGTTGGAAAACCTCCCCGAAATTACTTATACTTTCTAAAGCGCTTGCCCCACATAGTCCACACAACGATTCTTTTTAAATTGGAAACTCAACATATTTAACAATAAAAATAAAAATGGATTCTGTAAACCTAATTTTAAGGGAATTATAATGATAGTGTTTTTATTTATTGATTATGGGTTTAACTTTATTTTTACATGGGAGGTGTCTCTCTTTGAGATGTCTTGTTGGAATATGTCAAATTTTGGCTATTTTATTCGAGCTGTCTTGCTGTTTACAGCACATAGTTTTTATTTTTTTTCTTTTTAATATTCTCAATTGGCAGACAAAAATCTTGCACATGGAGTGTAACTTGCAACTCATGTGCAATTGCTAGTTTAAGTATATATTGTATAATTAAAAGGAAAGGTGTTTTTACAATCGGAAAACTCCCCCTTTTTGACAAGTGACAGAGGCAATAACGCCAAGATTTTTAGGATGTTGAAACACAGACACATCTCTACTGTACACGTGGCATGTAATGGTTGGAGAGTTTCCTGTTTTGGAGTGGCCATGTCATGTAATAAGAATTAGAAGATTTCGAATAACCATATTATGTACTGCGGCGTAAACTGTATATTCTTCTCTGTGATTTCTGCAACGATGAAAATTGACTGTCCACAACAGAGTGGTCACGAATTTGTATGGACAATCATTTTTCTTAAAAAGTCTAAAAAGTCTATGATTATATTGTTGTCCTGAACTGTTAAATATAAGGAAAACGTTAGATTGAACTGTCATTTTTCTAAACCTAAACTGTTAGATTGAACATACACAATGACTGATTTGATTTTAACTAATAATTTAAGAAGGATCCTTTTTAGAACATACAATTCATCTTCAAAATGGGCATGAAGTTTTTCAAGGCATTTTGGGGTGATACTATCCTCGCCGCAACTTCTATAATTATTTGTCATCATCCTCATAGCTGTGAGTTGCTAAAATATTAATCAATTCATAACTATATCAAATCCTTTGCCCCCTTTTTTGTTGTAAGTTCCTCATCTTCTTTTGGGCTTCCACTATAATTAATATCTTGTAATTATGCCGAAAGGCGTGTTCTAAGTTAGAAAGCCCGAGGGGCTCGACACGCTGTACCATCGTGCATCACTCCAAACCGTCCGCTTCATTTTCCGTATTGTCGACCAAACTGATCTCGATCGTCCCACGCGTCTATCTTGGGTGTAGTGGTCTCAGAACTTGCGGGAGGACATGATTATTGGAGGACAGTATTATTGCTTCTGCGACATAACGGTGGGGCGCGGGGGAGTAGATAGATACGTTGGTAAATGCGTGAAAGTAATTTTGATGTAACAAGTGTAAGTATCATTTCATTCATGCCAGTCTCCCTAAATACGTACAAGTGATACGTAATGTGGATAGATAATGAAAAACATTACTCATTTCTCTCTGCCTTACATGTGGGTTTGGTGCGATTTGCAAAAAGCGTGGAAAAACTCGCGAAAACCGCCACCGAGCAAACACAATGTTTCTTTCCTTTTATGGCAATTTTTTCCATTTTGGTGGAAAAAAATCGCAAGAAAGAAAAAAAATTGCAATTTTTGGAAAGGGTCCGAAGATGTAGCGAGAAAACTTACATGTGCCATAACTTTCATTTTGTGGCTCTGTTTCAGGTGTCGTTTTCTCTAAAAGTGCATATTTTCTCGAGCTCTATGCATTGATGGCAATATTTTTTTTATTTTCATAAAATCCATTTTTGCACCTTTTTGGAATTGCCAACTGTTATTACGCTGAAAGATGTTAGCGTTTATTATGCCGAGAAAATAATATTTAATATTCCTTTGCTGCATCCGAGAAAATAAGCAACGAAATCGCCAGTCGTTATTACGCCGAAAGGCGTTAGCGCAAGGGGAAACCAACAAATTATGCGCCAACCGAGATGCTTTGGTTGACGGTGTACGGGGAAACAAGATTCTCACATATGGCATTAAAACAAAGGTACGATAATGTGTGTAAATATATGCAAAATATATAGTTGTAGGAAGGCTATGGAGGCACTAGTGAAGAGGAAGAAGACGAGGAAGACGTGAGCGACAACGATGGTGAAAGGAAGGGAATTCGTATTGTGGAGGGTTCAAATACTTTTTGTGGTGTTTACGAGCTTTTGTCAAGTTTTGAAAAGAGATATTATGGACAGAAGCTTCAAGATTTTATGCACTTTATACTGCTTTTTGTTTTTTTGCTAAGAACTAGATTATTGACTTCGTGGACACGCTTTGTGGCTCATGGGTCATGAAGTATGGCCCAAAAACATCGATAATCTAATTACTTTACAATGTTCTTTTCTTGGGAACTTTTTGCTACAATGTGTTCTCAGAGAATTTTACATTAATATATTCAATTTTCAAAGTTCTAGAGTTGAATTTTCACCTAAGTCGAAGTTATTTTTAGTTATCCAAGAAGTTGTGGGAGTAAACAAACTTTTAGGCAGCTATTAGGGAACAAAACATTTTTAGAAATTCAAAATTTTATCTTATATTCTTATTCGTTGTCTTTGGTAGTCTCATGGACTTTAAAATATTTTCTTCTTCTTCCATAAATTTGATTGAAACTTTTTTTTATATATAATAAAACTGCGTGAATATATATTTTAACTAGCAATCGCATGTGTATAATGCAATGTGAACGCCGAACGGTATATGTTATTTGATTTAGAGGGGTAGTTAACTATTTGGGTGAAATTGTGTTAGTGTTGCAATGTGTTTGAGACAGTGATTGCATCAGTTTTTTGGTTAGTTTTTTGTTGAAAAAGCCTTTTTTGTATTGTCGTTAATATGTTGATAAGGAGTGTGATACTTCAAGCCAACAAGTTTGTATTATTGTACATGAATGAAAATGTCCTTGTTGTATACAACACATTTCTCATTAAGCCTTGATGTTCTTGCATATTCAGGGTCAATGTAGCCAATGGTAACCATAACATAGGTGCAGGTGTGGGTTTTGGCCGAGGAAATGTACTTGGCAATGCCAAAGTCTGACAAATGTGCCTTAAAATTATCATCCAAAAGAATGTTACAAGTCTTCACATCCCTATGAACAATGCATGGGCTACAATCATGATGAAGATATGCTAATCCTTTTGTAGCACAATTAGTAATCTTTAGCCGAGTGTCCCAGTCTAGCTTTTGTCTTCTTTTATGATTCTATACGAAATTAAAAAAATACACTTGTTAGATTCTTCAACAATCCATTTTAATTAGAAGGTTAGATATTTATTGGATTCTTATGAATCTACAATGTACAGATCCATTTTTCTTCATTATGATCAGTCAAACATTTCATCTTTAAGCATTATTTTCAGTGTACAGAGACAAAACATCAAAATGCAATTGCCACCTTCTCACTATGGTGGGAGAGGAATAATTTTTTTCCTCCTTGTCCACATCAATCAGTCCATGATTTGAATCTGGGAAATATCCTCCTGCCTTCATCTCCCAATACAATTCGTCCAACTTTGCATAAATCACCTGTGTTTGTGGATGTGATGTGTCTCCTACATAGAAAGCATGTACCATTTTATGGCCTTCAATCCAATTGCGATCGTTGGTATGGACATCCTAGCTCACCTAGGTTTCTCGTCAGTAACAAATGACTTCGTCGTAATAACGAAAGTAGATTATACTTTTACATCCTTACATAGGTAAGGAGTCATTGCTTCTCTTAATCATACTTCGTTATTGCCCTTGAAGAAATTTTCAATATTTCTGAATCTCTAGGAGCACATGTAACCAATTTGCTAATGTTATTCAAGTTGAGCATTGCAAGATGAAATTCAACGGTGCAACATGTAGGAAAAAGACCATCGATATGACCACTGGAAAACCAAGTATCTTGGTTGATTCAGAGGAAGAAAATAAATGATTACTATACCACGTTTAAGAAATCGATTCTGACGAAGATGATGGTGGTGTTTTGTTGTGGTTGAACGAATAACACTGCCCATTCCCAACTATTGTGGACCTACATTCCTAAGAATGTTCTTTCAAAGGGTAAGCTAATCCAATCTTTCATTACTCAGATGGGATTTACATTTGCTAGGGGCTCTTTTTTAAAATAATCATATCAACATGTATGGAAAATGTGGATGTTTGGTGGATGCTCGCACATTGAAAAATTTGTGAGCAAACCAAGTGGACGGCCACGGTTAGCTGGAGGTCGTTAATACAGCCTGCAAGGTGGATGGTCAAGATTGTTACGTATTAGTACATGCCTAAGAGCTCACCCAAATTTCTAGCTGTAACAAAATCCTTCAATGAAAATATAGGGGTAAATTATGCCACGTCTTTAACCCAATTTTATACATGAGTTTAATGGGCCATTTTATGGCCTTCAATCCAACTACACCTAGGTTTCTTTTGAATTCCTCTATCTTTCATCAATCTTCTTATCATTTGAACCTCACTCCATCTGCCCACTTCTGCATAAATGTTTGACAGAAGAACATAAGTTGCAGTATTTTGAGGATCGAGCTCAAAAAGAAGAGTCGCTGTAAATGATCCTAACCCTATATTCTTATGTGCTCTACAAGCACCCAACAAACATTTCCACACAACGACCATGGGTTTAATTGCCATTTTGATGATAAAATTTAGAGATTCCTCAAGATAGCCAGCATGGCCAAGAAGGTCAACCATGCACACATAATGATCAATTGTAAATGCAATGCAATAAACCAAAGAAGGTTCTGATTTAGATGTGTGCTTACTCAACATTTTGTATCCTGTTTGTAATCAGAAGACATGGGCAGGGATTACAGTAAAGCTGATAATGGAAATCCTAGATCGAAAACTTTTCGACATGAAACAAATGCAGATGTCACCATGGTCCAACCGCCCCTATTTGATTGCAAACAAAATATTCAGCCTATGATGGGTTTTATAAAAAACAATAATTGGAAGAGCCTGTCCATCTGAAATACATAGAGTACAGATAGACTGACTAAAGCTTGAGACAGTAGTAAAACTTAGAATAGGGGAAAAAAAAACATGTTAAAGTAAAGGACTTGAATAAATGTCCCGCATTGATAAAATATATAAATACTGACTATTCAATTTGAGGCAATGGTACGAGTAAAATTTTGAAATAGAAAAGGAATTATAAACATGTGCCTACATTTATAAAATCCTGGAGAAGGAATGAGGGGACCATTCTAGGAGGCCTGTACATGGAAAACTTCATCAACAACCTCATGTTATCAGGAGTCTGTGGCAGAAGGATGTCAGCCACAGCCAGGTAATTATTGTTCCTAAAAAGTTCATCCTTTTCCTGATACACCATGCACACACCAGAGCTAATAATGACCACTCTCTCCACTGCCTGAGGGAATAGATGAGCGAGCCTATATGCCACAAACCCACCATAGCTAATCCCACCCAGATGAAATTTCCCCACACCCAATTGTTTCAAAAGCTTCATCACTGCCTCTGCCTGAAAAAACTCTGTTCTCCCACTACTTGTGGAATAGGATTTGCCAAAGAAAATAAGGTCAGGCACATAGAGATTGAAATTTTGCAGCAGGGGCCTGATCTGTGGATGCCACTGCCACATTGCATTGGCTCCAAATCCATGAATCAGAACAAAGTTCTGTTTTGTGGGAGATGGTGTTGTGGGCACCCAACAGTGCATCTCTGTGGCTTGGTCCACTTTAATCAGCTGGGAAGTCATACCACAGTAAATGAAGTAGAGTCGCAGTGACCAGTCCCTCTATGATATGAAGCTCTGTTTCAAAATTTGATAGTTGATACCAGGTCCCCTCATCTTATAACCAACAGATTGGTTATTGTTGTCTCCATAGGATTGGCAGATCAAGTTAGGACCCATCCAAAATTTAGAGGTTAAACATGTAAACAACACTTGCACATAGTGTTACACAGTAAAGGATTGGACTTATGCACAAGATATTTCACCCAACGGGGAAATAGGCATAGTCTGGTTACTTAATGACATAGCATGTCACTAAAGACAGTGTCCCCTATCTCTCATATAACAATGCTAGATGCACTTTTGACTCTCGCAAATTTTCATAATGATGGAATACTCGGGCATAAGTGTTAATATAATAGGATTTTAGGTATATAACACCAGTCTTCTACTGTCAATTAAAATAGAAAAATGTCACTATTCTTGTTGTGCTTTTCTTTCTATCATCTATATTCCATTTTGATGAATTTTTTAAGTTAACTCTGAACACCACATATTTTTGTGAATGTATCTGCTATCGTAAAGAAAAATATGAGTAGGCCAGCTACTACTGCTTATGGATGGTTATATTCCTTTTTGAATCTTAGGAGGGGTAGGCCTAATTTTCATATAATCATATTTACCTAGGGTGGAAGAAGAAGATTTAAAATTTCAATACATAATTCATATCCTTTACATTCATCTGGGAGCTGAGCCTGGTAATGAAGTTTGGGGGATGAGCATGCAATTCTACAAACCTTTTCGTAACAATTCCGACTACAATTGATTCCAGAAAAAACCTAATCAAAGAACCTACGTCCGAAAAATACAAATACAAATTAAATTAAATTTCCTACTCAAACATACTCAAATTAAAGCCTGTTATACCAAAACCACAGAGCCCGTACATATTTCCGCCATTAAAATTGAAAGATATATACTTAAAATTTTATTCTCAAATTTAAGCGTGTTAAACCTGAAATGTAAAACCTAGTCTTCTTAACTAAAATCATGTAATAACAATACAAATGGTTGCATACGATGACTCAATACATCAAAAAAGATTATGCCATGGTAAAAATGCTTCGAGTTCCTTGTTCTCAGATGAATTGATTGTTTCAAATATTTCAGCTCCTTAAAAATATGAAAAATTGTACCTCTTTACCTTAAAGAGCAGAACCTATTTCCTCAAACAAAATTGAAAGATATACACACAAATTCTTAAATTGTCTGGTCAAGCATACTCTAATTTAATCCTGTTAAACCTAAAAATGCAGAACCTATTTCCTAAAATAAAATTCGAAAAGGAAAGTTTGTATTTCTGATTTGCCATTTTTCAAAATTCAAGTAAAGTATGCAATAAAAAGATCAAAAAACAAACCCCGCCGTGCGTCTCGTTGTCAGCTTGCATTACAGGCCAGAGATGATCAAAAACTTGCGGGCTTTTGTACACAGACCCTGGCGCAATATGATGCCTGACGACTTCCCGCGCATCAAAGGTAATTGACCCCATGTAAAGCAACATTCCTGAAATGTATATTAGCGGCGCAAACAAAAAAACTCCGTGACGCCTCAGAAGCACAGAAAGCAGAAGCCACGCAAATTTCTGAATAAAAGTCCGGGGGGGCAGGGCCGGGCCGACGCCGCCCTGCATGCGGCCGCTCTTGGTTTTTCCATGCCTCGGCCTCGGTGAAGACTGTCGCGGGGACGATGGCGGTGATGGCGAGCTGTGTGCGTTGTTTGACAGTCGAGTGTACGCATGCATTTCTGTATCTCCTTTTCATATGCATTTAACTCCGTTTTCTGAACCAAACCTCAAAATCTTTATTGATTTCTTTGCATTGATCGCCGTTTTCTCCGCCGCGCCGGAATTCGGACTCCGCATTAACCAAGCCTTAAAAACTCTAAAAAGTCTCTCGACATCTTTACTATCTTCTTGGACATTTAAACCGCTTTGTCCTCTTATAGGAGCATTAAGAAGACCTTAAAAATCACTTAAACTCTCAATCATGACTATTTGCTTGTGCGTTTAACGATGTTTTCTCCGCCGCGCTGGAATTCGATCCCTGCACCAAGCAAACCTGGAAATATCTCCTATTTTTTTGCCATGATTCCGTCTCCGCATCTAACGAATCTTAAAATCTCTGAAAATATCTTAAGATATTATTAATTTCGTGAGCATTCAACGTCGTTTTCTACGCCTCGCCGTCTCTCAATCTGTGCACAAAGCATGCCTCAATCTCTTAAATCTTTATTTCTTTCGCATTGAACGCCATTTTCTATGAATCTATTGCCGCTTTCTTTAACTCTACGGAGCTCGATCTGCGCATCGACCAGGCCTTAAAATCATTCACAATCTCCATAGCCGTCCAATGCCCCTAGATTGTTCTATGTGGTATTCCTGCAGTTCAATAGCCGTCCTAAAATCAACGCCATTATGCATTAAATCAGTCCTGTAAATAGAGATAAATTTGTAACCCTAATAAACTACAGTTCGTGATTTTTCTCGAAAGTGACGGCCGTCAAATTTAACTTAGTTATAGAAACGTCCGCAGAGGCCTTTCCCATAGGGGGAACGCCTTCGGCGTAATCAACCTTGTTTGCATCATCTCCCAATATTCATTGATAGAATAAAATTGATTATTTAATTAATGTTTACAATAATTTTTTAAATTTATGCAAAACATTTTTTCCTAACAAACATCCGCTAGTATTTATTTTATAAAAATATTATGTTTTACTATTTATATATGTATTTGAGGATAGTTTTTATATTTTAAAATTTTGTTCGTTCACAATATTATGGTTGTTTATATTTATAATTTTAAAATATTTTAATCATTTTGTTTTTTTATTGAAAAGTGTACTTAATTGAGCACTAGATTACAATTACGAGCAAGAATTCAACTAAGGGGCATCCATGCCAGGACATCGATCAAATAAATCGGCGTCGTCCACGTAATCTTCTTTTAGTACTGTCTACGAAACCTACTTTCTGGCATGTTTTTTAAAATATAGATGTCATGTGGCCGTTTAGGTGGCCTCATGTGTCCGATCGATAAAAACACTACCGAAAAATGTAAAACATTCCTGGCCAATACCACGATATAAAATAACAAATTTCCTGCATGTTTTCCATTTTTAGGATCGCCTTTGACTTGGATTCACATGCATTTAAGAATATTGTAAAATGTTTCCATATTTTTGGTTAATGCAGGGCCATCAAGTCTAGAAATGATATTTTATATTGTTGAATATTTGTAATCGAAATAATGTGACACTGTGTAGCTAGAGGGGATACAACTGCAATAATAAATACTGATAATAATAGATTTTGTAAATCATCCACATTAATGTCATGGTGGGGAGCTCTAAGAATTGATGACTATAGAGAGGTAAATGTTCAGAAGTGGCCAAAATGACTTTTTCATAGTTTTATTAGGTGAAGTAGTGAAGATGGATTTGTAATTATTTTCGTGTAGCAAAAAGTGGTAGAACTTTTGACTTCGTCAATAAACAATGACCTCATCACTAAACAAACAGTGATATGTTAGTATTAATGGTGTTGTGAGGAATCTTTATGACAATGACAATGGTTCCAACAACATGGATAGAAATAATGGCTAAAAATAGAAGTTGAACAAGATAGGAGACCCTTACGCTTTTAAAGATTACATTAGATATGGATTCTAAGTTTCATGAAGCCACAAAAAAAGGCCATCTCTACGAAAAAATATGTAGGTAACTAAAATTATTTTTTGTAGAGCTTATTTGGTGTTACGAACCTGGAATGTTAAGGATATTTAGTCTTGTCTACAAATTCACAAGGTAAACTCTTACAAATGATACCTATTATTACCTACGAGAGAATGGAGAATGACATAAGATAACGATCTATAAAGATGACATAATACCTCATGATCGGCCCTTTGTTTTGTGGATATCAAATTCAACAACTGCAACGAATTGACTTGGGATTGTACGTCTAGTCCACGTGTCCCTATCTCAAAAATACATTAAAACATAAAAATAGAATTCCCCTTAAATTGAAAAGTATTCTAGCTACTTTCACATCATAAAGGATGCCATTGTTGAGATTAACTTGCTCCACCCCCATTTTATCCAATTTATACGATTTCCAAAAATATTGTTTGGTTTGTATGTTCCTGGTTTCAACAAAATAAATGTTTCAGAAAGGTTTCCCCCATCATTTTTTGATTCCTCTGATTGTGGAAATGTCAACCATGCAAGTTTTGTTTCTAAACTACTCCGCTACTTGTATAGTTCCATTATGGAGGGGGCTCATAACCTCCCAATCCATGTTTTAACACTCTCCTGCCAACTGGGGGAAAAAATTGTAAGTTTTATTCAGAGATGTTTGTTTGAACATTTCTTTCTATCCTACATTTACTCAACCTTACAATTTAAAGGGAGAGAACCAAGAGGCAAGCATTGTGTTTGGGTTTTGAACGAGCAACCTTATGAATATCCCACATTTTCTATTTTGACTCTTTAAACACAACTTGCACTCACATGAATGATACAAGCGACATGAAGATAATAATGCCAATCACATCTAACAATAATAATTTTGGTAAGAACTATTCCAAACATAAGATAGGTGTGGGACATGTGGGTATTTAATTACCACCTTATTTATAACTTTTCATTCATGTCTTTTTCGCGCGACAATGATGGTGAAAGGAAGGGAACAAGGAGAAGGAAGTAGAGAAGAAGAATGCATTAGACAAAAAGGATAAAAAAATTGTAAAAGGGAAAAGGAAATGGAGGAGGGAAAGAAAAGTGGGAAAAGTGAAGGAAAGTGGAGAGTGTTAAAAGGAAAATATCCTGTAAACGTAAGCAATGGTAGGAGTCAAATAAGGAAAAGAAGTGGAGGAAATCTAAAATAAAAAGAAATTTAACGTATATTAGAGTAGAAGATTATAGAGTGTGGTGGGGATATAATGGATAATAAAATGAAATTTAACGTATATTAGAGTAGAAGATTATATAGTGTGGTGGGGATATGGTGAAAATAAGAAAAACTTGTTGAAAAACACAAGCAAAAAGATCTTGAATGATAAATATAAAAGAATAAAAGCGAGGTAAAACAAAAACATTAGTTGTATTAGACAGGGTAGAAGTAGAGCGCAACATGAAACTTTGAACATATTCGTAAACAAACATAGATCAAATATGTTTAGAGTAGAAGATTATATAGTGTGGTGGGGATATGGTGAAATTAAGAAAAGTGGGAAAAAAATATAAGCAACAAGATGTTGAATGATAAATATAAAAGAATAATAGCGAGGTAGAACAAATACATTTGCTATATTAGATAGGATAGTAGCAGATCGATGCATGAAACATAGAACATATTTGTAAACAAACGTAGATCAAATATGTTGTTTAAAATAGTTGCATGTAATAGAAATCCGAACCAAAAGGTGTTATCGATACAAAATACATGCGATATATACATGCATGATTATTATAAAGAAGGTTTGGGACCGTGACTACCTGATTGCTATAAGGAGCTAAGATGAAGGATGGATGGGGTGAGGGAGAGAAGAGGGAAGGGAGCGAAGGTGAAATTCCTCTTGTAGCCTAGACTGTAGAAGGGGAGTGGAGGACATGCGAGAGTAGTGGGAGAAAGAGAAAGTTGGAGAAATACGAAGGGAAGAAAGAGACGGAACTCTTGAGATAACAGTGAATGTCAGGCCTTGTCTTTCAGTTCCGCCAATGTCCACTGTACCAAGCTGTAGTGTAAGTCCTTGAGATTTGTGGATAGAAAAGTCCAAGCCATTTTGAGCGGTAGTTGTCTGCGGCCTCCTCTAGAAATGGGAGGAATAGGAACATGTAAGGGGTTGTTTGAATCCCAGGGAGGTCCTGTGTAACGATCAAATTTGATGACGACAAAAAGAGGTAGACTTGGAGGGCCGGAGGATATCCCATAGACTATGTCGATGATAGAACCAGTAGCGTCGTTGACGAGACCTTTCTCAACCCACAAGTTTGCGGAAAGCATTACTTTCTGATTGATGCAGAGAAGAACCTTGGGCTTCAATTGATCGTCTTCGGTATCACCTGATGTAGAACATCTGGTCTTTTCGGCAATTGATCTGGCTATAGGAGAGTTAAGGGACTTCAACATAAAAAGGTTGTGCGAGTCCACAAGGTCATTCTGAGTGAAAAGATGAGGGCCTTCTTTAAATTCAATCCTTTCTGTTGAGCAGGGAGGAATCAGATCTTGACATAAGAGCTTCCCAGTCTTGGATTAGAGGGATGGCGTTACGAATGTTAAGCAGCAAGTTCCAGAATGATGTCTGTGCTGGATCAGAGCCTTGTTGTTAGAAGATTGAATGAAGGGAGACAGATATGTTGAATTCGCGCCAGAGGGTAGCTCCGTAAGACTTGCTTGCATAAAGTGGAATGTCCATAACCGAGGAAGTTGACCAAGGTCTCCAACAAGGATCATAGATCTACCTCCAAATGTTGAATCTTTGAAGTGCGGGAAAGCCTCCCTAAGATGGTAGTCGATTCTGGAAAGCAACTTTGGACCGATGAAACTCATTTCATCAATTAAAATGTATTCGATGTGCTTGAGTGAGTCTTGAAGAGATGATAAAGCTTGGCCCTCTAAGGGTTTGAGTTCTTTAATGGGAATCTGGAGGCTTGCGTGTATCGTTGAAGCTGAAATGTTGAATGCAACAACTCCTGTTGGGGCGAGCAAAAGGAGAGGGGAAAGGCCTCTGGCTGGATGAAGAGGCAAATGAAGACTTTAAAATGTTAATGAGGAATGATTTACCAGTACCTGCAGTCCCTTGTATAATAAGTCTCAGTGGAGGAAGGCTGGATCTATGCGTGAAGTGTTGATTAACTATGTTGAAAGCTTGTTGTTGTTCTGGAGATAACCCTGAAGTTGGAGGGTTGAATCTGTCCATGAAGGAAGCTGAAATATGGTTTGCCTTATTATCTTCGATGAAAGTGGCACCAAGAGACTGCAGAGCAAAAGGAATATGATGTGCACTCCAATTGTGAAGGGTGTCAAATTCACGAAGTCCAAGCATTTGCAAGTTGTCAAGGAATGAAGTGTTCTTTGGGGTGGAATTGAGCCAAAAGTTGCCAATCATATAGTTGCTCAACAAGAAGGGGAGCTCGACCTCGGACTCAGTGTCACTGCTGGAGGTGTGGGACGGATTAGATTCACGCTCGTAATATGCCAGGGCCGATAATTGTATCTGAACAAGCTCCAATTAGAAATGGTTTGTTGAGGTGTTGAACCAATATCATTAGAAATGTTGCGGAAAGGTTTGTATAGAAGGAGTTCAGACCAACAAAAAAGTTCAAAAGAGGGGGAGTCCTTAGATGGAATGCATTGAAATTTGGGGAACACCCGAACAATAGCTGGTTGGGTACGAATTTTCCACCTATTATGCTTGCGGTATTTGCTGTAACTCCAATCACGTGCAACTTCAATGAGTGGAAGGCTTTCCATGTATGAAGGTCGGACCCTGTATGCATCTAAAAGCAGGGATGTTTCTGCATCCTCACACTCTGCTTCAACCAATCTTCTTAAGATTTTTCTGCCTACATTTAGCGTCACAAAAGTGCGACTACACATTACAAGTGGCAATTTGAGGAGCATGTGGCATGTTTCTTGTGCGCTAATGTCATGTTCAACCACACTCTCAGTTAACATTTTTTTATGGCTAAATGTGTAGGAAGATCAGGATCTAAACCTCTCGACAATCTAGAAAGCATTTGGTGGTATGTTTCTGACCTTTGTTCCACTTTGGAAGCATACTTAGCAATGTATTTAAGGACAACATGGCGAGATAGAACAGGTTGACAATCGATATTGGCTCTCCATATGGATAACATTGCTTTGGATTGTGTGTGTTCAATCTATCATCATTCCTTGAAGGGAGGTATTTAACTGAAGCACTTTCATCAACAAACAATAAAGAAGTAGCTCTATTCTCCCAAGGTGCGTTGTATCGACATTGAGATGACTATTTTTTTCAAAGGCAAGTATTCTCGGAACACTTCGTGTGGCGCTGAACACGATTTATTAGCTCCTCCAAATCCTGCAATGGTGAAACTGCAAGAACTTGAGATGAATCTAAAAGGCAAGGATCATCTTGAATATTCCTGTGAAAATTTTTGGAGTGGACGGAAGTAGGGGCGAAGTGTGCGATGAAAATGCCGAAAGTAAAAGAAGGGAGTATGGAGAAGGAAACTGAAACATATAATAGAGCAGAAATGTAAATGTAGGTGGTAAAAAAATTGCGGGAGGAATTTCTTGAAAACATTAAGGAGAAAAAAATTATGAGATGAAAAGCAACAGAAAGGAAGAAGAGAGGTAATGACCAATGTGGATTAAGAGGGGAGAGAGGAATGAAGGTGACGAAGATGATATTCCTCTTATAAGCATGACAGAAAGAGAGGTGTGGAGGACATTCTGGAGTAACAGCCGAATGAAAATGGAGCAGACATTCTAAGGGGAGAGAGTGAGGGATCTCTCGATATATCTGTAAAGGACAGTCCTTGTCTTTATGTGCTTGTAATGTCAATAGTTTCCCATTGCAGAGTTAGCCCTTGAGATTTGTGGATTGGAAATACCCAAGCCATTTTGAGCATAATTTTTCTTCGATTTCCTCTGGAAATTGGTGGAATAGGAACATGGAGGGAATTATCGCATCCCAATGAGGGCTCGTGTATTGATCAAACTTGATGACAAAGAAGAGAGTCAGAGAAGGTGGAGCAGAGGAGTACTTGTAAACAATGTCGATGATAGATCCAGTAACGCCATTGACAAGACCATATATCCACCCATAAGTTAGCAGAAAGTATTTGTTCTTTACATGAGGAGCTCACAATCTTGCAATAGAGGGACAACATTATGAATGTTGAGAAGAAAGTTCTGAAATGATACCTTTATAGGAGTGGAACCATGTTCCCTGAAGATAGCATTTAAGGAGATGGCAATGGTGAATTATTTCCAAAGGTTAACCTCATAGGAGTTTGATGACATACGAGGAATGTCCATGACAAGAGGAAGTTGACCAAGGTCCCCAACAAGGATGACAGATCTGTTTCCAAATTCAGATGTATTGGAGTATGGGAAAGTTTCACGAAGGTGGCAGGTCAATATTGTTGAGCAACTTTGGGATGATGAAACTCATTTAATCCATTAGAATATATTGGATATGTTTAAGGAAGTCTTGAAAAGATGAAAATTCTCGACCCTTAAAGAGATTGAGTTCTTTGGTAGGCATGCGTAGGTTGACATGTATATTAGAAGCAAAATGTTCAAAGCTACAACTCCATTTGGGGTGAGTAAAGGGAGAGGTGAAAGGCCTAGGGGTGACACAGAGGAAAATGAGTACTTGATATTGTTAGTGAGGTATGATTTTCTAGTACCAACAATGCCTTGAATAAGAAGCATCAGTAGAGGAAGGCTAGATTTGTATGCGAAGTGGTGGAGAATAGTATCCAAAGCCAATTGTTGTTCTAGAGATAAAGAATAAGAGGAAAGGACACACTTCCTTGCATGCAAAATGAAACATGTGTGCCATTACTGTCCTCAATAAAATTTGGTGCAAGAGGTTGTAAAGAAGGCAAAAAAGGATGGGCATTGCAATTGTGCAGGGTGTCAAATGCATGGAGTCCCAACATATGCAAAATGTATAGCCTTGTTGTGTTGCGAGCCGAAGGAAAGACAATAGATGTCATTCATTTAACATTGAATCCTGCCATCGTAGAAGGAACATGCCCAAACAGCCCAGTGCATTTTGGAAAGTAGAAGAAAGTTTTCTTAATGTTTTATGCTTCACTATTGGAGATGACATACACAAAAAAGGAAAATTGCAGCCAACACATAAATGTCAAAGCAATAACCAGAAGGAAACAAATAAATATGATCTTAAATATAACAGTGAAAATAATTTGAAGAAATCATTTTCAAGATGTGAAACAAATGCATAGAGAAAACATTAATGTGGGGAGCTACAAGATTTCAGTACGCCCATTACATATTTTATTACCATTCAAAAGCTTGCATGTATTCTAACTTTTGCAGTAAGTTTACAGGAAATGACCAAAATACTTGGGGTAAGTTATCACATAATACAATTTCACTGCAACAAGCTCCTACAAGATTGTCTTTTGATGTATGGTCTATTGTAGATGCTTTCATTTGTACTAGTCGTATTTGGAAGTTCGTATAAATAAAAAAATCATTCTTTCTTTAACACGTAAAAATAGAATAACTACATATAATGATATTTGTGGATTTAATATATTTGCATTCCTTGTTCATAGTATCCTTGAAGCCTTTCATTTAATGGGTCAACATAAACACTGACATGGAATTAATTTTACCTTTTGAAAAAATATTAATAAGAATATAAAGGAGGAAGAGTTGGATATTATATATATTTCTCTTTAATAAAATAACATAATCATCAAGATAAGGCTAAGAATTAGAGAGCGAGAAAAATAATATTTCCATTCAAGTATTAAGTATAGAGTTGTCACATATAATGGATGGTATTCATGGAGATATATATTTGTTTACTTTCAAAATAATATCGTAAACCAAGATGTACTTACTCCAATTTAATGTGAATAACAATAACAAAAATATGCATTTAAATTATGGTATATTACCCTATAAACAAGTACATAGAATAATGGTTTGAGGTTAAATCATAATATATAGCGAATTAATAGATATCTTATGGTTGATAAATTACATATACCATGGTTGTCCAAACCATTTCAAGGTGTAAAAATAGGGGATTCACAAAGGAATCCTACATCTGGAGTAAGAAATAATAAAGAATCAGTATTAAGAATCTTTTGTAGCTAAATATAAAGAAACACGATGGTATTTTATGAAAGATGGATCAATGAAATAGGACAGACAATTAATTATGTTTTGGTTCATCTTGCAGGCCTCTATGTTGTCACGACAATTGCAGGAAAAGCCATATGCTGTTTTACTGGAGTCAATGACCTAGGAGGATTAAATCTATGCACAAAAGTTGCACTAAATGTATGTCATACAAACAATTTGTATTGTTAGTTTCTATTCCAAGAGCTGCCTTTCAGAAAATGTAGCACGACATTGAAGAGCTTGGAAACCTAGTGCCAACAAGATAAACTTGATAATTTTTGTCCAGCAGAACCATAACGACGAGGTGGGCAATCAACAGGAAAAAGAAGTTGACATTCTTCATAACTTTGTGAGTGAAGAAGATATTTATTTTAACAGAGATGGAATGATGAATTAAGTCCCCCAACTTAATAGATATTTTCATTATAGCATGAGTAGGAATACTCAGTCACGTCACATGATAGACTTTTCAATTTAAGGCTGAGGTCATGCATCAACATACCAGGGAAGTGGTGGTAAAGGAAAGGCCTTGGATTACTTTGGATTGGCACTGATATCTTACATTGGAAATGTGCCAAGAGATTGAAGCTTGTGTTGTTCCTGAAGTCCATAAAGATGCAAATACTTGATGCTAGTGGTCTTACATGGCTCGACCCCATGCGGTTCAAAAATTGTTGTGTCTTGTGTTACTGATGTGCTTACAACCTCTATATGTTGGAGGGGTCATTCCAAAAAGATTAAATAATTTTTAAAATTTATAACATTTTAAATTTCAAAAACTATTTTTTAACCATAAACATGGAACCCTAATCCCAAATGTACCCAAAGAAACAATAGACAAAGTTTAAACCCATAAATTTCACTTTGAATAAAGTTAAAATATTTAAATATTAATTTTTTATATTATTATAATAGTCATTCCCCGCTTTCCCCAAAATATTGGTATTTTCACCATCTCAACAACCTCATCCCCCTCCATCCTGTTGCCCCCATCCCCAAGACTTAGCTTAGCTTACTCGTGGGAAAATGTCATGAGGGTAGTTTTTGATGATTTGTTTTGGTTAGCACAAAAGAGATCCATAATTCTTTGATTTTCTTTTCCTTTTTTGTTTTTTTTTCAAATTTTCGTTATTTTCAATTTTCAATATCAAACTTTTGTTTTATGACAAAAACAATTGTTCCAATTCTATTGGTTGGTTATCTAAGATAACATCTCAAAGGCTTTTCTCTGTGAGACCATCAAACATTATTATGGGATGACTACAAGAAAATAGGAGCCCATTTGGCGTATACTTGATTAGAGATGGCTTAATCACTCCACCTAACCAATACATGCAACGAGTCTACTGCTGACAAATAAAATTCTCATTATTCTTCTTTGTTGATAAGGAGGTTATGGCCGGTCTCAACCCATGCATAGAGAGGACGACATCTGACAAACTTCTTAAAGATGAAATTCGAGATGAGTTGCAGCTTGCAAGTTTACAAGGGTGCAAAGAAAGACTTTTTCTTAGGATTTATGCATTTGACAGAGAATAACCCAACATCCATGTGACAAAATTAGGGTCATTTAGCCGTATACTTCTTAATAAATGCAATTTTAGTTTACTTACAAATTATAACTACCCTATTTGTAGATTTTTGATGGGAATAATATGGTGCTCAACATAACTCTTCAAAGGCTAGTCATCTATGTCTTGTGTCATTTTGTAGCATTTTTGGGCATGAGTGCAATTGAAATTTGAAACTTGTTTGAGACCATTTACACCAAGAAGCACAACAAGTTGATGCAAGAGTGTGTCAATAACCTTGTCTTTGCACAATTCATTTTTGCCTTCACATCAAACAAGTGTAGGGAAAGGAGCCTAATGGCGCAATTGACTTGGATGACATTGACCCATATTTTGACTAGATTTCCACCAATGTGGAACCCATGTTTACCAATGGGGAGGTCACAAAATGGAGAGAGTAGAAACAACATTTAATGTAGCAAGAGTGATGGGGGATGACATACTTGATGATGGTTTTTATCATGAGAATGGTTTACCATCCACTTTCAATTTGACGGAGATGGGGAAGGGGAATAAAATGTTATTTTTTTGTGTGATTATTAATTTTTAGTGATGATAATCAATCATCATATGATAATATGATATGCACTCTAATTTTTTCCATAAATCTAACAGAAAATAGTCTTGTGTTCTTGAAGTTCATTTCTTATGTTTTGACAATATTTTACATGTTATTTAAGGTTATTATGATTGAATATATAGCTTATTTCTCTTTTTTGTCGATTTTTCAACAAACATGAACCCAAGTCAAATTTTCCTGTTGAGTTTTTGTTGAATCTGAAATTTTGAACTATAGGTGCACCAATTGCTCTGAAAAAATTGTTACTATTAATCTATATCTCTCGCTACACAAAAACAGATCAAAAAAGTTGAAAAGTCAATCTTTAAGCAATCCTTGGAAACAAATTATGCTATTTCAACATTATTCAAAAATGGATAAGAAAACTTGAAACATCAATTTCCCAAGAACCCTTCAAGACAAAACCGCACAAACACATATATACAATAAATTATTAAGAATAGAAATACATACAAAAATGCATAATAGTCCTTTTAAGTCCATAAAAGATACACTTATAATTCATGGCATTCATTAAAATCGAATACACTTTTTGATATGTTTTTGACTTGATTTGACTAATGAGGGGGTGGAGTTTATGGAAGTTTAGTTTACTTTTAGTTTTTCTTTCCTTCTAATTTTTTTTTGATTTTTTTCAAGCATTGAAAACGCCCAAATGCCTGCAATAATGCTTGTATTCCTTCCAAAAACACCCCACTAATGGGTGTGTTATTTTCGGGACATTTCTAATAGGCGTCTAAGTCATTTCGGCACTACCAAAACATTAACAATGCATTTCGAACCGGTAAATCACTTCGGAATAATTTCCTAGAACTTAGCTCCATATAGTAAAAATTAATACTGACTATGCACAGTAGTGTCACATATAATAAGAAGTGGGATAAGCAACCCAACTTGATAACTAAGCATGTTGGTTATTATGGTTCATTTTAGTTTTTCATTCTAGCAGTTGTCTAGTTGTACCATCATTGCTAAAGTAAAGGCAGATAAGGCAAGGTTCTTTCAAATTATCACATAAAGAGCTTTCACATCTTTTCCATTCTCTAAGATTCATTATATTATTTTCCATCAACGAATCTCATAAGCTTGGTAAGCATTTCCAAATTCACTTTCTGAGTTTGTTAAGATGAATTTATAAAGATTTGACTAAGACTCCACACATGGAGTAGAACAATAATTTGAAAATGAATTACCTGATATCTAAAATGATGCCCTAGTAACTTATAATTTGTTCCATCTGCTTTTGTATAAGGAAAAGAGAGAATTTTCATTTTCCCTAGTAAATTAAGGCACACTAAATATTAGAGTAAATGATTTTAGGCTTCCGGTGTCCATAATGTAGAAAAGGTAGCTTACAGGAAAAACTATGTACATATTAGGATTGTTTCCAAGCTTTCTAGGTTAGTAATAAATTACCTAGCCCTACCACGTTGAAAAGAGAGATTTTAGTAAAGACTTTAAACCGCTTTAGATTTTGAAACACAGATTTAAAACCTATAGAGAAGAGATTTGCTCGAAAAACTGTGTGGAAAGATTTTAATTTTAGAATGGCTATTTTCACTGGAAGATAACGTTGAATTTATTCTTGATGAACTGCATAGAAGGTCGAGCTTTTGTCAAGTTTTGAATAGAGATATTATGGACAGAAGCTTCAAGCTTTTATGCACTTTATACTGCTTTTATTTATTTTTGCTAAGAATTAGATTATTGACTTCGTGGACACGCTTTGTGGCTCACGGGTCATGAAGTATGGCCCAAAAACATCGATAATCTAATTACTTTATAATGTTCTTTTCTCGGGAACTTTTTGCTACAATGTGTTCTCAGAGAATTTTACATTAATATATTCAATTTTCAAAGTTCTAGAGTTGCATTTTCACCCAAGTCGAAGTTATTTTTAGTTATCCAAGAAGTTGTGGGAGTATGTGCATAAACGAACTTTTAGGCAATTGTTAGGGAACAAAACATTTTTAGAAATTCAAAATTTTATCTTATATTCTTATTCGTTGTCTTTGGTAGTCTCATGGACTTTAAAATATTTTCTTCTTCTTCCATAAATTTGATTGAAACTTTTTTATATATAATAAAACTGTGTGAATATATATTTTAATCAACCTTGTTTGCATCATCTCCCAATATTCATTAATAGAATAAAATTGATTATTTAATTAATGTTTACAATAATTTTTAAATTTATGCAAAACATTTTTTCCTAACAAACATCCGCTTGTATTTATTTTATAAAAATATTATGTTTTACTATTTATATATGTATTTGAGGATAGTTTTTATATTTTAAAATTTCGTTCGTTCACAATATTATGGTTGTTTATATTTATAATTTTAAAATATTTTTAATCGTTTTGTTTTTTTATTGAAAAGTGTACTTAATTGAGCACTAGATTACAATTACGAGCGAGAATTCAACTAAGGGGCATCTATGCCGGGACATCGATCAAATAAATCGGCGTCGTCCACACAATCTTCTTTTAGTAGTATCTACGAAACCTACTTTCTGGCATGTTTTTTAAAATATAGATGTCATGTGGCCGTTTAGGTGGCCTCATGTGTCCAATCGATAAAAACACTCTTTGAAAAAAATGTAAAACATTCCCGGCCAATACCACGATATAAAATAACAAATTTCTGCATGTTTGCCATTTTTAGGATCACCTTTGACTTGGATTCACATGCATTTAAGAATATTGTAAAATGTTTGCATCTTTTTTTGGTTAATGCAGGGCCATCAAGTCTAGAAATGATATTTTATATTGTTGAATATTTGTAATCGAAATAATGTGACACTGTGTAGCTAGAGGGGATACAACTGCAATAATAAATACTAATAATAATAGATTTTGTAAATCATCCACATTAATGTCATGGTGGTGGAGCTCTAAGAATTGATGACTATAGATAGGTAAATGTTCGAAGTGGCCAAAATGACTTTTTCATAGTTGTATTAGGTGAAGTAGTCAAGATGGATTTGTAATTCTTTTCGTGTAGCAAAAAGTGGTAGAACTTTTGACCTCGTCAATAAACAATGACCTCATCACTAAACAAACAATGATATGTTAGTATTAATGGTGTCGAGGAATCTTTATGACAATGACAATGGTTCCAACAACAGGGATAGAAATAATGGCTAAAAAATAGAAGTTGACCAAGATAGGAGACCCTTACGCTTTTAAAGATTACATTAGATATGGATTCTAAGTTTCACGAAGCCACAAACAAAGGCCATCTCTAGGACAAAATATGTAGGTAACTCAAATTCTTTTCTGTAGAGCTTATCTGGTGTTACGAACCTGGAATGTTAAGGATATTTAGTCTTGTCTACAAATTCACAAGGTAAACTCTTACAAATGATACCTATTATTACCTACGAGAGAATGGAGAATGACATAAGATAACGATCTATAAAGATGACATAATACCTCATGATCGGCCCTTTGTTTTGTGGATATCAAATTCAACAACTGCAACGACTTGACTTGGGATTGTACGTCTAGTCCACGTGTCCCTATCTCAAAAATACATTAAAACACAAACAATATAATTCCCCTTAAATTGAAAAGTATTCTAGCTACTTTCACATCATAAAGGATGCCATTGTTGAGAGTAACTTGCTCCACCCCATTTTATCCAATTTATACGATTTCCAAAAATATTGTTTGGTTTGTATGTTCCTGGTTTCAACAAAATAAATGTTTCAGAAAGGTTTCCCCCATCATTTTTTGATTCCTCTGATTGTGGAAATGTCGACCATGCAAGTTTGGTTTCTAAACTACTCCGCTACTTGTACAATTCCATTATGGAGGGGGCTCATAACCTCCCAATCCATGTTTTAACACTCTCCTGCCAACTGGGGGCAAAAATTGTAAGTTTTATTCGGAGATGTTTGTTTGAACATTTCTTTCTATCCTACATTTACTCAACCTTATTATTGAAAGGGAGAGAACCAAGAGGCTAGAATTGTGTTTGGGTTTTGAACGAGAAACCTTATGAATATCCCACATTTTCTATTTATGGATTCTTAGAGAACCAAGAGGCTAGATATGGATTCTAAGTTTCACGAAGCCACAAACAAAGGCCAGCTCTAAGAAAAAATATGTCGGTAACTCAAATTCTTTTCTGTAGAGCTTATCTGGTGTTACGAACCTGTAATGTTAAGGATATTTAGTCTTGTCTACAAATTCACAAGGTAAACTCTTACAAATGATACCTATTATTACCTACGAGAGAATGGAGAATGACATAAGATAACGATCTATAAAGATGACATAATACCTAATGATCGGCCCTTTGTTTTGTGGATATCAAATTCAACAATTGCAATGACTTGACTTGGGATTGTACGTCTAGTCCACATGTCCATATCTCAAAAATAAATTAAAACACAAACAATATAATTCCCCTTAAATTGAAAATTATTCTAGCTACTTTCACATCATAAAGGATGTCATTGTTGAGAGCAACTTGCTTGACCCCCATTTTATCCTATTTATACAATTTCCAAAAAAATTGTTTGGTTTGTATGTTCATGGTTTCAACAAAATAAATGTTTCAGAAAGGTTTCCCCATTATTTTTGATACCTCGATTGTGGAAATGTTGATCATGCAAGTTTGGTTTCTAAACTACTCCGCTACCTATACAGTTCCATTATGGAGGGGGCTCATAACCTCCCAATCCATGTTTTAACACTCTCCTGCTAACTAGAGGAAAAATTATAAGTTTTATTCGGAGATGTTTTTTTGAACATTTCTTTCTATCCTACATTTACTCAACCTTATAATTGAAGGGAGAGAACCAAGAGGCAAGTATTGTGGTTGGGTTTTGAACGAGAAATATTATGAATATCCCACATTTTATATTTTGACTCCAATGCCTTTTGATATATGACATCAATAGGTCTATTGGTTTTTTTCATTCTCCTCAGTCGCATTTCAAGTACTTTCCTTTAAACAATCACCACAAATAGTTACTCCTCCCTAACATTGCCACATACTATGGCACCACCCACTGTACTAATTTTATCTTCTATCCCACTCCCTCTTCCTCCATATAACTCACAAATCAAAAACCTTAACTAATACAACTATGCTTCTTCCTTTTCTTCTCTTTTCCACCAACGTTTCCACCACCACATCCTTTTGGCATTCACATCGCACTGCTCACATGCGATTGCTAGTATACTATGGATGAGTGATTTTTGTGGTGGTTGTATGGGACATACATATCCCTGTTGCAATCTTCTTTGACATGGATAAAATATCCGACTACTTTTCAAATATAAGTTGAGCCTTTTCTAGATTTTATTTTTTTAATCTTTACTTTTATTATAGTTCTTTTTCTCAAGATTTTAATATCTCTATGTTCTCCATTAATACTTTTTAAATTTATCTTGTGAATATTTTATTATTGTTTATATATTTCCATTGGTTGTAGAATAAAAAGTTTTTAGTAGGCATATTCTATAGACCATTCACTAAAAGGAGGTGTAATATTACGTCGATAATAGAAGTACAAGGGTTTGTAGAGTCATTGAAGCAAGTTCAAGATGCACTAAAGAGATATGTTCTCCATTGATAATAAGGCAATTAAAATGTATAGGGTTGTTGAAGAAATTTCAAGATGTATTGAAGAGACATATTCGACGTGGGTCGCAAGGAACCAAACATACGTATCACACAACTAATCAATGATTATGTTAGTGAGAGGGCCACCTCCAGTGTGACATTACCCCTATTGGCATATGGATCGTAATATATTGTCATGTGCAAGACCATTTAATCTATGTGGGATTGATTTTTAGACTAAATGAGGAGTGTTAGAGTAGTAGAAGTATATCCAAGATGCATGGAACTTGCGTGCCAACCATGTCCACTTTTTTCACCTTCGATGGAGTCGACAACATTACTCAAACCAAGAAAAAAGAGCGTTCGGTGGTGATAATGAAGTTGCCCGAATTGAAGGTAGAAGAGTAACTCTTAATGGCTTAAAATTATTCCAAACTTGTCATCAAGATTTTACGCCACTATTTACATTACTAAATATAAAACCCAAAAACAATTGGATATCAACTTTGGTTTTGAACCAAATTATAGTGATAATAACATTAATCATTAATAAAAAGAGTAAACTACAAGTTGACATTTCATTGACCATTGGAATGTAATTTTTCTTCTTATTTTTCACAATATATGGTAGAATGTAAAGAACATATAATTTTTTTGGTAAATAAAACAATTATTCATTAATATAAAACATGTTAGTAGATAAAATAAAAGCTAAAGTCATATTTTATAAAAGAAGGGAGGAGAAATTTACACATTTCGTGAACATATGAATTAAAAAAGTATAACACCCTTGTTATTTTTACTCCAAATTAAGGGATTTTTTTTTGAAACAAACCCTTAATCACATTTAATGCCTTCAATGATTTATAGCTTATAAAAAATATAATTAAACATAAAATAAATTTTACAATTCATCGATAACAACCTAACCATGTACAATCAGTAAGGGTCATTGATTAGATCTACCCGATCCACCTTCATTCACTCTAACCAAGTGTGTAGAACTAGTATACAATTGGTTAAACCAGATTATGAGAACTAAGTTATGTTCCTAAGTGTCTACCTAAAAATCAGTTAACTAAATTTCATCTGAAATCTCACACAATAAGTTAGGAACATGGTGGTGACGGTGTAATCAACTAGTTACACTATTTAGGAAAACCTTTTCTAGAATGCTTTGAATGCTTATTTTCGTGATCGCACACAATTCAAATGAAACTTGTCTCATTGACCACACTACCATCTCTACATAGTTATCTGGATCACATTGCGTTACTTAATATTTAAGTTTAAGTTTGTAAGGCTGCATGGATCATGACTCGATATCTAGATTGGTTGGATCCTGTCAATCCCATCTTAAGATCCCTACAAGAAAGGTAACGTTCACATAATGACTTGCGTAATTACGTGTTTGTTATCTTTCTCGTAGCCATCCAAATCTCGCATTTAAACAAGATATAAATGACATGAATGTAGTTTCATGATAGTTTTGCTTCGCTTATTATTAGTTATATGTTTACAATAAGTGATTGAATTCATCTTATGATAGGTTCTATCGTATTGTAACATGTTGTTGATTCACGTTAACTAATCATAGTATCGTTATTAGATATCAACATCATTTATGATGATATAATGTGTTGGCGTGGTTCACCTAGTGGGGCTACATCCACCAAGAAATGGCTAATCTTATTATTCGGTGCTTTACGGAGGAAATATAATGAAGATTGATAGTATTCCACACCTCACAAGATGTACTGATGCTTTCTCCTCACCACTGCTCTTTCTTTCTCTCCAAGGAAACTTACATTCAACAAATGTAATTCTTCTTATTTCTAACACTAATTCTCATGCCTTTATACATATAAAACCTAGGTGCCTTAGCTATGTGTTTAACCCCATTAGATCAACTTTACAACAAAGATTAAATCTAATTCCTTGACTTAAATATAAATTTCCACACACAAGTAATCGACGCGCCGATTACACTAATCGATGTCGGCTCCTACTAGCTTTGGTCGATACCGATCCCGGGTGACCAAACGCCGGTCATCCGATCGATGCCGGTTACTCGTATTCTAGCAAGTTAGTAAAGTATGCTAATGTGAAGCAATTAAGCTCCACAACTCAACAATATCCCACTTGGAGATAAATTACTTGCATTACACATACATATCCATCCTTGAATCCTTTTCCTTGGTCTGTTTCTCCTCTTCAAGTCTCAAACTAGAAGACCAATAGAAGTGGAGTGAATATCCATATTCTCCTTTTCCAATGGCTTCGTTTGCACATCCACATGGTTTTCATTGGTATGAATTTTCTCCAACTTCAGCTGCCCATCCTCCAACACCTGTCATATGAAGTGATATCTCAACTGAATGTGTTTCATTTTTGAATGAAACATTGATTTCTTTGTCAGATGAATCACACTTTGACTATAACTGTACAACATGTAATCCTCTTGTTCCTTTCCCATCTCTTCCATGAAAATGCTCATCCAAATCATGTCTTTTCTATCCTCTGTAGCTGCAACATACTCAACCTCTATAGTAGACAAGGCCACAACCTTTTGTAATCTTTAAATCCAGCTAACTATCATCCCACCTACTATGAAAACATATCCAATAGTGTTCCTCCTGCCATCCAAATATCTAGCCATATTTGAATCAACATAGCCCTGTAAAGAAATATACGACCCTCTATATCATAGATACATGTCAGATGTCCCTCTCAAATACCTGAGAATCCATTGGATTGTTTTCCAATGCTCTTTACCTGGATTGACCATAAACCTTCTCACAACTCACCTTTGCAATGTCAATGTGATGTCAGTGCAGTACAAACCATAACATACATAAGACTTCCAACTGCTTTGAAGCATATGGAACTCGTGCCATGTACTCAACCTCTTCATGTGATGTAGGAAACTTATCTTTATTCAATTTGAAGTGTCCAACCATAGGTGTACTTACATATTTTACATCTTGTATTTTAAATCTTCCAAAACCTTATTGATATAATGTTCCTGAGACAAATACAATTTCATGTTCTTCATGTCTCTGTGAATTTACATGCCAAGGATTTTCTTTGCAGCTCCCAAATCCTTCATTGCAAATGTGTGAGCTAACTTTTCTTTAAGCTCACCAATATCCTGCATACTAGATCCTACAATAAGCATATCATCCATATACAGTAACAAAATAATATAGCTCTCATTTCCAAGCTTCTTGAAATAAACACAATGGTCAGATTCACATCTCATATAACCATGATCATGCATAAAACTATCAAACCTCATATACCATTTCCTTTGAGTTTGCTTGAGCCCATAAAAACTCTTTTATAATATGCACACAAGTTTCTCCTCACCCTTGACTTCATACCTAAGCGACTGTTGCATATAAATATCTTCCTCCAAATCACCGTGAAGGAAATTCATTTTAACATCAAGATGTTCTAAATTCAAATCTTCTGCTGCAACTAAACTCATAACATTACGAATGGAATTCATTTTAACAACAGGAGAAAATATTTCACCAAAATCAATACCTACTTTCTATGCAAATCATTTTACCACAAGCCTTGCTTTGTATCTTTTCTTTCCACTCTCTTCCTCCTTGATCCTGTAAACCCACTTTTTCTGCAATGTCCTCTTACCTACTAGAACCTTGACTAAATCCCATGTCTGATTCTTTTCCAAGGAGTACATCTCCTCATCCATGCCATGCTCCCACTACACGTGGGTATCATGTTGCATTGCTTATTTAAAACACTCAGGTTCACCATTACTAATCAATAATAAATAAGATAATGAAGGAGTAAATATTTTTGGAGGTCTACTTACCCTTTGTGACATTCTCACTGAGATTTCAGGTATCTGGGGCTCATTTTGTGCCTATTGTACATTCTTATCAATCTCTAATAGTGAAGGCACATTGGTCACACCTGTAACCGAAGTCAGTTCCTTGGTAGGCGACGTTGGTTCACCCAACCAACATCGGTCCTACTCTTCATGACTTTAGTCACCCCGATGATGTCGATGTACGTGGATTTTGATTTAAATCCGAGAATGCACTTTTCTCAACAAACTCTTCACTCGGTTCATTCTTGGGTACCAAAACCTAATCCCTGTACATTCTCTTTTCATTCCAATCAATGTTACAGACTCCTAACAATCTTAGTATCTTCTAAATCCCAAAACTAAAATCCAAAATCACTAGAACCATAACCAATGAAAGTACATCTCTTGGATTTAGCATCCAATTTCTTCCTATTTTCCTTATCAACATGCACAAAAGCTTCTGAACCAAATACTCTAAGAAAATAATGATATATCTCTTTTCTAGTCCATGCTTCTTCCGGTATTCCACCATCCACTGTACTTGAAGGTCCACGATTAATCAAGTATACCGTTGTATCTCCATTTATTCGCCAAAAAAATCGAAGGCAAACCGACATGTAATTTCATGTTTCTAGCACATTCCATGATTATTCTGTTCATTCTTTCAGTAACTCCATTCTCCTGTGGAGTTCTAGGAACCGTTATTTCTCTGCTTATTCCATTCACTAAACAATAATCATTGAAAGCCTTATTAGCAGTACACACCACTATTGTCATATCTAAGACACTTTAACTTCAAATTAGTTTCGTTTTTCACAAGGGATTTCTATATTTTAAAAGTCTCAAAAACATCATATTTACGCTTAATACAATAAATACATACCTTTCTTGTAACATCATCAATGGAAGTCACATAATCTTGAGATCATCTAAGAGATGCTACTTGAGTGGTCCCCATACATCTATATGAACAAGCTTTAATTTATGCGCATTCTTTGTTGCCCCAACCTTAATAAATATCACTTTCTCCTACTTTCCAAATACACAATGTGCTCATAGAAATCAAGATCTACTTGTTTCAAGTATGATAACTTACCCTTTGCCTTTAAGATTTGTATTCCTTTTTCACTTATATGGCCTAGCTGATAATGCCACATGATTGCATCTAAATCAAGTAGATAACACATAAAATGAATCATTAGACGGGTAGACAATGTAGACATCTAAATTCTACTTTTGCAATCTTATTACCAAAACACACGTAAATCACTCTTATTCTTCCCAATTTTGTTATAATTAGCGATCTTTACTAATTAACTAACATTTCTTGTCACTTTGGTCGATTATAAGCACTTCGCTGATCACCAACTCTCATTTTCATTCAGGGTGCCACTTTTACGGAGAATCGTAAGTCGAAATACTCTTCAAAATAGACAATTAGCGTTTATTAACTAATTAAGCCTATTTTTCCCTTGTTTTAGTCAATATACCTAGTATTGACTCAAACCCCTCTTCCAACCACTCAAAATCACCCCATTCAGCTCCACAACATCTCAGCAAGCTTCAAAGCTTATCCTAGCCTCCTAGTTGACCCTAAGTGGTCGATTAAGGCTCCATACCTCTTAATCACTTGGTAATTCACTAATTGTGATTAGCAAGGCCTAATCATGATTAACAATTCTAATCTAATTTGGGGCTTTTAGTCCCACATGCACCAAAATATAAGTTTCTCCCAAAAGGAAAACTATAAAAAGAGTGCACCTCATTCCTTTATATTTTACACACCATGCTTTGATTTGCATCTCATATAATACATATGATTTCTAAGCCAAGTCTAATCCTTGCTTAAAACCTTCAACAAGGTTAGTAGATGAATAATCTAAAGTGACTTAACAAGTCATTTGGAGAGGTCATTTCACCATTGTTTGAGTAGAAACCATAACCATTTGATTTCCCCTTAGGTCTATTTAGGCCCATGTTAGGTAATTGATCATATTAGTAGGCATGTTTAGTTAGTTTTTGCATTGTTTCCATACTAATTAGGCATTCTTTTAAGCTTCTATCTTAATGTTACATTCCTAGACTTAGAGCCCTAGCTAATTAGGTGGCAATGGTGTTAGCCTTGTTTAGTTTTGTAGTTTTCTTTGTAAATTTCGGGGTGCATGGTGGGAAGATATTTTTGAGCATCTACGGGGAAAAGAATCCATGCATTACTTGTGAGTGCCCATGCACCATTGACTGTGTGAAAAATGACAGAGGGGCACCTGTGCATGACTGTGAGTGCCTATGTATGACTGTGAGCACATGTGCATGACCATGAACGCCTCGTGCACTAGTAGGGTCGTCTGTGCATCAAGGTAAACTTTTCTCAAAATTCAAGAACTTCAATTTTATGATTCCTATCAGTTTTTAAGGGGTTTTAGATGTTGTTTTGTCAAATTATTGATTTTAGAGCAATATTCTTAATAAAATTTTCCTAGGGTTTGATAAAGGGTTTTTGAGAAAATTGGGTTAGATTTTAAGGAGTGATTGTGTTTTCATACTTTTATTGAGTTTGGAATAGAGTTGTGTATGCTCTTCTCTTGCACCTAGTGTGATCTTGAGAACCAAAAGCTCCTATAAACCATTCTTTTTACTTCTTGTGAGTAGGTAGGAACAATTATCATTCATTTTGTGCTTAAAAGAATAAAACTTCATTTTTTGCATGTGTTTGATCTTTTAGTTTAAGATATTTTTCATTAACAAAGAAATCAAGGCTAAAATTTGTGTATGCTCTTCCCTTGCACCTAGTGTGATCTTGGGAATCAAAAGAAATTTTAGTCTTTTCATTAAAAAAACTTGGATGAATTGGGAATAAACCTTGTTTTTTGCAAAGTTTGATGGTAGTTAGTTGATTTACAAGCATTTTTCATTGTTATTTTCCTATGATATTGTGAATATTTTTGAAACTACTAACCATTTTGTGAAGGACCTAACGCTAGTCAAAGAAAGGAGGACTTAAAAATTTTTCTAACTACACGTGTGACAAATTCAAGGAATACATTTAATTAGGCACAACGGAGTGTTGGATTGGTGTTTAATTTGTTTTTATGCAAGTTTATATTATTTCTTTTATGTTGTTCGCTATTTAAGACTGCAGATTTTCTACAACTGCGTGGGGAAAATCAGATATTATGATTTTTCAAAACCAATTGAGGCCCTTCATCACCACCTTAGTAGGAGAATGTTATCCTTGGAGGTTTGTATTTTTATATGGTCATATTTTCTTACAACGACATGGAAGATTAGATCCTTTGGTTGTGACATGGCAACAACATGAATAGTAGAGATAGATCAATGCAATTTATAAAAGATTGATGCTTTAATTGTCAAGTTAGGTGAACATGTTTATTGTGTGTTAAAGAGAGAATTTCAACATAGTTTGAGAGAAAATATTTTTTGAAGGCATCATTAAATCAACATACATTCTTTAACTTTTCCAACCTTATTTCTTTTATGTGTTTATAGAATTGAATTAGCATACATGATTTGAATTATTATCAAGAAAAACAATTGGATTTATTAACTTACGTTGGGCCTTGAAGAGGTGTATTTATATGATTCTGGATTACGAGAAATGGATAGGGAACTTATCATTAGACTTTGTTCTTTAGAAGACCTGATTGAAAGCAATAAGGATGAAAATACAACTCTTTAGATGCAATATACTTGGATGTAGATTTCACGCATTAAAAATGTGGACGGATTGAGAAAATTCAAGCTACATCATTTGAGATGGTAAAGATTCGGTCAAAACTCAACTCCTATCATTTTAGACCACCTATGGTCAAGATGACATAAAACAAAAGGATTTATTACGCTTAGTTTATCTATAGCTTTGCAAAAAACTAGTTACATGCCAAGATGTGATTAAGGGCCATAATCTTATTTTCTCTATAGAGTTATACTAGAGCTTGTAATGTTTCTTTCCATCACTATACTAGGAAGAGTTTGAGGTTTAGGGGGACGTGGCTTCCTTATCATTTTTGTCATGATACATTTGATATCCATTCTTGATTTTTTCGAGGAGTAAGAATGGATCCTTACTAGGCAATGATCTCACTTTCTGTTACATTCATTTTCATATTTAAGATATTATTACATGTCATTGCGATCCTTATCTTGATCTTGGTCATGACTTAAGATTCTATTCATCCAAATTAATAATGAATGTTAAGGGAATAAAGGTGGTCTCAAGTAGTGGCAATGAAAATACAAGTAATAAGATAAATCACAATAAGAATCATAATGCATGATATTTTCTTCGATTCTGACAAGGGTTTTTATAATCCCGAGTCCGAACTTTGAAGTAAGGAAATTTTTGATGAAAACAAAATGATTGACTACCTAGAGTGAATGCAAAACATCACCTACCCTTGACTTATTGAGAGGAGTTGTGTGGACCCTAGGGAACCTTGCAAATTGAAATAATTGGAGTTTTCGTATAGCTAACTTAAGAGAATATTAATTGATTTTCTAGGACCACACTAAATCAAGCCATGAGCTCTAGCTTTATGATTTGAAAATAATCAAGTTTTTATCTACTTGATCTCGGACCCTTGTAGGCTTTAATTAATTGCCGACATTTTGTTCCTTTTTAGTAATCAATTTAAAAATTAATACAAGACAATAAAGATGATTGTACAATGATTGATTACGGAGTTTGGCAATTGCCTACGTCTCCGGGTTCTTTCAAACCATTCCACTAGTCAAAACTTGTAAGTTACAACAATACTTTTACAAGAAAACCTAATGGAATTTCACTTTCCTATCAGTGCTCCAGTTCTTCGAAGAATTTCCGATGATCAGTCGAATCGTTCTTCACCTTCCTGATGCACAATCTCCTTCGGCTTGATCGCCTTCCCGACGCTATCAATGCACCTTCCAGCACTCCGGTCGACAATCTAGGCTTTGCAAGTGATTTAGTGTGGCTCAATGGGCCTATTGGGTAGTTTACATTTTACTCCCAATCACAAATATTCCATCTAATATTGCCTAAAAAATAATAGGCCAATAGACAATATTTGTCTATAGTAATTTTTAGGAATTTAATATAGTTTACAAAACTATATTAAAATTTCCCTATTACTAATTCGACACATCCCACAAATAAGCTTAAAAATAATAAGCTTCTCGAGCTAATGTGTCCACTTTTCCGAGCTCTAGGAATGAGCTTCTCAGTTGTGTCGGTGTGTGTCCCATTACAATGCAATGGGTCCCCTATTTATACCCAAATAGGGCCCCTTAAATAATGCTTTAAAAATATCCATAGGCTAATATTAGCCTTTCCGCTTAGCATTTTGGATCGAATATTAATCCCATGTAGGGCGGCATACATATTTGATGGGATAAACACCCATGTTGGCGGTGTTTGGTTTTGATAAGGTTTTTAAAACCTTAGCCACCCCTTCTTCATTCACGTGGATCTCCATGCATGGGCCTTTGGCCCACCGCTTTGACTACGTGGTCTTCTCCATGCATGGCTCACCGTTTCACCTCCTCTCCATGTGGAAGCTTCCACCGCTTGGTTTGATGAGTTGGTTGATGCGCCGGTTTTGTTGGTTGTTGGACCGCCCATATGGGCCGAGCTATGTGGTCGCCTAAGCATATGGAATATGATTCAATCCCGAGCATTGTGGGTAGATAACTATGTGGAAAACAATGCATTCGGTCTATGTGGAAATAACTCGATCCATGTAGTAATATAATGTGATCAACTCGGCGGGGAGTTGATCACCCCATCGAGCTAGAAATAGCTCGACTGAGCTAGTTATCCACATGCAATGCAAATTCGAACTCGAAATGCAAAATATACGTCCACGTGTCATAGTGCCATTGGTCTAAAATTGACATGTTGACCGTAGTTGACTTTCCCGTTGACTGAGCTTTGACCGGACATAACTAGAGCTCCCAATGTCTGCTGTGTTCTTACGAGTTGTTGGAAAGCTCTTGAAACGATATTCTCTGCTTTGAAACAATTTAGGGATGTTTATGGAAATTAAAAATGATCCCCCGATCACTTTAGATGGTAATTCCTTTATTCTCTCGCATGCGAAGCCAATTTAATTGATCGATCCACATCTATATCTTTCTTAAAGAGTGGATTATTCAAAACAAAGAATTACTACATATGTGCACATGTAAACCACACTCATGCCTTTCCTTCCTTGCATGGATCCTTCTCTCCTTTGTGAATCGAGGAGTTTTCACGATTTTTGAAGATTGCTATCTCTAGAAGAAAATATCCTTTAATCAAAATGAAGAATTGCAGAATCACTTAGTCAATCAATGAAGACTAAGTCTAGCCCAAGACTTTTTCTTTATGGATCTCCACATCATTTCATCACAAAATGGAACGATTCATGCTCGACACATGGTCTTGTCCTTCACTATATTAAAGAAATCTCATGAAAACTAAGTGTAGCCCAAGACTTTTTTATGGATCTCCACCTCATTTCATCACAAAATGGAACAATTCATGCTTGACACATGGTCTTGTCCTTCACTATATTAAATAACTCTTGTGGATTAGGCTGATGCCTCTCGATTTGAATTGGGCGACACTCGAAAGTAGGAAATGACATTTTGTAGTTAATTCTTTAGCAAAAGCTACAACATATTGTTTTTTTGGCAACACGTCCCCTTGATAAGGAAACCATTCAGCATTAAAATAACTAACTTCCATAATCCCTAAGTTCTCATATGAAATTTGGGAGTGTTGCCATTTATAACATTTTTGCTTAATGATCTAGTATAAGGTAGCTGAGTGCCTCAATTGCCATCATGCGCATACAATGGATTCAAAACATCATGACTGATATACATTGAATTTTCATTTTACATTTAACATAGAAGTTTTCTTAATAGTCCATCAAAGGTCTTTTTGGATTACCACGTGCAAGAATAGATGCTCCATTAAAACAAACAATTTGGCATGTCAAATTGTACCACATATGGAGCCTTTAAGACCATATAACATCTGTAAACTTAAACAGTATTAAACTATGTGATCCAACTGATTTGAAAAATGAAACAAGATACCATCCAACTTAGGCTCCCCATTTAAATTAGAAAAATGAGAATTTTCTCCTTGGTTTCCGCTTGAATCGAGGAGGAAATCACAATCACCTTGGAGAAAATATTAGATCACCTGTTCTTAAAATATGTCATATTAGAATTTGGCATGTCTTGCACGGTAAATGATTGTGTTTTAGTCTTTTCCTCGACTAGTTTTATTCTTTTTAGTAGACGACTATCATATTTAGATCTCAATTGTAATTTGTAGCTTTCTAGGAGACTCCATCTTATTACGCGGAAAGGCGTGACTACATAATATGGGTTGAGACTGGGAGGGGTCTGAAACAGGTCAAATAGATAGGCGATAGAAATTGAGCAAGGGATAAAAACGTGCTCTTAGCTCGGCGACTCTCACGAAGAAATCCGAGGCTTGTCGTGACGAGAGATCGACAGTTGGCAATAAAGAATGTCAGGAGATGAAGTCATGGAACCTGTAAGTTCTTCTCTTCTTCTTATCGAAATCGAATTCACGAAATCTTTTTGGTTTTTCATATTGCAGTGAAACGTGCGAGAAAACAACAAAGATCAGAAATAGAGAGCCTAGTTTCCTTAATTCTTTTTATAGGCTTCTATATTTGTAAGATGGGTTGAAATAAATTTGCAGACATCTGGAAGTTATTGTGAACGTATCCCTTTATTTGGGCAATATTTACGTTCTCTAAGCGCATTCGTATATGAAATGGTTTGGTTTTAATTACGTGGGAGATATTTAAGAATCTCCGACATACCCCATTTGTAAAATAGCACACCAGCGAGTTGGGTCTTAAACTAGCACTAAACGGGGCTGATAACGTCAAACATTGGAGCAATGAAGAACGTGCCTTTTAAATTTTAATTTTCAAGGGCCCGGTATCCTTCATAATTTACCGTCACTTCACATAGCATGTGTGAACATGTGCGTCATATTTGAGATCTACAGTAACCAACTTCCTTGTGTTTCATTGCAAAAAAGCCAGTTATCTACCGCAACGAATAACATGAGGAAGACTGGTACTGTGTAGTTTGTCATAAGACCCTGTATGGGTTTTGGCACTTCAACGGACGCCGTCCCCTATCACCAATATTTATTTGCACCCCACAATCAAAGAATTCAGTGTAACAATGACGCCCACCAACCCTACAATAAGTGCTTCAAATATCTGGTTATTCCTATAAATTTCAGGACCATCCTTATGTTTTTATCATGCAGCTTTTACACAAACTTTTCATATTGAATCGCTTCCACTGACACAAATCACATGTATACACACTCATTATTATTCTATTAGTTCCATCTGCAACATTCTACTATGTTAAACACGCGGCGGTCAATACAAATACACAGTGCACACTATTAGCTTCCCCAAAACATTTCATCTATTGCAAAGTACTTGCCTAGACGTCTTGAGGAGTTAGACATTAATTTGCTTATACAAAAGTAAGGGACAAAACAAACAAAGTATGCTTTCTATGTGAGCAGGTCACGTGTTTTGGAGGCCCTGCAATTTAAGATTGCACATGATCCATATTATAGATATGTTTTAATTGACAATGACTCCCTTTCTTCATTGCCATGTGAGGACACAAATATCTCCTCCATGTTGAAATCTGGTGATTTGGATATCCCTGTACCGCAAGAACACAATTCAAATGTGATTGACTTTGATGCTTATACTTCACCTGGTTCAGATGATCTCCCATCATCGTTTGTGCCAATACTTCCTAATACTGGAACCAAACAATAAGAAATTCAACGTTTCTTGCATACATTTTCCCATGATTCACCCTACTCTCTACCATGGCCAGAAGCTAATCTCTCTCCTATTAATGAATACAACACTAAAGGGTTGTTTTCTATGGCATTCCCACCTTTGTTCCTGACAGGAATAGCCATGTTTAAACAACCACGCATGAGGGAAGTTCAACTTCATGAATACGCCTTGTATTTGATGCACTGCTACGATGATCATTTTGGGAGCTACCCAAGATTCAAGTATTTTTTCTCAACCTCATCATGTGTCACCGAAGCCAAGCTACAACAGTTGTTTTCATAAAACATGACATCAAAAAAGGTTTCCCTCCTACAATAGGGGATCTACGGAAAATACTTCATGATAACCCTGAAAATTGCCTCCCAGGAAATTTGATGCAATTTGGAAACAATCTTCGTGGAACGCGTTCTTATTGGTCAAAAAGTAGACGTGAATAGAATATATTCATAGATGCATCCAAGACAACCCTTGCCTCTTAAACGCATCACAAATACTAGCTTTCAACCCTCTCTTAGACTTGGAAGAGCTATTGAATCGAGATCAACACCAAACCTAATGCTCGGAGCAAACATATTTATGCCAAACAGAGGGGATTAAGCCCTAGGCAAACTAGGCAGTTGCCTAGGGCACCAACAGTCAGGGGGCGCCTGAATCTAATTTTTTTTTTTGTCGATTAACTTTATAACTTAGCTTTAAAACAATTTATCTAAAGATTTAATATTGATCAACCCATTTATAGATATTATAATATAGTAACATAAATTTCATGCATGTACATAAAAAAAGTTTTGTAATATTTTTGCAAGTAAAAAAATATCACATATTTATAAACACGTATGATTTTGTTGGTATTGTTACCTATTATTTGATATAGCTCCAGATTATGTAGGTGTGTAGTTTATTTTACAAAAAGGTTAATGTATATTTTATAGTGTCACTAGTGTATCTAGTAGAAGTGAGTATAATTGAAGGAAAAAAATCTTTATTCTTAATTTTTTGAAGAAATTTTCTATTATTTTACTATGGAGGAATTGGTAGGCCTGGTCCAAATACAACTCTTCACAAACATTATCAAAACCATGGGAGCTACATAAACGCTTTTGTTTCTTTGTAAAAAAATGGTGCTTTATTTCAAAATGGAGTTCCCGTCACTTACTTGATATGGCTAAATCAGACATGTAAAAATCCTTGTATAAAATATTGTATTTTTACATTTTGAGCATCTCCTACAATTAATTTTTTCCATACATGGAATATTTTGCATCCTTATGTGATAATTTAGTAAGATATTTTTATTATTATGTTATTATGACCATGATGTAAATTTAAAAATACAAGAATATAGACATATTTTATTTATTTACTTGATGGAAAAAAACTAAAATTGTGAGGAGGGCGTCCACTAAAACTATTGCCTAGGGCGCTCCTGACCTTTAATTCGGCCCCGATGCCAAAAAAAAAGGACTCCAATGTCAATACAACGCCCCTTGGGAAATGTGGACACAATCGAATTGCTTGTTGGTGATGATGGGAAATTTCAATATCTCGCCTTCCAGGGAATGATGACAGGCTAAACGTAAATAATCAAACAATTTTGTTCATCTGGAGAGCCAATATTGAATGTCACTTTGTACTATCAAAACATGCAATATTAAAGTACATTATAAAATATGCTTCCAAGGTTGGACAATAATTTGAATCCTACCATCAAATGTTGTCTAGATATTCGATTGTTCCGACCACTCGACCAACCATCACATGCTTCCTTTCGGAAAATGCTAACAGATAGTGTTATTGAGCATGAAACGAGTGCACATGAAGCCTGTCATATGTTGCAACAATTATTTGTTGTTCATGTTCCACTCGTTATATTGTCTCTTTGAATGTACTGGCAAAAGGTGTTGTGGCGTATCGCTTTAGCAGAACAACAAGCCAACCAATCATCTCATTTTATTGATGCTTACATGAAACGTCCATCAACTATGGACTCTATTTCACTTATTGAGGTTTCCCGGTCTTGGTATTATAGTGCACAACATGTTAAAGAAAAATGAAAGCCGCGTACTATACCTTTTATTTTCCGCTTGTCTCCTAGATTTTTTCATCTTTCCGCTCAAGATTCTGTGCCTTTTGATTTTTTTATTAGAGTGAATTCCTTTTATACAAGCCATTTAAAAATATTTCTCCAAACATAGGGAACACATGCGAGGAGATTACTTCAAATTAGGAGTCACTACGAAATAATAATTTTCACCCATGGCATGTCAACCAAGAACCCATTCATCACGAGAAATCTTTAGGAGCAGAATTTGTAGCTGAAGATGAAATGAAAACATCATCCACTATAATGGATGAATGGGAACTTCTTTCACAATTGCATCTCCAAAATCATATGACCCATGATAGCCTAGACATGCTAGGCCACCGAAAATTTGACATACATTACAATTTGTTTGGAAATCATATAACTCTTCCTTTACTAAATACCGGGTCGTCTTTCATTGAAGCATGCAATCACTCAACTTCCACACTGCCTTCTCTTCTTTTGTCACATGAACAAAAAATAACTTTTGATACTATTCTTTAACACTTCATGCTCATAGAATAATTGCCACTGCTTCAATTGATAATTCAAGGTATAGGCGGGACGGGTAAATCATATCTCATAAATACTATTATGTCAACATTATCATCAATAACATATACAAATTATTTACCTCTTCTAGTGCTTGCACCTACGGAGTCATCGCCTTCAATATCTCTCGCATTAAAAATACATGCCTACCTGCACATTCCAATTAAAGATATCAAACCACTTGAAGGACGAGGCCCTCGCATCTCTTCAAGACTCTAAAACACGTTCAATATATTTTCATAGATGGAATGAGATTCGTTGGTCCCAAGTTACTACTAAAGATCGATTTGCTTCTTCGTGAATCTTTCCCTGACTTCAAAACATTTGTATTTGGTAAAATATCCATCATTTTTGTCGGTGACCTTGGTCAATTACCTCCTGTCAGGGACAACCCATTGTATCTTGGCCACTCATTTGGTACTAGCTTATGGAAAGGCTTCTCCACTTCAATTACACTAAGAATAATCTTCTGAAAACAAGGTTCCACTCCACAACAAGTTTTTTTCCTCTAACTCTTGATCAACATTCGAGAACGCAAGTTCAAATTCTATTTTCACATTTTTGCATTTCAATGACTCTTATCATGTAATTGCTTCGTTAACTACATGTTTTTCCCTCGTTTTAATTCTTTTTCATATTTCAAGAACCACCTATGTCTTCCCTTATTTAATTCATTTTCCACAATGGTTCACTTCCCCTACCATCCCTTTCGGCGTTCACATCACACACCACACATGTGATTGCTAGTTTATGTAAGGTGAGATTTGTTTGAGAGGGAATTTCCTATTTATTCTCAAGTAAACAAATATTTTAGAGTTTTTTATTACATTATAGTATTTTGAGCAAATATTTTGTGCCCTCTGTGGAACATAGGAATTCTTTCTATATTTCCTCACATAGCTCGCTCTAATCATACTGCTTTTCGTCAAAGTTCTCTTAGTTTTTGTTATTCAAACAAAGAATTTATTTCTTGTGATGAAAATGTTTCCATTGTTCCTCAACATAGTTTTTATATTTTTAGATATTGTTTTTTTAAAGTGTTCAATATCTTTCCTCCATTGAACTAGCCACCTTTGAAGAATCTCTTATAAAATGGTTGCAAATACTGAAACATATAAAACTTAAAAATAAGGCTTAAAAAATTAATTGTTTGCTTTTGTACATTAAGAATTTTGTTTTTTTACTTATTTGGAAGTGCTTTTCCAAGCAAGTGTTAACACAAATTTGGCAATAGGTTATCACTTTTCTCTATCCTCTTGAGTTCTAGTGGATCTCCTATGATCCCAAATGTTGCCTTATTTCAAATTCTAGAGGAAGGGAAAATAATGTTATCCATTATTGACATCTTGGAACAGATTTTCTCATACAAATTAAAAATCACTTCAATATCTCATAAGAAGTGCAACCTTTGAAAAACTAAATCTAGCTTGGAATATCTTTTCCATGTTTTTTGGGTTCATAAAACGTATAATAAGATATTCTTTTGTGTTAATGGAAGCTAGATCTCACCTTAATTTTCTAGTTTTAAGGTACATATTGTTTCAAAGTTGTATATGTAGCTAAATCCCCATAAAATTATAGTTAACTAAATTAAAATCATAGATTTACTCAAAGTTCATCACATTGGTAGGGGCTAAATGGAGCTTTGATAAACAACCTTTATGTATCAAAATGGAGGATATAAATCCTCGAAACAACCTATCTGTTCTAAAACTTCCTGTAATCTTTCTTAACCAAGAAAATTTGCTTTGATTAATATCTGACTTCAATTTTTTCTTTGCTCGTTATTAAAAATAAAAGTGTCGGGTGATAATGGGAGTTATGAGGCGTGGGCACTTAAGTCTAACCTTTTTATAAAATTGTATCAATAACCCACTATCATGTAATATCTTTGACTCGAGATCATATGTCTTCTTATGGTATCCTTTTGGATAAGGACACTTGGTCACATTATTATACAACAACCTCCTTACAAAATTTGCATCTCTTTAATGTCATAGGCTAGTTGTAGGGCACTTAACTACAAACCATTTTGTTGGTGGTTGAATTTATGGGATGTCCTCCTCATCATGGAAGTGGAAAACACCTCTATCCACCATTTTGGGCTCGTGTCCTGGTCTTAACAAAGTTGAGAACTTAAAAAAGAAATATTGTAAGTTTCCATGACCTCCCATTGATTCATGATGAAAGGTATGGGGGTGGGAAAAGCTTTGGGTGGTGGTCGGGAGTCTTCTACATGAAAAAGGGATGATTGGGATAACAACAAAGTTTTGTAAAGGAGGCGGGTAGGGAGGGGCTTCGATAGGTTCATGGAAAATTGAGGGAATGTTGTTAGGTGTGGGAAAGAGGGGGAGGAAGGGATGGGCTTCCCGACACTAGCTTGAATGAGACTCTTCTCTGCTTAAATAGATATGTCAAAGGCTTGAGGAAGAGTACTACCCTCAAGAGACTTAATAATAATAAAAATATCAAAATAAAAACTCTTAGGTAGAATAAAAATGCCATACCTAGTAGGGATCGATATTCTTGAGGAATTCTTTCCCAAGTCTTTATAAATCTAGTGTTGAATTTTAAAACATACTATATGGGGTTTGCTTTATGGCACGTTGAGATGTTCTAAGAGAGATAATGTATGTGTTCTCCTTAAATCGGTAGTTCAACTTTTCTTCCAACCGATCACATGAATAAATTGATTTTGCCCCGCTTTACAGAAGCAGCTTTAAAGCTTTTCATTTGAGAGAAGAAACACCCAATCTTAGAGATATGTTCTCCTCTATGATGTTATGTATTGCACATAGATTAGATACATCTTGAATTTGATCGACATGGTTCATAGAATCATTTCCATAAAAGAGGGGTAAGGATTTGAGTGTTGCTTCAGGAATAACATCCCATTATTGCAAATGAAGGGGGATATATTTCCAAGAAGGAAACGAAAGAGCTCGGGAAGAGCCATAAAAGGATGTGGATGGGTTTTCATTGTCGAGGATAGGTTCTTGAATGAGTGGAGTTTCCAGTGATAAATTTCTGCTTCGTAAAGTAAATGAAGTCAATATTCAGTAGTGCCCACTTCCCTTTGACACTTTTAGATACTGATCTTGATACTGTTGATCTTATTATGGACATTATTATGTTTTGATTTAGTAGGATGTTAGATGTTAGACCATGGATTTTTGGTTGATCTTGATTCAATTATGATGCATGATGATTATTAGAGACATTTTTATATGTGGATGATGATATATTGTTTGACATGGATATATTATGGATGTTGTTCGGACATGTGATATTGGATATTGTGAGTAGATCTAGTATGGAAATTATTGGATGATGATATAGTTGTTATTTAAATTGAAAATGATAATGTTGATTTCTTGATGTTGTTGTGATTCATATGTATAGATGATCTTGAGATGTTGTTTATATCATTTTGGATGTTCTGATATGGCCATGAGGCCGAAGGAGGTATTTGTGTTTTGCAAGTTAAAATATCACAACAATGTCGGGGACTGGAGACCAACCATATTAGAATTCTAGATGAATTCAACAAGGTCACCATGGCAACTGTAATTGTTTGTGTGTTTGTGTTTGTTAGGGATTCCCATGGGGGGGAATCACCTTTAAAATGTGACCAAGGGATTTTATGTATTTCTTTATTTTGGTTCCTTTTTATTAATGTTTGTATGTGGTTTTAAGTGATGTGTTACCCCTTTCATTAATTATTAAATTGTGGTAAATGTTGTGAGTAACCACATTGTTAAAATGAATAAATCAAATATGTCATAAGAATGTAATTAATGAAGTTGTTGCTCTTAAATGTAATGTGGTAAGAATGTGTAAGAAATGTGTAATAAGGTGTAAGTGATGTGTAAGGGAATGTAAGATAGATTTTGGAGTATGAAACACTTCATCCTCTTGGGAATTCGAATTTTTCCTTGGAGGTTATATTTGGAGGCTTGTGGGACAAGTTAAACTTGTCCCACACCTCTTAAAATTATTCACCAACCATACCTATGGTTTGGAGGTTAAAATTAGACTTTTATAATGCATTTTGAAATGACATAATGTAAGTTTTAATTGCACTTCTCTTACATGTTTTAAATTCAGTCCTTTTGGGGTATGGGTTTGTTTTGGAGTGTGTAAGTAAATCTGTCATTTTATTTATTGTGCATGGGAGAATGATGTTGACTTTTTTTTTGGGGTTGAGGAAGTGTGATGTGGCATCCCACATGGATCCACATCATCCTCTTCTCTTCCCTCTCCTTTAAAATTCGAACTCCTTGCTTTGTTTTGGGTTGTTGAACCTTTTGCATACTTCTCTTGGGGTGAATTTCTTGCTGTTTTGGAGTTCTTGCTTGTGGAAGGAGATTGGAGATCATTGCATGCTTGTTTGTTGCTGATCTTGGACTGTATTTTGGCATTTGAAAGCTTGTGTTCTTGGAACAAACTCCATTATGGAGAGGTAGGAAACTTGACCCTTTAAAAATGCTTCTTCTCTTCTATGCATGTATGAAATGGTGAATGTTTTTGTGTGTTGTTGGCTGGCTGGGTAGACTGCCTAGGATATGGTGTAGGAGAAGGCTATGGGGATTTCATGTGGGGGGCATAAGGGAATGCCAATGGCATCAGTTTTATTGTGGAGGGAGTTTGGGATTGGGATCCACCATGGAAAAGAAATAGCTTACATTTCTTACTCTTGGGGGGCATAAGGGAGAAACTTTGGGGGCATAAGGAGGAATTTGGGGGAGGGGCATAAGGATATGTGAGGTGAATTATATTGGCGGTTGTTCAGGTGGATTCCCATTTCCCATTGGGAGGCATAAGCAGCTTCCCCATAGTTCCTTTTTTTTGGCTTGTTTTATGAAGCCTCAGTTTTGTTGTATGTATTTAATGTAGTTGTGAACTACATTCTTCTTGAACTGTGTTTTTAATATGAAAATGTTGCATGTGTGTTTGTGGAAGCCATTTTTGCCATGAGTTGATTTACATCTCTTATTTCATTATGGTTGGGGCTCGGGGGCCAATGAGGAAGGATGACTTCTCCCTTCTCATTGGATGTCTTGGTTGGGTGGAGAGCATTACCTTTCCCCTATTCTTGTTGTGATCAATTGGAAGATGAAGAAAACCAACATGTTGTTGTTCTGGAGCAAGAGAAATGGATAGTTTGACAATCCCTTGTTGTTATAAAACTCATTGTAACCTTTCCCACTTGAAGTGGATGATCTATATGTTATTTGATTTGAGAAGATACTTTTATTGAATGTTGAAATCTGAAATGTAAAGGAGTTATATTCTATTCTCTGTTTTTGGAAAGAATGTGAAAGGATGTTATATATTTTGTATATTGTATTTGAAATCAAAAAGAAAAGGGAAGGTTGTAAAGTTGTATTTTGGAAATCAATAAAGGAATGTACCATCTTTCTCAACTTGCATTGTTGCATTGGAACTGACCATCTATTGTGATATGAAATCTCTGTTGGAAAGAAGAATGCTTGTGAAGAAAAGACATCGTTACATTACTGTTTGAAATGAGTTGAAATTTGGAAATCAGACTTTGCATATTGACTATTAAATGGTTGTTTGAATCAATTAAATGTATTAGACTAGAATGGAAATGAATTCCCATACTTGGAGGATGGAAAATGTTTAATAGATCCTTAGAGATTGATCTCTGTTTTGTTTTTAAATCTAGCAATAATTTATCTAAAAATGAACAGCTCGAACCTACAACTTGAAATGACAAATGAAACATTAAAATTTAGACATAGTAAGTCCTAAGGAACTCAATTTGGCTATAACACTTAAGAAAGATCTTTCAAAACTTTGTAAAATCAAAATCAAACTTGTATAGTCGTTATGTTGTCCAATGATGTAAAAATTTCAATTGCAACTCTTTCTAACTAATTGAATCTTGGAACCCTTACTAAATCCATATAAAAAAAATTCTCCATGTCTATTTGACATGTTGAGAAAGGAGAAGATCAAATTTGAACAAAAAAATTATAAGTTAAAAATTACCCGATTTGCTCTGTGCAAAAGACTGCAGATCATTTTCATTAAATTGAATACTTAAAATTTATCAAAATCCAAAATTAATGATTCCTGTGCAAAGGCAGGACTTCGAGAGATTTCCAAAAGTCATCGTTTTCCCAAATCTGAGCTTTCTATCAAAAGTTATGGCCATTTGAATTTTTACTTCAAATTGGGTTTCCAGAAAAAAATCTAACTGTTAAAATTTAATTTTGAACTTTGGAAAAATTTTCCTAAAAATTCCGCGGCCCCCAGCATCCCGCATCCAATCAGGTACTGTCACATGGCACATTGGAGGGGTGGACCCTTTTAAAAACTTAACTTTTTGAGAAATTGCCTTTGGGAAAAATTTCCCATTTTCCCCCATCCCCGCTAACCCGCGGCCAATCACGTGCTGCCATGTGGCTAGAGGGAAGCACAGGAGGTTTTTGAACTTAGTGTTTTTTTTTTCGTTTTTGGAAAAAATTCCCTTTTGCCTCCGCGGCCCCGCATCCCCGCCTTGCCTTGGAAATATCCTCAATTCCAAGGGAAGATAAGTTGACAGCTACGATAACTCAATTCAATAAATAATTCAAGGAAAAGTAACCCGCTCCACAGGACCCCCAATCAAGAGGCATGATTCAGTAAAGTTCTTCATTGCAGATAACTTCTTCATCGGATGTGACAACCCCTCCTTCCTTCTCTCTTTCTCCCTTTCCTTTCTCTTCCATTTCTAATTCTTCGTTGGACATAATCATTGTATTTTGTCTCATTCACTTAAGTGACTTCATAAGGTAACATTGTAAAAGTCCCTTTAATTTATAAAAAGGGAACTTATTTCTCACTTCCTAGGAAAGTGAAAAGTCACTAGTTGAATGAGACAATGAAGAGTCATGTGGGGGTAGGCAAAGAGTCAATTCACATTCTGTGAATTGGGATGTCTTCTACATTCCAAAGGATCTTGAAAATTTTGTATTCTATAGCAATACTGGATATTGTTGAGCTTTGTATCACCAGTGCACATGAAATGAAGTCTACATTTCTTCCAAATACTTTCTTCTTTTCCCTTGTATTGTACAACTTGTGTAAATGCCAATCAAAGGAGTTTTTGCCTTCAAGATATATGAATGTGTGCAAATTTGTGTGCATAGTTTCCTCTCATCATTGACATTATAAGAATAGTTGTTATAAACATGTTGTGATTACTCTACTTCTCCCTTTTTGTGCACTTTGCAAGTACAATATTGGAGAGGAACTTTGATTCCTCTATAGATGAATCTAAATAACTTTGTGTTTTAGATCATTGGTCCCACTAGCTTCATTGTGTTTTCCTCTATATTGAATGTTAAACTACTCTGGTTATTAGGTGTGAACTCTACAATTGGCCTACTCATGGCAGTAACCTTCATCTCCTAATTTTTCTCCTTCCCTCCTCATTGTTGAGACTTCCTCCTTTGTACCCGTCAAGCACTTTGCCACATGTTCAGTGGAGTGTCCCTATGTGATCCCCAACCTATTTAGCTAACCCACGTATTTATTTTAGGATTAGATTAGTTACATTCAATAATGGGAGCTGCACCATTCGACACAGAGGGGCATAGCCCCATGAATGTTGGCAGAGACACCTAATTTTCCCAATTGAATTTTTTTCTCACCAACATTTTTTGGCAACTTCGTTTGGGGAGAGATTTCCTAAGTGCACACAAAAATGATCTCTGCTTAAAAAAATTAAAAAAGTATATATTCAAAAAACAAAACAAAAAAATCAGATTTCAAAGAAAAATCATTTTTGAAGGCAACTCTGTCGAGGAACGAATCCTTGTCACATTCGTTTCCCACAACAAAAATGAAGAAATTTCCATCTTTGGAATGAAGTATCAATGAGTGACAAAGTGAACAAGAAGAAAATGGCACCCGAGAAATGCAAATCGTCAATCAGCCATGGTTCCAAACCAATTCTTGTAAAAAAGAGAATTCAAGAATAGAATAAATATCTCTCATTTTAAGCAAAAATCAGCAAGTAGGTAAGATAAAGGAGGCTAGTGTCAATCCCCGAAAACATCAAGGAACAACGATGTAGAATTAGGAAAATTGTTGCTTGTGAAGAAACTGTCATTAAATCATGGTGGTCACAATTCAAGAAGATCTTTGTTAAAGGAAGAAAAATGGGAATTGTTGTGGCCGATGATCAAGTATCCAAGAGAGCGATGAAAAGAGACGCAAAGGAGGTACAATATGTTGTATGAGACTCATGGAGTTGAAAAATATGTTGAAGGTAATAATCTCAATCAAGTATAGGCTTTGAATGAAAAACTCGGAGCCATGTCTTTCATCACCATCGCTTGGGATGATTTCCTTGCATATAGAAATGATGAAATGGGAGCCTTGAAGATTGATTATGTGCAAAGAATTGCGAGCACCTTACAAGGAAATTATGATCCTTAAATATACCTTGAAATTATGAAATATGACGAAGCTTTGTAAGAAATGTACAAGAAAATCGAAGCACTCCATAACAAGGAAGAAGAAGAAGAGATTTATCCTATAGAGGAATACCTCAAGGACCGTTCATACTACAAGGTGTTCATCCCTAGAAGGTTCTTAGACACTACCGAAGAAGATTTTATCCTTGAGCCCTTCGATGAAAATAAAATCAGTACCTTTGTGGAGAACAATGAAGAAAGTATGGAGGTTGAACCACCATTCATCGACTCATTACTGGCTCGAGGCACAACCTATGGACGAAACAATGAACTTGGGCGAGGAAGATTCTTGCTAAAGAATCCATCAATCATGAAGAAGTGCAAGAAATCCATCCTTCACCTTCGACTCAAGATGACGAATGCAAGGAATTCATGGATAATTTTCTTTCCAAATTTGACTTTTCAAGTGATAAAGAAATGTTGAAATACGAGAGGGAGAAAATTAAAGAATCAATTTCTATCCTCTATTCAATCATGGATGACCAGATGGAAGAGGTCAATCCCCTTCTTGAAGACAAGGAAAATGGGCAATTTGAGAAAAACCTCTTCGAGGAGATAATTTCGTCATTCTCACCCAAGGGACATAACATCGATTATCACAAAAACTTGCATGTTCCATAAAAAGAAGAAGATTCAATAATGGATGATCAAAATAGAATGGAAAATAATTCCCACATTACTGCCCCAACATGGTCCTATGCTTCCCATCAAGAGGATGATATGGATTTTGAACTCAAATGAGTGACCTTGTAATGCCCCGTTCGACGTTACTCCAGTTCATACTTCGGTGGCCTTGTTGCTAAGCATTGAACGTTGTTGTTATTCCATTGAGCATTAGTTGGCTTCAACCTTGTTGTAGAGAATAATTATCATCCTTCCTCTTCATTGTGCCTCTTGTGTCATTGTCGATGTTTCTAGTTGCTGGCCCCCGCAACGTCCTTTACGATTTTCTTATTAAAGGAAAATCGTGTTCTCGAATTATCAAGCTTGACTGTTTGTCATTATTAATATGAATAATAATTAGCTTTAAGTTGTAAAATTAATAATAAGAATGATAATAATGATATTATTAATTTAATGGTTGATCAAATTTTTTTATTATTATTATTTTATTGTCGATTGTTATCGATATTAATATTAATTATCTCTATGTTATTTTGTTGTATCATTTTGATCGCTCCCATATACCGAGCCTCGTTCCTGCGCTAAAGAAGGGATTACCCTGTCATGGCGCCGTGGTTGGTCGTTGTCTCGTGTTCACTTTCGAAGAGTCAACCTCTAGTTTTCTCCCCCTTGGTCAATTAGGCCTTCATGCGTGTTGTTTTTAATCGTTTAAATTAAAGGAGAATTTGATTTTTTCTCCCTCCAACTTGCCAGTATGTATGCAATTTAATATTCTTGGTTGGCGTAGGATTATTTGGGTTCCTTTCTTCCTTGGTTTCTGACTTGTGAATGCGTGGAAGTGGAGGGAAGTTGTGTGTGGCACAAGTTTTGAAGGGGCTATTAATTAATGCCCAAATTTAACCCTTTCACCTACCACCCTTCACCACTTTAGCGATAACTGTTCCCAATGCATGGGTTCCAAAAAGAAAATATCCTTGTGTTGTTGTTAGCTGGTGAATGGGTGGAATTTCTTGTCACTCCTTTAATGATCTTCAATACTTATTGATGGAATTGTGCACGACACGTTTGTGGGTCTCAGTGCACCTTAGGAAAGAAGACCACACTCTTTGTTTTGCTCCTTATTATCATCCTTAGAAAACTCGTGGAAAATAAATTCGATGGGGTTTCAGATTGTAGGCCCAATTGGCGGATGGGCGGGTTGTGGAAGCTCCATTCAGGCATGATAAGTCTTACCATTGCAAATGTTTTGCTATCTTTTATAATTCCATGAAATGAATGTTTCTCTTTCCTGCAATGGCATCTTGAATGAGATTTGTGGTTGTTTTTAATCGCTTGGGTATGTTGGTGTCATTCTATTTCTTCTTCGAATCTACGGTTTTGAATGATTGGTTTTCAAAGAAAAAAAAAGGGGATTTCACCTTTTATATTTATTGGTTATGAGTTTTATTATGGCTTGGCATTCTTGCACTCATTTTCCCATAGGGAAGACTGGTAATGGAATTTGATGATACAAATGCAGAGCTCCTTAGAATGTTGGTAAAATCTTGGATGCAATGAGATATGAATGTAAATAGCATTAATAGCTCTCTCTTTTTTTTGCTTGAAATAGTTATATATTAGTTCTATTCATGCACAACTATTCACTTTCTTGTTTAGCTCTTTCATTTCAAAGTATGTGAATAGTTTGTGTGTGAATAATGATAGTAGGAAGTTTATATTTCATGATCTTTGAGCTGAGTCTTTTCTCTGCTGGTTGGTATTGCAAAAAGTGATTGCTGTTGGAAAGATTGTAGAAAAAAACTACTCTTTTTACGTCTCCAAGTATTGCTATAGTAATTAGTAAAGGATTCCTCCTTAGAACAAAAACTGGGTGCTCTGATTTTGTGATGCTTATTAGAAAAAGTTCAAGACTTGTATTCCAATATCGGGTTTGGGCTAACTATGGTGAAAGGTTTCCAGATTTGAAGAGTAACCCCTTTTGTCTGTTGGAAAAATTACTGGGGATCTGAAGTTAGTTGGGTAAGGACATGAGGCCTTACAGTTGGAAAAATTAATGGGGATTGGGTTTAGTTCGAACCACAATATTTCGGTTGGGCTGAGTTAGATCCCCATCTAAGCATTAATGGGTTATGTGATTTGATGTCACCGTTGAACTACAAACTTGTGTGCGGTGAACAAATCTTACCTTGCAGGGTCAAGTTGACTGTATGGGATGCTTATGTCGGTCGCCCATCCCTGTGATAGAAAGAAATGTATTTCTCTCATGAAGACTTTGAATGAAATTTAAGTCATGCATAGTTACTCTTTCATTCACGACCTCCTCAAGTGAACTATGTCCAATAGGATTTGAGTAGAATGAGTCTCGTTAATGAAGTTAAAATGGTTTTATCTTTATTCATAACTAAGGCCGTGACTTGAACTTTCTTAGATGCTATATTATATGTGCTCTGAAAGTTGTTTAAATTATGAATGAGTTAAGGTTTGTTGATTCTTTTTTTAATGGTAGCATAAAATGACTATGACTATTATTACTTGTATCATTCCTTGAAAGTTTGTAAAAAACATTGTATGGTTAAGTTGTAAGAATTAACCCATAAGGCTATGAATCTCGGAAGGATGATTTAATGCTAATCTTTGCTTAAACGGGCTTGAAATTTGGGAGGCTTTCCGATGTCCCATGCTTTGTTATATCAAGTAACTTGGTTGTTGGGTAATGCCCATTTTGGGTTTTGTTAGCTACCATTCTTCTCTTATCATTACCTTGTGGAGTCTCTTTTCGATGAGAGAATATAGTTTGTGGGTTGAACTTCATATTTCAACTCCTTTGATCATGTGATGGTTTTCCCTTCTTACACTCGTTTGGTTGCTCTAGTTTTTAGGCTAATGAAAACCCCCTCCTGGAAGGATTGATTTACCTTTTTTTTGCGTCTATGATCGTAACTAGTATGTTTTGATTTCTCAAGGATTTTTTTTGGATGGATGGATTGAGTATTAGCTTTCAATCACGTAATCTATAGTATTACCTAATTGAAATCCCAATACTCTTGACCTGATGGATTGAGTATTAGATTTCAATAACGTAATCTATAGGATTACATGATTGAAATCCTAATACTCTTGACCTTTTGTTTCTAACCTATAAGGTATTGCCTTGATTAGTTGAGAATTGTTCTTCTTTGGAATATTTGGCTTCCTTCTTGTTGGTTGGTGAAAATTTTTATCTCGTGTGAAGAATTTGATTAGTGGTTTGTGCTTTGATCCTTTCTTGAAATAGAATGTTCCTTTCATGATATTGTTAAATGTTAGCATATTGTTTCAATGGGTAGTCTTATCATGCTCAGTTCTCATGAACTAACTCAAGTTAATACTTGTGCAGATGGATTTTGTGAGTAGATAAAGGAAAGATTTGTAAAGGTTTCATTGGTTTGATTTATGAATTTCCTTGTATGAATGTCTAATGTGTTGTAAATCTTGGAATGGTGCTTGTAGAGGAGTTTAGAAGGCCTCTTGCCTTGGATTTTTGTATTTGTGAAGTAAGGTTGTCTTATCCTTTTGCAACAAAACTTGTAAACATTTTTGTGAGGAATAAAATTCGATCATCACCTTGTTATGAGTATTTTTTGATATAATAGAAATATTGAAAATAGTGTAGCGTGGATTGACCAATTTTGTTGCTTTCTTATTCCCCAATCAAGTTCAATCGAATCTTTTGACACCTTTGGTTTGTGTTCCGTGTTGGATAGAGTTGTTGTACCCACGTTTAGTTTTTTTAATAAGTTTTGGTAAAATCTTCTTTCAAGTTAAATTTTTTGTATAGTAACCCTCTTTGGTCATGGCACCATGTAATTCTAGGCATAATCAAGTGGGTTGGCAATCCTAGTAAAATTTAATCAAAAATAAATAAATGAACAAACAAATAAATGAATAAATAAATAAAATATAGGAATTTGTGATCTCGTTGATAAAATCCCGAGCTTTAAGTGGAAGAAGAGGAACTATCTACTTGTGTAAAAGGATTTACCTTCCACCCCTAAGATAAACTAATAAACCTTATCCTTATTGTTGTGAAATGATAAATGATATTAAAGTGTAATCAATATTTAACTTTTGGGAGAATCCTAGGTCTTAGTAAGTAGGGGAATGGTTAAGAAACCATAAGTCCGACTCATCAATTTTGAAACCTAATTGTATTATTTTGTCAAACTTAATCAAGCAAAGCCTAAATGAAACTTTAACCATTCTTGATAAATTCTTAGCCTCAGTAAAAAACTGGTTAATAACTAATGAGATCATGATGATGAATTCTACTTGACCTTTTTCCCTTAATCCTTGCCTTGGACATTGTAACCCTTCTTAAGTAATGATAAAATTTTGATCCTTGCACAAAGGAGATTATTGTTCCGAACCTAAAATGGTACCTCCCTCATTTAGAGCTTACACTCGTCTCCTTGTGCAATGGAGGTTGAAACGAGATTCTGTAGCTTGTGTTGTTTAGATAACCTTGTGGGAATTGGTTTACCCCACCCCTTTTAGCGTTAATCTAATAACTAATTAAACAAATAATTGTCATATTAAAGATGATCCTCATTCGGAAAGTTTTATCCAAAGCCATATGTCTTCAAAGTATAAAGGAAAAAAATCTAATTTTTAAGAAGAATTATATGAATCATAACCTGAATCTCCTAGAACGTAAGTTAAAAATTGAAAGTTGTGTTTTAGTAAAATAAATAACCTTAAGAGAATTTTCACCGTGGGATGCCCTAACCGTAAATGTGTCATGTTCTTGTACCATTATGCCATGTCTTATCATAAAGGAGAGTGTATTGTTCATGATGGGCATCGTATTCTCCTTGTACCTAGGTGGTTAAGGTTGTGTCAAGATTTTTGAGAGTTAGTTGTAGCCATTGTGATCACCTATAGTGTCATTTTATCTTCAAGTAAGTAAAAAAAAAAAAATCCGTTAATTGTCGTGTTGTCTTTGTGTGCGAAATAGTGGGCGCTAGACCTTCCCACAAAGCATGGACCTCTTCTCTATATTAGAAGGTTTTTGAATCAAGTATGCGCTCATGCTTGCAATTAGGTGATCCTTGGGTGACAAAAAGCATAGAGAAGGTGAACAAAGGTGTTGTAGATAAATCATGGACACGTATAGATTAGATTTTTAATCATCCCCGAGAGGCACAATGCAAAGTTTTTTCCAATGAGGAAGAATATGAGTATATTGCAAACTCAGAAGAGTTATCTATACAAGACATCTTGAAGGTTTCGAAGAAATTGAATACCCTCAAATCAGTCTCGAGTTCTTGACTTAGGCCATGGAAATGCAAGACATGTATGAATCAACTTGCGTTGCTCACTTTAATATGTCAATGTTTGTTCTTGAGATAGAACAAATGGATGAGCTTGATGACTTCCTAGTACTTTGGTTGATGAGAGGGAAGGTGGATATATGCATTTCTCTTTCATGCTTTGTGAGGAAGATCATAAGTGCAAGAGAAGGAAGGTTCTTGAATCTCATATGGATATTCCCCATTTTGAAGATGACATCTCTAAAATGGAGGAAGATCGTGGGAAAACGTGGAGCCAATTTACACTAAAGATAATTATTCAAGACAAAGTGAAAATTTGCAGGGAGCCTTGCGAATGTATTCAAGAGAACATTTTTGGTGTGATTCACCATTCCACATCATCGGATGAGTCATCTCACTTAGGTGAGATCGTAGGTCTATGTGTCACTTAGGGGTCATTATGGGATTCTCTTATGCGTCAGTGCGTCATATGCGTCATTGGGGGTTACTTTTCTATTCTGGGAATGTAACTCCCCCTCTCCACTCAATTTTTCATGATTGCAACACTGGGGGTTACTCAACACCTCCTATTTATACACCATTTTCAGATCTATGAGATAGAGATAGTTTTGTGGCTTAACGAGGTTCTACTTATTTGTCGAATCTTTTCATGCACTTTCAGTTGATGCTCGCTCCTCCTGAGATTTATTCATGTTGTCGTTCGCACGTCCATGGATGTTCGCGTCGTCCCTCGTGATCCTTGGGTTTCGGGTTTTCGAACCCTCTTTCATGATATCAAAGCACATGTTTTGGATTCATGCACTCTTCGGTGTTTTCATGTGTTTCGGTTTTACTGTTTGTGATATACAAATCTCTCGCAACATTTTTCGTAATGGTTATTCCATCGTGCGGTTACTTGCATTGATTCTAGGTTTTTATACCTTGTTTGTGGGTTCCGGTCTCGTGTTTGGGTGTCTTCGTGTTTTCGAGTGATTGTGTGGCATGTGGGTTTACCTTCCAAGCCTTTGTATGCATGTTTGGAGTTGTTTTCCGAGAGATTTTAGTCCTTGCAGGTGTTGTTCTTTCTAGTTTTGAGGTTTTTTTGAAGGTTGTTGAGGTGTACCGAGGCTAACTCGGCCCCGACTTGCCAGTGGAACCGAGTTAGCTCCCCTAGCTCACCGTTCACATCTCCACTCAAGTGTGCATCATTTCTAGCTCGCTTTACTCGGGTTTCTTCATCGTTCCGGACGCGTGTTATTTGGTGCTTGCTTCGCTTTGTCTTATCAATCTTCAACTGCTCGACTCCGGCTCCTCCATTGGCTCGTTGGCTCTCTTCCCGCTTTGGCTTCCGGCTTGGCCTCCTTTGTTGATTGTTCACCCTTTTCTACGCCTGCAACCTCGACTCCTCCACATGTGTATCCACCTCTTGTTGCATTGGTCCAACTCTTGGTTGATCTTGCTCGCTCCTCGAGCTATCTCGCTACCTCCGATCTGCTCCGGTTCCTTCTTGCTTGCCATGTCTCGCATCTCGGCTCATCATTGTTGGGCTCCTTTCAAGCGTTTGCATTGGATTCTCTGCATGGTTTTTGTATTGGCTCTTCAACTACTCGGGCTCTTCATTTTCCTTTTTAGGTTGAATCGGCATTACTATTCTTGACTTGGCCTTGGATGATTTTCTCTGACTGTGCTTCCTCGTGTTGTGCTTGGATCTCCACCCGACTATGCGCCTCCTTTGTGCCCTCGAGTTACTTTATGACTTAGCTCTGCTCACCGACGAGTGCTTTGTCTCGGATCCCTTCGCCCCTCTGTTCACATTTGGTTGGCCTCCTCGTGCTCTCACCGACTACTCAAACCGACTCGACGTTGGTACCCCATGCTCTCGCCTTGGTTCAATCCATGTATGCACCTTTACACAACGTTGAACTTGCCTCGCCATGCCTTGGATTCCATCACCATTGGAATCTCCTCGGGTAGCTTTTAGTTACACACCCGCCTCCCGCGACACCTTTTCACCGCGGGCATCTCGCTAGAACTCCTTGATGTGATCAACTCCTGCCATGACCATTTGACTCGGCTTCAACCACTACTCCATCATCCAATGCGACCTAGGTCCCAACTACCTTGGCATTCACCCCACTCAACCTGTCTCTGCCAACTCGGCTCTCCACCCACCCGACAAGTCGTTCTCACCAGCCTCCCCACCGAGCGAACTTGGCCAGTGGGTGAGCTGCTCACCCTCCTTGGACTCCTATACCCTTTTTGCTCCCTTCTAGTTTTTTTTTTGTTTTTTTTTTTTATCATTGTCGAGACATTGTAAAAGCGGAAAAATTACAAAAACAAAAAAATCTTTCCTAGGAAGGGATTTTTTTCAAGGTGCTTTTACAAGGTTATTGGGCTTTCCGGCCATTTTTGGCTCGTTTTTGTAGCGCTCTTCTTCGTCGGCCGGTGGGCGCGTCTTCCACATCATTACGGAAAGAGAGCCTTCTCTTTTGCATTGTGAGACACAATTTTTAGTATATTGAGCAATTTGTACCTTGTCGCTTACGCACTTTGTGCTTGATTGCATGCATCCCTCTGCTTTTGACCTAGGAGTCCATTGTGGCCTCCACTCTCACGCACATTTTTGCTTACTGCAAGGTGAGTGGTCGCTCACTGCGCAACTCACCTTGTCGCCTACTACAAGGTGATTTTCTCATAAGGATATATGTTGTGATAAGCCTGTGTATGGGTCAATAATGTACTGTGGTAGTGTCATGAACAAGTTCATAGTAAGATGATGTAATTTATAAGATTAGTTTCCTCTTGGAAATGATCTACACAGATTAGAGAAATGGTAGGAGTAATCTAAATCACAAGGATATTGTGACAGAGCATTGTTTAACGATAAAGACGTGAAAAGATAACCGACGCGGTCTAAAAAAACCTCTTGAGATAGGGAGAACCATTGATGTCCTTGATATAGATGATTTAGGTGAAAAGAAGCCCTAGTATGGTAAGATTAAAAAATTTGATATCAGATAGTGCATTAAAATACTGAAGGTATGTTTGGAGTTTTACTTTCTGAGTTGCTGATGAATTGAGGACAAGAATTTGACTGTTCTAAAAATATAAGCGTATCAAAAACTCATGATGTTTGGTGATGGTGAATAAGGTTGAGGGGAGTTTATGTTCCCTCTATCCTTGAAATGTGAAGTCAAGAATGCTTGTAGTGTTTGTATGTTGATCTTTTAAAAAAATTCTACGATGTTGCGGGGATAAGGATGTATGCTACGAGAGTGAGAATATTCTCAAGTAAAGGGGAGTTTGTTTTGATCATAAAGCAAGTGATTTATATGATCCAAGGTGTTTAGAAGTTCTAGAAAGGTGGTATTAGTCATGTTTGTAGGTATATCGTCAAAAGAAGGTTGTATGGTCAAGTAAACTATATCATGCATGCAAAAGGTAAAGAAGACTCGAGAAAAGTTTGTGGACAAAGGTAATAAGGTTGAGTCATCTCCATGGAAAATAAGAAAGGTATGTGAGCTATTTTTTCAATTTAAACTTATAAGAGGATGGTATAAACCCAAGGGGGGCTATAGTGCTTCCATGGTGAAATAGAGGTCTAAAAACAAAGATTAAGAAGGTAAGACATATTTGCATGCAAGGATGATGGATTTGATTATTATTTTCATGAAAGAAGGACATCCAAAAAGGCTGAGAAAGATGAAGAACATGCATGTACATGTATGCTTTTTCACTAATGTAAAAAGGGGGAGAACACTAGGTGGTTTTCCATAATTGACAAAAGGGGTGATTGTTGGCATGTGTAAGTTCAGGTGTTGTCATTGATACAAAATCCCATTAATGAAAAATAAGATTATGGAAGATTAATAAAATGTTCTTAGTATTTTTATGACATGGATATTCAAGTTGTTTCATGAATGCATGAGTGGATTCAATGATATTGGCTTGGTCTAGCAAACCTTGTCAGGTGACCTAGCTAGCCTAGGTGATGGTGCATGGTAAATAGAGCCATGTGTGCTCATGGAGGAATGAAGATCAGTGAGACATGATTTCTCAAGTGTGTTAGGGCCTTTTCTAGAGGTTTGATGATGAGTTATGAGGTTCTTATATTGTGAGCTAGCTTAAACCATGCAAAACACTAAGAGCTAGTCATCCAAGCCCTAGTGGTGGTGAAGATGCACAACTATTTATGACTTGGTGAGAATTGGAGATATTAATAGGGTGTGTCATGATGTTGTGGGAAAAATTTCATGTTTCCATGATGAATATTTTTCAAGTTATGATGTTTTTGGTGAAATAGGGTGTTTTCCATTTCGAATTGTAACTTTTACGCTTGTTGTGAATTGTGTGTTGTGCATGGTACCTAGAGGATTTCATGTATATTTTTAAATTTAGATAATATAATTTCACAAAATTAATGAGGTGGTTTTATTGTCATTTTTATGAACAACCGTCAAGAAGTTAAGCGCATTTTATGGCTTTGAATCCCTAGGTCAAGAGAGACTTGGAGAAAGTTTATTATCTTGAGCCTGTTTTTATTTCATTTAGAAAATGTGATGATTATAGGTTGTGGAGGAATCCTGCATATTTCCGAGAAAAGGTATGGTTGATCATGTGAATGTATGCGGGCTCTACCCAAATTGGAAAGTTTTGAAGATGTTCAACTTGTGGCAAAGTTGTCAAAAGAAGGTGTAAAATAAATTGACATTGTTTTGATCCTAGGAGTTTTTATTCATTTCCATTATAGTTTTAGGTCATGGTTGAGGTCCTAGAAGTAAAAGTGTTCCCTATTTGTGAAGACTAGTTTTTGGATTGTAAAAGGTAGTTTTGAATAGTTGCAGAGATTGACTTGGTTGAAGGCCTTCCACTTGGATTTGGAAGGAAATGTAAGATATTATAGAAATTAGATTCAAAGATATTTACAATGATGTATGGTTTTTCTCATGATTAGGTGATTTTCTAGGTGAACCAAATCAGTTTGTGAAGACTAAGTCTTATTGTTTCAGGACTAGATTGCCTTAGCTCAGAAGATGGATGTAGAAGTTTCATGTTTTGGTTTATATGATGCTTGTTATCTATTAAAGAGTTAAGCGGGATGATTTTTTTTCCTCGTGAAGGAATTTGGAGGCCTTGAAAGTGGAAGCAAGGGTGCAAACCAGTTGAGTTTATAAAATTGCTTTCTACGAAGCTTAGTTTGGTGAAGAGGAATGTAAGTGCGGTTTGCATTGATGGATTTTTCAAGAGGTCTAAAAATCATGGATGTGATCTACAGGTCATTTTATTTCCAATGAGTGGATACATTTCATATTTTAGGTGCTATGGTGTGATCTAGAGCATGTTAGGTGAAGATTGGTTCCTGAAACAAGCTGTTTTGTGAAGGAAATGGTCCTTCTTGTTAGTGTTGTGAATAATTTGATTGGTTCAAGTTAATGTACTACCACATATGATTTTTATGTCATATTTGACATGTGTGAGGCCTTTGGAGATTTAACTAATCATAGTGATGAGTTTGGATGCCTTTGATGAGTTAGGTGATGGGGTTTTGAGTCCTTTTTGGGCTTGTTTGGTGTTTTTTTGCATTACAAACCTATATAGATCCATAATATGAATTTGTATGAGTGTAATGTTATGTTTTAAAGTTTTATTGATTGATTTCTTTGGAAAGGATCAAATTGTCTCAGATTTTTGGGTTGAGAAGGGTATAAAACAAATGTTTTGGTTCAAATTTGAACTAGTGCTTTGAGAGGGAAAATACGAGCTACTTGTGAGTGTGTGAGAGGTTCAAGTGAATGAAATAAGAGCTGATGAAGTGATCAAATGTATGAAGAGTGTTATAGATCATGTGTGCAATGGTCTCAGATAAAATCAGGTCATGAAAGTGCAAGATAAAGCAACTTAGAAGGAGGTGTGTTTGAAGAAGGTTTGAAGGAGTTTGGAGATTAATATTGTCATCACCATCAGCTTGAGTGTTGGAATCATATATTCAGTTATCTTCTTATCAAAATCTCGTGTGATGAGTCATATTCATGCAAGTCTCTTATTGTGAGTAATATCAACAAGGGTTTAGGGGTTAGTGCTCCTTGTGGGGTTGGTGCCTCACTAAAGAAATATCTTGTGATGTGTAATATTCACTTGAGTACTTTGTTGTGAGTAATATCAGTAGAGTTTCGGTGGTTTTATTCCCCTTGAGGGTTTCCCACTTACATCTTGTGTTCTTGTGTACTCCTTGTTTATGCTATTGTGGATGGTTGTTGCTTATTGTTATGATCACATTAATGCATGGTTGAATGTTAATGGTGTATGAAAGTTAATTTGAAATTGTTTAAGGGTTTTGAAGGACTTAACCCCTCCCCCTCTCATTCCATTTTTCTTCCAACAATTTCAATCTTGGTGTAGGCATCAATAATCGATAAAGTCCAAAATCAAAGGAATTCTAAATGATTGGACAACCAAAAAAATATTTTAATGAAGCAATTTGATAGGAAGAAGTGGCATTTATCTCTATGGGAGCATAATTTATCAACTATGACCCATAAGCTATAAATGCTAGGGATGGACCAAAAGAGAGTGAGAACTAGGAAAGGTCCTTCATTGTCCCTTCACCTTGTATGCTAGCCATAATATGGATATGTGTAAATGTATCCATAGTGAAGAAATTAGGCTCAAAAACTTGGGAATCTTATTTGTTTTTCTCGAATTATGACAAACTCTCCTCTAGAAGGTTTTTAGATAATTATATTGATTCGGCTTGGGGAAAATGGGAAGGTATTCTTTTATATAGAATGGTGCAAATATGGGCTATTGTTGGTGTGTTCAAAACCTCTAATATGCAAAGATGAGATATTAGTAAAACATTGTCGAACGTAGGCAACCCTTGTTCAAATCCCTCCTTGGAACTTGAACATGGGTTGTTAAGAGATTTATGCTAAAACGATCCTAAAATGGATTGAACTTCAAAGCGTACCTATGCATTTTTCTTAATTCCCTAAAACTAATAGTCGAAGTTCTCAAAATTAAAGAAACCAAATTAAATCTCGCCAACATGAATCCTTGTATTCTTATTGCTCTTAAATTGAGGGAACTTCCTAATAATGTAATCTCATTTGGATGCCCCGATATGATCTTCTCTTGCCCCTTGATTGGGATAGGAGGTCCAAAAAGCATGTATTTTGTGTAAAAAGATGGACATATTAAAAAGAACCACCCATTATTAAAAATATAAAGAATAAAGAAATTATCCTTAGCCACTTCGAATTTAATGGGTTGGATATGATTATCCCAGCCACTACTACCCCTTAAGAAAACATAGACTTAATAGAAGCAAAAAGAGGCTCTGCATGAGGCCTTGAAAATTAGTTATCCCACGATGCCCCCAAATACAAGAACAATGAATTGAGTTGCATGGAAGAAATGGAAATTTGTGCATGCCCATCCCCCAATTGCCCCAAAGATCTGAAAAAAATGAGGAGATCTAACCTCCCCTTCATGATGCGAGTCAAGTTTTAGAAGAATATGAGGTTGTTCTTGCAAAATTGGTGAAAACCCCCAACTTAAAACCATTGAATGTGGTTGAATTTTTTTTAAAAAAATGATTTTTAAAATAATGACAAAGAAAATATTTCCCCCTCCTCTCCAATAAATTATGGGGTTGATTCTCCAAGGAAGGATATGAACTTCACTAGCCCCTTACATGGAAGCAAGGGATAGAGAAGCTTACAATCTTAAATGTGATATATAAAACATGTGAAAATTCAACGACGAGTTTTATAAGACAAAAATATAGAATCTTATGTTTCGTATGTGTTGTCCACTCAAAATTTCCCTGTTTTTAAGAAAGTCATTTTCGAAATTTTGAGTTTTGAGTGTTTCCTCTGTTGTCTTGCAAGTGCAAAAGGTCATGAAATTGAAAATCCGCAGTTTTAGGTCATTTTGTATGTATTTCGGGCCTGTCGGACATTTTTGTCCCGCGTGTCCCAAGTTCGAAAGTGCGTCCTGTTCCCCGATCGGCCGATTTCCCCTGAAGTTGTCCCATTTTCGGGCCCGTCGGAACTTTTTGTCCCAAGTGTCCCAAAATTAATCGTGCAAGCTGTTCAATTTTCTGCTGAAACACCCGAATCGCGTACTTCGCACTTTCGTGTCCCTAATGTCCCAAGTCAAATTGTGCAAGGTGTTTCATTTTCGCCCGAACCGGCCGAGTCGTGTACTCCGGAACTTTTTGTCCCGAATGTCCCAAGTCCAAACGGGCCCTTTGTTCCATTTTCGGCCGAAATGCCCGAACCGCGTACTTCGCGCATTTTCGTCCCAATTGTTCCAAAGAGCATTTGTGCGTCTTCTCCCTGTTTCACCCGAATCGGCCGAGCCGCGTGTTTCGCGCATTCGCGTCTCACATGTCCCAAGTGAACCAAGTGCCATTCATACTTAGTTTTTCCCGCTCACTCCGAGTATGTTGCTTTTCAAACTGATAGATATGAATTTAATGCGCATTGATCACCTTTCTCTCTCCAAATGGCTATATAACGGGCATCCTCCTTTTGCATTTCTCACACTGCTTCCTTGCTATCTTTTTCTCGAACCCTTGCAATCTAATTCCCTGCGTGTATCCCTTTTCTCTGTAATTCCTCCACGAATTTAGGTTGCGGCTCTGATATTATCAATATGAAGATCAAATTCCAGGGACAGGAGCAGGTTTCACCACTAGAGTATGGTGATCTTGTATAACCAAGAAGGAACTTTGTGTCCTTGATTAATGAATCTGAAGAAGGTTATTTACAGAACTTTGTGTCTTTAAATTTCATCTTATTCATCCAATGCAAATGATCTTGTTTTAAATTCACCGCAACTTCGTATACATAAAGAATTATTCTGTTATCTATAATTCTGCATGTTGCTTTTCTGCTCATCCTCGTATTCCCTTTCCTCAGTCCTTTTGTAACTGATGATCCTTGTAGGAAACACTTTCGTAATATCCAAGTTCAACCATAAAATCACGTCTTGTATATTTGTAAATAAGTTCGTTTCTGAATAAGGGAACCTCTCCCATTAAAGAGGAGGGACTTCTTGTCCCCTGACTGTTGCTCTTCTTAAAAGTCCTATTTGACGACCAACAGTTTTTGGCGACTCCGCTGGGGAAAATCGCATTCCAGTTCTGCAATTTTGATCATCCTTTGATCTGGCGACTCCGCGTTTCACTCGAGGGAGAAGGGCCCTTGGTATTGAAGATTCTCAGTTTCAGCTTTTAGAGCAACAAGGTTTTCCTTTCCTTTCAACTTCAACAAGAAATAGAAGGACTCGTTCGACAAGCACTCCACCTGTTCAAGATAGAAGTCCTACGGGTGGTATTCCTTCAGAGCCTGCTAGTCCCAATCTACGAGCTTTGATCCTTGCTGGTGTTACAGTTCCTCTCCAAGCCATATTTCCAAGAATGGCGGCACCATTGCCATGGGGTCAACGTGTCGGGCCCCTGGCCCTTACTCAGCCTTTGCATGAGTTACCCAGAGGTAACCGGAAGAACTTCCCTAAATTCAAAGGTGATGGAAAAGTGCATCCTGATGAACATATTGCAGCCTTCATAGTTGCATGTGGAGTTTTGGGAGTTGAACATGAAGACGTCTCCGTAAGACTGTTCGTGGAGACTTTACAAGATAATGCTGCTGATTGGTTCTATCACCTTCCGGCTGGTGCTATAACCGACTGGGACACAATGAGAACTCAGTTCGAGAATCGTTTCAAGCCGGCAGAAGATGTACATGCCTTGCTAGCCCAAATCTCTCAGATAAAGAAAGATTCACAAGAGCCCATGAGAGAATTTGTGGCCCGGTTCAACAGGTTGATAAATAAAATTCCAACAAACACTCGACCTGTTGATCGGATTCAAAAATGTTTCTTTCTAAATGCCCAATCACCTAAAGTTAGTTATGCACTAAGAAGGGCTAATCTCGCAACGTTAGCTCTAGATCAAGAACTGGCTGTTAGTGTCGAAGATGACTTGATCATGTCAGGGAAGTTGAGAAGAGACCCTCCCAAATCTAAGTCTGCTGCTTCTTCCTCTTCCACCCCTGGACCTAACACTGATCCATTAGTTCAGAAACTTGCGAATGATCTTATTGCTATAAAGAAACAATTGGCTCAGCATGCCCCTTATGCAGATGTTCCAAGAAGAAATTTCCAGCCCAGGAATCGTTTGCCTGCTTCTCAAACAAGACTAGCACTTGAAGGACCTCCTGTTAAGGTTCCTGTGAATGCAACCTGTGAAGTTGAAGAGCCGGATGATGATGAGGATAATGAAGCTTGCGAGGAGTTTGTGGAGGAATTTGATGATGAGGCAGAAGAACTTGAGGGATCTCGAGTTAATTTCTTTACCACCGAGGGCATTGATGATGGAGATGATTATGATGAAGTGGTAGCAGACATGAATAGCGAATCATTTGCTGTCATGACTCGAGAGCAGACACGTCAGAGGGAGAAAGTGACACAGCCTATCAAGAAATCTAAGGAGCAGTCGACAACTATTCCCGTGATTGCAAAAAGAGGATCTCCTATCCCTACTTCGTCCACACCAAAGGTGAGTCCTGTAAATGCTACTAAAGTTGCTTCTTCTTTTTCTCCTAAAGTTGATAAGCCTAGAATTTCAAATGATGATGGCCCGTCCACTTCTGGGTCTTTTGATATTGTTGATCACCTGAAAAAGACCAAGGTCCAAATCTCAGAAGCTGAGTACTATCAAACACATCCCAAGGCTTTTGCTAAAATGATTCATTTTGTCAATTCCCACTCTAAGACCACCTCTAAAGGCCTTTTACCTACTCCTCCTTCTGCACCACAGCCTAGTCTGGTAGCTGCTGTCACCTCGCCTGGTGACAAAATTAAACCATTTTATGTAACACTTCTCATAGCTGGCCATAGGCTCAGTAATTGTGTCATAGATTCAGGAGCCTCAGACAATGTCATGCCAGCTAAAGTAGCTCATGCTTTAGGCTTGACCCTCACTCGTACTTATGGATCTTGCTACTCTATGGAGAGTAAGGAAGTGCCTCTGGTTGGAAGGATTAAAGATGCACAAGTGGCTTTTGCTGCCTTGCCTGAAAAGAAAGTGTTGGCTACCATCTTAGTAGCAGATATCCCTCCTTCATACGGGATGTTGCTAAGTAGGAACTTTTGTAAAGATGTGGGTGGAGAAATTCAAATGGATTGGTCACATGCCCTTGTACTGTTAATGGACAAATGAAGAAGTTGCTGCCTGAGAAACAATCTGAGTATATTGTGCAGAAAACGGATGATCCTAAAGCACAAATACTCTATGAGGATATGGGTCATGGCAATTACATGATTATGTCCCCTGATGAAATCCAACCCCCAAAGCATCACCTAAAGATCCTAATGGTGTTTGGATTTTAGAATTTGATGGAAGTTGTTCCTCAGCTGGTTCTGGAGCTGGTGTCCTGCTAGTGTCACCTGAAGGATGCCTACATCCTTTTTCATTTAAGTTGCAGTTCGAAAACACTAATAACACAGCAGAGTACGAGGCTCTCATTCTCGGATTGCAAGTGGCCAAAGAACAAGGTGTAAAGAATCTCTGGCTCGTGGTGATGCAGAGCTGATTGTAAAGCAAGTCAGAAGCCTTTTTCAGGTAAAAAATGGGAGGCTGAAGCATTACCGGAATCAGGTTTGGGATTCCATTGAATTCCTTGATGCTTTCTCCATTGAGGCAATACCTAGGGAGAAGAACAACAGGGCTGATTCACTAGCTGTCTTAGGGTCACTACTGATTCCCCATCCTGACTTTTCTCAGGATAAGTTCACTATTGAAATGGTCCATCGGCCTAGTGTACCTGACAACACCAATAACTGGCAGGTTTTCAATGATGATCAACATTTGCTCTCCTTCCTGGAGCTCAAGGGTAATTTCAAACAACTGTATTTTGAGGGGAGTGACAACCTGCCTCGTGAAAGTGTGTCCTTTGACCAAGCAGTCACCCAAGGGGAAGAAACAGATCAAGATGGATGCCTCAATCTCAAAGGAAACAAGATTCCTAAAGGTTTGGTGAGTTTGGAGGAATTGTTTGATAAACATGACAGGTATGTGAAATCTAAAGCTTCTACTGGACCTCAGCAATCAGCTGAGTATGATAAGATTGATATTGGGAGTTCTACTGACCCCAAGCTCGTGAATATTGGAAAATGTTGCACAGCAGATGAGAGGAGAAAAGCAATTGATCTTCTAAGGAGGTATAAGGATGTTCTTGCTTATTCTTATGAAGATTTGAAAGCTTTCAAACCAAAAGATATGCAGCACTCTATTCCTCTTAAGCCTGGAATTAAGCCTTTCAAGCAGAAACAGAGGCAGTATAATCCCAAAATAGATGACACCATCTTTCAGGAGATTCAGAAGTTGTTGAAGGCTAAAATCATTTTTCCCATTCACCATTCAACATGGATTGCAAATATTGTGCCTGTTAGGAAGAAAAATGGTGAGATCCGCATCTGTGTTGATTTCAGGAACCTGAATCAGGCTTCTCTGAAAGATAATTATCCTTTGCCTATGATGGATCAGGTATTGCAAGCAGTAACAGGGTCTGAAATGTTATCTATGCTTAATGGATTCTCGGGATACAATCAGGTAGAGGTTGATACTGCAGATCAACACAAGACAACTTTCACTACTCCTTGGGGTACCTTTGCTTACAAGAGGATGCCTTTTGGGCTCATTAATGCTGGTGCCACTTTTCAAAGAGCTATGGACCTGGCTTTTGGAAGTTTGAAAGGGAAGTGTATTGTCATATACCTTGATGACTTGACTGTGTTTTCTAAAACAAGGGCAGATCATTTCGACCACCTGGAAAAAGTTCTGCTGAGATGCAGAGAGCATGGGATCTCTCTGAACCCTAAAAAATATGTCTTTTGTGTCACAGAGGGAAAGTTATTAGGGCACATCGTTTCCAAAGATGGTATTAAGATTGATCCTAAACGAGTACAAGCTATCCAGCAAATTCCTCTCCCAACCAAGTAAAAGGGCGTGCACTCTTTCTTCGGTAAGATCAATTTTTTGAGAAGATTCATCCCTGATTTTGTAGAATTAACTTTGAATATTTCTCAGATGATGAAAGGGAAGCAAACATTTGGTTGGTCTTCTGAAGGAAAGGAATCCTTTGAGGGTATCAAGAGAGCTATCGCTAAAACTCCAGTTTGCTTTGTCTGATTTCAGCAAAGATTTCATTATCTATTGCTATGCTACAGATAATACCTTGGCTGCTGTCTTAACTCAAGAAGACTCTAATGAGCATGAGCTACCAATCGCGTTCATGAGCTATATTCTGAAAGATCATGAGTTGAAATACACCATGATGGAGAAGCATGCTTTTGCAGTGGTTAAAGTTGTCAAGCAGTTTCGCTTTTACATCCTCAACTCTCATTCCATGGTATTGGTCCCAGATACAACTGTCAAGTCGATTCTCACACAACAAGAATTTGGATCCAAGAGAGGGAACTGGGTTGCTAAGGTCCAAGAGTATGACATTGACATCAAACCGACCAAGCTGGTTCGTGGAAAAGGCCTTTGTGAGCTCATTCTGAAGGAGCCAAACATGAGTTCTGGAGGAGAAAGTTGACCTTCCTTGCATTCTGTTCCTTAGTTCGGTTGATGAATGGTATGCTTTGACATCACCCATTTTCTCACCTATGGGAATGCCCCTCTCATTTAAGCGCCAAAGAAAAGAGGATTTGTTAAATTAAAGTCGGCCATAATATGTATTGTGGGAAAATGCCTTGTTCAAGCGTGGGTTAGATGGGAGATTTTTGAAGTGTGTGGACAAGGAACAGCAGAGAAAGTTTCTCTCAGCTTTTCATGATCAGGCATGTGGAGGGCACTATTCATCAACGGTTACAACTCATAAGATACTCCGTGGAGGATATTACTGGCCTTCCTTGTTTAAAGATGCATCCAAGTGGGTTGATAAATGTGAGGCTTGTCAGACCTTCGTGGGAAGACCCAAACTGGCCTCTTTGCCTCTTAAGCCAGTTGTAATTGAAGAACCTTTTCAGCAGTGGGGTTTGGACTTCATTGGTACACTTAATCCTGCTTCTAGTGCTGGTCACACTCATGTGCTAACTGCCACTGACTACTTCACCAAATGGGTGGAAGCTATTCCAGTCAAGAGCACTACTTCTGAAGTGGTATGCAGCTTCATCAAAGAGAACATCTTGGTAAGGTATGGTGTACCTAACAAGATTGTAACAGATAATGCTTCAACTTCTCCTCAACTGAGATAATGGATTTCTGCTACGGGTATGGCATCTCTCTGGCTCATTCTTCAGATTATTACCCCCAGGGAAATGGGCAAGCAGAATCCACTAACAAAAATCTGGTGACTATTATAAGGAAGTTGGTCAATGAGTCTCAACGAAACTGGCACAAGAAGCTCTATGATGCTCTTTGGGCAGACAGGATTACACCAAAGAGAGCTATTGGAATGTCTCCTTTTCAAGTGGTGTATGGAGTTGAGGCCCAATTGCCAGTGACAGTGGAACTGCCAGACTTGCACCTAATGAAGGCCATTGAGGATACTAGTTTCAGAGATGCTTTGGAAAAGAGAATTATGTACCTGCACAAAATGAATGAGGACAGATTGATGGTTGCTGATAGGATATCTGTTCATCAGCAGAAGGTAAAGGTCCTGTTTGACAAGAAAGCTAGGTTCAAAGATTTCCAAGTTGGAGACACCGTGCTGTTATGGGACAAAAGACATGAACCTCGTGGCAGCCATGGAAAGTTTGATTCCCTGTGGCTCAGACCTTTCAAGATCGGACACTTTCTTTGGTGAGAATTCCTTTTATCTTGATTACATGGATGGTTCTCCTCTCCCACTTCCTTATAGTGGGCAGTATCTCAAGTTGTTCAAGTCCTAGGTGATTAGGGAGTCCCTTTGTATATTCTGTACAGTGCTTTTTGCTTCTCCGTTTTGGCGTGTTTCCCTTTCTCCTTTTGTTTTGGTGTGTTGCCCTCTGTATTGGTCTGTTTTTGACTCCGTTGCCCAATGGATAAGGTACTGGTCTGCTTCCCCTGAGTTTGTCTAAGTTCTTGCCTTGTCTCATTCCTTGAATTCATGCCAAGTCATCCCCAGAAGGAGCCAGCTGTTGTCACTCAAAATTTCCCTGTTTTTAAGAAAGTCATTTTCAAATTTTGAGTTTTGAGTGTTTCTCTGTTGTCTTGCAAGTGCAAAAGTCATGAAATTGAAAATCCACAGTTTTGGGTCATTTTGTATGTATTTCGGGCCTGTCGGACATTTTTGTCCCGCGTGTCCCAAGTTCGAAAGTGCGTCCTGTTCCCCGATCGGCCGATTTCCCCGAAGTTGTCCCATTTTCGGGCCCGTCGGAACTTTTCGTCCCAAGTGTCCCAAACTTAATCGTGCAAGTTGTTCATTTTCGGCCGAAACACCCGAACCGCGTACTTCGCACTTTCGTGTCCCTAATGTCCCAAGTCAAATTGTGCAAGTTGTTTCATTTTTGCCCGAAGCGGTCCGAGTCGCGTACTCCGGAACTTTTGTCCCGAATGTCCCAAGTCCAAACGGGCCCTTTGTTCCATTTTCGGCCGAAACGCCCGAACCGCGTACTTCGCGCATTTTCGTCCCAATTGTTCCAAAGAGCATTTGTGCGTCTTCTCCCTGTTTCGCCCGAATCGGCCGAGCCACGTGTTTCGCGCATTCTCGTCTCACATGTCCCAAGTGAACCAAGTGCCATTCATACTTAGTTTTTCCCGCTCACTCCGAGTATGTTGCTTTTCAAACTGATAGATATGAATTTAATGCGCATTGATCACCTTTCTCTCTCCAAACGGCTATATAACGGGCAGCCTCCTTTTGCATTTCTCACACTGCTTCCTTGCTATCTTTTGCTCGAACCCTTGCAATCTAATTCCCTGCGCGTGTATCCCTTTTCTCTGTAATTCCTCCACGAATTTAGGTTGCGGCTCTGATATTATCAATATGAAGATCAAATTCCAGGGACAGGAGCAAGTTTCACCACTAGAGTCTGCCGTTCCCAATATTGGGGACAGTGAAGCTCGGCACCTCGACTTCGGCAATTTTTGGACGAGGGTGGCAGACGCAAACCCTACACCAATGGCACAAATGATTCACGATAGCGGTTTGGCCTTTGCTGGCGGTTTCCCGATCTCGGTACAGTGTGCTGATACCGTGCTTTCGTGCGGAGCTCACTTCGACCCCGCTTCGAATGAATTGACCAACATACATGGGGAACTCATCGCCAAACTGGACGCTGCCGCCATTGGCGCCGCTCTAAGGATCCCAGAGATGGACAATGCCATAGTCGTCTCCCGGGATCAAGCACAGGCCCTGTTCGATCAAGAAAGCGACAAATACAAAGCACGGGTGGCAAAGTCCTGGTTGAAGAACCCTAAGAAGGAGCCTCTCGTCTGACCAAAACCCTCTTGCGGGCAGATTTCAATGAAGAATTGTCCGACTTCATAATTCTGCTAGCTCGGGTTATGGGTTTGCCCACTACCAACGAATTTCACTTCTGGATGTGCCCGCTCATCAGTATGGTGTGCGAAGGAACGCAGAACATCAACTGGGCAGAGATCATCAGTATGAATTTGGCGGAGCAACTGTCCAACGTGCAGCAAATGAAGAAATTCTATATGACTTCGTACCTGATGTACACTCTGGCAGCATCAAGGCAGTGGTTTGGTTTCTCTTACATAGATGCTCACAAAGATGATCCAGTATATGCCTACTGCCCGCAGTTCACCCTGGAGACCAGCAATCGTAATTTCAGAAGGGTCAACGACGCTTTCACCATGTATGTGGTCAGGCTGCTCGAAGGTGACACTGCCAGGAGGTTTTCTGATGAAGCTATGACTCTGATATCGCACTACGGTGCCTACTTCATCCAGTTCAGAAAGTTCTCTTATATCAGGTTAGCCGGCTATGAGGGCACCCCTCTGAGACTGCCCATGTTCTGCAATGATAAAATGGCCTTGATAGAGATATGCAGGCAACTAGACAAGTTGCCAGAACTTGCAGAGATAAGAAGATTTCTGGCTTGCACTTTCCCATCTCTTTGGGAAATTATACCTGTAAGACAGCCCTAGATGCACAGAATGTAGAAAGAACCCTGGTTCCCATCACTGTTCACTTCTTCAAGCCAAGGACTTGCTTCGACTTGAAGAGGTTCATTGGGCAGAACATCAAAATAGTCTATCATCATAGAGCTGATACAGAAGACTATTGGGCTGATTGTGCTGATGATTTTGAGGCTAGAAGGAGGCACTATGGCAGATTCTCCTTGCAATTAATTGAAGAACTCGGCCTATATCAAGTTCCTGAAGGACTAAAGGATGACAACTCTGATCTATACTCGTATGAGTATGAAAATGTGGTTAAGCACACTCCTTTGGAGGACTTGGATTGGAACAGGAAAGAGAGGGATGATCTGGCTGAGATCCTTGCTCCAGTCTTAGTCAGAACTAAGGTCTGGTTTGACAGGAAAGTTCGAGAGTTCAGGAGGCATTCAGGAGAATCCTCTTCTAAGGATGCTTCAACACCAAGAAGAGAAGCATCTATTCCAAGGTCGGAAACACCAGTAAAGACCCCTCCTGCCTCATCAACTCAGGGACCTGCAGAATCTACTCCTTCCTCATCCACCCAGGTATATAAGAAGAAACTCAAAGAAGTAAAGAAAGAACCTGTGGAAGAAGATCTCCAGGAAAAATAGGCAAATTTGCCTATAGGACCAGAGAACATTATTGTTCTCAGTGAAAGTGAAGAAAGCGAAATGCCAACCCTTGCAAATGCTCCTGAAGACCCAGCTGATAAAGATAAAGAAGTCCAGAGCACTGAGCTTCCAGGTGCTGTAGATCCTTCTACCACAATTGCCTCCAGTACCCCACTCACATCTCAACTTGAGTCAACAGCTGCGCAGACCTTGAGTGTCATGAGCTCCCTGTCTCTTGGTCCCCTTGCCTCTCCTGCTGATTCCTCTTCCTCATTTGCGTGGGTGCAACCTTTGGTCAACAAAAGGAAGAGGAGATTTTCTTCTCAAAGCTCAGGACCAAATTTTGATGTTGTGGCAGCTTTGTTAGGTACTACTCCTTCTCGTGCTAAAAGGGCCAAAACCACCTCCAGGATAGTATCTGATGATCAGGGTCAACAATTCTTGGAGATTGCTAAACCTACAACAGACAAATCAGAGCAGGATTTGCAGGCATCTGACTTAGAGCTCTCAAGAATTCCAATGGGAGAGTCTACCCCTGAAGGTGAGATTCACAACCTCCAGGAAACAGTCACAAGAGTCATTGGGAGGGTAGAGAAAGGGCAACAAACTATTGAACAGTTGGAAGAACAGGCCCAAGTTCTCACAGGTTTCATCAAGTCTCTTTTGTCTAAGGACAAGGTTTTGGACCCTACCCCATTGACTACTCTCCCACCTCCTGTAATTCTAAGCCAAGATGAAGTGCAGAGTATTAAAGATATGCACAAGTATTCCGTATATGGCAGAGCTATTGAAGCCATGGTGGATGACATGCTTGTTGCTGGATTAAACTTCATCGATGAAGCTTTCAAACTCCACGAAAAGGTGAGCAATGTGCAACTGAAGCTCTCCTCCACTATCAATATCATGGACAAAGAGCTCAAACTCTGGAGCAGTTGCATAGTAGACCTCCGACTCATGGGACAGACAGATGAGAACATTTTACTGGCGAGTAAAGTTTTTGATGATGCAAAGGACAATCTGTCAAAGTCCTGGGTCTACAGTGTGGAGTGGAAGATCAAAGTCCTGGAGGAGGCTTTGGGAGAACTAAGAACAGTTGGCAGAAGGGCGAAGCTTTCAAGACATTGGTTGTCTCTGCTTTCAAAGATATACACTGTCATCTTCAGGATGAAAATTCTGGTGTTTCCCTTTCCTTGCAAGAAGTCAAAGCTCAATTCAGAGCTTTTGTCAAAGATAATTTATTCAAGGAAAGCTCCATCTCCAAAGAAAAAATGAAGGAGATTTGCTCTCTCAATCTGCCATTGAAGAAGCAAATAAAGATTATCATACTCACGTCGAGTTTGATAAAGAGATGGAGAAGTGTCTTGGATTTTGGACTCAGTCTACGGCCAACACGTCAGTCCCTCGTGGCAGAGACATAGCTGAGGCGTTAAAGAAATTCAGGCAGCGGATTCTGAAGTCAGTGGGTCCCTCTCAGTGACCGGCCACCTGTCTTCTTCCCCATTCTTTTCTCTTCTTCCCTTTCTTTTTCCATTTTCTTTGTAATAGGTTGAGGTACTGCGATTTGGCGGTCCTTAACTATTCTTTAGTTAAAAGAAACGGTTACGAAGAGTAACTGAATTGTACGCTATATAATGGCCTTCTTTCCGCCATTCTAGAGGAGGAAGAACTTGGCATATTTTCTGAAAGTGTAAATAGATCATAAAGAAATCAATACAAAAGGGCTTTCCATTCATTGTCTATCTAATCTCTGTTATCTCTGTGTTTTCATTTAATTTTGTGAAGATCATTTGTCTCTAGTTTGTTAGTCTCACTGATTGCATATTTTCAAATATTGCGAGTATGGTGATCTTGTATAACCAAGAAGGAACTTTGTGTCCTTGATTAATGAATCTGAAGAAGGTTATTTACAGAACTTTGTGTCTTTAAATTTCATCTTATTCATCCAATGCAAATGATCTTGTTTTAAATTCACTGCAACTTCGTATACATAAAGAATTATTCTGCTATCTATAATTCTGCATGTTGCTCTTCTGCTCATCCTCGTATTCCCTTTCCTCAGTCCTTTTGTAACTGATGATCCTTGTAGGAAACACTTTCGTAATATCCAAGTTCAACCATAAAATCACGTCTTGTGTACATTTGTAAATAAGTTCGTTTCTGAATAAGGGAACCTCTCCCATTAAAGAGGAGGGACTTCTTGTCCCCTGACTGTTGCTCTTCTTAAAAGTCCTATTTGACGACCAACAAGGTATGTTTATCCCGAATCTCTCAAGATGGATGGATATAAGAAAAGAAGGAACATTGGCCAAGGGGAAAATAATGTTGAAAGAAACTAATGTCCCCTAATGTTTTGATAGATTGTATCAAAATAAAATCCCCCTAAATCATCCTATAAATAATGTTAGGGAACCAACTCACGGACCACATTCATGAGAATCCTTAGTTGGAATGTCATATGTCTAGATGTATGGATAGGAAACCCATTGTTAGGCAGTTTAGAAACTCTAGACAAGAAATGGGATCCTTGCTTTGCTAGAAGAGGTTAAAGAGTTCGTATAGCCTTAGAATTGTCTTTAAAATATATAGGTTTGGGTTCCCCCTCTTCAGGAACCATTGGAAAGGGTGGGGGATGTCTTACTCATAAATAAATACTAGACTAAGAGACTAACTAAGTATGGATCATCGCCACCTAACTCACTACTTTTAAGTTAGAAAAATACTCCTTTAGCATATGCTTAATATATGCACAATATGACTACAAAGACATACTTGAATCATGGGAAATTCCCTCCTTTATGTCTCTTGGATTATAGGAGGTGACTTTAATATGATTGAAAATAAGTAATACAAATGTGGAGGGAAAGCCTTGTTGTGGACGAGAAATGAGTAATTCTTAAGGCCAAATCTATAAGAATCCTAAAAAAATCAAGGTCCCCATGGATGGGAAAAGAGTATGAACAAAAATATATGGTTTACTTAGTGTAATAATCGATAAAGGATTAGAAAGGTTTACTCCAAATTGGATAAATTTTACCTCAATTAAAAATTATTCACGATAGTGCAAAAAATAGACATCTAATGATGAAACACTATCCTCCCGTATAATCTATCGATCACTCCCCTATAGAAATAAGTGCCAACTTTAATGACAACTTATTGTCCAAAGAAGGAAAATATGGAAAGGACTATACAAAATAAATACCTTGCACCTCGGGGATGATGATTGTTCGGAGAGAATACAACTTTGTATAGATCCTAAGCTGAAAGGATTGATAGTGACATCTCAAAGGTGCCATCTTAGGAAAACTCGATTAATCTATGTAGGATATTATTGAGAACTTCGGTCATCCAAAAGTAATTTTGAGATCTAGGGAACAAATACGGGTCTAAGAGTAGCTAATAAAAATGGAAGAAACAATCCAAGAGGAACCATAAAACCCATATATGTTGAGCAGAGCTTGTCAATATTAAACATCATCACAAGATTTAATAACAATGATAGTGCTATAAAGGCTTAAAATAGGTCTCGTTTGATATGGTTAAGAGAAGGGGATGAGGGCATAGAGTATTGTTTCAAAATATTGCAATCTAAGCAAAACCGAGAGAAAATCAAGGCGATTGACATGGGAAGGAGTATCATAGAATATATGGAAGAAATTAAAAATGCCCTTTTTACCTTTTACTCCTCCCTCTTTATGAGTGATGTGAGTGGACACACCCTTATAGCTAATGCATTCGACCAATTTATCTCCCATTTCCGTTAATGGGATTGGGGAATTAAATATCTCAGGATGAAATTGTTTCAGTAATTGACTCACTTAAAAATAAAAAATCCCCTAGGATTTATTGGATTCTTGTTAAATTTTATATAAAAAAAAAAAAAAAAGGTCTAGCTCGCGCTTGAAGCTAGAAATGTACAAGGAAACTATTCAAGTGGACTATTTGGGGAAAATATCAATAGAGGGGTATTCAAACTTATCCCAAAAGAAGGGACCCTAAGAAAAATAAAAGTTGGAGACCTAATCTCTTCCATGCTTGTCTCTTACAATTTTTGGCTAAGATCCTTGCCGAGAAGAATATCTCCCCTAATGAATAGTATCATCTCTACCACAGGCTGGTTTTGTGGAGGGTAAATAAATAATTGAAAACCTAATTACCAGATTGTAAAGGCATGTATTGGGTGAAGGAAAGCAAGCAAAATGTATGCATGACCTTACTTGATTTTCAAAAAGCCTATGATAGAATGGCCTTATGTTAAAAGCCACGGGATTTAAAGATAATTTTGGTATTATTGTCAATGTCCTATTCTCTCGAAGTTGTTGCACAAGTTGAGATCAATAGCGAACTAATTGAATCTTTATAGTTGTAAGGTTTGTAATATAGGGTTGTCCCTTAGCTTCACCCTTTTTATAACTACAAAAGCTTTTGTTTCCTCTTGAGAAATTCCTCCCTTGCCCTCCCCCTCCTCGTAGTGAAAGGTATCTTCTTACTCAATAAATAAGAGCTTATTGATGTGTTATTTGCTAATGAATCTACTATATTTCTGCACTTAAAGAAAATAACTTTAAGAAAATATTGAAAAACCTTTATTGCTCTGCCTCTAGCTTAATGATCTCAACTCATAAATATTTGGTTCTCGGATGGGAGGAATATCCTTCGAGTAGTTCTCGACCATAGGGTGGGCATGGCCCCCTTTAAAAATGGCGAGATACTTGGGAGTCCCTTCACCCTCATCCCCTCCAAATAAACATGAGATTAGATTTTAAATAAAATCAACAAGAAAATGACCAAATGGCAAGGGAACTTGTTGTCATTGTTGTTGGAGAATTTAAGTCTTCCAAAAGGTCCTCTCCTCATTCTCCATGCATCTTGTTGCTTTTTTGGAAACTCACAAATGGGAAAACTTCATAAAATTATAAGGGAATTTATATGTTCGGATGGTTGGGAAATTAAAAAGACATGTTGTGGCTTGGAGAATTTGTTGTAAACCAAAAGTATTAGGGGGTGTGGGGCTTAAAAACCTATAACTTCATGTATCTCCATATTAGTCAAATAGATTTTGAGGTTTGTCTAGGGAAGCGAACCATATAAAGTGTTGGTTATACATAACGTTAGGGAAGGATACCCTAAAGGTAAAACCATCTAGAAAAAAATACACATGGTTGATATAATCCTAGGCTCATTGTCATTAAGACCATAGACTCCCTTATCTTTGCCTCCATTTAGAAGGCTTGGGGGAAGATAAAAGAGTTAGTGGTTAGAAAGCCCTTTTCTCATCGTAGGGGACGAGGTGTGAAGAATATAGGTCCATCCGGTGGATCCTAAAATATAACGACTCACCTCTCGCCAAATCGAGAGACTATTCAACAATTTCTTGGAACTAAAAGGGATTAAGAATTATGAAAGAAATTAGTGACAATAGCTGACTTTTAACCTATGAGGAAACCAAAAGGGAATAAGAATTCCCCAACTCAATTAAGAACTTATACTATTCTTTAAAAGGTTATTGGTCCCCTCCCCATAATATCACTTTTAAAAATGATGAAATCCTTTGGCCCAAAACTCATCGGGTAAAGGGTCCACCTTTTGTGAAATCTCTACTAGACAACTATATGATAAGCTTTCTTTTTCTCTTAGCCCCCTCCCCTCGATAAAAAATGGTCCTTATAGGAAGATGAAGCATCGGTTGCTTCGTTACGATGGTTGGTAAATTTTCTTCATAACTACTCATCATTTCACCATCTTTAGTTCTCATTACTAAAAATTATGACATATAGTATATAGTACTAATACCATATGAGTATTGTGGCATTATAGAGGATTAGGACCTTGTGATATGCACATATGTAGGGTATGATGTTAAAGCCATAGGTAAAATTAGAACACTGCTATGACGTTGAGAATCATTTGAAGTCTTAAGTCCTTGATAACAATGCGTGAATTTATGTAGAATTTATCAAGCCTAGTGTGAATTTGATTCCTTCACACTTATATATCGCACCAAGTATAATACCTTACATGGTCAAAGTTCTTTTAGAACCACACTATGTTAATCATATCAAGGTTCCCTTTTTTGTTATTCAAATGTGACATTTCTTCATAATGAAGTATCATTTCATAATCTCTAATCTAGACACCATCCAACTCAACCATGTCAAAGTCCCTACCAAAAATGCAATCAATAGTAGTAAACACTTGGTCCATTATTTCCACCATAGAATTATAGCTATGGGGCCATTAGGAGCACACAGTGAACCCGCCACGCCTTGTTAGCTAGCATAATCATCATCCAATAACACTAGTCTATGAGGTCTTCTCCTTATCTAGAACAAGAGGTTTAAGCCAAGAAGATACAACAAACTCGCCTCCCTACCTCTCAACCTTAAGTAAAAACATAATCCCGGCTCAACCTCCCGAAGGAAGAGCGTGCCTAAGTTTAGAACAGCCATGACTAGTTTAACAATAAATCCCAATCATTTTTGGAAGCTTCCCCAACAATGAACATTATAGGATGGCATCTCGCCCCAAACTGGTGAGATCCCCTGTTGAGAGACCATCAAACCCTCCCTTTCTCATTTCTTCCAAGTCAGTATCCATCCACATATCCAGATTGGAAAACCACAGAGTAGGATCCCTCAATGGCCAAACCAGCAGCATGCATGTTTACAAAAACACCTGAAATTTTGGGCTCTATTTTTTTAATACCAGAACGAAAAACCAAATCCAGTTTGACCAACACAACTTGGAATCTCAAGCCCATTGATGCGCCCTCAAAGATGATAAAACGTACAGACAGATTCATAGAGAAGCCTTTTGAATGGCCTGAAAAAAGGAGCAAATTCTGAGAATACTGTATCGCTTATTTCCTGTGACCTTTCTATTAGGTGACTGCTACAGCTACATGATCCCCTATCTCCTCCATTAGCAACGTCTCTGCCACAATTGTTATCATAACTCTTACCTACAGTTCATCTCCTGTCATCATCAACATATTTCAGTTGTAATTGGTGCAGCTTGCATGGAGTATCTGATAGTTACATTTTCTGAACTGTAGATTCCTCGCTGCTTTATATATGCTCACATTTCAAACTTCTCTACTTGAAAGATCTCAGGTCCATTGTTCTTGTCCTAGAAAGAAGACTCAAAATAAATTGAGTCTCGACCTTCAAACATGCTGAAATTCTGTTCTCCACAATTACAAGACAAACAAAAGCACTTCCTTCGCCACCTTATGCCACCCGTTGCAAAATTTTCTGCTTTACATATGAGAAAGGTTACACTGTGATCTAACTTCTGCCTTCTCCTTTAAGAGTATTGGGCTTTCCATTTTGAATTAGAATATGTTTGATCTAGGTGGATTCTTTAAATATAAGTCCAAACGATAGCGCCAAACCCGTTCTCATGGCTTGCAATTATGTCAACTGATGTTTTACAGTCTACAAGTCGATTCTCATGGTTTGCGATAATGATGACTCATGTTTTAAGGTCCACAGTAATACACAACCACCTCCCTAAGTCCACAATACTTCCAAGATCATTAGTCCACCTTCACCAAATACCCCCACAGACTTTTACAATAGTGCATGGTATTTTGGGCAGATAATAGATTGGATGTGGAGCCCTCCAAATGCATAGCAAACCTTGAGCAGCATACACCATTGGACATGGCATGATTTCACCTACGCCGAAATGGTTTTAACTCTTTTTAGATGTAGTTAATGGAAGATAGATAGCCATGCATCTCCTTTAAGCATATGCCATGTACAAAACGTACAGATTAATAATGTTTTTGATTTTCATATTGTTATCAATGGTTCTTTAGATGTAGGTAGTAGAAGATAGAACATATTAGTATTAGTGTTTTCTATTCTCGTTTTGTTATCTTTCCTATGCTTCACTCTCTCAATGTTTTTTACCTTCTCTAAATCATTGTTTTACATTGCTTTTACATATTTGTAGTTAAACAACAAGGATAAGTATATGAACTATTTGTACAGCTTCCTCGGCCACCACTTGTGAGTCTAGATGCTGGTTTTACAACTTCGTGGATATAAACCATCCATCACTTTTCTTCTAGTATGTCTTATTGTCCATCCTAAATCTTCCTTCCCTAAAGGAGGATGCTATAGATTCGCCAAAACAGTATGACAATCAGAAATCACTACGCCCTTGGTCATTTCACATTTCAAACCTGTTATTTAAGCTCAATTCTCATATAGAGTAGTTTTTCAACATCCATCTACTAACCTGTTCAACAAAATATAGCAACTATTGCAACGTATCCAATTTGTTTTACTGAAAGGATTTCTATTCTAGTCATTATATTTGAAGCTTCAAGAGCTATATTATTAGCATGCGGTCATCATAGGAGGGTCATTATCCTAACAACATAGAACTGCCTTATTTTCTACTGGTTCCATCAGCATGTTATTATGTATGATTTGTTTTACCTTTTGATCATGGTATAGTTTTTATCCGGCAAAGTGAATAAGGTGCCACTCAAGTCCTGGGCTTCATCTTATATACTCAATATCATATATTCACCTAGCAAATATGTTTTGCATCAATGAAATTTCCAATCATCTGCTGCAATGAAGGACCTGCTTAATGTCTGGATTACAATAACACAGGAGCTCAGCCATAGCAGTAGGCAGTTAAATCTATCCAGAGAGAATCATCTTACACAGTTTTGGGTTTGATGATGGACACTAGGGGTGATTAGTGTACTTTAAGCAGTTTATTTCTTCTTTATTAAATCAGGACCCAAATGGATTTATATATCTTCTGTAATTTCTGGACAGTCAAATTCCACTGTATCTTGTTTCCTGTTATCTCTAGACCCTTTGATGCATGCTCATCTTTCACCTTTTTAGCACTGGGTAAGCTGAATAACACAGAATTATGGGAAAAATTAGTGAATGCATGACATAGTAGATTAATTATCCAGAATTGAATTAATACAACAGTATAAGAGGAATCTAAATGTACTGATTTAATATATTCAAGGACACATTACTGCTAGATATCTAAGTATTTGATTATAATTCAAAACAAATATATGAATTTGATTTTACTTCCCGTAATATTGGATGGTATTGCTAGTGTATCGCATACGATATATGCACCAATTTAAAAAAAGACTTAATTTCTCACTTTCAAAGTGCAACAGAAAGATGTGTAATCATAATAATTTCTTTGGATCGAGTAAGGCAGAACAGGTGCATTTGATTACCTGCAGGAAAGCATACTAAAGTGAGCCTTGCACTTTTCTTTTCTCGTTTGAGAGAGATTGCATAGACAATTAAAAGTTCTCCAGGGTACTGAAAAATGCATCCAACAATATCAAAGGAGTGAAACTTGAATAAGACATAACCACATAACCAAAAAAATACAGAGAAGAAAGTATTAGATGCATGAATATAATACTTATGTGCAAGATAAATGTAAAGAGGCATATCAGTTGCCCAAGATGAACAATAGAATGTCAATCAAACTCTGTATTACGAATACATGGGGCAAGCAGAAAATAGTCACCAGATCTAACCATAGATCTGGTAAGTTACATCCAAAACATCAATGTTTTAATAAATAAATATATCATGCCTTTTCCAGCAGCCTTTTCTAATAACTGTTGTTTACAAATAAGATTTTCAGTTGTATGTGTTACTGCAACTTACGAAAGGGGTATCTAAAATGATGATATATAGAATGGTATCAATAATTTGTGGATATTTATTTTACTGGTCCATCTATTCAATTTATGGGAGTTATAACTGTTAATACTTTCATAACAAAACAATATTAAGTCCCCTTTCCAACTGAATACTTTAGGGAAAAGTGTAAAATTTAAACAAACCATCACAATGATATCAGAAAATGGCAATTACAAATTATAAAGAGTGACATAAATGTGCCTGTGCACACAAATTCAGAAAGTAAGGAGATATAAATTGAGAAAGGAAGGAAAATTCTGATCTTTCAGAGGTTGATATTTGTTATAACCAATACTAAATATCCAGCTCCTTGAAAATTTTGATCATCTCAGAAATCAACTCAGTCCTCCTTTCAAGTCTCAAAGCTCTCTCTTGACAATTTATTTTATGCCTGACCCACATTGCCATCTTCATCTTGTTCATGTCATAGATCTCCTTCACCACAACCTGTGCCCCTGGGTGCCAGTAATCTTTCTTTCTCGTTATATAGCTGCAACATAATTTAAAGAAAAGTACCATACGTTAGGGCAGTTAACAACTATATCTATTTGTTTCAATTGTGTAATCTAAACTCACTTTGACAGAATTAAAATTCTGAAAAAAACTAGGTTGGTGCTTTAAACTACTATAAAATTATACAAAAAAATTGAACGAAGCAGACATTCAGTTTTAGCAGACTGAAAATAATTGGTTAGGCTCTTCTGTACAAGGATGCAAGAAATATAAAGCCAGAAAGAAGAAAAAGATGTTGATTGATCTGCACAGTTCGAGACCTGCATTGGTTTAATAGTCTGAAAATGTTTTCTCCAATAATGATTATTTTTCTTTGCACTTCTCTTTATTTACTTCTTTTTATATATGACTTTTGTTTGATTGGCCAAAAACTTCTACACACAATTACACATTTTTGCTACTCTAATTTAAGTGTGATACATGTAATTATAAGTTTTAGCTCCAAATAATATAGTGAAAGATAACATCATGCTTGAAACAAAAAAATAAAAATATCAGCATCATTACTTGTCCATTCTTTTTGTCATCTCAGAAATCTTCTTGGCTGGTGTTGTAATTGGAATGGCGAACTCCACCTCCTCTCCAATGTCATTGCTCCTGAAAAGTTTCCTATGGGTACTTTGGAAAGCAAGGCATTGGGATACCAAACCTTCTCATTATTGGTTTTTAGAAACACCGTTGATAAGATGTTCATCTCACTCACAATTAGCTAGAATAATGAAATTCTGTCAGATAACAACATTTGAGATTTATTTTGAAATTAGAAATAGAAATTTTATTATTGAACTATTAATACTCTTACCTCCTCCCCATCGATGGTGCATCGATCACCGACATCATAAGGATGCCTCACGAACAAAAACACTATTGATTCGAAAACTGACTTGCAGGTATCTTGAAATAAAAATGTGAAAAGCAGTACTTGGGAAACTACATATACAATAATGTGTGATGTAATGACCCCAAGTATGAGAAGCCACATTAGTACAATGCTTATGCCCACGAACACATCCACCATCATATTTAAATTGTTCACTGCAGAATCTGTGTCATTCATGGTGAGGGAAAGCATTTTCTCTCTCTGAAAACACTTTTCATCTGCAAATTTCCAATAGGTTATCTATTCTGTCAATTTAAATCTGAGACTCTGCATCTAGCATTTATCTTCTACGCCTTTTAAAAAGCATTTTATGAGCAATTTTGTTTTACAAACATTCTCGTTATTTATTTTGTATTATCTTAATATTTTGTATATATCATTTTTCTAATCTGATTTTGTTTTTTGATTGAGAATCACTGAACTACATAGACATCGACATTTCTGTCCATGTTATGGAATAATGAATTCCAATGCTGAGTAAACATATATCTAAATCTGATTTTTTAAAATTTGTTTTTGATAACTAAATAAGAGACCTGGGTTTTGTAAAATAACTTCGCCAACTAACCAAAGCTTTCCAACTTTAACACTGTGCCATACAAAATTTTTGAAGAAAAATAAGTGGATTATAGGGATTACTTACTGCCCAGTCCTTGAGGGCCTTCTTAGTGACTTTATTTGTGTCTTTGGCATCTTCAAAATGGGCCATTGCCCTCTTTGCCAGGTCTTCCGGAAGGAATCTCATCAAATCCTCTAGAGTTATGTAACTAGCAAGATAAAAAAACACCAATCAAAACATCATGAAAATTTGATTTTTATCAATATTATGTGACCTCATGCAGGATCTATGTAACTAAACCAAATGATCACTCAATAATTCGTACATTTTTTTCCAACTATTTCAATTAAACTGTAATTCATAACACTAAATTTGAATCTCAAACTTTTTCTGAGGTCCTACGAAGACAGAAAGTCATATAGCGTGATTACCTTTCATATATACTAACAAATTTTTTGCTCTTAAATTCTCATAGACTAAGTATGAAACCTTACTTTTCACCAGGCCTGGCTACATTTTGGAAGACTTGACTGGCAGCTCTGCTAGCCTTCCACTCAAAATACTTCTCTTCATTAGGAGCTTCTTCGTATGATTCATCAAACAGAGATAGCTCTCCATGGTGTTTGAAGATTAACATCAATTTCTTCATATTCCAAGCGGAGATATTCTTCTGGTTGAGCTTGTGCAGATCCTCGATTTTGATTTCTTCACATGAATGTTTTTCCTCCTCGGGCCCTTCATTGCGTATGATTGATTTAAGCTTATGAAATCTACCACTGCTTTTAACAGGGGATATATTATATGTATCTGATAACCTGCTCCACGTCTCATTTGGCTTGGCTGCTTCCTGGGGCTGTGTCTGCTCACCATGATTTTCGGTCTTTTTATACTGATCATCTAATTCTATCAATGGAGGGCCGGTTAATGCTGCGAGAAGATACTGGTTAACAATACAGTTTTGTATCCGATCGAAATAAGTCGTCACATGAAAGTTACATGCCATAACCTTTACTACCAAGATCTTCACCACCCATAAAATGTTGCTTACTAGCAAACACACCAGGACCCTGTTAAAATGAAATAAATGTTTATGAACAGAAGATTGTAATAACACTTTCTCCACTTGACTGCAATTTATAAGACTACAGAGGTTCACTTTTCAAATTCAATTAATGTAACAACTTAAAACCTTGTAAAATCTCTGGGACATCAAAAATTAAAGAAAATAACTTGAACAAAACATTTTCCATTTCAAGGATATATAACTTCTTTACTGTAACTATCTAAGATCTATGGATTGAATCAAAAGATTACTGAAAATACTAGTATTAAACTTTCCTCACAGATTTAACTGAATCTGATTTCTTTTTTCGAGATTCTGGCATATATTTCATATCGAAGAATACAAAAATAAGGGCTTATGAGATAAAACTGTCTCAAAAGATCATCTAAATTCATTTCTCAAAATTTAACAGAAACTAAACATGCTACCTAAGGCCCTGTGAGATTTCTTTAACAAAACAAAACTGGCTACAAAACCACTTACTTGTTAACAATAGATAAGGGCCGACTCTCTGGCATTTGCAACTCAATTTTGTGGACAAACCAAACATGCCATGGAATGAGGACCAATCCCAACCAGAGACAATTCTCCACAGCCACCCTCAAAGCATAAACAAAGTACAACACCCTCTTCCTCAGCAAAAAGCTACTCTCCACAAAGAACACAATAACATGCACAATCAATCCAGCCACAAGCCTTCCACAGAACAGAGCCATCAGCAACAAGCACCATTTCCACACATGAAGATCCAGCCAGGTCTTCTCTTTGAAACATTTCAATGTGAGGCTGAAAACAAATACAATGGTAATAACAATAAGGCTGACCCACTGGAAACAACGCACCACACCCATCTTCCTTTGTCTAAACTGTTCAGGGATGTTGCTGAATGGATCTTCTTCTTCTTCTTCTTCCTCTTTTCATATAGGCCGACAAAGCTAGCTCTCATGCTGGCTCTGTTGGTGGTCGACTTCGACCTCAGAGGAGGTTGAGGTTGTGGTTGAGGCTGGTCGAAGAAACCATCACTCTCCTCCTGGGAAGGAGGAGAGCTATTCGTTCCTTGTCCTTCGCTAGTCCGGCTGTTTATCAATGGCAAGAGCGGCATCCTGGTTGGTGATGTTGTTCTTGTTGTAGAAGATTCGAAGAATCTTGTCATATTTGATTTTGATTGTGAAACCTCACAGTTAAAATCTATAATTGACAAGCTTCTTCTATATAAACTTCAATAATATTGTTTTGCTGTTCTAAAGTTTTTGGCAGTGGATTCCTTATATCTATTTTCTAGTTGTTTGCCCAATTTTTTCATTTGGTAGGCATTTTTGAACTGGGGTTTGCCTCTTTAGCCATTAAAACGCACAAAATTAACTAGACTCCGCCACACTGCCTTCGGCCTTGTCTTGCCTCATATAAGGCTTGTTTTGTGCTGTAACTGTAAAACGGTTTTTATCATTTGGTAGGCTGTTTAAATGATATTCAACCGAATCATTAGTATGTTAGATTAGTTTGCGTTGCTCATAAAATACAAATGCAGCAAAATTATAGTGTACTAAAACCCGTGAAGGGTTTAGAGGTTAGTAATAATTATATGGAAGATTCATTTATGTAAGAAATGCAAGTTTGATGTGTGTTGATGAGATGTTAAAATTACTCCTCAAACACTATTTATACTTCTCGTCAAATTTTTAATCAAAAAAGCATCATCATATTTATTAATTCAAAAAAATAAGAGATAAAACATAAATTGATGGTTTAGAATAAAAGGGGGCACTTGCTATTAAGAGCCCCCACAAAGAAGGAAGACGTTTGGTATTCGAGCCACAAAAAGAGTCTCAAATTGTATAAGCACCGCTAACAAAATACAAAATAACACTAGATCATATTAAACACAAGAAACAACATCGGGAGGAGGTGGTAGATCATCATGAGGAGGGATACCAACACAAGAAGAGGGCTTTGTCAACGATTGATTTGGCGCCACCAAACCATCCTAATTACCATGTATGATAAGAAGCAAAATCACCTCCCAACGGGTAGAGTGGGAATATGGACTCCAATTTTCATGCATCATATGCGAAAGGTATATTCGGATATGATTAAGACAACTCAACAACATACTTATTGTGAGCAAGTGGACTCCAACTTCGAGGAGGGAGGCGGAGATATGACTATGTGAGCGGCTCATTGACATTGGGGGAGGAGAGCCCGGTGGTCGGATATCATGAGGAGTTATGCTCCTGGAGCACTCTCTAGTGGTTGAGTGAAATCGCAAGTGCTAAAACTCCAAAGCTTCTTTTTCAACGTGCATTTGTATTTGAAATCCTAGTTCATCTATCAAGATATGGATAACCAACTTTGTGGCTAACATAATCTTTTATCATGTCATATCATATTTATTTATGTTTTCATATGTTTAGCAGGTGGCATTGGTGTCTTGCATAACATAGTACAATATATATAGGAGTTAGAGAGGAGTAGATTATCATGATATTGAGCACTTGAGTCATATTCTATGGTTTAGAGGTTATCTTCTCGAAGAGAATAAGTCATTCTACTTACATATCGTCATCATTTATCTATATTTTGGTGTTCTTTGGTGTTATATTGCTATTGATATTCAAATCGATCTAAGTGATTTCATTATAGATGGTATCGAGATTCGATTATGGAAAAAATCAACAACAAAACGTAAACCCTAATCACCATGATGGGGAGATCAACTAGAGGCCAAGGGAAAGGTTTTGCTACTCCAGGAAAAATTCGAATCGGATTCGAAACGGGTAGATATTTTGATGCTCTTGATTCCTTTGTGAATGAAAAAATCCAACCTCTTGTGGAGAGCATGCAAAAGTTGAAGGGAAATATGGAGGAAATGGGTCATAACATACATGGAGAGGTGGAGGCAATGAAAGGAGATATGAATAGGATATATGAAAATATTGAGTTGTTAGCTTCTCACATAACTCAAGGTGGATCAAATGGAAATACAAATTGTGATTCACATACTACATCGCATTCATATGGAGTGAGCTTTAATTTTAGGCCGCAGAACCTACTCCCAAAGGTGGACATGCGTAAGTTTGATGGCAAGGACCCACTCAATTGGATCACCCAAATGGAGAATTTATTTGATCTACATTAGATCCCAAGTGGGAAAAATGTTACTATGACATCATTATATCTAGAACTAGAATAATTCACTTGGTATTGTTGGTTGTGTGCTCAAAAGAAGAATAAGGCTCTCAGTGTCACTTGGTTAGTTTTTATGGAGGAGATGCAAATGCACTATAGTAGTAGTGTGGCCGAGAACTACTTCAGCCAATTGGAAAAGCTACAACAAACAAGATTAGTAAAGGATTATATTCAGCAATTCCAAAATTAATCATTGCATGTGGATACAATTACAGATGATAATCTAAATGATTTATTTCTAGGCGGTCTCAAGGATCACATCCAACATGAGGTACGAATGTTTGATCCTCGCCATGAAGAGGAATAACTTCACTAACATTAGAGATCGTAGCACCTTGGTACCATCATTCCCTCAACCTACTCGATTGACTCCTCAAAAATTGAAGAGAAACAAGCAAAAGGGATATGTTTTAGTTGTGACAACAAATGGAGCAAAGGACATAAATGTGTTAAGAAGAAATTATTCTACATTGAAGGGCATAATGAGGAAGAAGAAGAGGATGAAACTTCAAGTGAAGAGGAAGAGGTTCCTAAGATTGAGGTTGAAGAATCTCAACCAACTATCTCTTGGCATGTAACTTTGGGTATTAACACCCCATAACCCTTAAGGTGGTGTTTTTGTGAAGAAACAAAAGGTGACGATTTTGAATGACTCTTATATTACTCCCAACTTCATTAATCATAAGTTGGCCTCGCACTTAAATTGTTTTATTTATCCAACCCCGAGTTTCAAGTCATGGTGGTAGATGGATGTGAAGTTAGTTGTTTAGGAAAGTTCTTTGGTATAAATCAACTTGCAATAATTAATATGTTATACATTGGGTTACATTCATTTAGTTATCAGACCAGGGAGCGTAGACTTGAAATATTATGCATGTTGTATACATGCAATTATAGTTGATCTAAGAGGTTGAAAAGGAAATAATTGTCACATAACAATGTTGAAAGTAAAATAAAACTCAAACTTGAAAATGAACTATTGCTAAATGTTATTACTTGAAACAAAGTTGTAGATTCAAAGAGAATATTGTTCCTAAGGAAATATGCATGAAATGAAACAATGGGGGGATTTAGCAGACCTCAAGTGGGCCCTAACTTGGTGTTAATCCCTTCCTAACTTTGTAACTAAAAAATAAATGATAGAACTCAGATTTCTTTATTGATTTGCATAAAACATTACATCTAGGAACAAAATAGATTACTCTGATTCTCTTCTAACTCTGTTCACTCTTTTCTCTAATTCCAAATCTAAATTTATAACTTTTTTGTTACAAGGCACCAACCCTTTCCTTTATATCTTATCATTTACAACACATGAGAAGAAGAAGAATACAACAAGGAGTCTTCAACAAAACAAGTGAGATATTCAACATGTGTTTGAAACATACAACAAGTTTTCAACTAACAATCAGTTCTTCATTAGTTCTTAATTAATGACCAAATCAAATATTGATTTATTTCTCAATTTTCCACGTTTTTGTTGTAACTAATTCTCCAATGGTGCGTAAGGACTTAAGTGTCATCACTTCATGTTTCAAAAGATATTCATAAATGTGGGTTCTTTGTTGTAAATGATTTCCTTATCTGTGATGAGTTCTGTGGAAAAGTTCTTTGGTTGTTAATGAGTTGCTGCAGACAGGTTCATTTGTTGCATATAAAAAATTGCTTATAACTAAGAGTGGCATCAACACATATAATCATCCAAATAATTTATTGTAATAACAATAATAAATGCACACATAATATCACAAAATAAAGACAATTATATATAACTATATCAATTAGTCATTATGTCAAAAGTTCATGGTTGTAATAGTGATGTTCAACAATGTACTTAGGAAATACATAGACATGGATACAATGGTCTTATCAAAATACAAAAGATGAGTTATTATGAAAGTAGCTCATACACCCCAGGCTTAAACGCTTGAATGTCCTCATTCAAGAGCTTCATATCTTCTCTGTTGGAAACTACATTCTTTCCTAAAATCTATGGGTGTTCCTGTTCCTTCCTCTTCGATAAAAATATCCATAATTCCTCCTCAATCTGTCCCAGACTCTTTCTTGCACCCTCTGATTGATTGGTAATGAAATATTGGAGGATGATAAGCTATAGGAAACCAATCATCCTCACATTCATTTGTTATTTCAATATACTTGTTCACCCTGCGTAACATTAGAAGTATATTTGGATATGAGTGCATTTATTTCCTTTGGAGTGCAGGGATAACTCTGCCCATCGCTCTCGCATATTGTTATAAATTGAACTCCATGTTTATTGATCATGTTCCTGACTTTTGTGTGGGCTTCCATCCTCATTCTCAACACTTTATTTCTGATTTCATCCACTTCCATATACCTGTCATATTCTTCTACAATTTCATCGATGTTGTTTCCTCATCTCTGATATATAGTGGTGTAACCTTCTCCAAATTTCTACATGCCTCCATTTTCTGAGATCTTTCCATTTCATTAGAAAGATAAGAACATAATGCCTTAACATGTACATCCCCAATATACAAAATTGGGATCCAATCTCTGTCATATGGAAGGGCATAATTATGCAAATATAGCTCACATAATAAATTCTGCAATTCATGTGTACTATGCTAATACAAAGTAAAGAAATTCCTGTATGATCTAATGTCATATATCATATCAGAATTTATGCAAGTAAACTTGTGGTACAACATATTTTCTTTTAGGTATATGACATAGACATTTGATGGGGTCTACAACTCAACATTTCAAATGCTACTGTCTTGTTTCCTCTTGTTTTTGTTTCAAACTTGTAATATCTTTGTCTTTGTCTTCCATTTCCTCCTTATTTTTAGAGATAAGGTCTTCCTTATCATTTTCCCATTTCTTCTTGAGCATGTTAATGTAAGCATCCCTTTGCAGCAACATGTTTTCAATATTGGGCCCCATAGTTTGTGTTCCCATCTCACTGCAAGATGGTTTTTTCCTTCCTTTATGATTTCATGAATAATAGTTGGGGGCTGCATTGGTTCTACATTTGCTTCTTGCAGACTATCATTTTCAAAAATTTCAACAACTTTCTCAATAAATTATTCATTAACACCATCTGCAGTCATTTTCTCTTGTTCATTTCCTCCTTCCACTGCCTCTTCTACTTGTCTCACTTCATGAATCTCTACTTCATGAACTATTCCCTCATTTTGATTTAGTTCTTCTTGTCCTTCCATTGGTTGTTCATGGTATTCTAGCTCTTGATTTACTGTGGGAGCAATATCTCTATACTCTTTTTCCAATGGTTCAGACTCAAAATTTTATTCTATGGCTTCCAAATCACTATCTAATGAGATGGGTTGAGATTGTCTTGAACTGGAGGTTTTTGTCCTTTTTATCCAAAGCCTATTGGAACACCTAGTTTGTTTTGGAGCATAATGACTATATTTCCTTTTGGTTTTGGAAATGGAGGTTTCAGGGGAGAAAAATTCCAATAAAGGTTCAGCAAAAATATTCTTTCTGGTGAAATAAGTGCAGGGTTTTCTTACATTAGAAGCGCGACTTTCAAAATTTAATGGTTTTTGAGGTGGGGAAGAGGGTGGTGCAAATCTGGCATATGGAAGTAGAACTGTCATCGGTGTTATTTCTCATTTTTATCATCTTTCCTAATAAGGTTTCAATATTGTTCACTTTCACAAAGTCATCCCATGATATCTGAGGGTGCTCCCTCTACAAAGTGTTCTTGACCACTAACGTTATTAGACAGTGATGTGACAGGCTGCCATACCCATTTGAACCTTTTTTATCATTTTATCAAGCATCTCATGAAAGAAATTTGGAACATTCACTTGATGATTTTTTTTCAAATGATTTAACAATTTGAAATGCACTATATTTAACCTTGAATATCTCCCTTCACAAGTAAAATATTGAATGAAAAAATTGACAGCTTGTGCCCATAAGGGTTTGAGAGATGTTCTAAAAGTACCTTGGCGGTTTGAGATGAAATCATCATCATTGTCTACAAATTCTCTTCTTGTTGCTTCTGGGTCAACTTTTTTTAGAAATGGCTCTCCCTGAGCTAGTAAACCAATGACCTCTGCTAAAATCTCATCACTTACCCTGATTGTTAACCCTTTTACCTTTGCCTCTCCATTGTTTAGGGTATTTGCAAACTCTTCCACAACTGCCTCATCAAATCCTTAAAATTTGTTAATGTATTGCATCCATCCATGATTCTCAAAGTACTACACAACCTCAAGATGATTCAGAAGTTGCAAATGTGTAGAAGGTTCATATCTGATCAAGTCACCTCCCATGGCAGATACACAACTTCTCCCAGGTGCAATATGCAACCAGACAATTTTTCCTTGAAATTACTTTGCAAAAATGAATTGTGTTGATGGATTTTCATTTCTTTGAACTTTATTACCAAGGGGTAAACAATACGTTTAGGGGTGATTAATCATTAAGTGGATGTGACATGAATAAAAATGATGTGACATGTTGGCTTATGTGGAGGGCTTAAGTGGACACATAATTTGAAAGGTGGTGGTATTTTAATGTGTCACATGCATTATGACTTGGCATAACTCATAATTAAATACAATTAATCTAATCATGCTTTATTAAAGTAATAAATGTATGCACTTATCTCGTTGTGGCTTGCAATGATTGATGTGCATGCTTTATTGAATTGGATTTTTGGTTGCATGTTAGTACCCGCGATACTATGGACATGGGCTTAACTTGTGTTGACTACTCCTTACGAAAATAGATTCTTCCGGAGAGGAACTCCAATTGGTTGGGGTCAATAATTATTTTTATATTATCCACTTGTGCATTCTTCCTTGACGTCCATTATGTAACAATGAGTTCTACTAGACACTTTAAACAAACAAGATCTTATTTCTTGTGGTTACAAGTTGAACTCTTGGTCATTGCACTCTCTCTTTTTGATGGAGATTATTCTCTCATGCAATCACTTGTCAATAAAAATTCAAAATAAAAAATTATATATAGAAATGGGTTAGTAGAATGTTGATGATCACACAAAAAGGTAGATCTCAACACTTTTATTTAGCCTTGAAGTATTCAGCAAGCTGAATTCTCCAAGGCTACTAAAATCTCATCAATTCTCTATAATCCTAGAAGGTGAGCCAATAGGCTCAACCTTTGAGGTTAATTCTGATGTTTCTTTATCCATTCTTCTATGATCTCCTCTGAACAATTCCATGAATAAGCCTTTATCAACTAGATTTTTATACAATCTTAACCTATGTCCATTCACCAACAACTTGAATATCACAGGATCAATAGTAGTAAGCTTCACAACTCCATTAGGGAAGATCTTCTCAATTTCATGGGGACTAACCACCTTGTTTTGAGCTTCCCTATGTGATCCTTATATTTTGAGTCAAACAAAAGTGCCCAATAACCTTCATAGAATTGTCTTGTTTTAATATATTGGTCATGCCATTTGATTCTTTTTTTTTCACTACCTCTATGTTATGAACTTGCTTGCTTTCTCAATTCATCCAAATCATTGAGTTGGATAATTCTCTATCTCTGAGATTTTGATAAGTCTATTCCTAGATCAAGTGTATTTTTAAATGTCTTATGCTAAAATTAGATTGGAAAAACAATAGTCTTGCCATATAATATCTCAAATGGTGTGAATTCAATTGTTATCTTCCATGTTGTATTGAATGCCCAAAATGCTTCGGAAGCCTTTCTACCCAGTATCTTCTGTGGTGTGATATAGTCTTTGTCAATATGACCTCTATCTCTCTATTTGTAACCTCTTCTTGGTCATTATATTGGGGATGGTATGGTGTAGAATTTATATGCATGATTTCATATTCACTTGACCAAATCAGCAATCACATCAACTAAAATGTGTACCCTGGTCTATTACAATCTCCCTTGGGACTCCATATTTGGTAAAGATGTTCTCATACAGGAATTTAGCTACCTTCTCACTTTTCTGGTTTGGCAATGCTTTTACCTCTATCCACTTGGTTAGGTAATATGTACATACCAGGATATACTCTTTCTGCTAAGATGGAGGGTCTATAGGGCCAAAAAAATCTAAGCCCCACTTATCAAAAGGTTGCAGAACCAATTGAGGTTGTAATGACATCTCATTAGACTTAGTGGGATTTCCCATTCTTTGGCATTTGTCACATCTCTTAGTGTATAGTGTTGCATCCTTATGTAAATTTGGCCAATAGTAGCCAATAGTCAACACCTTATGTGTTGTTCTCTTTGTCAGAAAAATGCCCTCCACAAGGTTCATTGTGGCGGTGCCTTTGAGGACATAAAATATATCCTCATCATCTATACACCTTCTCATTACTTGATATTAACTTGTATAAAAGAGAAGTCTAGCTATCCAAGAAAAGGGTAAACTCTTTTCAACTAAATACCTTTTCTCAGAGGATGAAAAATGTGGAGGTGTTTTACCTAAGACCAAGTAGTTGGCTATGTCTATATCTTTGGGGTGTTCTTTTTAAAATAACAAACATGTGATCATCTAGAAATGAATCATCAACTAATTTCTCTTCATTGTTGGTCTCCATCCTTGAGAGGAAATATGCCACCACATTATCTTTTCCAGTTTTTCCACTATGGTGACATCAAATTCTTGCAAGAGGAGAAACCACCTTATGATTCTGCTACTTACTATTAGTTTTTTACCAGATACTTGATTGCAGCATGATCAGTGTGAATAAACACTTGGGTATCTTGTGATATAATGTCTAAATTTGTTTATGGAATATACTACTGCCAGAACTCTTTTTTTGTTACTTTGTATAGTTCAATTCTGCATGTTGCAAATTCTTGTTGACATAATATATTGCATAATTCAAACTACCATCTTTTTGACCTAGGAAAACTCCAATAACATGATTTGATGCATTTATGTGGATGTGAAAAGGTAGGTTCCAATCAGTCCTCTCAACACATGAGCAGTAGTTAGCATCTCTTTTAAAGTTTGAAAATCACTTTCACAACATTCAGTCCATACAAAATCAACATCCTTTCCCAGCAATGCAAAAAGTGGCACTACAATTTTGTTGAAGTCTTGTATAAACCTTATGTAATATCTAGCATGGCCTAAAAAGCTTCTAACATCTTTTTTTTTCTTGGTGTGGGAAGGTTGATTATGACAGACACTTTTGTTGGATCTACTTGAATTCTTGCTGAGGAAAGGTAGTGCCCCAACACTATACCCTCTGACATCATCATATAACACTTCTCATTGCTCGGGAAAAATTGTGATCCTTACATCTTCTTAAGACCTTATCCAGATTTTTCATAGCCTCCTCAAAAGTACTACCATGAACAATGAAGTCATCCATATAGACTTCCATGCAATCATTTTTCAAATCAAAGAAGATACTTAGGACTGCCCTCTAGAATGTGGAAGAAGTGCATTACATAAGCTAAATGGGATAACTAAATAGGAAAATGTCCCCCATGGACATGTGAATGTAGTATTATCTTGGTCCTTTAGTGCAATCTGGATCTAATTGTAACCATTGTATCCATCAAGAAAGGATAAGTACTTTTTACCAGCTAGGGTATCAAACACTTGATCAATGAAGGGAAATGGAAAGTGGTATTTCTTTGTGGATAAATTTAGTTCTTTGTAATCCAAAAAGATTCTCCATTTCCCATTCTTATTTGGTACAATTACTAGAGGTGATACCCACTAGTTATCTGATATGGGGTATATGAATCCATCATCTAACAACTTCTATAGTTCACCCTTCACAATTTATCTTAATGATGGGTTCATGCACCTCTATGGCTATCTGATTAGTTTACATTCTTATTTAATATAAATTTTGTGAGTAAAAAGCCTAGGATGAATCACATGTATATCACTGTAATCCCAAGTAAATCATGTATTATGTGTTATCCATTTTTACCTCCCAGTGAAAATGGAGAACAGAGAGCCTTACAGACTTGCCTATGGTTGTCAAATGGGCCCATAGGTCAACTCAAAGCAAGCATGAAAATTCTAGTGTTTCAGGGTATCAACAGTGTCTCCAGGGATTTTGAAAGCCATCACAGAAATTTTTTCCTCTAATGGGTTTTCATCAAGTTTTAAGTCTTATTCAAGTTGGAAAAGAGAGCGAAAGGGCCCATTTGAAAGCAAAATGACAAGAAATCTAATAATTTTTCCAAGGCATCTATCACACTTTTACAAGGTCCCTCCATTACTAGAAGAATCCTATATCTTGCAAAAGATCCGAGAAGAAATTCAAAGAAGTTAAAAAATTAGCATTTAGCCTCCACCAACTTACCGAGTTGAAGGGCGATATTTCTCCCAGCTCGGTGAGTTGGGTTGTGCACCGATCTCCTGTATGCTTTTTATGGTCTTCGAGCTATTACATGAGGGTGAGTCATATTACAAGCTCATAGAGCTCTTCCTAGCATTGTATGGCAAACCACATTGGTATTGGGAATGGCCGAGGCAACCTAGTTAGTTATGGGTACTCGGGAGGGCAAGTTGTTTCATGACGGTGAGCGATGGAACTCGTAGGTAAGTCAACTCGATATACATTGGATCGGCAAGTTTGGATGGAAATAGAAGAAATGGAGGTTATCTCAACAAGACCGAGGTGGAGAAGGTCACATAGCTCATATAAAGAAGAGCGAGCAAGGTGTTAGGAATTACCAGTAGGAATGAAGAGACAAATTTAATATGTAGATATTAATTACAGAATAAAGGAAATATGAAATTACACAAACAAAAAAATGACACAGATTTAACGTGGTTCACCCTTTCCTAGGCTACATCCACCAACAACAGTAGTCCTTTTTATTATTAATCCAACAAAAATAAAATACAATAAACATGCTGCAACATGCAAACACAATGCATAAATCTGTAGTTTCAGATCTGCAACAAAACTACCCTCCCTCTTCTCTTTCCAGTGCTTCTTTCTTCTTCTCATGCCACTTTAATCTCATGTTTTTCAATACTGTAATATGCTGCTCTGATTTTTATTTCTCTCTCACACTCTCTCATTCATTTCTAGCATAACCATTGGCGTGTATATATACATTCCCATGCCCTTTTCTCTTCTAACCAAATGTAACCATTTAGTTTCCAAACAAGAGGAACTAAAACAAATGGTTATGTAGTGATTACACTAATATTATACCAATGTATGCTTAGGGAATATGCAAGAAAAATAATTAATACATTAAAAATATAAATAAGACATTTTTTTTGAATGGTCTCCATAACCAACACAAGGTTCCACACCTTGAAGAAATTCTATGTTACGAATCACACTACTTGCCTTAACAAAATCACATACTAAGAAAACAAAGGGTGTTGTGATTCATTTCTAACAGATTCGACACGAATGGTGGGACAACAAAGAAGTCTTCATTTTATTGCAACAAGATTGGTGTGCTCTTGTTGTAAATTCCAACCTTTAAGAGGCTTTGTAGCAACACATTTGGCGACTCTAAGGGACATATTTCAGTGGTTTCAACAGTGCTAGTGGTTCAAATTTATGATAAGAATTTAAACAAGGTCTAGAGCAAGAGAGGAAGGTATTTTTGAATACTTGCAGCTATCTCTAGGTAGAGAAAGAAGGGGAAGAAGAGCTCAAAGGTCTCCATCTCCACCAAATAGAACATTATCAACACCTCCACTTGGTAGGCCATTTATTCAATCAACTAGAGTTCTTAGACCAATTAGAATGGCTCATCAACAACCACCATCACAAAATCTTTTTATTTTATTTTACATGCGTAGTTCACTTACTCTCAATACATAAAACCCAATCCCAGGTTGCAGAGAATGAAGAACATCCCATATTTCACTAGGGAAAACCACACAACTTCGATTGGTCATATTCAAAACATTACAAATTTTTGTGTTATCCATGAGTTCAATGAGATGGATGTGGCGGTCAAATTATTAGCTTCTTCTTTCAAAGGCAAAGCTTTACAATGGTTCAAAAGCCTAGGAGCAGGATCAATTAATAATCGGGATCAATTAATAATTGGGATCAATTGTGCACACTCTTTGTGGCAAGTTTGGGGAAAAATCAGACAACTTATCTCTATTGGAGCAATTAACTACAATCAAAAGGGAACCAAACAAGTAAATGGATTATTTCAACTTCAAATTTCAAAGGACATGGGATAAGATTCCAATTTTCGTGAGACTGGAAGTTGAAGGTGCTTTTCTCTACTTCCTAAAAGATTTAAATTCTGATATAGCCATGATGATACAATCTATGGGAGGTACAAATTTTCCTCCAGCCTATAACATCACTATTAGAGCTGAAAATTGTTTGATTCAAGCCGGTAAACTTACACCTAGGCCACCTATGCCTCTTTATCCGAAATGGGAAATCCAAGCTCTAGTCAAGCACCTACGTTAGCTCTCATTCTTTCCCTAAAAATCATAATTCTAATGAAGCTTCCACCCCTTACTCTAGCACTTCAATGAATTCCAAGAGGTCATAAAACAATTTTAAAACTTAGGCATTGATTTGGTAACAATTAAGAGGAAGGAAGCTCAAAATTTCAAATCATATCAGCTTCAAACCCAACCCAATAGACCTCCATATCAGCCAAATAGACCACCTGCTCAAGTTGTTAATCAAAACCAAGGACAACCTCTTGCTAATAGAAAATTTCAGCCTTACAATCCTAATGTTTCCTCCTCATCTAGAGCCTTGGTACTAGTCCAAAATAACATGACACAAGAGTATGAATGGTGCTTCCCATGCAATAAAACTCACAATCAGAAAACATGTTTTAATGGTGCCTGAATCAAGAATTAATGGTGACAACGGCTGGTGTGCCTCAAGAAATACCCCAAGAGGAAGGTCAATAGAAAAAACTACTCAAGAAGCACCTCCAAGTGAAACTACGCTTATGAACTAGCAAGTTGTGGATTTATGTGGAATAAATCAAACTCCTCCTTAAGGTGTGGTAGCTAACACAAGGTCAAAGAAGAGTAATTTAGAGGAATCGAAGTCATCTAATTCAATTGCTTCTTTACCTACTATCACTCTATAAGGAGTTAGCAATCCAAGTGCAGCCCCAAATGTGCAGAATCAGCCCAAATCATCTGCAAAACCAATCCATGTACCGGTTGTAACAACTCATGTGCAAGAGAAATTTGTTTTGAACAAAGGACAATACAAAGATAACTCTTCATTCTTCACATGGAAGGAGAAGCTACTAGTGTTGCCATTGCATCCGATCTCATGTAGATCAACCATTCATGTAATGGGGATTCGATTCATTAGGGTCATTAATCTAATTTAATACAAAGCCACAAGTGGATAGTCATGACAATGAATTATTTCAACAAGTAGATCGAGGCAAGAACACTTAAGGAGGAAAATGATCCTAGTATCTTTGGACTTTGGTGTACCCCTGCATTATCATATGAGATAATGCTCTGGAATTTCTTAGCACAAAGATCATTGAGTGGGATATTAGGAATGGAATATATCTCAAAACTTCATCTAACTATTACCCCGGGGTAATGGGAAAGCTGATTCCACGAACAAAAACTTGCTAAGAATCATAAGGACTCTTGATGAAAACCAGAGGACCTAGAACACAAATCAAATCAGCTTTATGGGCTGATAGAATAACACCAAAGAGGTGTACAGGAAGTTCTCCATACAAGCTAGTCTACGGAAGGAAGGCAAGGTTTCCAATACCATTTAAATTACCGGCCTTAGAACTTCTTAGGCAGTTTGAGTTAGCCGAGTTTGAGCCCATGGAAATAAAGTATACATAACTCATGGAGTTATAAGAAACAAGATAGTATGTAATGCAAACCATGGAAAAGATCAAGCATTAATCAAGAGGTCATTTGATAAGAAGGCCAAGGCAAGGAAATTCCAAGAGGGAGACTTAGTGCTGAAGTGGGATGCAAATCGATAAAAACCGGGAAGCTGCGTTCCAAATTTGATGTTATATGGAGTGGTCCCTACATGATCATGGAGTGTAAGAGTAGCAATTATTTCTGACTGGCCAAGTTGGATGGTGAATAACTACAAATTCTAGTCAATGGAATCCACCTTAAAAATTGTTTGAAGGAAGAATTCTCACCCTTGTACATATTAGTTTAGGATTTTCATTCCTCCAAGTTCTTGTGCACATTGTCTTGTTGTTAGAATAGGTTTCAATTTCCCTAAGTGCCTTGGGCACATGTTCTATTGCTTATAGTGTGCTCTTTGCACATTTCATCATGCTTATGAGTAAAGAATGTTGCAGCAAAAATTTCAGAGTTGCAAGTGAAGTTTTCCATCCTTAAGAGATTCAAATGCAAAGCAACTAGAATCGGGATAAGGATCAAATTATAGTGTTTTCATTATTTTACTCCTTCAAATCAGTAGCATTTGAGTTCCTCATGCCCTTGTAAATCAGAAAAAATCAGTTTGGGGCAGTTGGTAGTGTGGTAGTGGATGATAGTGTCATGTGTTTGCAAACAACCCAACCAAGCAGTGTGTGAATGGTTCCAACCCTTCAACATGTTTTGGGAAGCCTATCCGAGAAAGAAAAATCAAATTTTAATAGATTTCCATGATGTCCAAAATAAGCTTGTGTCTCTGAAAATTTTACAATGTGCTATGCATGCCAAGAAATCATCGGTTTAAGTGTGCTTCATACTTTACAAGATCATATTTTGGGGATAGTTGCAAAAATTCATCCTTAATTCCCATTGGTTCATATTTGCGAGTAATGAAACCGAGAGAAGGAATTTTAGAGTCAAGGAAATTTTCCACTCTCACAAAACAAAATTCATGTATTTTCTTGAAGAGTTTGGAAGTGCAAGAAATAGGCTATCATTTTTAGTCCCAAGAATGTTCCAAGTGTCTCAAAGGTACATATTTTAATCCAAATCAGATTGGGATGATTAGGAAACACTCCAAGCCCAATGGATAAGTACGCAGGATAGATGGTCATGCTTGATCTAGCGGGAAAATGGCCACGTGAGTTGCCAATTTGTTATCCATTTTCACCTCTCGGTGAAAATGGACAACAAGGAGCCTTACATCACTATAGTTGTCAAATGGACCCACAAGTCAACTCGAAGCAAACATGAAAATTCCATTGTTTGATGGTATCAATAGTGTCTCGGGGAGTTCATCAGAGGATTTTTTTCCTCTTCTGGGTTTTTATTAAGTTTTAAGACTTATTCAAGCTTGGAAAAGAGAGCGACGGGGCCCATTTGTAGGAAAAATGGAAAGAAATCAAATAATTTATCTAGGGAATCTATAACACTTTTAGAATGTCCCTTCATCACCGAAAGAATCCCATATCTTGCAAAATATCTAGAGGAAATTCAAATAAGTTAAAAATTGGCCTTTAGCCTCCATCCATCTCGCCAAATTGATGGGTGATCGGCTCCCAACTCGGCGAGTTGGGTTGTGCTGTGAGCTCCCGGGATGTTTTTATGGTCACCAAGCTATTACATGAGGGTGAGTCATATTACAAGCTCGTCGATCTCTTCTTAGCATTGTATGGCAAACCACATTGGTAATGGGAATGGACAAGGTGAGCTAGTCGATTATGGGTAATCAAGAGGGTGAGTTGTTTCATGACGGTGAGGGATGGAAATCATAGGTGAGTTGGCTTGAGATACATTTGGTCGGCGGGTTCGGATGGCTGCATAAGACATGGAGCTTAGATCGACAATTTCGAGGTGGGAAGGTCACAAATCTTGTACAAAGAAGAACAAGTTGTTTTGATAGTCTCCAAGGAGTTAATGGTGTCGAGTTACAGATTGTGCCCACTGAATTGTTGTGTAAGCCATGACAAGTTGGAGTAATGGTGTTGAGTTGAAGGAGACCACTGAGATCTTCAAAAATACCATCGAGGCTTAGGTATTAGCTCACTATAAATGCATGGGAATGGATTAATCACCGCAAGCTCTGCATCAGTGTTGGCTCGTTCATGTGGTAAGAGTCAAGGTTGTTCCATTTCCGGGAAAGTTGTTGTAACAACGAGTCAATTGTATGGCGAGTTGTAGAGAATACTCGAGAGAAAAATGGCAAAGGAAAGGAAATGGAGTTGGATCGCCAAGCCAACTCGGTGAGCTAGGGGTCCATTCTTACGGGGTCATGGTGGCCGCATCGGCCAATCGGGTTGAGAATGCCCAAGAAAACTTGGGACTTGTGTGCATTGAAGGCCCGAAATCGCTGACTTAAACGAGTATGGGTGTGGGTGAGTTCATCAAAATGGTTACGGGCTGACATGTGCAAGGAGAATGTGGCTTGGATGCATCAAAGGATAAGAGGCATGTAATGTAATGCGGCTGGAGATAGCCGACGGGAACTTAGAGGCAAGGTGGATCGGTCCGTGAGGGCAAGCTAGGCTGATGCGGGAGAATCGGTCAGAAAGGGAATATGATGAACAAGTTAGAAATAAACAAGTTCCCTACATGAGATAGCGACTTGAAATATAGTGGGGGAATTTCTGAAGCAAGAACGACATAGAGAGTGATTTGGTAATGCGGTGAGCATGTCGATACATTGGACAAGGTGGTCATTAAACTACGTCCGACCTAATGCAAATAAAGAACTCGAGGGTCCGAGCTAGTGGAATATCTCACGCAAGAAATCATAATCAAAGCAACCATCAACACATGAAAATTCAAAGGCTTGATACAAACGGTATTTTGTGGAGCTCATGCGGGTGCCAACTCGTGAAGCCATCTCAGTGAACTCGCCCTAATGCAAATGCTTAACAATTCAACCTACACCCCCTTATAAATATAAAGAAAATGATGGGCCCAACAAGATTTTTGAAATTCCCTAGATTATTAAAATAGTGTAATACATTATAAAGAGAGGGAAAATTAAAATTATTGTTTCCAGCTACTCATTTTAATGCACAGTCCCGTGGAGTGGAAGCCAAGCCTCATAAACAAAAATAGCTGCCTACACTCAAATGCTCATAACTTTTGCTTTTCTCAATGAAATCACACAAAAGTGGACTTGTCAGAATCATGGATCCAATATCTACACAAAAATCAATAAATTAAAATATTTATGAAGTTTTATGGGAGAAAATCAAAGAAATAGTAGCTAGTTTTCAATAGATATTCTTAGGTGGTTGAGGATGCAATAAATGAGCATGTGCATCCATGTTCTTTTTGCTGCAAGTTACAAATCAGTGTGGGATGGATTTTGTAGGTCGCCCATCATCATTTTCACCTATGTTTGGTGCCTTATAAGTGGGTAGAAGGGAAAATTTGAGTTTACACATCTCTATATCATCTCCCATTTTTCTATAAATTGAAGTGGTCTCTCATTTGAGAGGGGGATTTCTCTTGTAACAAAACTCTGCCATTTTTGTTTTGAACACCAATGTGCTACAACCACTCATATTGGACTTCTTGCATGTTTATCTAGGCCTTCTTCTTACTCTGTAAATGAATTATTCATACTAATGAATTAAGAGATGAAAATTTGTGGATATCTCTCTTCCCTTATGCTCGTGTTTGTTGCCTTCTTGTTGCCTCTTTATTGCAGCTATAGGTGTATTTTGCTTCTTGTATTCACTTTGCAGGATCTATTATTGTTGTTTTTTCATGAAAATGGTGTTGTGAATGTTATTTTTGGACTAAGGTATTTGCTCAACCCTCTTTACTCTGCATTATGCTCTCATTTTCACACATTGGAGAGTCTTCTCCACACCCTTATTTTTGTGCATCACCTTTGTAGTGTAGATTTATTTCATTTTCATTCTATTTATCTATCCCTGGTCCCTTGGAAGTTGTAGGTTAGAGGTAGTGATTATATTTATTTCCATTAGAATAGTTGTTGCACTAGATTAAGAAGAGGAACCAACCTTTCTTGGAGAGTTACTTCAACTATAAGGTTTCACACCTTGAATCAATTCCATATTACACAATCACATTGCTTTGCCTTAACACGAGTCACATGCTAAGAAAATAGAGGGTAATGTGATTCTATGATAACATTGTGTTCTTGAAAAGAGCAATCAACAATTTCTCATGTTGTATATTCAACATATTTCTTATTGTCCAACTTTGAAAACATGTTGTTATCAACATAATTTAATATGCAATCATGAGGAAGAAGTTGGTGAAAAATACAATTTTACTTGGAATACTCATGGTGCTCTATTGTGGTAAGACTTGGTTCAAAGGACAACTCAAGCACCTCAATCTGTCATCAATTTATTCATTTCTTCCATATTTGTTCTACAAAATATTAGAGAGAACAACATCTTCCTCCTAATCTTCAATAGTGCAAGAATTTTCCAACATCATCAGCTATTGGACAGATCATTGATCAATTTCTAGTTCTTCAACCCAAACTGTTTGATCCTCATTATTCAATGGTTGGGTAGGAGGATAGAGTATAATTTTCTTGGTACCATTTCCATTTGATATGATCATGTTTCCATACTTGCACCCTATAAATGCATCAGTAGTGGCTAGCCATGACCTTCCTAGTATAAGAGGGTAACCTCCTAGACTTTCCTTTGGTTGTAGGATAATGAAATCAATAGGGTATTCCCAAGATTCTACCACCACAAAAATTTCCTCAAGGAATCCTTTAGGCCTTATTGTTGATCTATCTGCTAGTTGCAATATTATAGTTGTTGGCCCAAGTATTTCCAACTTCGATCATCCATGACTTGTTTGGTCATGACGTTGATTGATGCCCATAATTCAATCATAGTACTTTTAATTGTAGTTCCATTGATAGTAACATTCGGTAAAATCCTAGGATTTGTGTACTTAGGTAATAAAGAGTTTCCATGAAGATGTCGACCAACCTGTCCAATGACTTGCGGTAGATGGATCTTTTCTTTTTCTACCTCACTTCTTGATACATATATCCTTGATCATTTTGTTGTAAATAGGAACATCCTTGATGGCTTGAATGTGTGAATTTTTCACATAAATGTCCTTCAAACGATTGACAAAATCAGAATTAAAATTTGATTTAGGGTCGAATTTATTTCTTGTAATATTTTTGGAAATGGGGATCCAATGACTTGCATTTTACTTTTGCTGGAATTCTATTCATATTACTTCGATCAGATTACAACATCTTATGGCTTTGTTGTGGATCAACTTGTAGAAATTATTATTCATATGCTATATCCAACATACTCGTAGATGATGGCCTTAGTCTTTCCAAATTCAGGTCATCCATGATTTTCTTGGTCGTGACATTGATTACTTCCCCTAAGTTAATCAGTGTATTTTTTTATGTAGTTCCATTGATAGTAACATTTACCAAAGGAATGCTTGGATTTATGTACTTAGGTTGTACAATTTTTCAAGCATGATGTCATTAATCATCCCAATAAAGTATACATTGGATGAATACTTTCTTTTTCTTCCTAGATTCTTTATACATAGATCCTTGATCAGCTTGTTGTAAATAGGCACATCCTTGATGGCTTGAATGAGTGGAATTTTTACACAAATGTTTTTCAATTGATTGATGAAATCAGAATCAATCAAATTTAGGGTCAGATTTTATCTCTTACAATATTTCTATAAATAGGGGTCCATTGAATTGCATCTTAGTTTTGATGGAATTATATTCATGTTGTTACAAATAAAATTACAACATCTTCCGAATTTATTGTAGATCATCTTGCGATAAATTTGGCTCATTTGGTATCTCTGTGATTGTAGGTTTACTTGGTGGCACAAGTGCTCTTCCTAAACGAGAGATGGATATTCTTGAAATCAATTGAATACACAGAGTATTGGGTTGATTCGGTGTTATAGGTTTCCTGAGAAACTTTATTATTGGGGTTAGTTGTTGGTTAAGATGGTAATTGAGTAGTTTTTGGTTAAGAGCTAGATTGGGGTTTGGCACCAAATATTCTGTTGTGGGTAGGGAGGTTTCTGGTACGTTTGTTGGTATTTATGAGATTGATCACTCCATTACTTACCTCCTCTCTAAGGTTGTTGGCAGGAATAAGGGGGTGATGCCACTGTTTGCATGAGAACTGAGGTTTCCATGGTTTTGGTATTGGCTAGAGTAAGGAGCCCATCCTTTTTAATATTAGCACAAGGTGAGGGTTACATATTGTTATATGAACTACTAACCCAATTTTGAAAAGATGACATGGAATCTTGTGACATATCTCTTGGTATTAGTGGCCATGGATTCCTTTGGGTAACGTAGAAAACTTTCCCATCCTCCATTTCTATCATTTTGAACTTTGGTGCAACCTCCTTTCCTTATGTAATGTTTTCCATTCCCCTGCATGTGCAATAAACTTTATTTCTTACGCAAGAATGAAAAAACTCGAAAGTACTACCTATGTATCATTTCTCTTGTTTTTGCATGTAGAACATCAAGTTGGGTGGCCATGTCATTAACTATTTCTTGTTTCATGTTCTTAAACATGTTTGTAATTTTGATTTAGATATTTCCCAATTCCTTTGGCAGTTGTTCCACCCTTTAATCTAGTATTTCTTATTCTTTTCATGATTGCTCTAGGATAGTTCCTGCAGGCTTGAAAACTTTCCTCAAAAGTGGCTTTGGAGATTTCTCCAGCTCATATTAAGTCCAAAGCATCCATATATTCCTCATTGATTCCTTTTAAGAAAAGTAACTTGAGAGACTCGGGAGGCAACCTTGTATGTCTTGAATTTTGAACACAAAATAAGAATCTCTCTAGGTAATCTTCTAGTGGTTCATCTTCCTTCGTGTTATCTTGAAGATTTCATCTCCTCCTATGCTACTTGGCCTGCAATAGTCTTGGTACTTGGTCAAAAAATTTTCTTTCATCCCCTGCCAGGTAGTAACAACATCTCTTCCTAGGCCCATAAACCATCTCAAGGTTGTATCCTTGAGTGTATAAGGAACAACTTCAGCTTGTGTGCATTAGTTACGTAGTCATAACTCCTGTAAAAGACATCAAACTCAAACAAGAAAGTTCCTAGGTATTCAGTCATAGATCCATAAAAATTAATAAGATCTTATGGAGAGATGTTCTTCATTTGAGTAGGATGATTGTTATTGGAGATAGGAAACTCAAATGTTCTTGGTTCCCTTGCCTCTTCTTCCATGTTTTGATTCACCTCCTCTGCCATGTTAGATTGTTCAGAATAGCCTTAAAAATCTCACTTGGGAGGGAGTGTTCTATCAACAAACCTTATACATAAGAGGATGTTTCTTCTTCAAAATTAGAAGTAATTTATGCTATTTGAGGATTGGGTAAGAAGCTATCATAGGCATCTCTACAATGGTGCATAGATCAATTGACTCAAATAAATTAACATTCATTAGTGGGGAATTTTGAAGGTGGAATTTATACAACCTAATATGTTCTAAGAAATTCAAAAATACAAAAACTCACAGACTCCTACAACTTTGGCAATATTCCCGAAAAAGATGCCAAAAATGGTATTCTAAATAAACTTGCTGAAATTAATATGCTATACATTGGGTTACATTCATTTAGTTATCAGACTAGGGAGTGTAGACTTGAAATATTATATGTGTTATATATAAAGTTATAATTGATCTAAGAGGTTAGAAAGGAAATAACTGTCACATAATACCGTGAAAAGTAAAATAAAACTCGAATTGAAAATGAACTACGATAAATGTTATTACTAAAACAAAGTTGCAAATTCAAAGAGAATATTGCTCCTATGGAAATATGCATGAAATGAAACAATGGATGGGATTTAGTAGACCTCAAGTGGGGCCCTAACTTGGGTGCTAATCCCTTCATAACTCTGTAACTAAAAATTAAATGACTGAACTAAAATTCTTTATTGATTTGCATAAAACATAACATCTAGGAACAAAAGAGATTACTTTGATTCTATTCTAATTTTGTAACTCTTTTGTCTAATTCCAAATCTAAATTTATAACTTTTTTGTTACAAAGCACCAACCTTTTCCTTTATATCTTATCATTTATAGCACGTGAGAAGAAGAAGAATAAAAAAGGATTCTTTAATAGAACAAGTGAGAGATTTACAACATGTTTGAAACATACAACAAGTGTTCAACTAACAATTAGTTCTTCACTATTTATTAATCAATGACCAAATCAAAGATTGATTTGTTTATCAATTTTCCATGTTTCTATTGTAACTAATTCTCCAATGGTGCGTAAGGACTTAAGTGTCATCACTTCATGTTTCAAAATATCTTCATAAATGCATGTTGTTTGTTGTGAATGATTTCCTTATGTTGCAAATGAGTTGATGCGGACAAGTTCTTTGGGCTGCAGACATAATTCTCGCAAACATGTTCCTTTACTAAATATGACAAATTACTTTAAAAAGTGGAATACACACATATACTCTTCCAAAAAATTTATTAGAATAACAAGAATAAAAGCACATATAATATCACAAAATAAAGATAGTTAGATATAACTATATCAATTAGTCATTATGCTAAAAGTACATGGTTGTAATAGTGATGTTCAACAATGTACTTAGGAAATACATAGACATTGCTACAATAGTTTTATCAAAATACAAAATATGAGTTATTATGAAAGAATCTCGTCAAAAGTTCCATAAGATTAAACTATCCATGGGAATTTACTTATTAGAGGGCCACATGTATAGCATTTAAACGGGGGGTGTGGACATCTTCTTCAAGGTTCAATTGCTTACTACATTGGTAACTATTGAGATAAACTTCCATGAATTGTTCATGTGGTTCCATTTTGAAGGGATGAATTTTGAGCTACGAGGGATGGGGAAAAAATCTCCACTGTTGGTAATTTCTCATCAAAATCAGAAGAATCTTAAGAAGGGAGCATATGGGTTTGTGGCAGAAATATTTTACCTAAAATAACAACCATTAAAAGGTATTATACCATCAGATCTATAAACAATTATTAATGGGAATTAAATTATTTTTGGGGATATGTCGAAAGGGTTGCCTCCCAAAAAATCATGATCATGTTATTTAGCTAGTACTAGGAATCTAACCACCCAATATTCAACCTTATCGGTACCCTTATCTACAGAAGAGTGAGATTGAAAAGATGGTACATGAGATATTGGAAGCATGTATTATTCACCATAGTCAGAGTACCTAATCTTCACTAGGAGTGATGATGATAAATAAGGATGAATGTTGTCACACGTGTCCAGACTAGATAATGATCTTAACAAATACATGTTAAAATATCGTTTTCATATTCTTGTTATCGAGGATTTGTTAGATGAGTTACATAGTGTTATTTTTTTCCAAAATCAAATATTTGATCCAGATATCGTAATATTTGCATTCCTAATGAAGATATTCATAAAAAAACATTTAAGAAACATAAGGGCCACTATGAATTTATGGTAATGCCTTTTGGTCGTAAAAATGCACCCTCTACATTCCAAAGTTTGATGGATTTTAGCTTTCGGCCATTTATATGAAAGTTTTTCTTGGTATGCTTTGATTGTATATTAATGTACAACAAGACCTGGGAGGACCATTTACATTGCATCAATAAGGTATTGAATACTCTTGAACAACAAATTTATGTCAATCCCTCTAAGTGTGATTTTGGATTCAGGGAGATAAAATACATCATATCATTTATCATGAAGGTGTAAAAGTGGATCCTCATAAGATCCAACCATGGTGGATGGAAGATTCCTAAAACCCTAAAAAACCTAAGGGGATTCTAAGGGCTTATGGGTTAGTATATTTATGAATAATTATGGTAGAGTTGTATCACAACTCACAATATTATTGAATAAAGACTCTTTTCATTGGAGTGAGGTAACAACCCATACATTTGAGGCACTGAAGAAGGCCATGTGTACCACTCTAGTTCTAGCTACCCCAAATTTCTCCAAAACCTTCATTATTGAATGTGATGCTTTAGGGTGTGTCATAAGTGTAATAATCATTTAATAGGTCCACCACACAACATTTGAGATCCATCAACTTGAAAGTAAGAAGCTATCAAAACAAACTTATAAGATTAAAATGATGATTATACGTCATGTAATCAAACGATAGAGCGATGATTATCATATGAAGAACAAAAATTATGGGTCATAAAGATGTTAGGATATGAATTTGAGATTATCTATAATAAAGGAAAAGAAAATGTGGTATTTGATGCACTATCTAGTAGGGATGTGTTCACATAAGCATTTTATATGCCATTTCCATATTACATGTAGATTGGATAGATTAAGTAAGATTAGAATGGAAGAAAGACACAAAGACCCACACTCTCATTTAAAATATCTAACAAATTCTGAGCATGCTAGAAAATTGATTATGGAAGGGGATACATTATGGTAAAAGGATTGATTGTTCTTATGCCTTGAAATCTACCCTTAAAAGTTAGGTTCTCCTAGAGCTCCATGCTTCCCCAATTGGAGGCCATTATAGGTTCCTAAACAATTTATCACAACATTAATTAAGATTTCTTACTGGGAAGGGTTGAAAGGGGGTGTCCATAAATTTATGGGAGAACAATTGGCATGTCATGTGTAACAAGGTAGAAACTATTAAGTCATTAGGGTTTTGTAACCTACATCTATTCCTAGTGAGCGGTGGGAAGATGGTTTTATTGATTTCATCATAGGATTATTGAAATCTAAAGGGAAAAGTGTAACTATGTTGGTGGTGGAAAAACTCGACAAATATGCTAATTTTTTTCCTTGTCTCATCCCTTTATAGTGAATAAATTTATCATATCCTTTATGGATATAGTTCAGAAGCTACACAGAACACCTAAGATTATAGTAAGTGATTGTGATCATATATTTATTAGTAATTTTTGAATAATTTATTCTCATATTTGAGTATTCAATTAGATATATTTCATCCTATCATCCCCAATCTGATGGCTAGAATGAGGTAGTAAACAAATGTTTGGAAGGGTATCTACGATGATTTTCTTCATATGAGCTTAAGATATGAGTTCAATGGCTACCATTTGTAGAATGGTGGTATAACACTTCATTTCATACCTCATCCAAATTGTCCCCATTCTTGGCATTGTACGGTTATTATCCATAATCACTCACCTCCAAATTGAGGGTCCAACCTATAGTAAGATCATTTTAAGAACACATTCAACACCAAAAAAGGTCCTATCTAGCCTTGAAGAGAATTTAGCAATGACACAAAACTGCATGAAGCAACACATTGATCAATGCCATAGTGAGTGTAACTTTGAAGTTGGAGAATTTGTTTTTGTATGATTACATCCATATAAGAATTTGTATTTGACATAATAGAATAAATATAATAATATTTAACCTAAATATTATATCCTTGATCAAATGTTACAAAAAATTAGTAGTGTGACATATAAATTGGAGCTTCCTCAGTCAACCAAAATACATCCAATTTTCCATGTTTCTTTATTTAAAAAGGTCATTGGGAAGAAGGAATATTCTCATTTAGTGTTACCAGAGCTTGATGAGGAGGAAACATCATCTTATATCTTGAAGGAATCATCTAGACATGTAATAATAAGTTGATAACAAATTCCATCACCAATCTAATCAAGTGGAAGAATTTGGACATTGAAGATGCAACATGGGAAGATGAAGCATTTGTTTCTATTATTCTACATTGTCCGGTTTATTAATGGAATAATATTGGTGGGAGATTTCATGACTTTAGAGATTGTTTATTTGATATTTTTAAGGAGGAAATTTTATATTCATGATTCTATCCATTGTTTAACATTGATGGTCATTTACACTTGTTTATGTTTTTAAATTATAAATTATTAATACTTTCATAATTTTATTTGTAAGATTCTTATTGATCCTTAAGAAATGGTTTCACATAAATTTAGACATGATATTTTTTAATGTTACCCATTTTTTCAAATCATCTAAAAAAATCTTTTGGCAGCAACACATTTCTCACTCTAGCATAACATTGCCCTTATCAATTCACAACCGTCAATTCATATGCAACCCTATTATGGCCATGAAAACTATTCTAATAAATCCCAAGTACGATCCATTAAAATCTGCTTTCACTAAGTGCAACAAACATATATCCATTGAGGCATAATAGAAAGTTTTATTTTGTTGGATGTTTTAGTTGTAGGTGTCATATTTGATATGTATGTCAAAATTTCAATCATACATAGGGCATGTGAACTGTTTGAAACAAATTTCCTAACAGATGTTATCTCCTATAATGCAATGATATTATAATATTCCCAAAATGGGGTTGCTAAAACGTTCTTGCAAACATCTAAATGCCAAAATGGGAGCTTTAGTATTAGGACATTAAGTGTGTTGGCATGTTGTTGAATAAGTGTTTTCATGCTCGAACAAGAAGTCTTGAGCCACTTTCTTCATTTACTTTTTCTTCCTCATTCTCGATCTTTCTTCACTAATAAAGTTGGCCTCAATTCCTTTTCATTTTTCCACTAAGTATATCTTGAGCTCGAGCTCTACAAAATGAAGTCAGTATGCCCCTTTTTTCTTACGTGAGAAACATTCTCTTTCCTCTTTATATTTAGAAAAAAAATTGTACTTCCTTTTTACATACATTTTGTTCTTCTTCTATATCTTCTTTGGTCCATTTTTCCTCAACTAGGAGAGCTGATATCATATCTTCCAATGAGTTAGAAGGTATCTGACCAAGAGTGAAAACAACATTACTGTATTTGGGTGGTAAACTATTCAACAGAATAAATTTTGCATCCTTGTCATCTACTGGATCTTTTACTTAAGTTGTCTCATAAGAGATCGTAAATTGTTGATGTGACTAGACATTGTATCTCCATCACTCATTTTTAGCTTGAACAACTGAAGTTTCAGGGAAAACTTTGCATTGACTACTTTTGAACCAAATAATTTTCTTAGATTATCCCAGATGTCCTTCGAGTTTTTATCTAGATCAACATAATGTAATTCAGAGTCTGAAAGGGCAAGGCCAATAATGGCTTTGGCTTTATCATCTCGTGTTTCCCATTCTACCAATCTGGTGATCTGAAGGCACTGGTTCTTTTCCATCTATTATCCTCCAAAGATTTTTATTCATCAACTGCATCTGGATCTTGACTTTCCATGTGTGAAAATTGAGACCATTGAATTTTTCTAGTGGAATGTCCATTATACCTTAGAGCGTCGGTTTCAACCGAAAATGCACTCTTAGGGGAGTCGGCTTCAACCGATATTGCTCCCGATTTACACTATATATTTAAAAAGTAATAAGAACAAATTACTTTTTAAATTTTACATGGATATTTCTATGGTATAAATCAAAACAAAATATTGAAATATATAGAAATGACTATCAAGTGAATATCAAATTACATAATACCTTAGATTATTAATCCATGCGAATGATTCTCTCTCCTCTGATTTGTGGATTTCTTGTTTTCAACTGAGATGGCTGTAACAAAATGACTTTACTGATTTAAAACCTGACAATACCGTGATCACCTGAGGCTTCCATCAGAGCCAATCCAGCTTGTTCACATTGATATCTTCACGCATGGAGTAAAATCTGGATCAGAGTTAAGGCATTTAGAAATACCAGTTGAGGTCGCATTAGTATCAAAATAGTATTGGGCACCACCGATTTTGCACTAGTATTGGACACCATCGGCTTTGCACATGTGGATTGATCAATTCGATGGCTCGTGTACATCGAGAATGATACATGGAGGTCAACGCAGAAGAATAAACAGGTGTAGATATCTATTAAATCCACGTGTGTAAAGGTCTTATTGCCACATGCATACTTGATCTCGAACTCGGAGTAAATTCTGGAGTAATCTTAGAAGCCCGCAACTGATTTTCACAAAGAATAGGTTGATGACCAATGGATCTGCGCAGTATGGTCTATGTCCTTCACAACACGTCCTCCTCCACACTCTTCAAAGTAGACTAGAAAGAAACACGTGCAAAAATATTGGCCGCATGCGTGTCGTGACATTCATGTCTTGCAGATTAAAACCCACGTCAATGTGTAAAAACTACTCCTTTATTTGCACAAGGTTATTTTACACGAACAATTATCAACCGAAACTATAAAACATCAACTCAGATTTGTAATACAAGTCTGCTTCATGCGCATGAGAACCTCGAACACAGATCAAAAACAACATCGTAATATAGTTTAATACTGCTGCACTACGATCACTATTATTGCGAAATTGTTGCGGAGACATCGCAAAATACAGAAAAAGGAAAAAAATAAACACGATCTGGTAGATGCTAAATGGCAATGGATAATTTTTCAATGTACAGGGGCACGTAAAAACATAGATCCCCTATAAAAACATTAACTTCATATATAATGGCCACCATGGATATCAATGGATCTTCCCGTATGAGATGTCAAAACTCCATTAACACATCATTTTGTAGAGGATCATATCTCACTCGGATACCAAATGAAATGACCTCTCAAAGTCTGAGCAAGAAAATACAGAAGGAGAAGAGAGCCGAACACAAGAAATAATAAATCATAATAATATAATTGTATTCTATATATTTCACACAATACAATAGCCTAATATATAGCGATAGTTTCCCTAGAATATAGGAAACTAAATATGTCGTGAACCATATTCGTAAGGTGAGTAGAAACTACCTCACAAATATTATATTATTGTTATTAAGTTGTTTATAACAACTCATAATAACAATAATAATAATTACACAAATATACTAATTTAATTAATGCTTACACACAAATAATGGAGCACTAATAAATATATTTCCCAACTAGTACAATCCATTAAAATCTGTTTCACTAAGTGCAACAAACATATATCCATTGAGGCATAATATAAAGTTTTATTTTGTTGGATGTTTTAGTTGCAGTTTCATATTTGATATGTATGTCAAAATTTCAATCATACATAGGGCATGTGAACTGTTTGAAATAAATTTCCTAACATATGTTATCTCCTATAATGTAATGATATTATAATATTCCCAAAATGGGGTTGCTAAAACGTAATTGCAAACATCTAAATGCCAAAATGGGAGCTTTAGTATTAGGACATTAGGTGTGTTGTCATGTTGTTGTATAAGTGTTTTCATTGATGAAAACCCTATCAATGAAAAACTAGATATGGTGAAGTGTCGAGGTGACTCATTAATATTATGGTACAATGTTTCATGTGTGTCCTTGGTTGGACATGTTGATTTAGTGAGGATGGCTTGTTCTTACAAGCCCAATCAGGTGACCTAGCTAGCCTAGGTGATAATGCATGGTGGTATGAGATTATTTGTGACTTGAGAATCATGTTGAATGATGGAGAGCATGTTTTGGGAGTGCTTGGGAACTCACATAAGTTTCAGGACGTTGGTACAAGTTGGTGACCATGTTTAAGGTGCTTATTTGGACCAGGTATGTTGTTATAATGTATGAGATTCGAGTTATGGATCTATATGAGCTCATGGATGCATGAACGAAGTTTATTTATGATGTACCAGGTATGTTAGTACCTTTTGTAGTTTTTCTTTGATGATTTTTAGTGTTATTTCAGTTGACCCTTTCCTTTATAGTGCAAAACCATATGGGCTAGCTATGCAAGTCTCAGTGTTGAGAAAGATTGAGAACTATTTGTGACATTATGTTTATTGGATATGTTATTAAGGTGTGTCAAGGTGTTGTGGGAAAAATTTGTATGTTTCCATGATAAGTATTTTGCAAGATATGATTTTTTTGGTGAAATAAGGTCAAGAACAAGGCTATTTCCAGCTTGAATTGGTCCTTTTGATGCTCACCCTGAATTGTGTACTTTGCATGGTACCTTCTATATTTTAGGAATGTTTCTAAATTGAGTCTAAAAGGTTTCAAAAAAATAATGAGGCAATTTAATTGTCAAGTTTTTATGAACAAATGTTAAGAAGGTAAACAACTTTTTATGAGTTTGAAACCCTAGCTCAAAAGCGATGTAGGAGAAAAATGATCCTATGTGGCTATAATTTATTTCTAGTTCATGAATGATGATTGGATATTGTAGTGTACTCCTATAGGTTTCTAGAAAGGTATGGTATATCTTATGGTGATGAGTGGACCCCACTCAAACATGTCAGTTTATGAAGAAGTTCATTTTGGGACAAGGTTGTCCAAAGGAACTACAAATGAAATGACCATTATGCTGAGTATGTGATTTTTATTTCCATGACAGTTTTAGGTCATGGTGATGGAGTTATATGGTCTAGTATGCTTCATTTATGTTGACTGGTCAAAGGATAGTTTTGGGGCAATGTTAGGCAGTTTGTAGAGATCAACTTGGTTGAAGGCCTTCCACTTAGATTTGGAAGGAGTTCCAATATGTTATCAAAATAGGATTCATATAGATTTACAATTATGTATGGATTTATTTTTGGTGAGGTCATTTGATGTGCATTTTAGGTCAATTTGTGAAGAAGTTTGTAGCTGGATTTTCAAGACAACCGATTTTACTTGAAATATTGAGTTGGTTAGTGCATGAAATGGATTATGTGATGCTTTCTATCACCTAGAATGTGAATAAGGATGAATTTGGAATCCATTGAATGCATTTTGAGGTCTTGAATGTGGCAGAAATGGTGTTAACCAATTGCATTTGTAAAACTACTTTTTGGGCAACTTGTTTTGGTGAAGACAAAAGTTGATGTGGTTTGATAATATGGATGTTTCATGGTGTATAACTTGTTTATAATTGTTCTACAGGTTTTGGTAATTCCATGTAGTAGTCACATGCCATAGTTTAGATTATATTGGATGGTTTTGGGGCCAAAGGTAAATACATGGTGTTGGAAACATGTGTTTTGAGAAGGTTATGAGCTAGTGGGCCCATTAAATGATATGATCTGATTGGTTCATGAAAATTGTGACCATGGATGATGTTTAAATTTAATATTACTCATGTGTGGTTATTTTTAGAGATTTAATAAAAATATTTTTGGCATGAGGGCATTTTTCTCATCCCAATGATGGGGTTTTGAGGATTTTTGGTGCATGGTGAGTGGTTTTTGGCTTGGCCGACCTACTTGGGTCATATGTGACTGTTGTGGTGATTCTTATGGGATGTTTTTAAGTTGGTATGGTCATGCTAAAGGAGGGAAACTGACCTCTTTTGAATTTGAATGAAGGAGAGCCTATATAAGTGATGTTTTGGGTGTAAAGTTGCTAATCTTTTGGAAACCCTTTTATCTTCTTTTGAAGAACTCTTGCTAAAAAGAAAACCCCCTTGGGATTATCCAAAAAAATTTAGAATTACATTATATGTCAGTAGATGGTGGTCTTTTTATGAGGTGGATTTGAGCGAAGAAAAGGATGGTGAAGTTTCCTTGATGGCGAGTTGATGAAGGAGGGAAAAGTTGGTGTCATGTGCTTGGGTGTTAATATCATATTTTTTCAACGTCATTACTGATGTATTTGCATGTATGATATTTAGTTGAATTATTTTGCAAAATATGAATATACTCTTGTGTATTCAAGAGGCATAGTTGATTATATTGATATCTCATGATTGTATCTTGTTGTCATATTCTTGAAGGAAACAATGTTGTGATCTGATTTGAATATCAATAAAGAAAGGTTTTGTATATATCTTGTGATTATTTATTTGATAAATTATATATGATTTTGATCAATAATTATTGTATGTGTTTCATTTGGATGAGTGTTTTATGTTTGAAATATAAAAAGTGAAAGTTTTATTGGTGACCTATTCACCCCCTCTCGGTCATTATCACTTCAAACAAAGTGTTTGACCAAATTATAGAACATGATATATTTTTATGTCATGTCATAATTTTCACTTTCATTCTCATGAGCCATTGAGATTATTTCACCAAATGTAAAAAATATGAATACTCAACTCGATCAACTAACCTTTCAACATACTTGCGGGTTGTGACAAAATTAAAGCTTTGTGGCAAGGTTTGGACATACATCAAGGTGTAATATGTAGTTTTTGGTAAGATGTTGTAGTCGTACTATGTTGTTTGATCCTCCCATATCACACAAAATTAATTTTTTTAAGATAACATACATTTCACCTCACATTACATCATCTATAAAACTTAAAATTGTTATCCCCATGTTCCTATATGTTATACCTGTATTTTATTAATAATATTTGAACTTATTCAATTTACTACCAAAATTACATGACGTGTTAAATTTTACTCTTATTAAACCAAGTTTTTAAATGTTTTGATGTATTTTTTGTTAGAAGTGACAATGACAGGGGGTGAATTAGTCACCAATAAAATATTTTCACTTTATACTTCAAACATCAAACACACATCCTTATGAAACACATACATTAATGCTTGATCACAATCAAATATACTTCACCATGAAACATACTACAAAAACAAGGATTCATGCATACATATCAATAAGAACAAAAGATATACACAAAAACCTTTCTTTATTGATATTCAAATCAGATCACAACAATTGATGCCTTCAACAATATGAAAACAAGATATAATCAAGAGATATCAATGTAATAAAATTTTCCTCTTGAATACACAAGAATATATTCCTCTTTTGCATAATACTTCAACTCATTATCAGACCTATAAATACTTCAGAGACCTAGTAATGACATCAGCATGCTCTGAAATTAATACCCAACACATGACATCGATTAGTCCCTCCTTCATCAACTTGCCATCAAGGAAACTTCACCATCCTTTGCTCACTCAAATCTACCTCATAAAAATAACACCAAATACTAACCTAGAATTTAATTATAGGGTTTTTTTATATGCCCAAGGGTGGGTTTGTTTTGTAAAAAATATATCTAAAAGGGTTTCCAAAAGATTTGAAACATACCACCCAAAACATCACTTTTAGAGGCTCTCCTTCATTAAAATTCAAAAGAGGAAAGTTTCCCTCCATTATTTCAACCTTGTAATCTTAAAAAAATCCCATGTAAATCACCAAAATAGTCACATATGACCCAATTTTGTTGGCTAAGCCAAAAATCACTCGCCATCCATAAAAACTTCTCAAAACCCCATCATTAAGATAAGAAAAATTCCCGCGTGCCAAAAATATTTTTTATTCAAGATATAAAAATCACCATACATGAGTAATATGACATTTAAACATCATCCATGGTCTCAATTTACATGAACCAATTAGATTATTTCATTTAATGGGCCCACTAGCTCATTACCTTCTCAAAATAGTTGTTTCCAATAACCTGATTTTTCCTTTGGGCCTCAAGACCCCTTAAGATGAACTCAACTATTGTTTGTGACCACTCAATAAAAATCCTATAACATTTAGAACACTTCCAAGTAAGTTATACATCATTTAAAAATCATATATTAAAACAACATAAATTTTTGCATTCACCAAAATAAGGTACATAAAAAGAAGTTTTACAAATAAAACTGGTTTTTACCCTTTATGAAACTTTCAAGACTTCCAAATGGATTCAATACATGAAAAATTAATCCCTATTGACTTTCTAGGTGGTATCAAGCATCAACTTGATAATTTCTTTCTCCAACCAACTCATTCTTTCAGTAAAAGTAGGTTTGTCCTAAAAAGCAAGAAATGTTCTTTCTCACAAATTGACCTAAAGAACACATAAAATAAAATCACCCTGAAACCAACCTTATAACATTGGAAATATATCTTAATCCTCTTTCTAGAACATATTGGAACACCTTCCAAATCCAAGTGGTAGGCCTTCAACAAAGTTGATCTATACAAACTTCCTGAATCTACCCCAAAAATTCCCTTTGACTAGTCAACATAAATGAAGCATACTAGACCATTTAAATTCATCACCATGACCTAAGAAAATCATGGAAAACAATAAGAACTCACATACTCACCATAATGGTCATTTTGTTTGTAACTTATTTCAAAACCTTGTCCCAAACTGAACTTCTTTAGAAACTAACATGTTTGAGTGGGGTCCACTCATCACCATAAGCTCTACCATACCTTTCGGAAACCTAGACGAGTCCTCTATAACATACAATCATCATCCATTTACTAGAAATAAATTCTATCCACTTAGAATTTTCTCTCCTACCGCTTTTGAGCTAGGGTTTCAAACTCATAAAAAGTTATTTACCTTCTTAACATTCGTTCATAAAAATGTGACGATGAAATGACCTCATTATTATTTTTAAACATTTTATACTCAATTTAGAAAAATCCCTAAAATCCACAAGGTCCCATGTAAATCACACAATTTAGGGTGAGCATCAGAAGACCTAATTTGAGCTGGAAATGACCTTGTTCTTGACCTTGTTTCACCAAAAACATCATATCTTGAAAAATTCTTATCCTTAAAACCTATTTTTTTCCCACAACACCATAACACACCCTACGAACATCTTAAATCATCACTATGTTAAAAATAGTTCTCAATATTTCCATCCACAGAGACTTGTATAGCTATCCCTTAGGGTTTTACATTGTAAAGGCTAGGGTCAACTGAAATAACATTATAACTCATCATATAAAATCTCCAAAAGGTCCTAACATACCTGATACATCATGAATCATCTTCTTACATGCATTCATAATCTTATATAACACCACAACTCAAACTCATGCCTCCTAGCAGCCATACCTAATCCAAATGAGCACTTGGAACATGGTCATTCACCTATATCTACACCCTAAAACTTATTTGAGTGCCCAAGCACTCTCTAATCATGATATCCATCATGCCAACATGCTTCTCAAGTCACCAAGAATCTCAAACCACCATGCATTGTCACCTAGGCTAGCTAGGTCACATGATTAGGCTTGCAAGAACAAGCCATTCTCACCAAAACAATTAATATCACCATGAAAATCACTAAATTTACATTTCATCATCATCAACAACATGCTATAACCCTACTCCATCATTTAATTTTTCATTAAAGAGGTTTTCGATCAATGACAAAACCTATTTCACAACATGCCAACAATCTCCCCCTTTTTCATTGATAGAAAACCCCTGAAATTCTCCCCCTTTATACATAAATGACAAATGAATTCCCAAACAAATATGTTATTCACCTTCCTTAGCTTCATTAGATCATTATTTGGCTATAAACATGAACTAAATGTCTCATTCTAGCTCATGAACATTAGATTCTTCATAAGAACTAATTTTTAACCATTTTCAATAATAGAAACTGTATGTTTCCCATGGGAAGAGCACATACAAGAACTTAAACAAGCTAATAAACATGAATAAAGAAAAATCTTATCTATTCTCTTGAGTATAGCATCATCATCCATCTTTCAATCATGTAAAACATGACATTTCTCACCAAAACCTTGTATTTGTTTTCATGCATCATCAAGAGACCACTGTAATGGACCAATCTTTGAAGCATACTCTTCATCAACATGCAAAAATTATGTTTGAAATTAGTCAAAAATACTATCTTTTCCTTCACTCTTAAGCTTACATAATGTAACGCCTTGATTTTTATAAGCTATTATGATAATCTCTTTTCATGATGTTGTAATTGTGGAAATGAGGATAATTATGTTAAGATATATCTTTTTATCTTAAAAAGGAATGTGTTACTAATCTAGACCCTTGTTTATCAGTAATTTGTTTACTTGGGACTGAAGTTGATATAACTTGTGTTTTGCAAAAGTGAGACAACAGACTTGTTTTTATGTTTGATGAACTCTTATTGTTGATTGATAACACACCTTGAATCAATTCCATTGATCCAAGGTATCTTGGGCTTTCCTTATGATCGCTTTGATGATTTACTTCTAAAAGCGAATCAAGTCTGAAACCAGACTGAAGGTTGTTATAAATGTTACAGAACCTGGTTACAGGTATAAATATTTGGTACCTAGATGCCAATGGAAAAGGTTCGATTCCCGAACCACATACAAGTTGTAATGCTTTAGACAAAGATAAGACAATAAGAGCCTTGATGCAAGTGACACGGTATGTGTCAAACATAGATGAAACGTCCTGCATTGTGTTGAATGTGAACGTAAGTTGTAAGACTTACTAAGGAAATTATTAAGTAAATACTATGGGGATTAAATTCTAACCTATAACTATGTTTTAGCCTATAACCTAACTACTACCCTACGTGGATTTTAAATAGCATGGGATGTAAATTAGGACAAATCCTAATGATTTGCAACCTAGGTGAAAAACCTAAACTATTGCTAACCTATGAAGGGGACCTATGGACCCATGTTGGTGAGCAAATAAGATGGAAAGGTTAGAAATTTATCGGACAAAATGATGTCCTTGCAGTTTCAACGCCAAGTTTGGCGGGAACATGGAAAAGTTGGAAGATATCCAACTAGCTATGTAGCTAAGAAGGAATTGCATGCAAAATTTAAAAAAGAAAAAAGAACTCGCCAAACCCGAGTCGGTGGTGGCGTGAAAATTTAGGAAAAAGCAATGCATTCAATGCATTAATGATCTTGGTCTTAGCGACCAGCTCGCCTTGGAAAGAGGATAGAGGAAAATTTGATGGTCATTGTGTTCATTCGGGTTTTGAGACTGCTCTGCATTTCTTTCATGGTTCTTTCGAACCTGCTATTATTTTGGTTATTGTTGATGTTGTTTGGAGTAGCCACGGCTATTTTTGAGCCTGTGGAAGTTAGGAGATTTTCTGAAATCTTTTACATGCATGTTGAGCCCTTCTCCTTAAATCATTTTTCTCTTGTTGAAGTTAGGAGATTGTTGGAAATCTTTCTTTGTGGGCCCGTGGAAAAAATAGCTCTGTGGGTGCGGTTTTCTTCAAGCCACGAGCAAAAATTACGTGCATGTTGATCCCTTCTCCTTAAATCGTTTTGCTCTTGTTTAAGCGTCTCATTAAAAAGCAACTCTGCTCTTATGATGGGTGTTTTAGTTGAATGAAGTTGTTGATATGTGTGAAGTGATTTTCTGGGTTGAGTCATTTTTCTTTTGCTGAATGCAACTTGGGTATTTCTTTGCAAAATGGGTAAATGAAATGAATCATTCTTCTTGTATGAAGTTTGCCTTGATAGTATTGTGTAATCGCTTCTATTACCCATTATGGATTCGAGTTGGTGAATGTACCAATGATGTGAGTATTTTTTTCTGAGTTATGTGCATTCTTGTAAAAATGAAATGATAAAATGATTCGGTGTGACCTCTGGTTTGAGTCATTATAAAACAAACACGATTTGGGTATTCTTGTTGCGTTTTGAAGAAAATGAGTGTTTCCTTACTGAAATAATTAATGAAACGAGTTTTCTCTTTCTGTTGTTTTGAATTCTGAAAGTAATGGTAATAGGGTTTCATTGTGCATTATGGGTCGATCTTGCTGAAGGTAACAACAATGTGCAAATTGTTGTCTATGATTTGTGTGCGCTAATGGATATGGAAAGCCATAAAAATGCTTGACAAGACTTCTGTATAACTGTTCCTCTTGTCATATTACAGTGTATGGGGTATGAATCCTTCCAGGGACAGTAAGATCATAGTAGCATCTTTACATTGTTTGTTCTAGTTTGATATGATGTTCTACCTGCTTGTTCTTGGTATTCGTATATGACTGTTTGGAAAGAAGTTCTGATCTGAATGGGAACAGGGTAGTCAGTCTATAGAATGGACTGGGTAGAGCATACAATTTATATTGTGTCTTGTTGAACTCAATGATATATATATATATATATATATATATATATAATTTATGGATTGAAAATTCTTCATTGTTTTCATTGAAACGAATATGAGTGGATTTCTTACTTTGGTGTTTGGAAAGTGAATTATTTTATTATTATGATGAAAGCATGATTTGTTGTTGCTGTACACTCTTGTTTATATCTGGACGAGAATGTCCGTTGGGTGAAAAAATAAAAAGGAAATGATTGTATTTAGAGGTACTTTTGATACTGATGCTTACGGACCAGATGCAAATGAATTCTGGCCAACTTTCTGGAATGGTAGTTAGTAAGTTGTAATTTCTAAATTATAATTGTTGAGAAAATCACCCTATGGGGAAACAAGTTGGCACTGAATAAGTTGATATTCAGCTAAGCAAGGAGAAGAGGTAATATGATATTTTTTTTTTTATTGATTATTGACTTCAATTACTTTCTCTTTTGGCTGTTATCATTGATTGATATCACTTCTGGTTAAAATTATTCAGTACAGTTATGATGAAAAGAAAGAGAATATTGGATGGATAATTTGAAGTAATGATTATTTCTTCTCTTATACGGTTGAAATTCTATATTTGATATTGAACGAATTTCATGCTGCCTTAGGCGTAATCATCTGCATCTAATTGTTGTTTACTTTCTTTTTGATTTGAAAGAAGTATTATTGTTGTTTGTTGAATTTGGAGAATTGAAACCAATGTGTTCATGGTGAATGACTACTTTTCTCTTTTGCATTTGATTGTTTGAAATTAAATGAGTAGTACGAAAGGAAAGTAAAGTTTCATTGGAATTCTTATTTAAAATATATCTCTTGAAATTTCAACTATTAAAAGGGAATGGAATCGATAGAAATACATTAGAAACAACATTATATACATATGTGTATTAGTTCATACAGATGTTTTAATCTGGAACTACTTAGAGGAAATTACTTCTAGTAGTAATTATTTGGGAGAAAGTTAGTAATCTTTTTGTTTGATTGTGATGGTAATTAGATGATTGGGTTGTTAAGTTGTTCATCCTTATCAGTACTTAATTTTAGATGATGTCCATCTCAATTTATTAACGTTTCATAAAAGCAGAGTTCTTTTATTGAGACAGTTAATTAAGAGCACCTCATTTTAATGATAAGTGCTTAATATGCTCAGTTCAATGAACTGACCCGTGCAAGTAAATTTTGCAGATGGTTCTTGAGTAAAAATGAAGACATGATTGTTTTCTGATGCTTCTTCTGAGTAGCTAAGGATGGATCGTATTTGATAGTTTAATATTCCTCTACGAGGAAATGGGAAAAGAAGAAGTTGCATTCTTCTTCCCTTATGTGTTGTAATGATGTTTGATATAAATGAAGTCCAGTTGTTTGGACTGGTAATTGTATAGATTGTAAATCTTATGGATTGAATACAAGGAAAGGTGTGATATTTTAATGGCTGTATCACTTTGAAACTGTTTGAATAAGATTGAAAACATAATTTTATTCATTGAATTGGATTTATTCAAATGATGGTTGACATATTTTTAGGGACATAATGTCTGTTGTTTATTTGAATGTAACTTTTAAGTTGGAATGTGCAATTAATTTATACTTGGGTTAATATGAATTTTAGATTGACATCAAAAAGGGTTTGAATGAATATGAATTCTTAATTGAACGATATTCGGAATTAGTTTATAAGCTAAGGAATATCAATAAAAGAGGCAGTTGAACCTCGTACTCGGATTTCGTTAATATCCTCGAAATGTTTAATTCAGAGGATATTTGGTATGAGGAAACATATCTATTCGTAACAAACCTTAATTGAAGTAAGGTTATGGAGAATAAATGAATACATTCATTTAGAATTAGGCCTCATTCAAATGATGTCTAATAAGATGGAATTCTGAATTTAAATACAGTTGTGGATAAAACTTGGTTAAGTTTAATAGGTTGAACTTACTACGTTAAGCTGTAGTGGACTGTTAGTCTGAAGCTTGAAGTAAAGAACCAAGATGGAAATATGCAATCCTTTGTTATGGAGGAGTAAACGTATATTAAGCTATAAGACAAATCAAGTCTCTCTTAGCTATATGAAACTGTAACGAGTAATGAGATTAAAGGATCAGCACAGTTGCTGAAAATTGATCTCAAATATTTAAGATTATAATCCAATCACACTCAAGATGGATGTGTATTCCTTGATGAGAGGATTCCATAGGAACTTGACACACGTCAGCTGCAATATGGTGTCTTCATGAAGGTGGGTCCTTCATGACGACACAATGTTGTAGTTGACATGTTACAACGCCCTCTTGAATCGAATCATCAAGTTTACATAAGTTGGGACTAAGTTACTTAGACGATGATAGGAATGTGACCGCGTATACGGAGTGACTCCGGAGGGCTAAAGGTAACTAGACATACGCAGTCGTCTAGGGACGACATAATATTTCTGCGTACCTTTAGTTACTACGTGAGTGCCTCCTATACTCTTTCATATTGCTAGTTGGGGTTAAAGCTTAACCTTGGGATGGAAGGACTGACAGAGGTCGAAAATACCATTCTATAACGAACAAGAAGTGAGGTGAAGGACATATTCCATTAAGGTGTATAACGTCTGGAAATATGATAATGCAAAGCATGTGAAAATCTTTGGCCAAAGTATCACAAGTTCTTTGGTTGCGTTGTCCTAATCACCTAGTTTAAGAAGCAGATATCGATGAATATCGTAATAGATATTCGATAGGCCTCTTAAATGGAACACTTCGATGACCGAAATGGTAAGAGAACCTTGTATAATTAGTATACAATGCATGGATTAACATAAAGGATCGGTAAGTTGCCGAGTCATGAAATGAGAGATCGCTGAAACTCCGAGCCATAAAATGGGAGATCGGTAGTTCTTCGAATCATTTACAACAGCATATGGTATCTGTTATATGATTGAATGGCATTGAATGTGTGTTCCATATTGTAAATATGTGAAAAGCGAACATTGGTTTTAAAAAGAAATTGTGTGATCCAAATTACATTAATTGGACAGAGAACAATTATTAAAACTCGGTCGTGTGTTTTGAATTACATAATTCAGAACATAGAATGTTGTATAAAAAAAAATTTCCCTTGTTCTAGTGTCTTAAATGGGGATGTTACATCTTGGTATCGAGTTGAAGGTTGCAGCTCTTGGACCTAATGAGTCCATAATTTAATAAGGTTTACATTTTCTTATTGAATGCAAAAATGGTCGTAACAAGAGGAAATGTCTTTGCGAACAACCCGTGCACGGGTGGAGAAGCAACTACATCGCTCAAAAGCTAGATGAAATCCTTGCTTCCCTACTAGATACGAGAGATCGTTTGACCGTTTTGGAACAGCAATCAATGGGAAATGAGGAGGAGGAAGAAGAAGCTGATATGAATGATCAGCCACCTCCTATGGACAACACCAATGGAGGGAATCCGGGTGTTGATAATAGTAATGCGAACGCTCCTAATCATCCTGAAAATAAAAGGGCAAGATTAGCAGTTGAACTTACAAATGATATAAAGAGAATAAGTCCTCCAAAGTTTGATGGAACAACACTTGGGGACGGAGCTGAAAATTGGCTCAGTGAAATGGAGAAGTACTTTGCAATAAGAAACTTCTCCAAGGAGACCAAAGCGATATGGGGAGCATATCAGCTTTCTCATGAAGCATCATCATGGTGGGACAACCGTAAGGTTGAGTTGAATATTGTCGAAACAGACATAACTTGGGATCAATTTAAGGGTTATTTTAGGCAACGGTGGCTGCCTCAACTCTATTTTGATAGGAAAATGACTGAATTTCAGAACCGGTCACAAGGAAGGCTGACAGTGACAGAATATTGGGAAGGGTTTACTAAACTCCTTAAGTATTTACCGCAGTACCAAGCTGACGAGAAGTTCAGAATATGAAATTTCATAATGGGACTAAATCCCATCATTGGTGGCGAAGTGGATGTCCACGGTCCAACCACTATGGAAGGAGTTGTCGAAAAGGCAATAAGACAGGAACAGAAATTGAGAGCAATTTCTGCTCATAGGGAGGAGATTAGGAAGAAGATTCCCAACTCTTCTTCATCTCTCGCACCCAAAAAGGGGCCCTGGAAAAGGTTTGGTATGAAAACAAGATTGTTGTGGATAACAATAAGAAATAAGTAATGAACAAACTCTGTAAATAGCATGCGGAGCAGCTTTGCAAAAATTAGTGGTAATGGACAAAAGTCCTATGGAAGCTAGAGTGATAACTTCAAGGCTGGTAGCAAATTCGAGCCTAGGAAGGGGCCAGTTGGAGGCTGCTTCAACTGTGGAAAAGACCATTACACGAGTCACTATCCTCTAAAAAAGGACGATCACGATCAAGAAAGATAGGATACACACTGCGGTGGCTAACAAACAAGTTGAAAAGCAAGTTACACCCATAGAAGTTCCGGGTAAGTTATTCGGTACACCTGTAGTCATACTTTTTGATACTAGAGCTACTGAATGTTTTATTTCTACTAAAATTGCAATGAAATTAAAAAGGAAAGATAAACGAATGGATAAGACTTGGACAATGCATTATGGGAATAATGTTGTCCATACAGTCGAAATGTGCCTTTTTGGGGTAATTCTTGACTTGCCCAGTTTCTCCACAGAAGTTGACCTGTATGTCACTCCTTTAGGGTCATATGATGTCATTATAGGAGTTAATTGGTTGGCGGAACATAAGGCAAAGGTCGACTGTTATGAAAAATAGATTTGTTGTTTTGATGACCTGCAGAAAGCAGCAGTCATACAGGGTGTAAAGCGTGAGGTCAGAGTTAGGAAACTAATGTACTATGCAACTAAAAAGGGCTAAAAATAGAGGCTGCACTTTGTATTCCATAAGAATATGACAGAAAATGCTTGAGGAAGGCAATGATTTCATGGAAAAGTATACATTATTAAGGGATTTTAGTGATGTATTTCCTGAGGAGTTACTGTGTCTTCCGCCCAAACAAGAGTTTGAATTTGCAATAGAGATCAAGCCAGGAACAAAACCCATATCTAAGGCACCTTACAGAATGACCACCCTTGAGTTGGTGGAGCTTAAGGCTCAATTACAGGAACTTTTGACTAAAGGGTTGATAAGACCGAGCGTCTCGCCATGGGGAGCGCCGGTAATTTTTGTAAAGAAGAAGGATGGCACACTAAGACTGTGCATTGATTACATGTAATGTTGAATAAGGTGAATATTAAGAATCGATATCCATTTCCTAGGATTGATGATCTCATTCAACCGATGCGTGGAGCATCACTATTTAAAAATAGATCTTCAATCTGGATATCATCACCGATAATAAAGGAAGAAGATATTCATAAAACAGATTTTAGAACAAGGTACGGGCATTATGAATTCACGGTGTTACCTTTTGGGTTGACGAATGCACCTGCCACCTTCATGAATTTGATGAACAATATTTTTCAAGAATACCTAGACAAGTTCGCTCTCGGATGACAAAAATGTCGAAGAGCACCAAGAGCATTTAAGGATAGTGTTGGAAGTTTTGAGAAAGAGAAGGTTGTATGGTAAATTATCAAAATGTTCCTTTTATGATGCAGAGGTGCATTATTTGGGGCACGTTATAAGCAAGAACGGGATAGTTGTAGACCCTTAAAAGATCGCAGCTATAACCGAGTGGCCTATGCCTAAGAACGTGCATGAGGTAAGAAGCTTCATGGGCCTGGCAAGATATGATAGAAAGTTCGTTAAGGACTTTTCAAAAATTGCTGCCCCAATCACTTCACTACAAAAGAAAGATAAGAAATTTGTCTGGACTAACAAATGTGAATCTGCCTTTAAAAATTTAAAGGAACAGTTTAACTACAAAGACCTATTTTGACTGCATGCACCCAAATGGAAATTTTACGGTCATAACGGATGCATCCGGAGAGGGTCTCGAGGCATTGCTTACAAAAATAACCATGTCATAGCTTATGAAAGCAGAAATCTTAAGTTACATAAACATAATTATGCTCCACACGACCTAGAGCTTGCTGCCATTGTACATGCACTTCAAATGTGGAGGCATTACCTTCTTGGCAAACCCTTCGAGTTAAAAACCGACCATCTGGGGTTGAAGTATATTTTTACTCAACCAAACCTGAATGCAAGACAACGAAGATGGTTAGAATTTCTGTCTCAGTATGATTTTGATATAAGCTACATCAAAGGCAAGGAAAATAGGGTGGTAGATGCTCTGAGTCGAAGGAAGCACATCTCTGCTCTTATAACGTTAAGAACTCAGTTTAAGGATGAGGTGAAAGATGTCATGGAATCTGACTCTTATTTCTAGCAAGTTAAAATAGCACTTGCTGCAGATCCAAAGGATGTGAAGTATAAGGGATTTCGTTTTGATAATGAAGGAATTCTGAGGTTTGAAAACAGGGTATATATACCCTTGGCAAATGATTTAAGAAAGAAATTATTAACTGAATTTCATAATTCACCTTTTTCTGGACACCCTGGCATTACAAAAATGCTTGTTGATCTCAAGCAGCAATACTTCTGGAAGGGAATGAAAAAGGATGTGGTGGAATTTGTGACACACTGCTTGGAATGTCAGCGTGTTAAGGTGGAACATATGCATCCCGCCGATTACCGTATCCCCACAACATTCCGCAAAGATACAAATGGCAAGTGATATGATGGATTTCGCTCAAGGATTGCCTATGTCAAGGAATAAGCATGATATCATCCTCGATGTCATCGACCAATTAACCAAAGTGGCACACTTCATTGCTGGTAATTTAAAAGACGATGCACCAGTGTTAGCAAGAAGATTTGTACATGAAATTTTCAGATTGCATGGAATACCCGAATTGATCATATCGGATAGAGATCCGAGGATGACATCAAGGTTTTGGCAAACGCTTAATGCGGCCTTAGGAACTAAATTAAACTTTAGTTCTACATATCATCCGAAATGGATGGACAGACCGAAAGAGTCAATCAAGTTTTAGAGGATATGTTAAGAATGTATTGCATGGACCAACAGTATAAATGGGAGGAATACCTTCCGCTAGTTGAATTTGCCTACAATAATACATACCACGCCTCTTTAAAAATGACGCCTTTTGAAGCATTGTATGGAAGAAAATGCAAAACCCCTGTTAGCTGGGACAGCGTAGAGGACAGAGAGGTAATTGGGCCAGAAATCCTTACGGAAATGGAACAACAAATTAAAATGATTCGGGAACATCTAAAGGAGGCTGCCAATAGGCAAAAGAGTTATGCAGACTTAAAGCGGGTTGATAGGAACTATAAACTTAGTGAGAAGGTCTTTCTTCGGGTTAAGCCGAAAAAGAGTTCTATAACTTTATAACTTTTGCTGCAAGTTATCGCCTCATTATCGCCTTTTGAAATTGTTGAAATAACCAACCCCGTAGCTTATCGCCTAGCATTACCTCCGCTTTATCACAAATGCATGATGTTTTTCATATTTCTTTTCTTAAGAAATACGTAATAGATTTATCACATGTGCTGAATTGAATTCCTCACAGTCCAAGACCCAGAATAATCATGGTTAAGCCCATTCGAGTCTTTGGGAACTCACCAACAGTACTTAAGAAATCACGAAGTGAATCAATGTAAGGTTCAATGGGACCGCTTTAGCAAAGAAAGTGCAACTTGGGAAAATCTCGAAGAAATGAGATCTGCTTTTCCATACTTGTTTGATCGAAATTGAATTCAAAAAATTGATAATTCTACCAAATATAGACAATTACTGGTCTATTTTACAGTTATCTTAAAACACTGTTTTAATGATTAAATCTGTTTTTGGTATGAACTTATGAATGGAAGGATGATAATTGAATTTTGTCCTAGAAACTCTATGAATTGGCTAATTTGATCATCGGGACGATGATTCTTTAAGAAGGGAGGAATGTAACGCCTTGATTTTTATAAGCTATTATGATAATCTCTTTTCATGATGTTGTAACTGTGGAAATGAGGATAATTATGTTAAGATATATCTTTTTATCTTAAAAAGGAATGTGTTACTAATCTAGACCCTTGTTTACTGTAATTTGTTTACTTGGGACGGAAGTTGTTATAACTTGTGTTTTGCAAGAGTGAGACAACAGACTTGTTTTTATGTTTGATGAACTCTTATTGTTGATTGACAACACACCTTGAATCAATTCCATTGATCCAAGGTATGTTGTGGCTTTCCTTATGATCGCTTTGACGATTTACTTCTAAACGGAATGAAGTCCTGAAACCAGACTGAAGGTTGTTATAAATGTTACAGAACCTGGTTACAGGTATAAATATTTGGTACCTAGATGCTAATGGAAAAGGTTCGATTCCCAAACCACATAGAAGTTGTAACGCTAGACAACATAAGACAATAAGAGCCTTGATGCAAGTGACACAGGTATGTGTCGAACATAGGACGAAACGTCCTGCATTGTGTTGAATGTGAACGTAAGTTATAACACTTACTAAGGAAATTATTAAGTAAATACTATGGGGATTAAATTCTAACCTATAACTATGTTTTAGCCTATAACCTAACTACTACCCTACGTGGATTTTAAATAGCATGGGATGTAAATTAGGACAAATCCTAATGATTTACAACCTAGATGAAAAACCTAAACTATTACTAACCTATGAAGGGGACCTATGGACCCATGTTGGTGAGCGGATAAGATGGAAAGGTTAGAAATTTATTAGGACAATAAATGATGTCCTTGTAGTTTCAACGCCAAATTTGGCGGGAACATGTTAAAGTTGGAAGATATCCAACTAGCTATGTAGCTAAGAAGGAATTGCATGCAAAATTTTAAAAAAAACTCGCCAAACCTGAGTCGGTGGTGGCGTGAAAAATGAGGAAAAAGCAATGCATTCAATGCATTTAATGATCTTGGTCTTAGTGACCAGCTCGCTTTGAGAGGATAGAGGAAATTTTGATGGTCATTGTGTTCATTCGGTTTTGAGATCTGCTCTCTGCATTTATTTCATGGTTCTTTCGAACCTGCTATTATTTTGGTTATTGTTGCTGTTGTTTGGAGTAGCCACGGCTATTTTTGAGCCTGTGGAAGTTAGGAGATTGTTGGGAAAGCTTTCTGTGGACGCCATGGAGAAAAATAGCTCCTGTGGGCGCGGTTTTCTTCAAGCCACGAAAAAAATTTACAGGCATGTTGAGCCCTTCTCCTTAAATCATTTTTCTCTTGTTTAAGCGTCTTCATTAAAGCAACTCTACTCTTATGATGGGTGTTTTAGTTGAATGAAGTTGTTGATATGTGTGAAGTGATTTTCTGGGTTGAGTCATTTTTCTTTTGTTGAATGCAACTTGGGTATTTCTTTGCAAAATGGGTAAATGAAATGAATTTGTTCTTGCTGTATGAGTTTGCCTTGATAGTATTGTGTAATCGTTTCTATTACCCATTATGGATTTGAGTTGGTGAATGTACCAACGATGTGAGTATTGTTTTCTGAGTTCTGTGCATTCTTGTAAAAATGGAAGGATAAAATGATTCGGTATGACCTCTGGTTTGAGCTGTCATTATAAAACGAACATGACTTGGGTATTCTTGTTGCGTTTTGAAGAAAATGAGTGTTTCCTTACTGAAATAATTAATGAAATGAGTTTTCTCTTTCTTTTGTTTTGAATTCTGAAAGTAATGGTAATAGGGTTTCATTGTGCATTATGGGTCAATCTTGCTGAAGGTAACAACAATGTGCAAATTGTTGTCTATGATTTGTGTGCGCTAATGGATATGGAAAGCCGTAAAAATGCTTGACAAGACTTTTGTATGATTGTTTCTCTTGTCATATTATAGTGTATGGGGTATGAATCCTTCCAGGGACAATAAGATCATAGTAGCATCTTTACATTGTTTGTTCTAGTTTGATATGATGTTCTACCTGCTTGTTCTTGGTATTAGTATGATGACTGCTTGGAAATAAGTTCTGATTTGAATGGGAACAAGGTAGTCAGTCTATAGAATGGACTGGGTAGAGCATACAATTTATATTTTGTGTCTAGTTGAACTCAATGATATATATATATATATAATTTACGGATTGAAAATTCTTCATTGTTTTCATTGAAACAGAATATGAGTGGATTTCTTACTTTGGTGTTTGGAAAGTGAATTCTTTTATTATTATGATGAAAGCATGATTTTTTGTTGTTGCACACTCTTACTTGTTTATATCTAGACGAGAATGTCCGTTGGGTGAAAAAAATTAAAAGGAAATGATTGTAATTAGAGGTACTTTTGATACTGATGCTTACGGACCAGATGCAAATGAATTCTGGCCAACTTTTTGGAATGGTAGTTAGTAAGTTGTAATTTCTAAATTATAATTGTTGAGAAAATCACCCTATGGGGAAACAGGTTGGCACTGAATAAGTTGATATTCAGCTAAGCAAGGAGAAGAGGTAATATGATATTTTCTCTTTTATTGATTATTGACTTCAATTACTTTCTCTTTTGGCTGTTATCATTGATTGATATCACTTCTCGGTTAAAATTATTTAAAATGACAGCTTATGATGAAAAGAAAGAGAATATTGGATGGATAATTTGAAGTAATGTTTATTTCTTCTCTTATACGGTTGAAATTCTATATTTGATATTGAACGAATTTCATGTTGCCTTAGGCGTAATCATCTGCATCTAATTGTTGTTTACTTTCTTTCTGATTTGAAAGAAGTATTATGTTGTTTGTTGAATTTTGAGAATTGACACCAATGTGTTCATGGTGAATGACTACTTTTCTCTTCTGCATTTGATTGTTTGAAATTAAATGAGTAGTACGAAAGGGAAGTAGTTCTGTTGGAATTCTTATTTAAAATATATCTCTTGAAATTTCAACTGTTAAAAAGGAATGGAACTGACAGAAAATACATTAGAAACAACATATATATATATATATATATATATATATATATATATATATATTTGTGTGTGTGTGTATTAGTTCATACGAGATGTTTTAATCTGGAACTACTTAGAGGAAATTACTTCTGTAGTAATTATTAGGGAGAAAGTTAGTAATCTTTTTGTTTGATTGTGATGGTAATTAGATGATTGGGTTGTTAAGATCCTTATCAGTACTTAATTTGTAGATGATGTCCATCTCAATTTATTAACGTTTCATAAAAGCAGAGTTCTTTTATTGAGACAGTTAATTAAGAGCACCTCATTTTAATGATAAGTGCTTAATATGCTCAGTTCGATGAACTGACCCATGCAAGTAAATTTTGCAGATGGTTTCTTGAGTAAAAGAGAAGACATGATTGTTTTCTGATGCTTCTTCTGAGTAGCTAAGGATGGATCGTATTTGATAGTTTATTATTCCTCTACGAGGAAATGGGAAAAGAAGAAGTTACATTCTTCTTCCCTATGTGTTGTAATGTTGTTTGATATAAATGAAGTCCAGTTGTTTGGGCTGGTAATTGTATAGATTGTAAATCTTATGGATTGAATACAAGGAAAGGTGTGATATTTTAATGGTTGTATCATTTTGAAACTATTTGAATAAGATTGAAAACATAATTTTATTCGTTGAATTGGATTTATTCAAATGATGGTTGATGATTTTTAGGGACATAATGTCTGTTCTTTACTTGAATGCAACTTTTAAGTTGGAATGTGCAATTAATTCATACTTGGGTTAATATGAATTTTAGATTGACATTGAAAAGGGTTTAAGTGAATGTGAACTCTTAATTGAACGATATTCGGAATTAGTTTATAAGCTAAGGAATATCAATAAAAGAGGCAGTTGAACCTCGTACTCGGATTTCAATAATATCCTCGAAATGTTTAATTCAGAGGATATTTGGTATGAGGAAACATATCTATTTGTAACAAACCTTAATTGAAGTAAGGTTATGGAGAATAAATGAATACATTCATTTAGAATTAGGCCTCGTTCAAATGATGTCTAATAAGATGGAATTCTGAATTTAAATACAGTTGTGGATAAAACTTGGTTAAGTTTAATAGGTTGAACTTACTACGTTAAGTTGTAGTGGACTGTTAGTCTAAAGCTTGAAGTAAAGAACCAAGATGGAAATATGCAATCCTTCGGTATGGAGGAGTAAACGTATATTAAGCTATAAGACAAATTAAGTCTCTCTTAGCTATGCAACTGTAACGAGCAATGAGGTTAAAGGATCAGCACGGTTGCTGAAAATTGATCTTAAATATTTAAGATTATAATCCAATCACACTCAAGTTGGATGTGTATTCCTTGATGAGAGGATTCCGTAGGACCTTGACACACGTCAGCTGCAATATGGTGTCTTCATGAAGGCGGGGCCTTCATGACGACACAATGTTGTAGCTGACATGTTACAACGCCCTCCCGAATCGAATCATCAAGTTTACATAAGTTGGGACTAAGTTACTTAGACGATGATAGGAATGTGACCGCGTATACGGAGTGACTCCGAGGGCTAAAGGTAACTAGACACACGCAGTCGCCTAGGGACGACACAGTATGTCTGCGTACCTTTAGTTACCGTGAGTGCCTTCCTATACTCTTTCATATTGCTAGTTGGGGTTAAAGCTTAACTTTGGACGGAAGGACTGATAGAGGTCAGAAAATACCATTCTATATAACAAGAAGTGAGGTGAAGGACATATTCCATTAAGGTGTATAACGTCTGGAAATATGATAATGCAAAGCATGTGAAAATCTTTGGCCAAAGTATCACAAGTTGCTGGTTGCGTTGTCCTAATCACCTAGTTTAAGAAGCAGGATATCAGATGAATATCAGTAACATATATTCAGATAGGCCTCTTAAATGGAGCACTTCGATGACCGGAAATAGTAAAGAGAACATTGTATAATTAGTATATAATGCATGGATTAACATGAAGGATCGGTAAGTCGCTGAGTCATGAAATGAGAGATCGCTGAAACTCCAAGCCATAAAATGGGAGATCGGTAGTTCTTTGAATCATTTACAACAGCATATGGTATCTGTTATATGATTGAATGGCATTGAATGTGTGTTCCATATTGTAAATATGCGAACAGAGAACATTGGTTTTAAAAATAAATTGTGTGATCCAAATTACATTAATTGACAGAGAAGAACAATTATTAAAACTTCGGTCATGTGTTTTGAATTACATAATTGAGCAGAGAACATTGTATTAAAAAAATCCCTTGTTCTAGTGTCTTAAATGGGGATGTTACACATAACCTTGTCAAAGAACAAGCTTGACTTAACACAACCACATCTTTTCTAGAGACTACATTAGGGCTGAATTTCCTAAAATGAACCTTCACTACATTTTAGATAACTTTATTAAGGATTTATAAGCACAATCAACATATCACATACCTCATTATGAATCCCATTTGACTTAAACCATTTATCTCTAGTAGAATAATATACAAACAATCTTCTTACTTTGTATTCTTGGCATGGATGGATGACAAACATGTGACACTTTGTCCTAAAGCATTATTTCAGATTTTGACAGTCATATTTGGATGGAATAATGTAAATGTGACCTTGATATCATTGATATAAGAGAGAAACACCTAAAACATACCTCATATTCCTTGCAGACCTCCATAAAACCTTCTAGAATCACACACACACATGCTCCCCTTGACATACATGATTCATATATCTAGATTTCCTTACAACAATACAAGAAACCATCTTTCAACTCGTCCTTATAAGGCCTTCACGAAATCTTACAATCATGTTAGAGGGACATAACCATATCCCCTTGCTTCAAGATTTCCTCACATACTTGTAGCTTATATTTTTCAACTTCACGGTCTATAGTACCCTGGTGTCATGCAAATTTCACTTACAACGCAAGAAAATAGTCGTACAAAGCTTAAAACCCTACTATTTTCATCTTCTTAATATTATGAGCATTCAAGCTCCCCCTCAACATGTGCCATCATACTAAAATACCTTGAATCTTCAAGTACAGTCATATACATTGTCCTTTGAACACTGCATCAACACAACAAAAGACATATCTTTAGCTCACAATAACTTAGATCATGATCATGAAGTGGATCTCCAATTTATGCACACCTATAGCTCGCTCCTACATACTCTTGATCATTTTTTCAAATTACCTACCATCACCATTATCTCTACCTAAAAATATTCTTGCCACTTAGAACACCCGATTTGAAGTCTAAAATACTTCCCCTGCCTCAATAGGCCTCCATGCGATATGTTTTATTGTATCTAGGCTGGTTTTTGACTAGTTTTTCCATTTTGTGAACTTGATGAAGCCAAAAACACTTTGTATATTGTAAAAATCCTTCAAACTAACACTCCAAACTTTATCAACATACATGAATTAACATTTCATACCTTTTTCCATGCATTCTAACCACATTCTCATGCTCATCCAATGATGTACAAATTTCACATACCTATGACTAACAACCATGCTTTATCCAAGCAAACATGACCATGTTTGTACATTTACATACCTAAAATAAGCTTAAGAAAATAATTCCATGATAGTAACATTGATTGAAGTTCCATACTCTTAAGAATTTCACATAGTTTATCGTAAGAGAAAATGTTGGACTAGAAAAATAGATAAGAACGGAGAGTGCGTTGGGGAATACGGTCCGCAAGTGGAGTGTGTAAACGCATGCAAGGCCTAGTAAAGTGTCACACGAAGGCTCACGCCCAAAAATACAAATTCTAGGACTTAGCTGATTTTGCAAGTTATAGGCTAAAAATAGAAAAACAAGTTGGATTTTCGATCAAGCAATGATTCAAATCTAGAGAAAAGCAAGGAGACTTGGTGGCCAAGGAAAGTCTATTTTTGGATAAAGCATATGTAGAATGAAGATGAAGAGTCATGCATAAATCGAGATATTAATAGGATTAAAGAAACCTTTATTTAGACTTGGTGGTAAAGGAAAGTCTATTTTTGAATAAAGCACATGCGAAACGAAGATGAAGGGTCGTGCATAAATCGAGATATTAATAGGATTAAAGAAAACTTTATTTATAGGATAGTATATTATCAATTGTTTTGTAAAGCATCCATGTATCTATTTTGGGCATGCCTATTATTAGGAGAGTGTATGGGCGGTGAAGGGAAAGTCCCTACCCTTGTGTGTGTGTGTGTGTGTGTGTGTGTGTGTGTGTGTGTGTGTGTGTGTGTGTGTGTGTGTGTGTGTGTGTGTGTGTGTGTTGTGTGTGTGTGTGTGTGTGTGTGTGTGTGTGTGTGTGTGTGTGTGTGTGTGTGTGTGTGTGTGTGTGTGTGTGTGTGTGTGTGTGTGTGTGTGTGTGTGTGTGTGTGTGTGTGTGTGTGTGTGTGTGTGTGTGTGTGTGTGTGTGTGTGTGTGTGTGTGGTGGGAGGTGAAGGGAAAGTCCCTACCCTTGTGTGTGTGTGTGTGTGTGTGTGTGTGTGTGTGTGTGTGTGTGTGTTGGATGTCATTGTTTTGGTACCATGTATTACATCCCATTGTTCATGTCTGAGTGTTGAGAGTATTGTTATGGTTTAGGTTTTGATACTTGGGCATGTTCCAATGCCTAGCTATGGTGATGTATTCATCTTCTCGTTATGTAAGAACTTATTATGTTGGATTATAGATGATGGATTTTAATTATTGATGTGTTTGATTATGGTAACTTTGCATGGTTCAATTGGTATTAATTTTTATCTAGTATTTTATGCTTTCTAGTTCATGGTATGATGTATGTTATGATCTCGCACTTGAATGTATGCTCTGTTATTGGTTATTATGATTATGCATGTTAACATATTGTTAGGTGAATACAAAGGAGGGACTTGGTAGCTTCGCTCACTTTGGGTGAGCATTCAGATCCATCTCGAATGAAGTGAAAATGTCCATAATAGTTATGTGGAAATAAAATACTACATTTTGGTTCTGTTTTGGGACCTCTTTTCAAACGGTTTGTCGGGATGTTGCATGAAGATGTCATATCGATTAACTCGAGATCATTGAAATTTGGGTAGGATATGGACAAGATAAGTTTGTTTTGAGATATATTCTTGGACCTGATTTCAATGCATGGAAGTGGGTGGGAGATCATCTTTATCATGAGCTTTATGAGATGTTTTTCAACTTATTTCCATCGAACTATACAAGTGGAACTATCAAAGATACACATCAAAGAAAATTTGGGGACTTAGGCCGAGGATTTGGACGCATGAATATTACTGGACTTTTTTTGATGTGGATGAAGATTACACTAGAGAAATATATCATTGGTGGGCTGGTGTGGTGTGCAATTATACCTTGGAGTACACTATTTCTACATATTTGTGTCCATAGGTAGTTGAGTTTGAATTTTTACATGAACCTAGAGGATCTTATTTGTGCACTATCCCTTTGGTGATCAAGATATTAATGGTGGAATAGAACTTGGAACAATTACTTATGGCTAAATAAACCCTCTCGGTGAAAGATGTCGAGACATGGAGGCAAATAGACGAAAGAAGGAAGATGACTCAAATTTTATAAAATGTGGGAGAGGGAATTGACTAAGGAGTGGGACATTGAGGAGTCAATGGAGTTGTGGAGAATGATGGCTCGTGAAGGTTTTGAAGAAGTTGTGGAAGACGAGGAGCCGAGCAACAAGATCTCCAAACTTTAGGCAAGCACAATAGAGAGTTCCCTTCGGCTTCGAGATGAGATTGCATCGAGAGGAGAGATTGAGGACCACATGCATGTATTTGATCCCACCTATCCACATAGCCCTTGTGCATGGTGTTCTAGATCTATAAGTATTCATAGATAAGCAAGATAGTATTGGTAAACAAGCAGAGATGTGTAGGTATAATTTTGCAATAAATTCAAAAGTGCATCATACAACATATATGACAATGCACTACACACAATTGTTTAGAAGATTGGTTGCATAGTTATTTTCGGATGCATTATCACGATAGAATGTTGGCTCACCAAAAATTAGGAGTACTACTTTGAGTGTTGTGACCATGTAAAACATGGGAGTTTAGTTCTATAATATAACCGGGATGCAAGGAAGTGCATCAACTAGTCTCGTAGCCCATAGTAGGGGGCACAGGAGGATCGGGAGGAGAAAATATGGGTGGAAGTTCTAGTTTGGGATTTGGAGGATAGGGTCCACATCCACAATAGCCACCTAATCAGCTTCTTTAACCATAGAAGGCATCTCCGATGTATTATGAGATGTCTCCTCACTTTTCGGAGTATAATGGAGTTGAAGATGTGGAAAATATGCACAAGTGCGAGATACTAGGGTGTATTATAGGAATTAAAGCTTCGAGATAGAAAGGCAATCCAATTTTCCAATACTCTTTAAGGACACGCATATAGCTTGTATAGGAAGTATGATCCACATCAGACTGCGGTGGAGTACGATGCTTTATACACTACATTTTTGGTAGAATTTTATATTATAGAATTCAAATAGAAAATCATCAATGCCCTCAAGGATATCAAGTAGGGTTTATCTGAAAGCATGAGGGAGTATGAAGTGCACTTTCAAACCCTTATGTCAAAATTGTCGATGACATTCATCAAAGCCAACACGCAAATTGGTTCGTTGGAGGATTTTTAACTCCATTTCATAGAGCTTTATTCCATAAGACATATACTAATTTACGTGAGGCATTTAAAGTAGCTCGCACGCCGAGGTGGTTAAAAGTGTGGATACTTTGGAGTTAGTCTATTATTAAAGGCACAAATTACATCCATGGTGAAATAGGTGAAGAAGTTGTCTACTAACTCACTTATGAAATGTGCAGTGGCATATGGTGCATAGATTGTGTGGTTGAAAGACATACCAAAGATAGTTTCCCTCATAATTCAAAGCACACCTTGTTGCTTTGGATTGTGAAGTTTTTCATCTTGATCGTGATGTTTGAAATTTCCATATTTTTTAGCACGTGATCCAAAGAATGTTTCCATGTATTATAATATTTGTAACACCCATACACATGATATCGCGACTATAGATTGATTGATCATATCCATGAAGACATTAAAACAAGTGTGGTGAGTGGATCAAAGGAACAGGAAGGACAACATGATGAACGATGTAATAATGACGATACTATGAATGGAGGCTTCCAAGGAGGATATAAAGGCTAAGGTCACAAAGTGATGGCGAAGAATGTTTACTAGAGGAACTCGTTATACTTGTAGGTCCCCGATTATTATCGAGTGTGATTTCCCTCATAATTTAGTTTTCTCATGGTGTAAAAAGCAACATAAGTTGGAATATTTCCCGATCTGTATGACCACATGAGTAAGAATAATAAGAAATACAAGGGCACACGAATGATCAAGGTACAACATGAAATTTTTGATCATTGAATGTCAAAGAAAGCGCCGAGATCCTCGCTTACGTAATGTCTTAGTTACTACTCACGTTGAGGTTGCGTGTGTGCATGAAATTCCTAACTTCAAGCCACTAATTATGAAAGATGAGGTCATCCATGCTAAGTATCTAGATCTTTCCCATCGAAGGAGGTTTACTAAGAGAATATGGGTGCTATCGGGGACATGCGGGAAGATATACAATGTTTGAAGGAGCAGTGTGTGAGAAAGAACATGTAAAGAAAGTTAAACTCCTAGAGAAGGACGTGGACAACCTAAAAGAGTTGTGTAGAATGTTGTGCCATGAAAACATCATCCCTTTGTTAGGAGAATGGTTTTGAGAAAAGGTACCGCACATTGGGCCGAGTACGAGAGGCGATACTTCACACAAATCTACCCCCTCGAGTCACAAATCTAACAAGGAGATCACACTTGATGCGTTTTGATGAATGTGTTTTCAGCAACATCCTAATAGATACAAGTATCGATGTTAATGTACTCACATTAGATGCATGGAATCAGATGGGTAGACCACCATTGCAGTCATCTTTAAAAAAATTATATGGTGAACAAAACTAGGGTTATGCCTATTGGGGTATTGAAGGATGCATCCTTTACATTCAAGGATCCAAGTTTATTGGAGACTTTGAAGTATTTGGGCTTGCTTTGAAGTAGATAACTTCTCATAATTACTTGGGTGACCACAGTGTTATGCCAACAATGTGGATTTGTGCTTTAATAAGGGGTATATCAGTTTTGAGAACAAATATGGTGTGTCATTATACCTCTGACAGATGTAAAGGTTGCTCCATATGTTGAGCCTTTGAGTGAAGAAGATTTGAACATTATATATGCACACACGGTACGAAACCTTGAGGTACTTGAGCCATCCAAGGAAGGAGTGATACAATGGGATGATGCTCAGTCAGTTAGTGACACCATAAACATTTCTTTTGATAATCGGGTGTATGGCTCATACAAGATGGTTGGGCACAAAATGAAGAATAGAATTACTCAAATTATCAGGTTAGTGTGGTGAGCAACACACTCACGTGCGTATGAGCATATAACGATAATGATGTCACTTAGTGGGCCATGAGTCAATTGGTCTTAGCAAGAGATATTTGTAGCGAGGTGAGTGGGGACTGGATCGGGAGGATGGAAATGATCATATACACATTGATGGTAGATCGAGATGGACCTAAGGGTGATTATCCAAAGGCCATATAGAGATTACGGAGGATGGATGAAGGATGACATTGAGTTTTGGTGCATTCGGTGCACCATGTATCTAGAGGATCAGTTTTTAGGATTGGCATAGCTATTTAAGTGTGAGTGGGTATCCCAACATTTTGGTATGTCCCAGGACGTGCCCCTAGAGCCATACATATGGTGTCAATCTACTAGGGAAGTGAGGCAACCAAGGTCAATGGCATGCCCCACGAGAGCTTAGCTAGTGACCCCAGTCCATATGAGGTAGATCAAACCATAGGGCCATTACAGGTGGGTGATGTGGGGTGTCTTGAGGTATACAAGAAGTGGTGAGCAACACACTCATGGGTGTTGTTATTTCTAGTGGTTGTAGATGCGGTAATTGAGTCAGTAGTTAGAGGATTTAGGGGTCACACATCCACTCCTGAGGAAGATGATGCAACAGTGACACGAGAAGAGCGTAAATATCTACATTTTTATTTGGTTACTTGATAATTTTGTTGATGAATATGACTATGTATACTCGCTAATATGAGGTGTTTGTCATATGGTTGTAGGCAATTTTTATTGACGTTGATCATGGATACCTCCATACGCACGTTGACTCAAAATGTTCCCCCATACATGCTCGCACGTGGAGGGAATTTAGAGTGAGTGGATGTGATTTAGGTCAAGCATGCCCATTTTTTTGAGCCTATGGCGATGACAACAACCACATGTATGATTTTGTTGAGTGATCATGATGAGGCTCGAACAGGAGGCGGAGCAAGTGAGACAGGTTGTGGGTGGGGATGGTCTAGCCCAGGATGTTTTTACATGATATGTGGAGCTCCATGGATAATTTGAAGATTAGGTGGTAGATAATGTCATATTGCAGAGCCATATGGAGAGACATAGAGCTTGAGATCGACAGTGTAGAGTTAGCGGTGAAGCTTCGAGTTCTATAGCTCTTACGATTGTAAATAGTGATAGTGATGAGGACATATGATGTATTATATAGGATGTATTAAAACATGGGGGCTTTCCCTAGGTTATTGTATTTTGTAACCTTGATGTTGTATTTGATATATATAGGCACATTGATGGTTTTTAGTGTTGATTTCTATGACTTCTTGTTGCACGGGTAGTAATTATATATCTTGATGTTTCTATATACATCGGTGGTATTGTTGATTTGATAGATAATGTTTTATTTTATTAAGGGCAAATAGTTTTGAAGGGACTATACCTTGTATACAAAAGGGCTCAAAAGCCAGATAGTAAAGATGAGAGAAGCAGCCCAGAGAAGGGAAAAATAGTCAACCAAGGAAGGCTCAACAGCCAAATATTACAATATATGTGAAAAAGGATCTAAACGTACAAAGATCCAAGAAATAAGAAGGAAAGAACAAAAAGAAACCAAAAGAGAAACAACATAAAGAGCTCCACCAAAAAACAGCTCCAGAACCACCCGATGACAGCCACATCGCAGCCAAAAAAAAGCATCACAACAGCCCGTTACTTGATGGCTCTGTCAATTTTGGTCTTGATAGCCTGCAAAGTGACATGAAGAAGGCAATGGAAGTGGCACGAGAAGAGTCTTACCAAATCTGCTTGGGCAATTGCAATGTCCCTTTTCTCTTTAGGGCCCCATATGTCCTCATTAATCCCACTTAAACTGCAAACACTGTGGACATGTTATTCAATGAAATTATAGATGCTTTTGAGGCGCGATAATATGCGAGTCATTTTGGCTTTTAGCATTCCCTAATCTGCCATCTAAGGACTGTAGTTTCTTGAAAAATTCACCAATAACCCCCTCTTCCTCCTCACTTTGAAGGATCCTTTTACCCGTAGCTCTTTCCATGTTTTTTATAGCCCCTTTGAGCTCTTGTATCTCCTTTTCTAATCTGTCCACCCTATCCAGCAATTCCTCCTCTTTGGGATCCTCCACCGGCTTGCTAATATGCAGGAGGTTTTCAGCATAGTTCCAAGTCTTTGTGGCTCCTTAGGACTCGTTGGGAAGTAGGGATTTTAGCTTTAAGGCTCTTGCTTTTCTTGCTGGAGACAACATCTTCATTCTTTCTTTTTAGCAGGGGGGAGTGGGAGCAGTGTGGGCAGGTGGAGGTATGGAGGAGGGAGGTGGGATAGGATTCATGGGAGGGCAGCTAGAGAAATGGCGGTGAATCAAGAGGATAAGGCCCTGGTGCAAAGGGACGGCCCTAGAGTGGCTTTGAACTTCCCTTATAAATTTCTCTAGAGAGTTAATCAGATAGTGAGGAAAGATGATAATGTTATTTCTACGAAAATGATTCAGAAAAATCAGATGCTTTTGAGGTATAGTCACATATCTTCCTTCAAGGGTAACATACCTTACCACCATTTTGGCCAGTTCATCAAAAGGTTCAGGGATCGACACCACCTTGATAGATAATGTTGATTGTTGAAATTTTTGATGATGCGTAAATAATTGTATAGCATTAATTATTGGGTTGAATAAGAATTACATTTGGATAACAATGAATAGTAGAGCATATAGTAGATAGAGATATATATGTGATGAAACATAACAATGAGTAGTAAATAGATAGAAATGGTTATGTGATGAGATAAGTGTATAGGAATGTAGGATGATAACATAATGATGCAATGATGATTGTATGATAATAGGATGCATCATGACTTAGATAATGGAATGTGAAGAGTATGGAGGGGAAAAAGGAAGATTTCCCCGAGTGTGAAAAGTAAGGTTTTAAAAGTAAAAATTCCCTCAACAAATCATGTATGAACCTTGAAAACATGAGTGTGTCATTGGGTAATGCTATGGAGATGGGGATCATCTACTATATGTTAAGAGGTTGATGACGTACGTTAGAAGCATGTGAGACATCAAGATTATGCGGTAGGTACCAAACTGGATGTCATGTGAGAACGTACAAAAATGGAGGTGTGATGGTGGGAGATGTGGAAGTGGGTTACTTAGGAATCCATTGTGGTGCAATAACAATAGGAGGAGGTGGAGAAGATGTGGAGAGGTAGGAAAACTAAAAGAGGTGGGTGAATGATGACCTTAGGAGGTAGATGATTAATGATCTTAGGAGGTGGTGATTGAGACAAACTAATGGTTGTAGAGGCTCACCTATGTGGAAGAGGAGAGAGAGAGAGAGAGAGAGAGAGAGAGAGAGAGAGAGAGAGAGAGAGAGAGAAATCATGAGATCGTGCGCGGAAAGTAATGACACCCCTATGTTCTAATTGTTGGAGTTTATTATGAAGGTGATAACAATCATTGTCACAGTTTCCATTAATGAGGTGAAAATTATAAAAGGGGAGGTCATGATGGTGGTGCAGTTAGTGAAGTGGATGATGATAGTTGGAATCTAAATGAATCGAGAATATCATCAAGTAAAGTATGTAAGATATCATGTGGTTTAGTAGCATGTGATAATTATAATGGTCCATGGGTGGGAGGTGGGAAAGATCTAGGTGTATGCCGACATGCTAGTGGAGGGGAGGAATGCTTATGTGGAAGAGGAGATGATGAATGTGAATGGGGTTCAATAGGTGGAAGAGGAGAGGACTTAGTATGTGGGGGAGTAGTAGAAGAGGTAGAAATAGATACCATAACAATATTCACAAGTAAATATTTTTCCAATTCAATAACTTTATAACAAATATTAGTAAAGGAATCACATGTATCATATAACAACTTTTCTTTTAAAGGAGGAATTAAGCCATGACAAAAGATATATTGCATTTCTAGATCAATAGGCTGAAAAAGTAAATGGTGCATGTAAGAATTAAAGTGTAAAATATAATCTAGAATTGGTTTTGTCTTTCCTTGATGAAAATAAGGTAAGTGTTCATATCTAACTTTAGGCCCATTGTTAAAAATGAAACATCTAAGCAATGCATCCTCCATATCATAATAAGTGCTAATAGATCCACTAGGTAAATGAGTATACCATTGAAGAGAAACATCTACAAGACTATGACGGAAATATTTTAGTAACAACCTATCATTGGAATATGAATCCATGGCTAATCGAAAAGATTTAATATGTAAATAAGGATTTCCCATGCCATCAAAATGTGAGAAAGTAGGCATAGTGAAACCTTTAGGAAAAATAAAATTGTGAATTTTCTTAGGGATGGGATTTCCGTGAATGGTATTATTGTCAATAAAAGCATAATAGGATTTTCTCTCTAAGGTAAGGGTATGGACTTTAATTTTTAAATCACCAACAACATGCATAAGGGAAAGGATGTCTTGGGGGTATGGTTTGAGTAGTGAGAGGCACATTGATGGATTGGGTTTTGCCATTATGAGTGATCATAAAGACTTGAGGATAAGAGTGGGATGTGGAAGAAGGGCATGTGTGTGGAGGCTCTATAGGTGTACTATATGAGGAGTTAATTAGCATATGATCATCATGAATAATAGGAGATGCACTAGGAGTAGCATTGGTTTCAACATGACAATCATTGGAAACAATTTCAGAAACAAAAGATATGAGGTATAGATTCACATTCAACAATATTAATACAAAAACACCATCATTAACAAGTACATCATCATTATCATAATCATATTCACTATCATCCATATTTTCACAAGCAAGAAGTTCATCATGCAAAGAATCTACATTAGTGTTATCATTTACCATAGTACAAGGAGGAGAGGATGGAGCAACATTCATGTCTGTAGTGGGTGGAAGAGAATATTCATCAAGGTTTTGAATGGGGAGACAAAGCAAGAGTCAAGACTTGGGAGGTCATTAGGATCATATGCTTGGAATGAAAGGATTTTTGGATGACATGGGGTTGATACTCGGGATTTTGGATGAAAGCACAAAATTCAGATTCTTCACAGGTGTTAGAAAAAAATGGTTGAATGTTCATAAATTTTATAGGGTGATCTGGGGATGGGTACAATGCTTTAGACATGAGGGATGCGGATCCTAGGGCAAGGAGTTCGAGCAAGGAGTGGGTTCACTAAATGTTTTATTGTAATGTGAATTAAATCTAATTTCAGAGTAACTATTGTAACAAATGATATTCAAATGACAAAATATAGTAATGTAAAAACAATAAGCATTTAATAATGTAAAACCCTAAACACACAAGGGAGGAATGGTGACTTAGCTCGTTATGTGTGATTTGGGAGTGCTTTTGATTGTCCGAGTACTAGATGTGGCTGGAAATATTATCAAAATGGCTCATAGAGGGTTCTAGAACTCATAAATATATTAGGTATGCCACATGCATTGGTGATTATTCAGGTGCTAAGTAACTATATATGTGTTTAGGATCTAATCTTTTTAGGTCAAAACGTCTCTTCTTATATTATCTCTTTGTCACTTTAATTTCTCTCATGTTAGGATTCTCGATTGCACTCCGTGACCTATAAAATAAACCCTAGCTATCTACACAAGTTCAAAAACACATTAGATCTTAATAAAATATGTAATATGTGAAGTCTAATTTACCCCAATAGCCACCCGATGAGTGAACTTAGTACCGAGTGTTACACTACATCTCAAAATCCATGTAGTTATTTGTGTTTGTGTGTGAAATGGTGTCCTTAGGTTTTCCCTCATGCCAATGATGCCAAGATACCGGGCTATAGCTAGTATTTTATATAAGAACACAAATGTGTGGTATGGAATTCAACACTTCCCTTCTTGTGCAGGTTTTACAACCTAGAATGCAACCCCTTTGAGTGGTAATAGTAATATGTAGATGTGATAGTCCCTTTTTTATTTTCCATCTAGAATAATAGCTAGTATGTTGTGTGTGTGTATAACATTTGTGTCACCAAAGGCCGACGAAGAATGTAGGATAAGGGTAAGAAAAGAAACAAGGTCGAATACAAATGAAAAAATGTGTAAAAAGAACGAGGAAAGGAGGCCTAGAAGGGACATGAGTGTCCTGGACGCTAGTGTCAGAGTGAGAGATAATTTCTTGAGACCAAAAATTACAGATGTGACAAGATAGAAAGACATGGATCCTTGTGACCTGACCATAAGTGCATACAAAAATGACAAGTATAAAAAATAGTCACAATAGAAATCAATCAAAGAACGTACAAATACAAGGGAAAGTGTGCCAATGTGTACTTTTCTTACTTAGAATTTATGCATATAACAACATGTTGGTTACATAGTAAAGTGATGATATGTGCATATTTTGTGTATACGAAGGCATTCAAGGTTTGAGGAGTCATGTAAGGACAACGTGTGGTAGTGCTTATTGATAGTGGGGCCACCCACAATTTTATTGATGCCACTATGGTAGAGAGATGGGGTCTACATATAGAAGACTTTGAGGGATTCAATGTTGTTGTTGCCAATGGGGAGTCCATGAGATGTACACGGAGGATCCCACAATTGAGCATCACTATGGGTAACTATACGCTATTCGATGATTTCTATATTGTTGGTATTGGAGAGACCAACATAGTGCTTGGAGTGTAGTGGCTCCACTCGCTTGGTGAGTTCTAGACTAACTTTCAGACGATGGAGCTAAAGTTTAAGTCCGATGGTAAGAATGTGGTCTTGAGAGGATTATCTTCGATGCAACTAGAGTTTCCACTACCAAACGGATGGAGAAAATTCTCAGGAACAATGATGTGGATTGGGTAGTTTAGTTCTTGGTTTTGACCAAGAATTCAGGTGAGAATAGACCATAGTACATCATGTTGATGTCCAAGCCCTACTAGATAAGAACAAGTGTTTATCGGTGGTAACCCTCTAGGTGTGCCTCCAGATAGAGGATTTGAGCATGTGATCTAACTTGAGGATAGAAAAATCGTAGTCACAAATACTTACTGTCACCCAAATGGTTCAAGGATAAGATTAAGACGACCATACATGATCTTTTAGACAAGAGACATATCAGGTTGGGTTCCATTCCCTTTGCTTCTTTGGTAGTTTTGGTGAAGAAGAAGGATGGAACCATGCAGATGTGCATAGATTATTATTCCTTGAATAAGAAAACCATTAAGAATAAGTATCTTGTGCCTCACATTGATGAGTTGATGGATGAGCTACGTGGTGCAATCTATTTTTCTAAAATAGATTTGTGATCTAGATACCATTAGATTAAGGTTGGAGAGGAGGATGTGTAGAAGACAACTTTCGATGCCAGTTTTGTCACTTTGAGTTTCTTGTGATGCCATTTGGATTATCTAATGAACCCACTATATTTCATTCCAATATGAACCATGTGTTCAACTGCCACCTATGGAATTTCATGTTGGTATTCTTCGATGACATTTTGGTCTATAGCGAGACATGGGAGGATCACATAAGACATCTTGATGAGGTTTTGGATATTATAAAGATTAATTCTCTATATGTGAAGGTTTCTAAGAGTGATTTTTGTATGAAATATTTTTTCTAATTGGCCCATGTATGATTGGAGGAGGCGATTCAAATTTGACAGAGACTAGATTTAGGCAACGTTAGACCGGCCACCACCTAGGACTTTGAAATGGTTGAGAGGGTTCTTAGGTCTATGCACTTACTACATGAGGTTTGTGAATAAATTTTCTCAATTGAATACACCTTTGAAATATTTGAACAAGGAGGGGTATTTTCTTGGCGAAATCAACACAAAGGTTTTGATCACCTTAAGGAGGTGATGAGCCTGCATCTTGTTATTGCATTACCAGATTTCACTCGGTAATTTTTCCTTGAGTGTGATGCATCGGTGAGTGCATCGATCGTTACTCATGTAGGATAGGAATCCCATTTCCTATGGGAGTCGAAGTTGAGTAATGTGGAGAGAGGATACTCAATCTATGACAAGGAGATGTTAACCATTATGCATGTATTGGCCAAATTCGTAGTATCATATGGGCAAGAAATTTTTGGTTCATATGGATCACAATTGTTTAAGGTATTTCCTGGGAAAAATAATCTCAATGAACACCAACAGAGATGGGTGAACAATTTATAAAATTATGATTTCATCATAGAGTACAAAAGGTAAGGATAATGTGGTAGTTGATGCATTATCTAGGAAGTCTCACCTTACCTCTATGATTATTTCTATGTCGTAGATTTCGTGTGATTGGAAGGCTCGCATACTTGTTGAGTATTCCAAAAATCATTTTACATGTGATATTGTGGATGGAATTATTTAGGATGAAAAATACAGAATCTTGGATGACCTCATATACTATAAGGATAGGATTTTCCCTATACTTGAGTCCAAGATAAAGGAGAATATCCTTCGAGTAGTGCATGATATACCTCTAGCGGGACATCATGGGTATTTTAAGACCTACAGTACGTTAGAGAGAGATTTGCATGGAAATGGTTAAAGTTCAATGTATTTAACCATATTAGGGAGTGTTTGGTTTGTCGTGAAACCAATGTCAAGCATTCTTTTCAAAGAGGGACTTCTACAACCTCTTCCTATCCCTAAGCAAAAATGGGAGAGCATATCTATGGATTTTACTATAGGCCTTCTCTCAGTGCATGGGCATGATTGTATTTATGTGGTGGTCGATACATTTACCAAGTATGTCCATTTATTTTCTATGCCTTCTGGGCATAAGGTACCACATGTAGCTCAAACATTCTTCACAAGATTTTTTAGGATTCATGGCTTTCCTAAGAACATTGTCAGTGACTAGGATAATATTTTCATGAGCACATTTTGGTAGAATATTTTAAGACTTGCAAGTATGGAGTTAGCTCCTAGTACTAGCTATTATCCATAGACGAGATGGGTAGAAAGAGATAGTTAATAAGCGGATAGAGGGATATTTATATAGCTATGTTGCGAGAACATCACCATGCATGGGTTATATGGCTACACATGGGTGATTATTGTTACAATTCCATGTACCGATGAGAATTGGCATGACTCCCTTCGTGCATTGTGCGGATAGGATGCCTCATCATTCGTGGACATGGTATTGTCATATAGTTGAGCTCCTGAAGATTTTGATTAGTTATAGGAGAACCAGGATATTATGAAGGCCCTTAAGGAGAATCAACATAAAGCACAATATCAACGAATATTTATGTAGAAAGACATAGGGTTTACATATCTTTTAAGATAGGGGATTTGGTCTTTCTACAATTGCACCCCCTACGTAAAATTCTCACTTAAGAAGAGTGGTGTTGAGAAGTTGAAACCGCGATTCTATGGCCCATACAAGATAGTATGGAGGGTTGAGGTAGTTTCATATGAGTTGGAACGTCCATGAAAAAGTAGGATCCACAACATATTTCATGTTTCGTGCCTCAAAAGTGAACTTGGACAACATATTTTGTATTATATAAATTTTCCACCTTTGGACGATGAGAGGAAGTTGGTGTTAGAACCAGAGACTACCATTAAGGTGAGGCAAAGGAAGCTCATAAACAAAATTATTACTGAGTATCTAGTGCGGTGGAAGGATTTTCCACTTGAGGATATTACTTGGGAGAGTGAGAAGATTTTAATAACATCGTAGTTTAGATTTGTTTGTGGGAAAACCAAAATCGGTAAGGGAGGACTTTGATGTCCCCATTCCTATGCCATATATCTAGAGGCTTATTTATGTCTTAGCTTTTATCATAAACAAGAGGCTAGAGACATTGGAGGCTATCGGTATGGATTTAATTTGATACCACCTTCACTTTATGTTATATTTCATCGTTAACTTAAGTGTTGGGCGACTAGGTGGTACTTTATGTTTTATTTCTTCATTGGTAAAATTTAAGTGTAATTTTTTGGCATGTGCAAAATAGATTCACTTAAGTTATATTTATGTTTATGAGAAAATTCTCAAAGGGATGCGACTTGGGGTTTTGGAGGGAAAATGTTATAAATCTACCATTGGGGTATTTTGGAGATCATTCATACATCCAACTATTTTCAGCTATTACTATTTTCAGTCTTTTTGCTTGTGGAGGTCAGATTCTGTAGGATCCCTAACTTTGGTGGTGAGAGATCCATCCCTAGCTGGTAGAGCATTCTTCAGTGAGGGTTTTCCACCCATATCCCTAGCTTGTTATTCAAATTTTTGGATCAGATTTGGAGAGTAATCAAAAATTCAGATTCAGAGAAAGAGGACAACCATTCTTCAACAAGGGTTTCAGTTATTTTCATATTTGGGGTTGTTGGGTGTCTCCCACAAGTGGAGCGACCTACCTGGGAAATTCGGCAAGTATTTTGGAAGGGTTTATGTGGCCCATTTATGGAGATTTCAAATATGAATATTTCTTGTCATATTGATTTCAAAAAAAAATTCCAATCATTTTCCCTTGATATTCGGAGTTTACAATCAATTGTAATTTATCCACATTTTTGTCATGAAATAAATAAAATAAATTTAGATTTGACCATTAAAATTTATTTCTCATTGTTTACCATTCTCTATATTTCCCCACATATTTTGAATCTTATAAGTATTGTTTGAAGTGATTATTTTTAAAGATATAAATTTTATTAGATTTCTCTAGTTTACTATCCTAGAAAAATTAGAGTTACAATTTGCAATTTTTTTATAAATTTCTGAATTTTAAAGATATATCCTAATAGGGATATTTCACCTGGAAGGAATGAAATGTTTTTTTATGAATATGAAAATGTTCCATGTTGCATGTGATGTTTAAAGGGATAATTAACCATATTCTCATCACTTTAATAATGCAAACACGTTATTGTTAAGGCTCCTACCCTTTTAATGGCAATATTTTCTCATAGAATTTTGTAAAAAACAACATAAAGGGGTTGGTAGGTGGAGTTGGGACAGGTTGTGGGGTCTACATTGAGAAAATACCAAGAATGGAATATTTGAAAAGAGTGGTTAGAAAACAAATTAAGGAAAAATAAATAAAAATGATATTATAGTTTTCCATATTTTTATTGAAAAGCACACTTTTATATTAATAGAACAATATATACAATGCCATTTGTACAAAAATGGGTGGAAAAGTCACACCCTAGAATTCCAAAAGTCACATTGAGCTAAAAAAACCTCGAGAGAGGCAAGTCATAACACAAAAATACTAAATAAATAGTGTGAATTTCAACCAAAAAAGGGAGCACAATCAAGCAACAACCACGAACATGGAAGAAGGTAGTGGGGGGAGGGGGAATGTCAGGCTTATCACCCCAACCTAAACCAGATGGGTGAGCCTCATCAGAAATAGGATCCCACCCATCCCATCCATTATCTTTCTTATCACAAGAATTTTCATCAGGATGAGTAGGAGAAATGGCCAACGAGAGCCGAGGAAAATTTTCATGTCCAGGAGAAAACCAACCAGAGCCACCCATCAAAGGAAGAACAAGAAAAGGCAACCGAGAATGAGGAGATCTCCACCGAGGAGAGGGAATCTAAGGGAGGTGATGGGCTTGCCCCCAATCATGGTTAGGAGGCAGAGAGCAAGGTGAGGCGAGGCGGAAAATGGCAAAGCATGGGGGTGGCAAACATCAGCTCAGGGGCGCATCCAGGGGAACTCGACTGACAACACAAGGGGCCAAACCTTAGTGATTGAAGAGGCACTGGAGATGCTCCACCTCGAGCCTAACCTTCTTGGCCTGATTTTTAATCTGAAGCATGACATTAGAAATCACAACCACTTTATTAGTAATAGATAAATCATAATCAAGTATAACACTATTAAAAATTGCATTATTTCTATCTTTCCACAGAGTGAATAAGATTTCAGTTCTGAAGATGTGCCAAATTTTATTGTAAATTACAAGTAGCATGGTCGAGTCCCCTATAAGAGCTATTTTGTATGAGAAAAAATCTAGAGAAAAGGGTTGAAAATTGGTATGAATCAATCTCCAAGCCATTTGCGCCCGAGGGAAAAACCAAAAAAATTGCTTAATAGATTCTCGAATACTTGTGATGTAATGCACATATGGGATGAAACCCTGGATGGATGAGTTGAGTGCCAGCCGAAAGGCCTTGATGAAGGATGCACCATAAAAATAGGCTTTCTTGGGCTTAACATGAGCAGACCAAACCCTCTGAAAATGTTGAATCCATACAGAAGCTAAAGAGGAAAGGCACCAACGTCTATTAAGCGTAGAAAAATCAATCACTTTAGGAGCCAATAGAGAATAGCCAAGGGAGGGCTTGTAGTGGCGAAAAGGTGTAAGCAATGACCCTAATTCCAGTCACACCACCAAGGAACACCATAGGTAAACCCAATTTTATGCAAGTTCTTATCAGGAATACATTCAATCAATTTTTGGATAGGCTCTACATCAGAAGGAAGAAGTTTAAATTTTAAAGCAATTGCATCCCAAGAAATCTAGTTTTTGGAATGTTTGTAGAAAAAATCCCCAATAAATTTAATTCCCTTTTTATATAATCTAAGAGATTTATACCAGGGGGCTAATGCGAGAGGTGTGTCCTAGAACTAAAACACAGGGGATCACCAAAGAGACAAGGAATTAATAGAAGACCAAATCTGAAACCTATTTTGTCATTTAATGTGCTTTTTCATATCATGACTTCCACATGGTTCTTCCATGCGGGTTATATAAGACAAAATCTATTATATTATTATTTCTTCTTCTCCCTTTTTGATAAATAAAAATTTTCTATCCATGTCAAATGCCCACACTTGAGGAAAAATTGGAGATTTATTTAAACTTTATCTACATGCTTATTTTTAATCTATGTTGAGATGAGACTAGGAGCGCACATGCCTCCTTCCTAAATAAAAAAACAACATTGTATTCATCTTGGTAATTATAATAATGTCAAAGGTGCTCGTAAGTAAGTGCAAAGGATTTATATATGAACCAAGGGTGGATATTTAATTGAAAAAGTCATATTTAATTTACTTTCTCATATCTAAAATTTGGTAAATGTACTCCTTTTAGTATAAGGATTGATTTCATAAATTTAAAGTAGCATGAATATTATAAATGAAGCTTCTTTAAAGTTGTCAAAAGATATTGGTCTCACACACACACTTCTTTCATACGTTCTTAACAATTGTCCCATTCAATAGTGAAAAGGGGCATCAATCTAGTTACACTATTCAAAATATTGAGAAAGGGGCATTACATATATGTTCTTCCTCAATGGTTCCCCAATTCTATTAATACATCGGTAATAGAATGCATTTGTAATATTAAAAATGGTGTATTATTTTCCTAGGGTTGTATCTATTATGCCTCATTTCATACACAACACTCAATTCTTCATTTCTAACATCATGTGGTTCCTCCTAATTTCCCTTTTAGTATCATGTTTTTCCCTATCAAGCATTTGCATTACACCCCATTGGTGCGATTGTTAGTTATGGATTAAATTGTAACACATTTTCATTACTTAGACACCAATTAAAATCATATGAGAAATAATTCAATTCTTTTGATAATTATCACAAATAAATTTCCAATATATGTGTGTGCACGTGTATTGGGGTTAACCTTTAATATGGTAATTTTTAAATGATTTGTAAGTGTTTCATTTTACATGTACACTAACTACGTTATTGAATATATACTAGAAATCATACGTGAAGTGTATGATGGAAATGCCAAAGGGGATGGAGCAAAGGATTAAAATTGAGAAAGTGAAAAAAAAAGAGAGGATGAGATCATGTGATGAAAAAGGTGGTTGAGGGAGAGAAAGGGCGTTGTGTTCCATTGTAGTGTCTCTATCTTTGAGACCCAACCGGGATGCTTTCTTATTGGAGCACTTTGTAACCCCTTTTTAGTTTAAAGATGGTGTAATTGTAAGAAAACATGGGGTGCGTGAATAATGATCGATAATTGAGTATCTCCAACATATGGACACTAATTATGGCAAAGGAATGTTTTGGACTGAGACTCCATTATTCACTTGGGTGTAATTTGAGCTTAAATTTTACAAAATAATAAAAGAGAAAAATTCAAGAGGTTCAAAGGTAAAAACCCAACCACTGTAACACCTTTGAAAATCAGTTATATTTCTCTTTTGCATTACAAGCATAGGCATGTGATTTTCTTGAATGAGGTGTGTTTCCTTGATTGTTGAAAATCATGCTTGTTATGGATAAATCATTTATGCTCTTGGATTCATTAGACTGAAATGATATGGCTTACAAGAATCCATTTTTCACTTCTTGTAGGTGAGTTGCAATCTGGTTTTGAGAGTTGCAAACTTATCTCTTTATCGACTCATCCTTGGATCAATTCTAGTGATCCAAGGAATGTTTTAAATCTCCTTACTGACTGAATGATAAATTGACATTCATTAGTTTGAGAGACATAGTGGAATGAACTTTGTATGTTACAAATTCTTTGGTCTTGTATGGCATGCCTTCATTTGGTTGTATGATTGTGCTTGGATCTTTTGGATTGATCTCTTCAGGACATTATCGACTTAAATGAAATATAGTCTGCTTCATGACTATGAAGGGAATTAGAATCCTAAAACTAAAGGATTATCCTAACAGTGTCCTAGACTAGGTAAAAAGCACCTACTTCCTAGCTATGTCTACTTATTTGGGTTTCAATCTAACCTAAGCTTCTTATTCTATTTCATTTGGATGGCATCCTAACCTAAGCTCTTGTGCTAAATGAATAAGGGAGAAAATTACTAAAGTAATGCTAGGCTATTTAACCTAAGACCTAATACTATATGGTTGTGAATTTGATCTAACCTAAGGTGGAAATTACCTATGGCAATGTTTTAAGACCTAAGGTAATTATTGTTAGACTAACCTAAGTTTTGGGAAATCTATCCTAAACTATTAAAAGGGAACCTAAGGGTCGCATGGCACTATGGCGACGGTTCCAATGGCATTTAATTGATTTGATTGGGTTAAATGAATGGAGGTACAACCAATTTTGGCAAAGGCTAGTAAACTTTAGTGGAGGCATACGTGGAGGCTTCACTAAAGTTGGAAATGCATGCTGAAGTGGATATAGGTTTCGCTAGTTTTAGGAGGCGGTGGCATGGAGAGATAGGTGGGAATTTTGTAATTAATGGCATTAATGGACCTCGGTATTTGCGTGTAAACTGTCTTGAAAAAAGGGAGGCAGATTTGTGAGAGGTTGTTTGGTCTTGTTTGGTCTTCGAACCAAAGTAGTTCGACTTTTACTTTGTGGATATTTTTTGTTTCTCTGGCCTATTTTCGATTAAAGGAAAGTATATGAGGCATTGGAAGAAAAGATGTTTGGTTGTTGATCTTTCGTGGAGGATAAAAAGAGTTGGAAGCTCGGCTAGAAGTATCCTTTGAATTTGTAGAAGCACTATCAGGCATGATAGGCTCTACCCATTAATATTTTTTTCTTTCTTCTAAATTATTCATTAAAACAATTTTGCTCTCTTGAGATAAATGTTTTCATGATTTGTCTGGTTATTTACCTTCTTGATTTTATGAATCTCTGTGGTTTTTGGATGTAAATCCATTGTAAATAATGTTAGCCTTTGGAAACTTTCTCTCTGTGCAATTTCAGTGGTGACATGCATGTGAAACTTATTTTTCAAGCTTGTATTTCGTTCTAAACTTGTGTTCGAGGTTTTTGTTGTTCTGAACTGGCATATGATGCTTGGTGTTTCATTTTGAACTTATATTGGAGCCTTGTGTTTGGTTCTGAGCTTGTATTGGAACTTTTTGTTGCTTAGAACGTATGTTCGAAGCTTCATGTTTAGCACTGTACTTGCATTTGAGTCGTTGTGTTTGGTTCTGTACTTGTATTTTGAGCTCAAATTTTACTCGTATTTAAGGTTTTTTAAATGCTTGAACTCGTATGTGGGATTGTTTGCTTGAAAAATATTGGGAAACAAGATTGGTTTGAGTTGTTTTGGTAATCTCTTTGAGATCTTCTCCTTGTGGCTTCCCGAGTTGGAATGGTTGTGGTACTTCGCTTTTGGAGATTGTACCACCTTCTTTTAACTTGCAAAAGGCATGCAAATATGGAAGATATTATTCTCTCCTCTCGCTTCCGAGAAAACCCACATCTTGTTGAAGGCTTGACTATTTTGTTTGAAGGTTAATGGACTGGAACTATAACATGTTGAGGATTAAGGAACCTCTGGTTAGTTATTGTATTGTTATTTACTCTTTGGTTGATTTAGAGTTTGTTGAAATAGTCATTATTAGTTTTGAGGATTATAGAAATGTAGTATGTATACGCCTTCTTGTGATTGATGTTGAAACAAATGTTGGCATGTATGTCCAGTGCTCCCCGTGAGTTTCGTGACATGGACTAACCGCCTCTCGTAGATCCTAACTCTGGCGATTGTAGCGGAGACTAACACCTATGGGTTTTGGTCTAACGGAAATCATGGTCCAACAAATGGTATCAAAGCAACAAGTCTCGAGTTCAAAACTCACTCGGGTAACGATGAGGACGAGATTGTTGGCATGTATGTCCAGCGCTCCCTGTGAGTTTCGTGACATGGACTAACCGCCTCTCGTAGATCCTAACTCTGGTGATTGTAGTGGAGACTAACACCTATGGGTTTTGGTCTAACGAAAATCATCCAATAACAAATACCTTCTCTGTCACAATCTTTATGGATGGAACTGTGAGAGTCTTGTTGTGATTTCTGTTTTACTCACGTTGGAGGTAGCATTGGGACCTTGTTTGATTTATTGTGTTTGGGTCTTCTTACTCTCTTCAGATCCTTTTAATTGATTTTTGGGTTTTAAGGAAAGAAGAGTTGAATACTCTCTCATTCTAGAATCTTTTGATAGGATTTATTACCTCGGTTCGGGGTTATTTCATTTAATTTGTCTTCATGATGACCACAAACTATATGTCTCTTTTATATGGAGCCGTGTAAGACCTTGAAGTTGGGAATATAGTTTCTATTGAGTTCGTGAGTTTTATTGAATCTTGTTTATCTTATACTTGTTTTGGGTTTTCTATTCTTTGTTGGATTCATTGAATGAATCTCTGGGTCTTTAAAAAGAGAAAGGAATATGTTCTCTTGTGACTTTATTGTTTTGGGACTGTACTTGTGTCCTCCTTTCTAAGAAATGAATTCGAACTTGTGTTTAATGAATTGGAATAGATAAACCAGGTTGTAATGATTTGTAAGGGAAACTAGAAGTGTGCTTTCTTTTGACTGTGTGTTTGGTTTTGTATTCTCTTTTGGGATCTAGTAAAGAACTTCTGAGTTTGGAAATAGAAATGGGAATTCATGTGATAGATCAATTGAAACAAAATCTTGATTGGACCATTTCTATTTGAGATCCTTAATTTATGAATAGATAAGTTTATTTGTTCGAACTTCTCTGTAGTAGCGATTCTCTTCTTGGATGTAGAGTGAGTTTTATCTTAGGCCCGCTCGACTCCTTGGGTTCGGATTTTTGTCTTATAGGAAATAGTGAGAAACCACTCTTCTAAGATGGAAATTTCTTTGTGGATTGTTTGTCTATTTTGTACTAGTCATTTGTTTTAATGATGTAGAAAGAGAAAAGTTGGGTCGAATCAGTAGAAGAGAAAATGTAAACATGCTTAGACCGACTGCTATGTTTGACTGAGTCATACTTCATTTGGAATTGGTATTGGAAGGTTTTCTCTTTTTACACTCTGTCTTATTATGAATCCTCCCTTGGATGGACATGAGAAGAGATTAACCCTGTGTGAGTCTTGCTTGATTTTTGGAACGTCTGGTTTCAGATCTTGAATGATATCTTCTAACATGTAGGAGTTAGTTAAGACTTGCAGTGGACTATTTTGATTCTCTTGGATTGATTTGGGATTCTTGTTTAGATGATTGTCTCTTTAATGTTGAATCCTTATTGTTATCCTTGAACTGAAGTAGTTATGTGTGTCCTGAACCTGTTTCTGTCTTTCAGATGATTAGTGAATGGGGAATAAAATGTATTGATTCTTCTTCTTTTTCTTAAGTCATTGAATGAATCATCCTAATATGAGCTATGCTGTAAATAACTTCTTTTGCTACGTAGTAAAGATAAATGTTGTATTTCTATTATGATAGAATTATGAAACAATTGGATCATAATATCTGTTGTTTGTTAACAATAATTGATAGGATCAATAAAACTTTATGTTATAATGCAGATGTTGCGGATCATTATTATGTTTTAAAAAAAAAAGTGAATTCTGACTCTTTATTTGTACTTCTTTTCTGGTTGTTATTACTTATGCTTATTTGTATGATATATTAATTGTTTCATTAAAGCAGAGTTGTTTTAATGGAACAATTAGTGGAATGCACTTCACTTTAATTTGCTTAGTGTTTATCATGCTTAGCTCATTTAACTCGACCTATGCTAGCAATTTTTACAGATGGACATCGTAAGTGATAAAAGAAGGCAAAAACTTTTATGATGCATTGGCTTATTTAATTTCTGGATCTTATGTAAAGAATTTTGAATCATTCTTGAGTTGTATTGGAAAAGAAAAGTGATGTTCTTTTAAGATCTTAATTTTGATTGACATGCAGAATGTCTAAAATGCATAGTCTTGTAAATGTATATTTATCATCATGAATTGAAAGGTTTGGAGTCGGACTCCAATTTGTTGTGTGAATTCTTTTGTACTTATATGATGGAAATAGTAGTGATATCTTGTCGGTATACTTTATATCTGTTTGAGTACTTTTATTGTTATCAATTAATAAGTTAGATAAAGGGGATAGTACAATCCCCCTTATTATAATGAAACTTGTTAAATTACAAAAGATGTCGTTCTCTATCTACACAACTAAAGTTTAATATTGAATTATGCATTGGTCATACAATTAAACTATATGAGTAAAGAATGATAAAAAGGTTATGTTAATCCTAACATCTAACCATGTAGAGGAAGACTCTTCCTCTCTCAAAAGAATGAAAAGATAAAAGGAATAGTGGTTTTGATCTTTAATCTTTGTACTTCGTTTATAAAGTAAACACTAGCTAAATCTAGGTGGATGACACACTTGATTTGGATAGCTAGGTTACATTAAGAATTAAACGATTGATGTTTGTTGTCCTATTTTGGGATAACTTGCTTGTTATGCCATGTTAACGAACATCAATGCAAACATGAGTTAATGAAGTTCTTAATATCAAATCAGATTAATTATGGATAAATAACTTAATGAATGTTGGAATTAGGGTTAGGCATGATTTCTAAATCAATCTTAATCCAATTTAATTATTAAATCTAATGACCACTAAGGGATATGTACATCGTGATGAATCAGTCCTAAAGGATGTTGGCACATGCCAACTACAGGATTGTACCTTCGAGAAGTCCAAGGACTTCTCGAGGATACAGTGTTGCAGTTGACATGTGGCAACACCCTTCCATATTGTTCATCTAGATCTACACACATCTGGACTTGAACTTAGTTTTCTCTCTAGGTCAAGTTAGTAGCATGTTTGGAATAGGGAGTAGCTTTCTATGACTCAGGGTACCTTGGCACATTTGGTCGAATTAGGTCGGTCGAGTATGCCCATATACCCTAAGTCATCGTGAGCGTCTTCCTATAACAAATTATGTTGCTAACTTGAGCTAGGGTCAAACCTTGGGCAAGTGGACTGACGGTAGTCAGTAAAGACCATTCTAGATAATAGTAGAGTGAGGTGAAGGACGTATTCTAAAATGATGAGTATGCCATCTAGGAATAGTAACATGAACAATATGTTGAAAATCTTTGGCCAAAGTATCACAAGTTGTTGGTTGTGTTGTCCTATGTCACCTAGTTTAAAGCAACGTGATGTCAGATGAATATTGGTAACAAATATTCAAATAGGTTATTTAAATGGATCACTCAGTACTGGAATAGGGTAGGAAAACCAAGTATACGTAGTATACATAAAGTATTCTATACTTTAAGTTGAACATGAGAGATCGGTTGGTAACCGAGTCATGGAATGAGAGATCGGTAACATACCGAGTCATTATAGCTGCATATGGTTATCTGTTATGAGATTGATTGGCATGGAATGTGTGTTCTAAATGATGTTTTATTTAGAACAAAGAACATTGTGTTTCAAAAAAAAAAATCCCTTGTTTCTAAAGTCTTAAAATGGGAATGTTATAACCACAATGTTTTCATGTGATTAGAAAACATATAATTTTTAAGAAAAGAGGTAGATATGAATGAAAAACAACAAATAAAAAGGCAGGAATTAGATACTTGAATGTCCCACAATTCCATGGCTCAAAATGTTCTTTCTAAAATAATATATTAATTAAAATATTTTATATATCAAGGAAGAAGAAAGAGGAGAATGTTTTGAGGATAGTGCATGGATATGAAGAAATAAGTATTGAGTAACATGAGTCACTTTAATCATAAAAATATATGGATCTTAAAAAATGTTGTTTTGTCTATTTTAACTCATATGGAGGGGTAAATCAATCAATGATAGTAACTTGTCTACTAGCTCCATGACGTCGAAAAAATGGCTCTTTAATAATAGAAAGAACCATTTTTAGAAAGTATGAGAAAAATTATCATTTTTTTACATTTTTTCCAGTGTCAACATTTTCAATCGAGTGAAATTTAATTTGTTAGATAAGAAAAATAAATTAAAGGAAAGTTATACGAGAAAAATGTGGGAATCAATACATGCATGTCACATGTATGTATTCACCGGGTTAGATTTCTCATACCCAAATAACCTCTTCTATATAGATGAAATTAGGTGTTAAAACACGTGACTCGACTCATATAAGGCTCTTCACTCACCCAATTGGATGGTATTATACATAATTAAATTGTGTAAATTTTTTAATTTCCCTTCACTCCTTACAAACCATGTCACCTTAGGAATTGTGTAGATCCCATGAAAAATGAGAAAACCCTAGGCCCAAACCTTAACTAATAAATTTTTCTAAAAAACTGAAATGTTATTAATTAAGACTAGAAACACATTATCCAATCCAATTATAGTGATCCCCTCCAATGGTTAGCCATATGAAAGTAAGTAGATGTTATCCATTGATAAAAAATTTTAGCATACCTTTGATAGGTTGTACTGGTTTTATATATTTTTATTTTTTAGAGGTGAAAAAATTGGGAAGATATTTTTGTTAGGAAATTTAAGGGATAGATAATGTTACAAATTATAAATCCACAATATAAATTGCCAACGATTATAGTTTATGAAGTGCAATAATTAAAAACATAGATTAAGATATTTATAATGTAGATTGCAGAGTGAAAACATCATGAATAGAAAGTAAATGAACACTGTGACACAAGATATAAGTGAGAAAACCTTGGAAGGTAAAAACCCCACCGCAAATCACCATCTTTATTGAGAATAATCTTTCACCCAAAACTCTCATTATTTCTCTATCATCTCACTTATATAGCTTAGATTAAATGTTACCATCAGAAGTGTAACCGATCTCTAATGAGATTACCTTGTTATATACAAGATGGGTGGTTATGATCCACTCTAAAATATAACCCACTTTGTGGTCTCCCATACTTATATTTTAAATATAAGATATAAGCCAAAAATATGTAGTCTTTGGCAGTTTCTAAATAAGAAATTTCTCACATAATATTATAAACCCAATAATTTTGACATATATCAAGTCATTATAATTAAAATAATTTATGAATACAATTTTTGCATGTATTCGGATGACAATCTATTTTTCAAGTATAAGAAAATTACTTTTAATTCTAACTTTTCAGGTCCATGAAACCTCTTTAATAAAATTGATGTTAGAAGTAAAAAGTATATGTATAAAACCAAATATGCAGGGGCATGACTGATTTATAAATTTGATCATTACTATACAATATTTTATGTTCATATTCTTATACTGAAGAACACAATAGTTTATAAAGTATAAAATTTGTGTTTTTAGTTGACGTGAAGCTAAGCATTCAACAATTTTACCATACTATTTATGAGAGGCATAGTAGGAAAGGAAGTCACCCACCCACAAATGACACTGACCTTATGGCATGCATATAACTATCGAGAGTGTACAATGGGTAAGAGATGATGATGATGATATGGGAAGGATTCCATCATGCCAATATGTTGATGATACAATTGTTGTTGAGTTCCCTCTCTCTCTATTGTTTGGTGAAGACACGTCACGACATTTACTTGCCAAGTTTTAGCTCTTGCTTGTGGGATTTGATATTTCTATCAAGTCTATGTTCCTAGTGGAGAAAATGATGGATAATTTCTATGCATATTCCCTTTTGTTTTCCCAAGCAAACAAAGACAATTGATGGTGGATCATTGTCATCCAACTCCTTTACAAAAATGGCTAAAGATTATCACCGGGTATGGGAGATCAAGATGGTTCATTAAGTAATGGACCGTTGCAAACAAGCTATGAGCCACTGTGTCTAATTATTCACATAAGGGTTTAAATGTCACAATCAATTTTAAGGTAAAATTCATGGAGGGTAAATTTGATTCAGTGGTTTAGCATGCAAGTGTTGGACACTCTGAATCCTTGAGTCCAAATCGAGGTTGTTGTGGAGGATTTCATGGAAGGAAACAACATGCTAAAAAAATCAAATTTTACCTACCCAACATTTTCGAGAACCATACTACTTCAGTATCCGAAGAGTGCATCCATGATATTTCATGTTGATATTTCTATATTTTCTTGACCCTATTAGCTAAAGATACAACATATTATAAAAAATCAAGAACATTATTCCAAAATCCCATGTTATAATATATTATACGTTTATCCAAAACAAAAGACCATGTCCCCGATTTAATAAAATATGAATATTATTATTAAATCTAATTTCAGATTCACTGTAATGATGTACAATAAAATACAAATGCTAAGCACTTCTATATATGTAACTATGTAAGTAAATGAGAGAGATGGGGAACTTATATGATTTTCACTTATCCCTAAGTACATCCGAACTAGAACAACCGATGAATAAATTGGGAAGAGTACTAGAAATGCTCGATATGAATTTTAAAACTTGCATAATGACCTAGAAAAGGGTGCCTAAGCAGGGGTGAGGGTTCCCGGGGTGTTGGAGACCTTTTGTAGGTGCCTCCGATTACATAGAGGATCAAAACTTGGTCTTTCTAGAGTTTTTAGGGTTCTCATATCCTTCATTATTGATCTCCTATATGTCACCGGAAGATCTCTGAGTTCATTGGTAACTTGCAAAACAAATAATATCATACAAAACCCCAAAACATATCAACCCATGCGCAATCATTCAAGAAAGTGAACTTACGACCGAGTGCTACACTACATCTCAGACTCCATGTAGTTCTATGTGTGTGTAGAATTATGTCCTTAGGTTACCCTAGTACTGATGATGCCAAGATAGTGGGCTCTAGCTATATAAAATGTAAATGTGTGATAAAATTCAACACTTCCCCTTCTTATGTAGTGTATGCAAATTAATAAGCCCAAAAATGAAGTTTGTTTGATAGTATGTAAATAGATAGCCCTTAGTAAAATTGCCCACCCTTATATTGGTATGTATGTTTTATTTATATAGGTATCTCTTGTTTGAATTTCGACACTAATGACACAACATGCTGACTAGGACCTCGGATAGGAGTAAGAAAATAAAAAGGCCGACCACAAATGTCAAAAATGTGAACAAAAACAAAGAGGATAGGATCGCCCAAGTTGGACAGGAGCACTTGGGCACTAGTGTTCTGAGACAACTGATGAAAAATGTGAGAAGACTGACATATAGGGATCCCTATGACCTAACTAGAACTGGGTGTATAAGTGACATATGTGAGAGATAAAAATAATAGAAACAATCAAAGCAAGTGGATGGACTAGGAAGTGTGTCACCAGTGAATACTTTTCTTACTCAAGATCCATATATAAAACAACATACTTGGCAGTATAGTAAAATAGTAGTATGTGTGTGATTTTATGTCTACATCCCCCTTTATGCTATTTGAATTAAATTTAAGTAGTGTAAAGGAAGTAAGGAACATACTGTGAGAATTCTAGAGAATCCCTTCGTTATAGGGTTCTATGTAGAATAAGAACATATGGTGTGGAAAACCATGGATCAGTGTGTCAATCCGCATGTGGCATAAATAGAGATGGTGAATCGTTGTAAGGAGAACTTGGATAAATTGACAATTTTACTTCGAGTGATTTGGAGAATTTGATTTTTTCACCGATGGAGATTCGTGAGGAGTAGGGAGTGATTAGTTCCTGACCCAATTTTGTATAAGTGAAAAATAAAGGATTTGGGTGTCCTACCACCAGAGGAAGAGTGTTAGGGAGAGAGGTCTAGTTTTACCCTCCAACTATGACTACATCCTCAAAATGTCCAACCGCTGCAGATGGCTAAAGACCAAATTTTGTTCCATTTCGATCCATGTTGAATAACCCATATAGGAGCAGTATAGGAAAGGAAATGATGTTTCATTTCTCCTATTTCATGGGTGTTGCGATATGTGTAATGTTATATGGATTCTATGTTAGGTCATCTTGAATCGATAGAGAATGTAAAATGATTTCCGTGCTAGCTCATCCGGGAGGAAAATGAGGTGATGATGTACTAATTAATTGATTTAATTAAAATATTGAATGATTGTTTTGAGATCGAATGTATTTGATAGATTACTTATGGATATATTTTCCACATTTTCCCCCAAATTAGGTCCTTACGATGGGAATAGATATAAAGTAGTAGAAAAATTTGCATATTGTATGAGCATATTTTCAATAATGATGTATTAGGAATGTACAATGATCATTTAGTATCTTGAGATGTATTTTAGGGTGATCTTGATTGTATGCCTGCTTTCTTACGGCAATAGGGAGAGTGGTAGTAAGAATGAACACTGAACCAAAAGTAGATGTGACATGATGTGTTGGTGAGTAAAATGTAGTATAGTAGATGTCGTAAAACTATGTCTATGTTGAATTAAAAATGTGCAATCTGGAATATAGTGTTGAGTAATGTGTTCAATATGATGGTAGGAGAAATTCTAAACCAAATGAAGAAAAACGGGGAAGAAAATGGAGTACCAAAGCTTAAGATAGGAGCGAAATCATGTGTTGCATATTAGTTGGAATAATGAGCGTGAATAATGACTATACTAAATTCATAATTATGAAATTTTTTTATATATAGTAATGGTAAAAAGTGAATAATGACTTCATTTGAACCATGATTGATTGCAAGTTTGATATCTAAGCTTGTGAGGATGCCACAAATTAGAGCAGTGATATTGAGAAAAATTGAGATGGTGGCAAAGGTCGTGGCATCATAGATGATAGATGAGCTGATAAGTATGATTATTTTCAAAAAAATGGTGAAATGAGTTCATTTTTGTGAATTTTTACAAATTTTGAGTTTTTGACTTTCTAGGCATTTCTGACCTAGGAAAGAGTGGTCAAGTCACCAACATCCTTTGGGATGTCATCACCCAACTCTAGGCATTGATGACCTACTCTTGGGCATCCACATCCCGCTCTTGGGTGTAGGTGATTTAGGAGGTAATTTTGACCCCACAATGTGAGAAATGTGAAAATTGATGCTTTTTGTAATTATGAGTAGCTATTTTTGTGTGTATATGTTGTACTAATGTTGCATTTTTATTGGTGTTTTGTGTTTTGTAGAGGGATATTCATTTGATCGAGTACCATGGAGGTCAACACTTGAGTATGTTGTTGGGATCAGGCTTATCGATGCAGAGTGGAATGTACTAGACCGTGTCACTTGTGGCACATAGTGAGATTGGGGAGGTACCCTATAATATACCTATGATTATTGCATTATGTGAGAGGTGGTGTGCAAATACTTGTACATTTTGGTTACCTAATGGGGAGATGATTGTGACCTTAGAGGATGTATATCATATATTGTGAAGTTTTCAACTGTGGATGGGAGAGTTCAAGTGATGGTTGTAGAGGATGTTAAGAGGCAAATGAGAATAGTTAAACGATACTTTACAAGGAAACGGGTACAAATATAAACACATATGATCTTGGATTACATACTGAGATAAGGTGTTACGTGATTGAAAAAGTTTATTGTAGTTGTTATTGCTTCATTTTGGTAGTAGAGAGGGTGGTGGTGTCGACATCGTGTATAATATGCACAATATCTACTGATGTATAGAGGAGGATGGGACTATATTTTTGTAGTCACAATGTGTACTAGTGCATTCATACAAATATCTATACATGTTCACACAGGAGGGCCATGGGGTGGACTTAGAGCCACCACATTGTTACATGTATGGGCCTATGAGCATATTGTGATATTGAGGCCACTCAATGGGCCATGAGCTGATTGGGCGAGGCTCGATATATTTGCAACGAGGTGGACATGCATGCATAGTAGGAGATTGTATACTACTACCTATAGATGTATGCTTGATCGTATGGGTCTAGGGGACATTATATGGAGGCCATATCGAGCCTATGGAGGGTGGCTAGAGGATGGAGTAGAGATACGATGCATCCTTCATACTATATGGTTGGAGGATCAATTTCCTGGAGTGACTGAGTTATGTCAGGTGGAGTGTATATCACGTCAGTTTGGTATTACTCGGGATGTTCTCCCAAAGTCGTATGTATGGGTATGATCCACTAGAGCACAGATGATACTAGGAGAGAAACTAGGACCTACAAGGGCACAATTAGTTCTTCTTGGTTCAGATGAGGTAGATGTGGCTACTAAGCTGATACAAGTGGATGATGCATGATGTGCCGAGGCATATAGGTCATGGTGTGTAGTGCACCGATGGGTGCTATTGTTTATATTTGTTGTGGATGTGGCAAGAGCACCACCAATTGGAGGATTAGAGGGGTAGAAACATGTCCTTGATGGCAATGGTGTAGCAGCGTGATAGCAGAGCATGATTATTGGATTGTTGGTATTTTTGATTTATCACTTATTTTTTTAATTATAGTTATCATGGGTAGTAACTAATGTTATGCTTAGATGATTGCAGGGGATGCTTATTGTTCCTTGATTATTGATACATCGATCCGCACATTGACGTGGAATGTACCCCTAGATGTGCTCATGGGAGGTGGGATGTTGGAGCGAGTAGATGTCATTGTGGGTGAGCATGCCCACTTGTTTGAGCCAGTGGCGATAACAGTGGTTACATGTACCATGTTTTTGAGTGAGTGTGATGAGACATGAGTGGATACTCAGCAATCTAGGGAGGTTGTAGGAGGAAAATCCTAGCACATGATGTGTTCATGCGGTATGTCGAGTTATAGGTCCAATTCGTGGATTAGTTGGTCCAACTGGCATTATTACATAGGTAGGTGGAAATATATAGGGGTCGAGACCAACAACATAGATTGAGCGGTGAAGCTTATAGTTCTAGATCTCCCACAGTTGTACATAGTGATAGTGATGTTGATGTATGGCATATATTTATGTAGCGATGTATGGGGGATTGCCCTCGATGATTTTATTTAAACTATGATTTTTGACTAAATCTATAGATGGGTGATTGGCATGGTTGTTTTGTTTTGATGTTCTTTTATATGTGATGTGATGATTGATGTGCATATGTTGATTTTTAGTTTTATTTGTATTGTGTAAATGATTATATTGACAAATGGATGATGATGTTGATTAGGACATAGATAGATAGGTAATGTGTGAAAATTGGATTGTATGTATAAAGATGTGATAAATGATAATAGATGTATGTATGGAATGAATAATGTGAAAGAGTAATGTGATTAAAATGATTGTAAAATGTATGCAATTTCTTGTAAGAGTGATGAAGAGGGGGAAAGAAGAGGGATGCCCCCAATGTATGTGTAAGAAGATGAGGTTCATTTATATAAGACCCCTCAACAATCAAGAATGAACCATAGAGCAAGAGTGCGTCATCGGAAATGGTTTGATAATGTATGCTTGTAGACACCTAGAATTTGATCAAGCAATTTTAATACTTAAATTGCACTAATTATCCTCTTTCCCATCATTTGGACAATTGACGACACTTCGTCAAATAAACACCTCTTCTCCTCTCATTGGGTCAATTAACAACACTTTGCTAATTAACCACGATCTTCACTCTCTTTTCGTCAATTGATGAAACTTTCTTAATGAACTAATATTTTCTCTCTATTCCCATTAATTAATTACATTTCACTAATTAATTAGCCTTCCTATCATTCAGGATGTCGATTAACGACCTTTCGTTAATTAATTTCCACTTCCATTAGGATTAATTAATTATTATTAATTAATTACGCTCATTACTCTAAATCAATAAAACTTCATTTCTTGGATCAAATTCCTCTCTTACATCCTCTAAATCATACTAATTTTCAACTAATTAGCTTCTATAATCTTACTTCTACTTATTAATTAATCACCCTTGATTAATTAAAACATCCCCCAATTCCCATGACTTACTAATGACAAATTAAACTCCTCTAAATCAAACTTACCTTTTCCAAAGCATGTTTATCCATTTCTAATCTTTCTTTACCTTTATCCCACATCCATCAAATTACTAGCCTTGCCTAAACCGACAAGCTATATACAAGGAACCCTCCTCCTTACCTTTCTTCTTACAACTCATTTGCATTACTGAAAACTATAGGAATTTTGATTTGAGCCATTCTCCATTGTTGGGAATAACTTCCCCATCTTGCATCCATTCTCTCAAATTGAAGAGCATGGGAAGATCCAAAAATGGCCTTGTAGTCATTTCTTGGTGATATCTCGTCTTCATTGTTGAGATAAGTAACATCAATTTGATTGCTAAGGGATCTAAATAGATTCATTTTTAGGTAGAAATCTCAAGAGTAGGAATGGTTTGGCATTAATGGTTTTAATTTCTTCATGCATTGTAGAAGTTATTTTCCTTTAAGCTCTTATCTTATGGTTCTATAGTAGGTTTGAATTTTCCTTGAAGCTACTAGGTGTTAGTTTCTTTTTATTAGCAATGCAAATTTCTATATGAGCACATATGGCACGCCCGATGGGACTTACTCCATTGTCCTAAGCATTTGATTTCAAGCTTTGTTAGTTTTAACTCAATTTTGGCTAACCCTTTTATGCACATGTTAAATAACTTGAACATAAATCAGGACCCCCTTTATCAGTCACCTCAATAAAATCTTCCTCCATTGAAGATCCATGCGACTCAAAATTCTTCTAATCAATCATCCAAATTGACCCCTACGTCACAATCCATTGAATGGCTACATGATCCTCTTTGTCTACCTACACTATGCCATCTTCTAGGAAAACCTATACCAACCAATTCAAAATCCACATCTTCTTCCACTCGTGAGACATCTAAATCCAAATCTACTTCGTCTCTTGAATCATCTTCTTATATCAATCAAAATCCAATCCCTCTTTGGCCCTTGGGTCATTTTGATTATTCCTTATTATATCTTCATCAATCTTCTAAATATCAATGTTTGTGTCCACTGAGAATGATTCATAAGAAATGATGTGCTAAGATATCTTTTTGAAGCACTATCCAATTCATTGGTGGACAAAATAAGGTCAAACCTTTTTCTCATCTACATCATCAAACATCTTCTAAATCTTCCACACTTGTTAGACCTCTTTCTTCCAATCAACCTACTATGGTCGAACAAAAACGACCCATACTAATCAATTTCTTTTAGAATGAATAAGAAATCAGAGAATTCATGGGGCTACACGTTGGCATTCCTCTAGAGGATAATGAGCAAGGATTCACTTTAGACCTCGATGCATTCGTGTATTGTGGGGAAGATGTTGATTCCTTTTGTCAAAAAATAGAGGAATATACGAAGATCATCAAACTTGATCCTCCTCTTATTCTTTCATCTTCACATTCCTCATTACATGATGAAATGCATGGTTCTTGCATTGATCCATGGCTTATCTTCTCATCACCCAATCATTCTTTACATATCACAATTCCTTAATCACAATCACACCTTGGGTCATCTACTTGTATCCCATCATCTTCTTCTATATGTGTGCCACCACCTAGTAGCCCTTTATCTTCTATTTGTGCTTCACCTCCGTGTAGCCCCTTATCTTCTATTCTTGGACCACCTCCCAAGAGCCCTTCATCTTCTCTTTGTGGGTCACCACCGGTATTCCATTATCTTCTATTTTTTGTCTCGCACCCGAGTATCCCTCCATATTCTATTTTTGGGTCACCTATAGGTAGCCCCTTATCTTGTATACTTGGGCCACGCCCTAGTAGCATTTCATCTTCTATCTGTGGCTCACCTCCCATTATCCCGTCATCTTCAATTCTTGGACCATATCCTCTTCGTTCATCATATCATCCTTCTATTAACAATTGTGGCAAGCCCACCACCATCTCTACCATTCCTCTCATCAATCCTAAATGTACACTTTCTTCTCCCACTTCTCAGGATCAAACAAATCATGCATTAGCTTATATGAAACCCAAACAGTTTCTTCATCAAGCTAAGATCAAAAATTCAAAGAGTTCCAAAGCTCCCAACAATTCTAATAACCATAACTTTAAAAATAAAATGTGATTCAAGCATACACACCAACATTGCCATCAAATATGGCACAGAGTGCATAAATCTATGGATAGTGAGCTCAAGCTCTCACATACAAAATCCATGGTTCAAGATAATTCATAGTCACTTATCGAATATGATCTCGCCATGATCATCGAGATTAGAGATAATATCACTCTTGATAAGAAAAAAATCCTAGTCTCCTTATCAAAGAAATTGCAAACATCATTGTTGGATCTTATCACGCAGAGTGACATTATTGGTCCCAATTTCCCAAAATCTAAAAAAATAAAAACAAATACAAAAATACAAAAATGAGAAAACATTAAAACATTACAAAAAAATTAAAGGTACAAAGATCAAACATTGCAATCAGGTATTGCATACACATGGATGTTATTTCTTCCCTTTCTTTCCATTCCTTTACAAGTCATCCACCATGTTCATCCCTTCGATGATATTTTGGTTAGTCTATTCACACTCATTTTGTGACATTTATCTCTATAGTATTTGTTTGACCTTGGTCTTTCATCACCTTGGTAAATTAAAGAACGAATGACCTCTTAGATATCCTATCACTATCTATATTTAATAAACTTGTTACGAAGAAATTTTGGATGTATTTTTGACACTAGCCAATGTCGTCATCACAATCACTTCCACATCCTTCCATCAAGCCATCAATGGTTCTTAACCCCTTGTCAAAACAATCGAGAGAGTTGAAATTAGTTTTCAAAAGTAAAAAAAGAAAAAATCAAATCAATATGTAACTCTCTCCTAAGGTATTTCCAATATATCTACCGGGGCATTGGATGCCTAACTGGCAGTAGAGAAATGTTGTGACTAGAATCAAATACATCTCCATCGGGGCTATAGACACCTAGATGGAAGTGGAGTAATGTACGGATATCTTCCACCCTCCATTCACAAATCACCTTTCAAAATGAATCATTCCTACACATTTTCTAGTGTGTCTTGAGTTGTTGTCTATTAAATCTTCACTTCGAGAAGTAATCCATTTCCAAATACAAACACTGGATCTCTAGGAGAAAACAGGATTAGTATGTTACCAAGTTTTGTTTGGACCTTGGTCAAACTCTTGCTTTAGTTTTTATATTGTCTCACGATTCATGCCTTTGGTTAGTGACTTTTTCATCATGAGTCTTCTAACTAAATTTTCCATATCCTTTCATAACATTTTCTGTTCTTATGCTTCTTTCGAACATCCATGTGTATAAGATTTCCTTTTTACCATGTTTGAGGGAAACTTTGTCCCTTCTTTCAATAAAACAATCTTCTACTTCTTTCTATCATCGGTTTCTTGGCCATCTTACACTAGGGGCATGCTCGCTCCTTCCTAGCACTTCATTGGTTTGATTTCATCATCATGTTGAACCTATCCTTCATGGCCTTGATTTGTCATATCTTCTATATGTGAAGAGTTTTCCTTTGTATATTCCCATCTAACATTGGGGAAACTTTGCATCTTCACCTTCTTGCACATACGTGTGGCATTCTGCCCTTGTACATCCCATCTAACGTTGGGGGCATCCACGTTTCTTCATTTTCTTGCACATAGCTTTAGAAAACTTTCAAAAATCCAAAAAAATTGGTAAAATTTTAAAAAACCAAAAAAATAGTAAAACATCCTAAATAAATCCAAAAATTTAGTAAAACATCCTAAAAAATCCAAAATTTTCAAAAAAAAACCAAAATAATTGTAAATTTCAAAAAAATCAAAAATTGGTAAAAAGTATGCACGCAATGACGAAGCTTTGTATCGAACGCATTGTCCTCAAACATCAAAATTTGTCCTACAAAACATCTTTCTTTGGTCCTCACTTGTTCTCACAATGACTTGTGGATCATTTTGATCTATCTCCATTAACAAAGTTGGTTTACTTGTTATGTATGTACGCCTTTGGCACAATGCGCGACATGGTACTATTTCGAAGCGCACGAATGATTTTTCATACAACCCCTAAGTCCTCCATTATTCCCCTTGCATGTATCCTTGCTTGGGGCACTGTTTTTAACCCTCGTCATTACACACAAACATTCAGGAACTAAAGCTTGATAAAAAAAACATTTGTGTAACTGTCTTAAATGTTGTTTGTTTGAGTATGTGTCTTTGTACTTGTTTCCCTATCAAGTTATCTTATTTACCTTCTCATCTTGCATTACATCATGTATCTTTGCCGCATTGATTTTGACATTTGTAGCAATGAACAAATGCTCGTATCATGGCTTGTAATTTCATTGTAGACTTTTGTTGTATGCTTATATGTAAATAAGGATTGATGATGTAGATCCCAAGCAATATGATGAAATAAGGTTGTTTTAACATTAGTTTGATGAAATTTATTTCCATCCCCTTCAGCTTCATTTTTATTCATTATCATTTTCTTCTATCAACATTATTCTTCCAAATCACTAGGGAAATAGGGATCACCTTTTATCCCCCCTCCCTCTCCTTATTCTTCTATCCATTTCCTTTATCTTTTCAATCTTTGATCGACCTCTTTCATCACCCCATCGAAACTCAAGGGGCATCCTTCATTCTACTAATTTTTCTTCCACTCCTTCAAAAATTTACTTGTTTGTGCTTTTCTTGTCTTTGAGGTGGCATCACTTACACCACCCCAAAGAGGGGCAAATGTAGACACCTCAAATTTTATCAAGTTATTTTAATACTTAAACTACACTAACTATCATTTTTCCCATAATTTTGATAATTGACAACACTTCGTCCAATAAACACCTCTTCTCCTCTCATTTGGGTCAATTAACAACACTTCACTAATTAACCACGATCTTCACTCTCTTTTGGTCAATTGACGACACTTCGTTAATAAACCACCATTTTCCCTCTATTCCTGTTAATTAATTACATTTCGTTAATTAATTATCTTTCTGTCATTTAGGACACCGATTAACGACCTTTCATTAATTAATGTTCACTTCCATTACGGTTAATTAATTACACTCGCTACTCTAAATAAATAAAACTCCATTTCTTGGATCAAATTCCTCTCTTATATCCTCTAGATCATACTAATTTTCCTCTAATTAGTTTCTATAAGCTTATACCGCCTATTAATTAATCACCCTTGATTAATTAAAACATCCTCCAATTCCCATGAGTTACTAGTCACAAACTAAACTCCTCTAAATCAAACTTACCTTTTCCAAAGCATGCTTATCCATTTCTAATATTGCTTTACATGTATCCCACATCCATAAAATTGCTAGCCTTGTCCAAACTAGCAAGCTATATAAGGAACCATCCTCCTTACGTTTCTTCTTACACCTCATTTGCATTAGTGAAAACTATAGACATTTTGATTTGATCCATTCTCCATTGTTGGAAATAGCTTCTCCATCTTGCATACATTCTCTCAAATTGAAGAGCATTAGAAGATCCAAAAATGGACTTGTAGCCATTTCTTGGTGAGATCTCATCTTCATTGTTGAGATAAGCAACATCAATTTGATTGCTTAAGGGGTCTAAATAGGTTCATTTTTAGGTAGCAATCTCAAGAGTAGGAATGACTTAGCATTAATGTTTTTAATTTTTTTATGCATTGTAGAAGTTATTTCCTTATAAGCTCTTATCTTATGGTTCTATAGTAGGTTTGAATTTTCTTTGAAGCTACTAGGTGTTAGCTTCCTTTGATTAGCAATGTAAATTTTTATATGAGCACAATGCTAGATATATAGATCAATGAAGCGTGTAGCACAAAGATGGAATGAGGTTATTATTGTAACATATCCTTCAACAGTCATGTAATAACCATAAGAACATGAGTGCATCATCGGGTAATGAGGTGAGAAAAAAACTTACCAAAGATAAATAGGGTGGCGAGGCATGGTGGAAGCATGTGAAGTGGTAGTAGCATGATTGTATGATTGGATGTTGGATGAGATAGTGCTGATGATGGGAGATGGAATGGTAGGAATTATATATGTTGAAGTATTAGGAATTTAATGTGAAGTAGTAGTACCATGATGAGAATGATATGATGCAGTGGTGGATGTACAAGGTGGAGGTCGTGCATGAATAATGATCTTAGGCGGTGGACTAATGACGACCTTAGAAGTGGAAGGAGGATAGAATTGAACCAAAGTAGTAGCACACCTATGCAGATTTGGAGAGATAAACCACTCATGAGATTAAGATCCAAAGGCATTCACACTCTTGTCTTCTAATTTTTGTAATTTTTCATGAAGGGCGTAACAATCATTGTCACGATGACCATTGATGTGGTGATAATTGCAATAAGGAAGATCACGTTGGTGATGCAAGTGATGAGGAGGAGGATGCTTATTTTAAGGTAAACAAATTAAGAAATCATCAAGAAAAACATGTAAGACATCATGAGGCTTAACAAAATGTGAGAAATGCAATGGATCCCAAGTAGGAGATGAAGGATACTTATGTGGAGATTGAAGTGGTGGCAAAGATAAAGGAGGCTTATGCGGTGGAGGAGATGGAACATGCTTGTGAGGTGGAGGATATGGAGACCTTGGTGGACGCTTGATAGATGGAAGAGGAGAAGAACTAGAAGACAATGCAATAGTAGGAGTAGAAGGAGGATCTATAACATGTGTAGCAATTAAATCTTATTCTAGATCGATAACCTTATAGCATAAGAGTGTAAATGATTCACATGTATCATATTGTAATCATTATTTTAAAGCAGAATCAAGCCATGACAAAAGATGAATTACTTCTCTAGATCAATAGGTTGAAATACTAACTGATGCATGCAAGAATTAAAGCATAAAATGTAATCTTGATTTGGTTTTGTCTTTCCCTGATGCAAGCTAGGTACACGATCATATGTCACTCGAGGACCATTATTAAGTATAAATTTTCTAAGAAAAGCATCTTCCATTTCACAATATGTACTAATAGATCCAAAAGGCAAATGAGTGTACCATTGAAGAGCATCATCAACAAGACTATGACGAAAGGCTTTTAACAATAATCAATCATTCGAATAAGAAGCCATAACTAAACAATAATGCTTGAGATGTAGATATGGATTGTTAATGGCGTCATAAAATGAAAAATGTAGGCATGATGAAATCCTTAGGAAATGTTTAATTGTGAATTTTCTTTGGAATAGGATTTTCATGAAGAGAGTTATTATCGATAGAAGCATAATAGGATTTTCTTTCAAGAGTGATAGATTGAACTTGAGATTACAACTGGCCAACGACATGCATGATTGATACGATATCATGTGAAGGAATTGTAGAAGATGTGAGAGGCACATTGAGTGGTTGAAGCTTTCCTTCATGAGAGATCATAGAAATGGGAGAAGAAGATGAATATGTTATTGGAACAATAGATGTATATGCAAAAGAAATAAGAGGAGGTATGCAACAAGGAATAGAAGAATCAACATGAATATCATCGAAAGAGGAAGAAGAGGAAAGATGTTGAGATGAACATGGAATATTACCGAAGAAACCATAATAGGTGAGCTAGTAGGAATGAAAGAATCATCATGAATGCCAACAGAAATAACCTAAGAAGTAGATGAAAGCAAAGTGGAAAATTCACATTCATAAGTCTTAAGAAAAGTAAAATTTTAGTAATATGTTCATGCTCAGAAATATAATCAGTACCAGACAAAGATTCACATGCAATTATTTCATCAAGCGAGTCATCAACATATAGAGAAGTAGGAGAAGAACTATCATGAGATATATCTTTACAATTATTATAAGCATGTTTAGAAGTAGGAGAAAAATGAGATACAACTTTACATTCATCCTGACTAGTATGAGAAATATCATCATGTGCATGTTCATTTGAGTCGTTATTTTTTATATACAGTATCACAATCAAGACCAAGCATATAATCAACAGGGTTCATTTTAAGACACCCCTATAAAATTGTAGGTGGAAAATACCTGGCGAATATCCCCGTAACCAGCTTCAGCGAAAGGTGAATTTGACAATATTCTAAAACAAAATTTTCGCCTAGTTTTTCATGGCTCCATCAGTGACACGCGACAACAAGACGTCAATAACCACAACGGACACGCGAGAATGGTCTAGACCGACGTGCGCCACGCAGCACGTCATTGGTTCCTAATGACGCACGACGCCCAGCTCCAAATGGCGCGCATGACATCGCCCCTAATGACGCGCGACAATCGGTTTTACTTGACGCGTGACACTTGTTTTTATTGATGTGCGACATCAGGTTTTATTGGCGCGCGACCGACAATCGGTTTCTAGTGACGCGCGTCGAAGAGGAAGAGGTGATGCGGCGTCAATAGGAAGAAGCGACGCGTTAGCGAGTTTTCTAGTGACGTCGCGTCAGGCGGATGAAGTGACACGCGGCGGCAGGAAGAAGTGACGCGCGATAGCGGGAAGAAGTGACGCGTGCGATAACGAGGAAGAAGTGACGCGCGTCGGTAGGAAGAAGTGATGCACGCCAATAGAAGAAGTGACACGCGCGTCGGTGGGTGACAATGTCGCGTGTCATTAAGACCCGATGTCGCGCGTCAAATGTTTTAGCCGACGCGCGACAAGAGACTTAGATGACCGCGTCAATAGGAGCCGGCGCGTCGGTAGGAGCAAGTGACACGCGTCACAAGGGGAGAGTGATGCCCTTTTTAGCTTATAAAGCAATACCCTTCGCGCTCATTTTCTCATTTTCATTTTCCGTTCTTGAATTTTTGCAGGTCTAAATCGTTGTCAAAGATGCAAGTACAACTATAATGTCGACTTCACATGCTTCCCAATTGCAAGTTCAGCAAGAAAATCAAGAGAATCCAACTCAATCGATTTCCAAGATCAACTACAGGAATCCCTTATGCCCTCACATCCAGATGGCTTTAAAGATGTCTTCAATATATCAAGATTTGATGGATGAGTGTGAATTTACAGGGCTCGTTAATATGCCCCATTTCGAAACAGATCCGGATATTTTGAATTACCTTCTGTCATCCTACAATTCAGAGGATGGTATTTTTTATGTGACTCTGAACGATGGCCAAATGTTCCAATTCAGTATCGAAGCAAATGACATCCATCGGTTTATGGGCCTTCCGTTCAGAAATTTACCATTTGTTACAACCAAGGCAACACTCTGGAAGAAGACAAGAAATTTCTCGAATCAACGTTCGGTTTCCATGTTGATTGTAAGTATAATTCATTTTAATTCATATTTTTTATTCTGATACAATTTGTTGTTATAAATTTATAGTAATTTTCACTGTTTCACATTTGCAGCCCATGTCAATAAATCCAGGCGTGGTGTGGATACACAATCAATTGCACACCACTTTCTTGCTGCACTTATTTCATTTTTTCAATCCAGAATTGTTTTGCAGGGTCACCAAACAGATATACCAAATTGGGCCATTGCATACATTTGTGCCACTATCATAAAATGAAAATTCGATTGGTGCACATATCTATCCAAAAAAAAAAACTCGACATAACAAATTCAAAAGTCTCAGATAAACCTTTCATTTATTCAACAAACTATCTCCTCGGCTTCTACTATGAGGCAATTTTAAATTTAAAAGATAGACAAATTCCTACTTGCTCTGATGAGGCTTTGATGAAATTCTCAATTCCATTTGAAGAACAACAGGTATAAACTATTTATTTTTAATTGTATTTCAATTTTCGACATTACAGTGCACAGTTATTAAAACTTAAATTTTAATGTTTTGCAGAGAAGATATCTTGAAGCCATTCCCCGAAAAAAAGGAGTTATCGAGAGGAAGAGGCCAACAACACGCGGAGGCTTCGGGGGACTCCCAATCTGAAATGGAAGCTCACTCCTCTCCAAACCCTCAACAGTTTGAACTCGTTAAACGCCAGAGAAGTAATACATTCTCATATATTATTTACAAATTCCAAAGTTGCATATTTATTTTTCAATTTAAATTTTAACCAAATGAATTGACAACATTTAATATTGATGAATTGCAGGGACTTTGGAACCTTCTTCCCCAACTCACTCCATACAGTCGCATGCATTCATATCTTCTGAACAGCCACTGAGTACAACTCCTACAAGGCCACCCGTAGCACCGAAAAAAACAACCCCTCGACAACAAGGTACAACTTTTCTATAGTACGTTTAATTTCGTAGTTTTGACTTTATGAATTGTTTTAATATTTTTCATTTTTTTCTTGTACTTTTCAGCACATGTCAGTCATGATCAAACCACGGCACCGACACCCACTCAACCATTAATTTTTAAAATGCCAACCAGAGGAACAGTGAAAAAGAACATTGGTAAACGCATGCCTTTTGCTCCGGCCCCTAGTGGGACACTAAACCTTGCCTCCTCGTTTCGAATTCCAACTCTCTCACTTGGTGGCTTGCCCAGTGCAACGGGCATATCTGTTTTGAACAATATAAATTTAGATGAAGATTATTTGGGCATTGATAGCAATGACCAACTGGTTTTTTTCGATACCCGCTAGATGATTCAAGGCCAGCCAGGGTATACTTCAAATTTCAATTTTAATATGCTTTACAATTTTGAATTACATTCTGATTTAAATTTATTTATCTAAATCTTGATTAATTTTTTCAAAAACAGGATCAGCCCACCCAAAGGTAGAAACAAGGAGCAGTTGATCTTGGTGAAAGCCCCCATACTTCTCCGAAGAAGATGCGTCGCATCGATTCGATAGTGAATGATGCCACGTTTTCCTTTGGAGAACTTAATTGGTTATGATTGTCAATCCCATTTCGGTGAGTTTATTCTTCCTCGGATCCAAAAGCTTATAGAATGGGAGAGAAGGGCTAAAGTTCTTATCAATGAGATTATTAGTCGTTATGAAAATTATTGGCAACGGATAGTTTATACACTCATGCGAGTCTAGAATCAACTGCGAAGATGGATTCCTTACTTACCCAAGTAAGAGGTGGGACATCACGTATAACAATGACTATAAAGACGACATTTTAGATAAGGCATTAAACAAATTGGAAAATATTAGTACCGAGGCCTGGCATATTTTAACAAATGGTCCAAGGACAAGGATTTGTGCAGCAATCGCAAATGCCGAAAGAGATAGAGCAACAAGTACTATTACATTCAAACAATCATTCTCGGTTAATTTGAAATTTTCATTTTTTCGTAATATTTTGAATTGACATTACTCTTTTGTGCAAATTGAAATATGAAAATTTGAAGAGTCAGCGAAGGTTTTCCAAGTTCACTTGAAACAAGAAAGAATGTATTATCCGCAAAAAATTTGAAGCAAAATATTGTTTTGGTTAACAAACAAAACAATACACTAAAGCGGATAATTAAAGAGCATGGTCTCGACCCTGACATATTATTCAAAGCTAAAGCAGCAGCCGATCCAAATTTGTTGTCGCATGGAGATGTGACAAATCGGAAGAAAGAATTTTAAAAATCGGGCAAAGGTCTTTGCAGAAGATCTTATAAATTCAGGGGTTATTTCTGGTGTTGGGGAAAGAGGTACAGCCACAGTGGAAGAAGCCGTTGGGGAAGAGAGCATAGTAGAATTGGATAAAGAAAAAGAGGGTTTTGAAAATTAGAAACTTTTATTATTGAGGAAACTTTAAATATTGAATTTGAAAACTTCTACTATTGAGTATTTACTATGGTATTTGAATTAAATTATATGGATTTATATAAAGTCTTTAATTTTAATTGCATTAGATGGTGATTATCATGAATTATATGTATGTTTCTTGTTTACTTGCATTGTCATGAATTGTATGTGGACGTAGATGATGAATGATGATAATTAATAATTAATGATAGATGATGATGAAAGATGATGATCTATTTAATGTGGATAATGTAAAATGTAGTGCCTAAATATCTTGTGGGACTTTAATTATCTTCAAAATTATGTTTTTCGGGAAAAAATAGCAACTAAGATTTGAAACAGATCTTTAGGATTTCTCCTTAAGACTTATGGTGTAGGAAAATTCTATTTTAAAGAGATTCACCTCTATATAGGTGCATAATCTCTCATTAGAGAGGTTGTTTGACATCCAAAATAGTCAAGACCATTTGTCGAAAAATAACGCTTTCTTTGGAAACAATCAAGGTTATGGAGGCTAGATTAACCAAAGTTGGAATAACCATGTGATTAAAAGATAGGTCAAGCTCAATATAGAACTTTGAAGTTTAATGTAAAACATATAAGGTTTTTATCATGAAGATTAGTCTCAGTATAGATCAAGTTCATAGGTTGAAGAATCCTATCATTTTTTTAATATTTGATAAGGGTGAAGAATAATTGTGGATTAGAACTGGAGTCTATAAGTTGGAATAATTTTGAGTGTGTAAGAAAATATTGAAGGTTGTAAACTAGATCATAGTAAACTATGTGTGTAAGTAATTATGCAGAGCCTTGAAGAAGGCACACTACATTTGCAGGATAGTTTGAAGTTAATAGAATTATTAATGTTCTAGTCGGTTTATTAGATAAAGACTCTCAAGTTCCTTGCGCATTTCATTCTTCCATTTAGATCTAATTTTTTTCTTTGGTTTAGTTTATTACATTCATGATGTCTAAAAATAGATCTATTTCTTCATGGAATTTTAGGAAGAATGTCAGACTTATATTTATAATAGTATAATGTATTGTTTATCCGGCATTTAAAAAATATATCAAAGGATTTTGCACATATAAAAATAAATTAAATATAATTATAAGAAATCAAGAAAGAATCATCACTAGTAAGATATTAAACATAATTGCAAATATGATAGGGTTTAGCTTACCTCTTGCGTATTAGATTGCTGTGAAATCATCAAGGGTAACATGCTAGATCTTTGTTTTACCTGACATTGTAGATAGAGGGGTGAGTTGCCTGACATTGTCAGTCCTGAGAAGTGCCAGCAACATCTTTAAATATATAGACCAACAATATCTTTAAATAAATGATAACAAGAGCTGAAAAAATGTAAAGTAACAAACAATAAGATTATGTTGAAGAAGATACCTGTTTAAAATTGAAATCATCCCCGGTAATGTGCTAGATCTTTGTCTTAAAAAGATTCGCATAAAAATGGATTAGTAGATAGATGGGTGAGTTTCCTAAAATTGTCAGTCCCAAGAAGTAACAGCTTCCTCGGACGGTTGTCAACCCACGTTTTCAAAAAATAAAATATTGTATTTAACTAAATGTAAATACATAGACACCGTAACATCTTTAATGATAACCAGAGCTGAAAATAATGAATAGTAACAAACAATAAGATTAAGGGGAAAAAAATACCGCTTAAAAAAACCCATCACGAGAAATGAATTAGTAGATAGATGGGGAATTGCACGACATTTTTAGTATATAGACCTGTAACATCTTTAGGAAAACCCATGGTTAACCAAAACATGAAATGTGTATAGGAGTGTCTTTTAGTGCTTCATGCCAAATTTAATCAGATTTTGAAATGAGTATTTAAACTTATTCAAGTTTTTATAAAACTGGATCGCTTAGAAATGCAAACTAAACAACCTGTCTTCTTAGCATCCAAGAAAAAATACAGTGCCTTCTTCAGATAAATCATAGAAGTTATTTTTGTATAGGATTCACATCTTGAGATATTGTAAAATATTTTGGGGAAAATGGATTAGTATCAAAATATGTTGTATAGGATTGAGATATTGAGATTCTCTCTTCAGGACTGCTTCTTGGAGTGGTTGAATTAAAATATGTTTCTCTTTTTTTTTCAAATTTTTAAGGTGGTGCATATGATCATAGCTCAATAAGGTTGTTTACATATCATATTAGTTACAAGAATGAACTTGAAATCTTTGATACTTTAGTTACATATCATATCAAAATTGTGTAACGGAAAGTTGTTTTTACTTTCTTGTAATTATCATTGTTGAGCTGATGAAATACTTGGTTGACCCTTGAATGAGTATCAAAGTATAAAATTCCTGCTACCACCTTGTTTTGTTTTCCTTTCTTTGAAGATACAATGTTTAAGTGTATGTTTGAAGACAATTTTCTTGAAGCTCCCCCATTTCTATGCCTTGAATTGATTAATCATGATCTTCTTGAAGTACAATTGATAAAATGAAGTGTCTCAAATATTGAAAAAAATTACAGCTCAACATAAAGTTCTCTGTGCAAGGTTGGATCATCTTAAAAAGGTAAGATTGTGTAAATTTTGTCGAGAGTGCCTTACTAGTACTTCATCTCAAACTCAGTCTTAGCATATATCATGAAGTTTCTTTTTGAACTTATCAAACAAGACCCTATCATCATCAAGTACGCACCAAACACTTTGTTTCTTTGTCCAGGATAAATTTGAAGGCTTCATCTCAATTGGCTGCATTGTAAACATGAAGGGAATTTCCTCTATTGCAAAAGAGGTGAAAACTTCAATTCCATTAAATTTTGGATAAGAAATCAATTATTTGGTAGTCTCAGGGCTTTCTCTGTGCATAAGAGATCCATCTAGTCACTAATCACTCCTGACGCGCGTCAATGGAACGTCAATGGTGTTGACCGACGCGTGTCACTAGCTTCTATCGACGCCGTCCTCGGGTCATTATTGACGCGTGCATCATCGGTTGTTATTGGCGGCGTCACCGGATCTTAGTGACGCAGCGTCGCTCGATCTGGTGACGGCGTCCACTGGATCCTGGTGACGCCGCGTCATCGATCCTAGTGACGCGCGTCACCGCACCTATTGGACGTGTGCCACATGATCCTAATGACGCGCGTCAATAGGTTCCAGCTGACGCGCGCGGCGCTAGGATACGGCGACACGCGTCACTAGGATCCAGTGATGCGCGTCAACTAGGACTATTGTCGCGCGTCAGCTAAGACCTTTGACGCCGATTTAGCCTATAAATACCCTTCAACCGCTCATTTTCTCGTTTTCACCTTCCCGCTCTTGAATTTTTGTAGGTCTCGATGCTTCCCAATTCAATCGATTTCCAAGATCAACTACAGAGAATCCCTTATGCCCTCACATGCATCATCTTGTTTTAAAGATGTCTTCACATATAAAGATTTGATGGATGCGTGTGAATTTACAGGGCTCGTTAATATGCCCCATTTCGAAACAGATCCAGATATTTTGAATTACCTTCTGTCATCCTACAATTCAGAGGATGGCATTTTTTATGTGACTCTGAACGATGGCGAATTTTCCAATTCAAGATGTCGGAGCAATTGTTACAACCAAGGTAACACTCGTGGAAGAAAAGAATTTTCTCGAATCAACGTTCGGTTTCCATGTTGATTGTAAGTATAATTTGTTTTAATTCATATTTGTTATTCTTTTTTATTCTAATACAATTTGCTGTTATAAATTTATAGTAATTTTCACCGTTATAAAGGCGTGGTGTCTAAGATGTAGCATTTCTGAGTACATGTAATTTTTGTAATGCTAGGGTCTAAGATGAGCTTTGTAACTTTGTTTGACCTGATGAGTGCAGTGGAAAAGTTTAAACAAAAAAAAGATCTTAAGAAAACTGATGGAACCAAGAAGGGGAAATTAATTGATGTTCCCAAACTTGATGATGCAAATCAAGCAGGGGGGAAGAATTCTGATCAATGTACTTTAATATTAACGGAGGGTGACTCAGCCAAGGCTCTTGCTGTAAGTGTTTGTGCCTTGAATCAGGGAAATGTGAATACTGAATTTAGTAGTATTGTGACATGTTTCGACATCACTTTCCAATTTAATTTTTTGTTATTTTAGTTATCTTTATCCTATCGGTGGGAATATCTATTTTTGGTCAATATTATTATGGTGTGTTTCCTCTCAGAGGTAAGTTGCTCAATGTCGGCGGGCTACCACTCACCAACAAATGGAGAATAAATAGATAGTAATATTAAAAAAATCATTGGTCTACAGGAAGATAAAATATATGACATCATTAAATCTTTAAGATATGGCCATCGATGATAATGACAGGACTGTACATGATCTTTGTCTAAAGCACTTATTTAATTTCCTTAATTCGACACATCCTTTCTAGTGAGATCCTTTTTGACTTGTCCTTTGTCTCTTAAAGGACCATGATGGTTCCCACATCAAAGGATTGCTGATCAATTTCATACACCATAATCGGCCATCACCGCTTAAAATTCCTTCATTTGTTGTGGAATTTATCACTCCTATTGTCGGGTAAATGTTCCCCTGTATATTTGGTTGAGTGTATTGAGACTCTTTATATATTTTTTTTTAAGTCTCCAAATGTTATGTATCTCCATGTCTAATTTTGGCACATGTTGATGTAGGCAACTCACAAAAATGGAAATGTGTTATCTTTTACACAATTCCCGAGTATGAAGCTTGGAGAAAATCATTGGGTGGACCGATAACCTGGCTTCGACCATATAGTACTATAAAGTAATGCTAGTTTGTTTTCTCTTTATATGTTTTCAAGTTCTCGTTTTGTTCACTTATCGATTAGGTATCACTTGTTGCTTGGACCATACGGGGTTTTCGCACAAGTACTTCTAAAGAGGGCAAGGAGTATTTCATAGATTCGGACAAGCACAAAAAGATTTTGTGTGGGTTGATGAGAAAGATGGAGATGCTTCCTCATATCAATCAGCTTATAGAATGGGACAGATGGGCTAAGGTTCTTATCAATGAGATTATTAGTTGTTGTGAAAATTATTGGCAACGGGATAGTTTATACGATGTGGAAGAAGCCATTGGGGAAGAGTGCAGAGGAGTAGAATTGGATAAAGAAAAAGAGGGTTTTGAAAACTAGAAACTTTTATTATTGAGGAAACTTTAAATATTGAATTTGAAAACTTCTACTATTGAGTATGTACTATGGTATTTTAATTTAATTATATGGATTTATATACAATCTTTAATTTTAATTGCATTAGATGGTGATTATCATGAATTATATGTATGTTTCTTGTTTACTTGCATTGTCATGAATTGTATGTGGACGTAGATGATGAATGATGATAATTGATAATTAATGATAGATGATGATGAAAGACGATGATCAATTTAGTGTGGACGTAGATTTATCATCAAGCATAGTAATTCTTTAAATAAATCATCAACATCTTTAAATATATGACCAACAATATCTTTAAATAAATGTAAATATATAGAATTAGACCTGTAATGTCTTTAATGATAACAAGAGCTGAAAAAATGTAAAGTAACAAACAATAAGATTATGTTCAAGAAGATACCTATTCAAAATTGAAATCATCACCGGTAATGTGCTAGATCTTTGTCTTAAAAAATTCAACACAAAAATGGATTAGTAAATAGATGGGTGAGTTGCTTGACATTGTCACAATTCCAGAAGTAATGTGACTTCCTCGGACGGATGTCAACCCACGTTTTCAAAAAATAAAAAGATTGTATTTAACTAAATGTAAATACATAGACCTGTAACATCTTTAATGATAACCAGAGCTGAAAAAATGAATAGTAACAAACAATAAGATTAAGGGGAAAACGATACCTCTTTGAAGTTGAAATCATCACTTTGCCACTTTGGTAATGAGCTAGATCTATGTTTTAAAAAAACCCAACACGAGAAATGTATTAGTAGATAGATGGGTGAATTGCCTGACATTTTTAGTATATAGACCTGTAACATCTTTAATGATAAAGATAAAAGATAGATAAAGAAGATACCTATTTAAAGTTGAAACAATCCATTATCAATAGCTTCATCAAAGTCGATGTTGTCTTCTGTAGAATGTGACGAAGAGCCAATTACACTCTCAAGGTTGGGAATATTTGTACTTGTAGCTGTATTATTCACACCTCTTCTTTCACAAAGGGAATTCTAGTGCGCAATTGCTCTGTCGAACGGAAAGGTTTCGATGGAGTATCGAGAAACATAACACCTCATGCAACTTTCCGATTTTTATCCAACTGTTTCTCGGTTTGATTTTATAAATGACAATGCACCTGAAAACCCTTTCATCCTCCACAGACCCCAAAATCATTGTTTGGCATAGCTCATATAATCTGAAATATTCACTGATATCTTCTTGTAAGATAAAACTTTGATAGATTCCTCGCCACACCCTTGTAATAGCACCACTTTCAGAAGGTTGATCTAAATTCTTATATTGGTCCCTCATTGTTGTTGCAAAATTTGTTGACTGAAACTTTAATAAATCGGCATTCAGTATACCTTTGATTTCCATACCCTTGAGCTCTGACGTCTTTGTAAATTGTTCCATTATTGTACCCATTGATTTATGGAAATGCTTACTGACAAAGTCTGCACGGCCACCTTCAGTATTCCAAAAATTAGGATTCATCACACCCATGGCTTCCAGAATTTTATCTTTACAGAAACGTTCCCTAATTTCTGATGACAAGGTTTCTGAAATTTTTTTAAGCTTTATTCTTGTTTCAACTATAACAGACTCAAACAAATTACGTGTCACAGGAACATCTTCTCGTTCCGATCCTGTAATATCTTGACGTTTTTGCAAAATGTGCATTGGTATTTCCCTCCCATTAACAATGATGCATAGGTGATCGTGGATATTAAATCTCAAAAAGGTGTTAGGATTTTTAAGATCTAATAAATCTTTCCAATTTTCAAAAACAGGTGCATCAAAACTATCCGGGAGCGATCTGACAATATATCAAGACTTTGACATACCATTTTCCTCATCCGTATAAAATCCACAATATAGATTAATCTACCTGTGCATGCTTCATCGTTGTATTGATCTCCTTTAACATTGGAAGAATACCAACCAATGTAAGCAATGTCTCCAAATCGCTTAAATGGTACAACAAGTCCCTTGCCCTATCAACTTCATGGCGACGGTATTTGTGCATAAAACCAACCAATGAAGGATACTCCTCACGAACTCTGCATGCAGGTTCATACAAAGAGATCCATCTAGTCTCCACATCCTTCAGAAGTTTTTTGCCATCTGTAATTCCAATTGCAAATTTTGGAACTCAAGAAAACGCTTTGGGCTGCTTGACATATAGGCATGAAGTTCTCTTATAAGGTCTTCTAATTTAGCAACATTTTCGTGGTTGCTTACCATTTTATACGCTAAATTCATTCTGTGAGCCATACAGTGAATTGGTAGCATATATGGGGCCATTGTTGTTTGTAATCTAACACAGAGCCCTGTTCGGTGACCCTGCATGACAGATGCACCATCTGCTCCAACGCATACCAACTTCGTAGCAATTTCATAATCAGTCATACTAGCAACATCTTTCAAATGAGAAACAACTATTTTATATAGGTTTTCAGCATTGCAGTTTTCAACCATTTTCATAACACCCAACAGATGAGGTGTCCTTATATGATTTTCTAAAGTATAGATGTGGATACATACCCATGCGGTGTTGTCATTCTTTGTCACTTCATCAATGAAAGAGAGATAAAGTTTGCTTTTTTTACATTCTCTTTCAAATCTTCCTTCTCTATCATCGAGAGGCATTTTTCCATTTCCCATCCACTACTTTCGAGACCAATGAGACCGAGGTACATTCAAAGATTCCGTTAAATTGATACAAAACTTTGAAATCGAGGAAATCCGAAATCGCTCTTCCTTTTTTTAGTATTTGAAAAAGAGTAGAGAATTGTATGAATTTTGCATGTAGATTTGTTTCTTTCATCTTACCAATATGCGATGTGATCGTTCCTCCCTTTTCCAACAGATGTCTGTGTTTTTTACTCGCTCTGTCTCATATTCCGCTGCGTATCTAACATGCATGCATTCTTTTTCAGTTTTCCACCTATGTGTTTTGATTTTCTGGCCATCCGCCCCCATTATAGTTAAATATTGTTTTCCACAATGTTTTTCTATAGTGTCCAAACTTTCATTGCATTTTTGTTGCTTTCCCAATTTCCACGTACATATGGTACATGTACATTCGGATGGGATTTCTTGAAATTAGATGATTGTACAGTTCAACAAACAAATTTAGCTGCCCAATCAAACTTGTATGTCCCGCCAATGGTCCACATATTCTTGTTCGTTTTCAATGCTTTACTTTTTTAGTAGAATTTTGAGCAATATCGCAATCACTGGTTTCCTCTTTCTTGGACTGGAGTTTGATTTTGATTTCATGTCTTCCATTTTGCTTTGAGTGTTTGTATTCTGTGATATCTAGTTGCACTTCTCGGTTACACCCAACAGGAACAATATCTTCAAGATCGGCATATTATCGTAGGTTTCATTTGTTTGACTTTGATATCATGCGAATGCATGTCCACCTCAATAATACCTTCCACACAGATCAGTGTTCGATTCTTTGTGGTGGCATCTATATGATTGGTATTTACATATCTCGTATCCGCAGAGTTTCCAAAATACTTGAAGAGTGATTTCGAGATTTCTTACTTACTTTTAGGTTATTCGTATTCTTTGAGTGGCACCTTCCATTATTCCGAAAGAGTCCTACATCAGCAAAAAAAAACCGAGTGGCGACTCTGTCCAAGGTGTCCAGGTCTTGTCGCGCGTCCTCTGCTCGAGGTCTTTGTCACGTGTCAACTCGCACTTGTCACGCGTCCCACTATCGTGCATCAACACTTCCCCCGCTGTCGCGCGTCAACACTTCCTGCAGCCGCGTCAACTCTTCCTCTGTCGCGCGTCAACACTTCCTCCTCGCCGCGTCAACACTTCCTCTATCGCGTCTTTCTTTCGCCCAAGTCGCGCGTCAACACTTCCTCCTGCATGTGCGTCGGTTCAGCTATTTGTCGTGCGTCAACAATAAGGTTCCCTTATGCACGCCAACACCGCATTTGTCGCACGTCAGCAATCACAAAGCTAACGATGTCCCGAATCTCTCGTGCTTAAGGGTATGCGAGTTCAAATTTCGCAAAGATTGGTAATTTGTTAATCTACTTGAGGTATACTACCCGGCGAATTAGCTAGGTTTTATAGGAGATGTTTTCAAATGAAGGCGAAGCCGACCCCGAAAAAAATATACTATATATTTTAGGCGAACAGGCAGACCTGACCCACTCCGAATAATTCACCTTTTCAAATTTTCATAAAATGAAATTTTTGCCATATTACGAATATTCGCGCTAAAATTATCCCCGATAATCAATAATAGCATCATCAAGAGTTTGAAGAAATAAAAAAGGTGGAGTAGTCCTGGTGGCTATAGAATAATAAGGATTATATCTAGAAAAGCTTTGAGTCTTAGAACAATGTTGAGCGAAGAGTGAGAAAAACTAGTAGGAGCTTTGTGTTCATTAACATCAAACAATATTTTTCACATTGTTATCAAATTAAACATTACGATAAAGATCAAGAAATTCAGCCTAAATAACACCATCATGGATAGGATTGACACGCTCATGATGCATAACTTCCTAAGAGAGGAAGCTCTAATTTTAGTACTTAGGGTTTAGTGGATCCTAGAGAAAGGAGTTCTACAAAATGGGTTCACCAACATGATTTAATAAAATTTGAATATTATTATTAAATCTAATATCGAGATTCATTCACTGCATGATGTACAATAAAATACAAATGCTAAGCACTTCTATAGGTGTAACTATGTAAGCAAGTGAGAGAGATGGGGCACTTAAAGATTTTTTTATCCTGAAGTACATTCAAACTGGAACAACTAATGAATAGGCAAGTGAGTACTAGAAATGCTCGATACTGAATTATAGAACTTGCAAAATGGCCGAGACAGGGGTTCTTGGGAGTGGCAAGGGCACTTGGGCGTTGAAGACCTTATGTAGGCATATGTGACTACACATAGGGTCATAACATGATCTTTGGTGTCACCGGGGTTCCACTATCCTTCGTTTTTTTATCGTCATAGGTTATTGGAAGATCACCGATTTTGTTGGTAACCTACAAAGCAGATAATATCCTGGAAAACCCCAAAACACTTCAAATCTTAAAAATAAAATATGTAAAATGGGGATTCGAAATTATCCCGACGGTCACTCTCGGCATAGTTAATTTACGACCGAGCATTGCGCTACATCTCGGACTCCATATAATTTTATGTGTGTGTGTGTATAATTGTGTCCTTAGGTTGCCCTCGCGACGATGATGCCAAGATAGTGGGCTCTAACTAGATAGAATGCAAATGTGTGGATGGAATTCAACACTTCCCCTTCCTATGCAGTGTATGTAGAGTAATAAACCCAAAAATGCACTCCCTTTGATAGTATGTAGATAGATAGCACTTAGTAAAATTGTTTGCCCTTATAATAGTATGTATGTTGTGTTTATATATGGATCTCTTGTTTGAATTTTGACATTAGTGGCACGACATGCCAACTAGGACTTTGTGATATGAGTAAGAGAAATGAAACTTAGGCTGACCACAAATGTCAAAAATGTGAATAAAAATAAAGAGGACAGGAGCGCCAAGGTTGGACAAGAGCACTTGGGCGCTAGTGTCCAGTCTAGGGCACTAGTGTCCTTAGACAACTAATGACAAATGTGAGAAGACAGACAGATAGGTATCCATGTGACCTAACCGGAACTGGGTATAAAAGTGACAGATGTGAGAGATAAAAACAATAGAAACAATCAAAGCAAGCGGATGGACTAAAAAGTGTGTCACCAGTGAATACATTTCTTACTCAAGATCCGTATATAAAACAACATACTTGGCGGTATAGTAAAATAGTAGTATGTGCATGATTTTATGTCTATAATCCCTATCTCGATATATTAGCAAAACATCCAAAGCAAGACATTTTAACGGTTTATAATGAAACTCGCTAGTCTTCCTTGAATGATGTCACCACACCCTCATTATCTCTAAATAGAAACACGTATTTTCCATGTGTTCTCGAGTTCTTGAAACATGGTTAAAAGGTGGGGCATGCCTTCCCGTACCATGCCACATGCTTTAATAAAATAATTGAATTTAAAAAATAAATTCTCATTAATATCACTCTTGAAAAAAATTGATAATAAAATATTAATATTTGTTAGAGTAGGTATTTACCTTAGCTCATGTTCACCTAGGTACTTTATTTACCTTTATTGTATTTATCCTCACCCACTTATGTGTGTGGATATTTCTTCTATCTTATTTAGATATTATGAGATATTATTCGAGTTGTTACGTATAATTCTTTCCTTGATCTATGGTATTGAATAGATCCTTGATGTCTAGTTCTCTCCTAAATCTATGGTCTTGACTAGTTCTTTGATGACTAGTTATTTCCTTATTTTATGGCTTGATCTACGACCTTGATGGTTCTTAGATTGTTTTCCTTACCTATTTAAGCAAGGCCCATTCTCAATGTATTGAATTGAGTTCCATTATAATATGATATCGCTACACATTTTTTTACAAAGGTTTTATGTAAAACTATTATGGCGAATTGCTTTCATCTTATTGATCGTGGTGTTTGATTAGCATATGTGTTCTTGGCTTGGTACGATCTGGTTATCGTTCCTTTCATGGTATCAGAGCAGGAGATTGCTGTTGACATCCGTCTGTAAGTTTTATTTTGTAAATAAAATCTTTGTATATTCATATATTTGGGATTTGGTCATATTTTGTTGTTGCATGTGGTTTTATGTAAAACGAGGCTTCCATTGGATTCGGAAGGCGTGAAAACCCTAAGATCGACTGTAAACTCGGCCATTTCTGCAGGACAGTCATTTTTTTGGTTTTTTTGTTGTTGCAGAGAAGCACACTGGTTCACCTCGGGATTCATGCCCACCAGAAAAGGAAACGCGGGATTCTTTTGTGGCATAGTTGTTTCGGTTTGTGTGCATGACATTTTTCGGATCTTTCCTTTTTGGCAGGGTCCACACCCATTAAAATCCTTAGCCCTTGGTCATATGGTATGGTCATATGAGGGCTTAAAGCTTGTGATTCCTACTAGTAGGTGCTTAACTTCAGCCCCCTTTAATTTTATTTGTGTGGTGAAGGCAACAACAATTTATTTTGTTTTAGTGGCAACTAAAATAAATAATAGAGCAAAATATTAAAAAGCTTGTAACTTTTGATCGGTAACTCGGTTTTGAGTGCCATTTTTTTAGAAAAGTGCTTATTTTTTCATGCTCTTTCCATTAGAAATATTTATTTTGAGACTTGCACTATAATTATAAAGTGCCAAATATGGAGGAGTGTTGTAATCAATTGTTGACTCAATTTATGGGAGTTGCATTTTGTATCTATCATGGATTCTGAGAATGATATGTTTTTCTCTTAAGTGTGTGGACTTCAAGAGGATATTGTAAAATTTGTGGAAGAAAATAGATCACTCAAGAAGTGAAATTCTCTTCTACAATCACTCATTCACGATAAGGATACAATAATACACTTCCTGCAGAACAAACTTGCTAGCCTACAACATCACCATCATATTGTGGATAGCCATATCCATGCTCCTAGTCCACTTGCAGCTATTGCTCCTGAACCCACTGACATTGATCTGTCAGTCTTTGATTCTGTTCCTGCTCTTGATGCTCATACACCTATGAAGCTTGTTACTGCATGCTCTTCCACATCTGTGCCTATTACAGTACCACATGTTGTGTATCCTACTTCTGCTCAACTGCATGGTTTTTTTTAGAAGCATACCACTGCATTCAGTTCTCGCATGCTTCGTTCTATGGGTCTCACTAGCGGAGTCATTGGCCGACATTCAAAGGGTATTGTTTCCTCTATTCTACATGTTAAGTGGAATTCTTGTCATGACATTATTTTTCGAGCAGATATTCATTGTTTTTTTGTTCACTTGACTCTTTGAGGATCATGAACAACACATGAGTTCTGCACCTTCACTGAGGCTTGAGAAACTTGAGATTTCAGCTGTCAGACATGATCAACCTGACACACATTCTGATGTTCTTTTGCATGCACCCATTGTACATTTTGCACCAAGTCATATGCAAGCATCTTCTTCATCCATCCGTGTTGATTTGGGGTGGATATCTGATCACTCGTGGCGATGACATAGGCATTCATTGAGAGGACTCTACAGGCGTGGCTCCTCCACCATTCAGCCTCTTGCTCCACTTTCTATACCTTATGCATTGTGATGCTTCTTGTTTTGAGCATTTTTCTTTAAGCAGTGTAGTGTATCTCTCTTGTTTGTTGAGAGATTTTGTATCTATATTTTTGACACTTTTGACATGTTGACAATATCTCTTATGGGGATCTATTCTGGTGCATTCCAATGTTAGTTTGTTAGTGTTCGAGTAGTTTTTGATAACTCATACATATTTGTAGCGCCACTCCACCCATTCAGTAGTATAGGAGGGTGTGGTGTTGATCCTACTTCTTCGGGTTTTGTGTCCTTGCCTTGTTACCTTGGCTTTTCTTGGATCGTGACACTCTGGATTTTGTGTCCTTGCCTTGTTGCTTTGGTTTTTATTCTTGGATCGTAGCACACCTATTTGCAATAGTTGATCGAATTATGTTTGGTGTTTTTTTACACTTTCGACATCACTCCATTGACAGTCTCCTTGTTTGGAGCTATTCTCGTGAAATCCAAAGTGTCGCTTGTTTTTGAGTTTTGTGATCGAGCGGTGGATTTAGACCACGTGTACACCAAACTTCTTCAAAGATTGTATGAGTTTTTTTGAGCTGAGCTTCTTGGGATGCCTTGGAGTGGGTATTTACTCTCTTTACTTTATCATTCTCGGTTTTGGGTACCTTGCGGTGTCCTTTTTTCCTGGGGCTTATTGTACATGAGTACCTCATCGTGCCTAGTTGTCGGGACTCATATTGTGGACATGCCACTTATATTTTGGTCCCTAGCTTCACTTAAGGGGGAGTGTTAGAGAAGGTATTTACCTTAGCTCATGTTCACTCTAGTACTCTATTTACCTTTATTGTATTTATCCTCACCCACTTATGTGTGTGGATATTTCTTTTATCTTATTTAGATATTAGGAGATATTATCTAGTTGTTAGGTATAGTTCTTTCCTTGATCTATGGTATTGAATAGATCATTGATGTCTAGTTCTCTCCTAAATCTATGGTCTTGACTAGTTCTTTGATGACTAGTTATTTCCTTATTTTATGGCTTGATCTATGACCTTGACTGGTTCTTAGATTGTTATTCCTTACCTATTTAAGCAAGGCCCATTCTCAATGTATTGAATTGAGTTCCATTATAATATATGATATTGCTACGCATTTGTTTACAAAGGTTTTATGTAAAACTATTATGGCGAATTGCTTTCATCTTATTGATCGTGGTGTTTGATTAACATCTGTGTTCTTGGCTTGGTACGATCTGGTTATCATTCCTTTCAATATTATTTGTAAATGTTGGCATTAAAATGTTATTGTTATTATTTATTGTTAAATAATGGTCCTAATAGGAATAAACTTTATTGATAATTATGTAGAATAAAAATACCAAATTTTCATAATGTTAATATATAGTATAACAAGTTAATAGCAATCGTACCTATTAAACAAAACTAACTCGTGAAATTTTAATAAGGAAAAGAGGTGGGGATTTACAACCGTATGTTTTTTCTCGAGAATTACAAATGTTGGATATGGACATTGATATGGCTGTCAGAGCCAACCGCTTCTACTCCATATAAGTATGAGTTGTAATACACCTTCAATGTAATAATTGTTATATAGTGGCAAGATAAATAGTGGTATCCATGGAGAATATCTCGTGTAGGTCTCACCTCTAATAAACACAATAATACACTTAACACCATAGGATTTAACAAGCCCCACACCAAAATGATCAAAAAATATTTAATTTAGCATAAGTGTCAATGCAAAAATCAATACTCAAAAGCCAAAGACAAACAATAAATATTTGAAAAGATGAAATGAAAACTACAAAGTGCAAGTTTTTAACTAATCACAAATTAGATAAATGTATTTTAAATCTTTTTTATTTAAAAATGTGCTTAACACATTCAACATAACAAAATAATACTTTCTTCTTATTTATTAAAAATAGAAAAATAATTGTGGTGAAACATATAGTTATCATGCCAAAGGTAGGGGCTAATAAGAGGTAACCTTATTGAGCTTTCCAACCCGGTTTTGTATTGAAAGACCCCCTCACAATCTCCCTAAAACAAGAGTTGACCACTTTCTCTAGTTGAATCTTTACAATTATATCTTATCCCATTAAGAGGTAGTTCCTCACAATTGTTATTTGTTTTATTGAACCTATTTTAGTAACTTTGTTTATGATATGATTTCAACTTTATTTCTTATTTATTAATATATTTTTTAAGAAATGAATTTTAATAAATGGTTAGAAACAATTTTTACACCATCATACACATTGTTACACTACGATTCATTCAATTACAATTAATATTTAATATAAAGTATATCTTATAGTATTGGATTTTGATATCCAATGTTACATGTCACAATAAAATTATTTGATAGTCTAGAAAATTATATAGATGTCATTTGGCATTCAAAATTTAATATACACGTCAAATTTATTTTTATAATAATTATTACAAAATACATAAATTGAGTTAAATTTTATATAGATGTTGTTCTTTGTAATATTCTCTCATACTTAAATGGCTTTTATTTATTATAGATAATAGATTGACTAATAAAATTCACAATTTTTCACATATTTATTTTTCCCATAAAAATTAATGTTGCACGAATCAATTTAGATATCCATAAACATCATTAAAGTTTATGAGAATATTAAAACATTTTTTTGATTGGACACCTCTAGGAGTTTCGTACATTTGGGCACTTTGGACTATATTGTTTAATGGCATCTCTGCCTAAGTTCTAGAGGGAACATATAGATTCAACAATGCAAAGTAAGCAAAGAAACTAAACCAATGATAATGTTCAACTAAGCAACTACAAGTAAGGGGCATCCACGTCGTCAAAATCACCCAGGTACGATCCTGGCCTCAACCGTTTGACTCTCCATGTCGGTTGTCTCAAGGCCTTGCACTCAACAAGACTTGATCCCGATCGGGCTCATTGAAAACCATACATCAACACCAATAGAAGAAAATGATAGAAATGACTCACTCACAATAAGTGGTGCAAACTTGCATTTATATAGAAAATGAATACAATTTCAACTTCCAACTTCCAAATTCACAATGTCAATTTTTAATTTCACATTTCTTGCAAAATCCCAAATCCAATGTATAAGTCTATTATCCAATCTTTATTTGTAAAAAATAGAATAAATAAAAATAAAAAAATTAATTACAAATTAAAATCAATAAAATAAAGCTAAACAAGAAATCAAATAAGTTTAAAATGAAAACAAACAAAACTAATTAAAAATCAGAATTAATATCAATGAGATATGCACATATTTATATTTCATTAATAAAATATTAAGATATTTCAAAGTTTCCATTTTCATTTATGTTATAGTTGTCATGAATTTCACAAATGTGTAGTGTCTATGAAATATTTAATTTATTAACTTCCATATATATGACAATTAAATTTTGAATATACATATTATTTTGACTAAAATTATATGTTTACCTGTAAATTATGACGGTCATATATCAAAAGTGGCTGTATTTTGACATCTAAAATGGCTGAAAACATCTAAACGCAGCACTACCCTACATTGCCTCTACTAAAATTAAAACAAATTATTAAAATTAAAATAAACGAGTGAGCATCTCATCATTGATCTTAAAAGTCCTTTCGTTTCCTCTCCTTTCTATAAACCAATCGTTAATTTCTTTAAGAAAATCTGTAATTTGGTAAATATACTAACCATCAGAAACTGCCAGAAGTTGGCGCCAATTATTTTCACCTATATAATCCTAAAATTTGCCACCACCTCCTACCCCTGTGGTTTTCTGATATGCACTACACTCCTCGCTTCCACGCCATTAAATCACTTCAACAATTTTCTTCATTCATCCAAATTCATCGAAACTTTCTACGTAAATTTGCTCTAACTCTAGCCTATATTTTAGAGCACATTGGCAAAGTGTAAGGGGAAAAATATCTATCAGGCAACATACAAGCGGTTAAGCATTGCATCAGATTTGCGAGCTTGTAGTCTTTAAAATTTTCAGCCGCCAAATTTTCATAGAGGTATGTCATGTTATTTTATCGTAGAACATTGTAATTAGCAGGTTACAGATTGAGGAAAACCAAAAATAAATCTATCAAAAAAATTCCGGATAGGTAGGGTTATATTAAAAATGATTGTTTTTGTGTGCCAGGGTTTCATACGTGTTTGTATCTAGAGAACAAATTCATAGAAAGACAGTGAATTTTTTAGATTGACGTTTCGAATCCCTCCTGGTGTAAATGTATTTGTTTTTGGAAAAGAAAAGAAAAATCCTTACTAGATATTTCTGGAATAAGCTGCATACATTTTCTTTATGGCTCGCGTTCCTATTCACATCAGACTAATTTTTATTTTCCTTAGATATAGTACGTAACTATTATGCAAATGGCCCATTTTTGCATGCTGGGCGGGAATCGCAAACAAGAGTTCTTGTAGATAACAGTTTAGGATGTGGTCCCATGGAGGGGACTACAGTTTGTATTCAATCCGAGGTTGGTCCTGTACAAAATCTTAAAAGAGTAAAATAGGAACAAACAGAATATTTGACTTTAAACATAGAACTGCTACCTCTTTAGCAGGAACCTTCCAGCTGCTGCTCAAGACAGGGACTAGACGTTTGCAATACCTATTCAGATTTGTTTAGGGAGTTTTATCACCAGATGATAACTGATATTTGGAGATTTTTTCCAAAAAACTTTCAAAAAGAATCCTTAATATATTCCATAGGACCGTTCTGCTGTAAAAGCTTTAACTTTTGCTTAGTAGCACTCATTGAGAAATTTCAGTTGTCACCCCTTCCATGGAACCATTTCCTTACCAAAGGTAGAAAGCAATGAGCAGAAAATCCTTTTACAAGTTATTTTAACAAGCAATGATAGGGCTGGAAAACTAGTTACAATAAATGAATTAGCTATGTTTCCGGAGAGCATCATTATTTATTATCAATATTCTGAATAAACATTGTCTTAAGTTGATTCAATCTCCATGACCCATCTTTCATAAGTAGCGGTTCACAAGAATCCGTATATCTTGAGCTTAATTAATCATTTCTTTTGCATTCCATGTTTACATACTGTATTATTATTGAATATCAATTTTTGGTCATCAACTGCCTTTTAATAATAAATCCATCTCCATGACCCATTTTTCAACCCATAGCTAATAAGTTTGTATAGCCTGCTTGGCACTTGTTTCTATGCGATACTTGCAAGGATAAAGCATTTAAGCACCAAGACTTGCATTGAGCTGTCATGAGATGTTACCCTTCCCCAATATTAACATAGTAGTTCATTCTCAAAAATGATACTACATGATTAATTAGTCAGTTTCTCAACAACCTAAGCTATTTATTGATTATTTTCTTAACAATATGAGCTCTCTCCTAAGTTTTTGGATAACAATAGATCTTCAAGAGTTGTTTGCGTCTCATTTTAAAGATTTGTAAACATGGGTCATGCTGAAATGTACCCCAAATTTGCCCATCACAAGCTTGCCACTTTGTGTCCGTTGAAGATATGTACTAAATTATTGTGGTAGAGGGATGTGAACTCAAGTCACACGGTCATGAGTGTCATTGTTACCATCACACCACAACCTAGTGGATCATAAATATTGTATTTGCATTGTATATTTTATATAAATTATACATGATTACAAAACTATTGGCAAGTTTTTAGAACTATTCCAAACATCAGTGGCATGGTTTCAAAACCTTATTGCACACCAATTGAAGTTATCAAACCCTAAATTGCAATGGAATGATTTGAATGTGAGTTATGAACTCTCACACACACACATATGGCATGGTTTCAAAACCTTTCTGCACACCAACGGAATGGTTTCAAAACCTTACCGCACAACAGTTGGAGTTATTGACTACTAAATTGCAGTGGAGTGGTTACTAGAAATGTTGTAAATGAATAGTAGGATTACACTAATTATGCATCGTAGGGGTTTGCATCCATGGCTGGGAGATTAGATAGATTTTTTCCTTCTCTATCTTGGCTTCAAAAGGACTGCTTATATTGAATTTGATATCCTAAAAGCTGATGGTTTGCTTAGATGGTTTCCTTCTCTATCTTGGGCTATGCTCTGATAAGCTCAAAATCAAACCATGTTTTTCTCCTTATGCTCTGAGAGTCGCTGCAGGATCTTATACGAAAGTGGCAGCAGGAATGCCCTAAAATGGCAGGATTGGAAATGTCTAAGTTGGCTATCCAGATTCAAGATGAAGTATGTCACTTCTTCTTTTTCAAAGATAACAATCTTCCTCCTTGAGTAATATTCTTGCCAAGAGAATTACATTGGAGGAAGAGCTGGAATAATTCGATGTGGCTTGCCAAAATTGTTGTTTCTATGATCCTCTTGTAGAGGAAGAAACCTTCCTAAGGAGTCTCTTGAAAGTATGTTGTGCCAAGGAGAAAATCTATTGGCGACAGAAGGGACTAGAGACCAAGCTTTCCCAAGTACACTATAGGACACAAAATTCTTTCGTCAATCAACTGTTACCTAAAGGAATGTTTCCATGCATGTCATTTTTTCTCAATCGAGGGATTCTTTCTTATCATAGTTACAAAGTTCAGAAATCTGGATCCATTCAGGAAAGTTAAAAAAACCAGGAAATCCAAAACTCTTGAAAAAGTTCAGAAAAATTCGATGCAGAATATATGCATATTATATGCGAGCATAATTTATAAATATGCAAAAATTGACAAATACAGAGAAAAATATCAAAAATGTACTGTAAAATGTTAATATATTTAATATTAAATAATATAAAAGGGTGTTCGGTCTATTTCTTATTGCAATAAAACTGTTTATTTTGGAAAAAAACAGGGCCAACCCAGACCAAATGTATCCGGGATGCCTGAAAGATCCGTCCGGATTTGGTAACTATGCTTCTTATAGATATGGAAGACATTAGGAAGGAGGTGGTTGCTTCTAGCATCAATCTGCTCTCTTTACTGGGCTCAGCAGATGCATAGGTCCAAAAATACTTGCCATAACATATGCTTTCGCTTTTTTCCAGTGAGCAAAGCCCTTTCTTTCCCTATCTTCCCTGATGAAGCAAATTTGACATTCTTCAAAATGACCAAGGACCAAGACTCTTGTCCAGATGGCTTTTCTGCAGATTTTTTTCAAGCTTTCTGCGATATTTTGGACAAGGATGTGGTGAACCAGGCACTCACAAGTGTCCTCATTAGGATTACACCTTGGGCCATAAGCATTGTAATGCCTTGCATGGTTACACAAATTATGCATGGTAACAAAACTTTCGGCAATATGGTTACAGAATCTTGCCTTGTATCTGTTAGATTTATCGGCCACCATATTGTAGTAGAGGGAGTTAAACTTGACTCGTGCTTGTCCCGGCTACCACTAGACCACAATATCCTGGGCTAGAAGTGTTGTATTTGCATTGATGATTCGTACAAATTATGCATGGTTACATAACTTTGGCCTGATTTATGAGCCCGGTTAATAGATTTTTAGTTCAATGTATAGTTCAGTTAAGCTTCAGTGTTGGTGGATTGGCAAGGTTCAGTTTGCTCCCGAATTTTGTCACGAGGACGAAACTGAGAGGTATAAAATTTGAACAATATTTGAGGAAAATTGAAAGAAATTTCCTTGTGGGCTTCCATAAGGAAGATCTCCTAAGAAAAATGTTGCCTGGCTTGGCCCTGACCTGAAACATAACTGTCATCTTTTTTATGTAACTTATGTTCTTTGTATTTAGAAAATTTGCGTGCTACGTTAGAGATTTGTATATTAGCTTTTCTGTTGGATTTTTTTAGACCAATGCCAGGGTTACAGGTTCAACATTAATGTTAGGTTTATTGATTGAAATCCAATAAATTTATTTAAAAAAATGTACAAGCCTTCAACGCAGGTGCTTGAACTTTTCCTGAAAAACTGAATGCAGACACCACAGTTAAAAATTAAAACTGTACTTGTCTCACTTTGGTACTTGATATTTCTCAGTGCATTTCATTGAAGACCCCAATATGGTCTTTTGGTGTGGCTTTTCATTGATAAATAAATTGACACGATTTTACATTGCATATCAATTGTGCAGAGCACCAACCTTCGTGTCTTACATTTCAGGGCTTTTGAATTCAGAAAGGGGAAGGAATACTTGGGAATTCGGAATGGAGACTTTTTGGGGTAAGCCATTTACCACCTCAAGTTCATTCATTTCATCTTTTTCTTTTATAGCCTGTGAGCTGGCTTATTCATTTATATTTTAAATTTTTAAGTGTTACTAAGGATTGTGTTTATCATCATTTAAGTAATATGTACTTTTTTTTTTCTTTTGATTGCTGGGGTGGGTAGGGTATTGCGTCCCTGGTCCAGATTAGGGTTTGATCTTGTAAAGCAGCAATTTTTGCTGATACTTCATGTTAATTTTGTTATTTCTATTTGAGCCAAAGTGTGGCTATTTTATTTGACATGTTTGGTCTGGAAAGACCTCTTTGGGATTAGAATTATTTATTTTCTGTTATTTGACGTTTGTTTTTGCTGCCATGACAGGAGTTGAAGTAAAGGTTGGACAGACTATGACTTGTAATATTTCAGAAAACCAAATCATCCATTTAACTCAGGTTCTTTGAGGCCCATGCTGTATTTCTGTATATACCTCTTGTACTCTGTAATGAATTTTCATGAGGGTTTGTAGGTTGGGTTATCAGAGTAGAGTTTATATCTTAAAGGCTTCAGCTTTGAAATTATCACAAAAAAATGTTGTTTGATTGCAGGTGGCACTTGGGGATTCAGAATGCAAAAAGAAAATATGAGAGTTTCTGTTAATCTCAAGGTGCATAAGGAAAAACTCTGTTTGGAACCCTTAGTCGTGGAAGATGTGATCAAATTGGACTAAATTTGATCTTTAAGACAAAGTTCAAATTATCTCACTCTTCTAAGAATTCAAGTGTATTTTTCTGTGGCTATTCTAGAAATAAACCAGCAGACGAATATCCTTTATGCAGTTATTAGCTGATGATAAATTTGTTTACTATTTTTTAAAGTATGCTTCCTGAAACATTATCCTTGAGGATTTCCACTGCAAAATAATACTTGCTTTGACTTATATGCCAGGACTGAGAATTGTTAGTTCCAATACTGACAAAATTGCCTCGCACATGGACCTGATTTCATCCCTTCTGTTCACATGCCATTCAGGTGGGACAGGCTTCTCCTTGAGTGTAACCTTGGTACTGAATCAATGCTACCAAAGTTGCATGGGACATGCGCTCCGCTTCCCTCCTCTTATTTGCATGCCATTCATGAGAGACAGATTTCAGGTTGAGTAATCCTTGGTATTCATTCTGACACTGCCATTATCTCCTTTTAACCATGTGTCAGCCGTCAGGTAGGTCAGCAGACTTTAATTTGAGTGTTATCCTAGTATCAATGAGTCAATTCTATTAACATGAATGTTACTGGAGACCCTCACCCAGCCTCATCCCTTTCGTTTACATGTCATTCAGGAGGATCGGACTCTACCCTAAGAGGAACATTAGAGTGTTTTGTAAACGTAATGTTGATGTTTTTATTTTTATTTTTGTATATTCACTCTCCTTATTCCCATTCCTTACATTTGGGGACCTAAATGATGAAAATATTTAAGAAAGCGTATACTTTTGTGCATTTCTATTTGCTCGGTGGTTATTTTGTCTATATTTGTTTTTTCTTCTTAACTGAATCACTCTAGACTCGGGGATGCGGGGGAAACCTTCCAAGGAGGAGGAGGATGAAGATGATACTGATGATGAAGATGATATTGATGATGATTTTTTTGATCAAGAGGATTCTGATGATGACGAGGAAGACAAGGTTGTCAATTTTTATCTTGGTTGTAAACTTGTGTCTTAATCAGATTGTCTTGCAAATTTTAGATACCATATTTTATCCCCTCTCATTTGGCATCAAAGTTCTCTTGTGTCTCAGATCTTTTAGAAGCACCATTTGTTTGCTTTACAAAGTTATTATCTCTTTATAATAGGTTCTAAAAGAACTTAGTGGTTTTGATCACAAGGATGATAACGAAGATGATGAAGACGACGAAGATGTTGCAACTTCCAAGGTATAATTAAGCTTGGTCAATTTGTTTCAACTTGTCATTTTCAATGTGAAGCTAACAATGCACTATGTCACGGGTGCCTGCTGGAAATATGTGTCCTATCGCATTTGGCTACCCAGACTTCAAGAATTGATAAGGCAAAGATTGCTACACCTGAACACGATTCTGATGATGATGAAGAGGAAGAGAAAGAGGAAGATAAGGTTTGCAATTTATATTTTGACCTCATATTTAAAAAAGATGGGTTGTAACTTATTTTTAATCCAGTTTGTACTAATGCCAATTATACCTTTGTTCTTTTTTCTCTTAGCCTTTGCTTGGCAAGCTGCCGTAAGTTTTCGATAATCTTAGCAAGAAGTATCGATTTCTTTTTATAAAAAAGAAACAATTAACTTGATGCAAAACCATTTAAATATTGTATCCATACTTTTATTCCATTTCCATATATTGATGGATCTTGGATCGCTGTCATTAACCAAATTTTAATTTTGTAGAATTAATTTTTCCTTGTTCTGCTGCTTATTTTGTGAAGCAGCAATTCTATTCTGGTTGCCAACAGATCAAAATACCTACCTCCCAGGCTCAATCCTTTTTAATTCGTCTTAGTCAGTTCCGAACCCCCATCATAGGGAGAGTTGGGGCTATTAGATATTGATGCAAATGACATAGAGGAAATATCCGTTAGATTTAATTGCAAAAAAAGGGGAGTAGGGAATCAATTTACTCCTTTTCTCTCTAATTGTGCATTGAGGTGCTGTTACGTTTCAACCTTTGTTGCAAGTTTTATGAAGTTTTATTCTCTATATAACAGGATATGGAAGACTTTGATATAAATGATACCGAGGCTGGGAAAAGTGGGTATGAGGAAGACAATGAAGATGAAGAAGCCCCAAAGGTATCGTTGTTCTTGGCTTATTTGTTTAAACTTGTGCTGGGTATTCTACAGTTATTGAACAAACAATGCACTGTGTAATAGATGCATGCTGGAAAAAAGCGGCCCATTCCTGATTCAAACACCAAATCTGCAAAAACAAAGAAAAAAGCAAAGGTGGCTACCCCTCAAGGACAAGAGCCAGGTTATCTTGCAACCTTATCACTATGTTTTCTTCATAGATTTTCTTTTGGTGTTTTAATTGAATCCGAGCTATTCAATGTTGAGAAGTTAAAATTATTTTCTGTTTTGGTGGCCTGTGTAGCTCTTCCATGATGGTGATGAGGTGTACTTAGTGAACACAGAAAAATAAAATTACTGGGGAGATTATTGAATCTCTAGTGAGCAGAACAAGTGTATCTGTACTGAGTAGATTAATCATGTTATGCTTGTTTTATGTAGAGAGTTAGTTTTTCTTGTAACTATATTTGTGGCTGTCATTTGGTAAAGGTTTGTGTCTTTTGTTACATTATAGTTTCATCTGAGTATGAACCGTAGAAGGGTATAGAACGTAGGAGCATCTTTTTACTTTTTTCATTTTTCACATGATGCATTGATATATAATAATGTCATTTTAAAACTCATCCACATGGTGCATTGATTTATAATGTTATTTTAAAACTCATCCATATCTTTCACCAATAGTAAAATGTAATTGCTTGCAGAAGTTGAAATAGATGCTCATTACTTCAGTTAAGACGGGAGGTTTAACACTTGACTCTCGTCACTATGGTTGGGAAGGAAAGCAGTGCCTAAGGGCACTCTTCCAATATAACTGTGTATAAGAAAGGCCACCTTGTAATAAGTGATGGATGTTTAATTAAAAACCTCTCCAAAATATTTCTGTACAATGTTGTCGAAGTGCAACTTTTATACAATGGGGCAAAACTTGGAACAATTTTACTTGCATTTAGTCTGCTGTTTTGGATACAAAGGAAAATATGTTCTAAATTATCTTGAATATGTGTGTGATTGTAAAGAGTCTGTAGTTTACCTGTGGAGAGGACCTTACTTCTTCAAGACATCACCATGCATAGCACATGTGGTGAATTATTCTTTGGCAAATTATCAAAATCAGTGGATGAAAGACCAAGGCTGGTCCTCGTATTGTTGCACCTCTCACAAACTTGAGTCAATATTTTAGTGCTTCATGTAAGAGTAATAGGCATGCATACTAAAACCCAGTGTTTAGAAAATGAGAATGACAATTATAGCTCTAGCGAAAATGGGGAAATGTGAATTTACAAATTTATAGCGGCTGTGTTGATGCATTGTAGCAAGACACTGAAAATTGTTATTACCATGAAATAATGTGGTGGTCTTGAATTTAGAGGATTTTAATATTTCACTAGAGCCTTTGCAAAAATACCAAAGGTTGGTCCTTTTACTATTGCATGCCTCATGAACGCAAGTCAATATTTTAGCGCTTCTTGTGAGAGTGATAGGCATGCATATTTAAATACAGTGTTTGGAAAATGAGAATGACAACTATTGCTTTGGAGAACATGTAAAAATATGAATTTAGATGATTTAAATTTTAATTGTAGTGTTAATGCATTGGAGCAACATATTTAAATTTGATATGAATATGGAATAATGTAGTGGTCTTTGATGTAGAAACTTTTAATACTGGATCCCATGTAAAAGAACATACATTTTCCATGTCTCAAACGAAGTAACTAATTGCATGCAAATTTGGTTTTGAATTTATTACCAACTTCTTATGTTTCTCTTTAGCTATTTGTTTAAGTCCTGAACTTTGGCAACCCTTTTATCAAACATGGCTTAAGCATGGATGTAGTGATACTACAAGCCTGTTCAAACTTGAATAATTCATATTTGATGCTAGACAGTTCTAGATGGATACAATTAAAACAAAATTTGTTGCTTGAAGAATGTATTTGGTAAGTAAAAACCAATAACTTCAATATTATCCACATGGGAAACAGACAAGGTTGCAGCTCGAGAGTATTGGGAAAGTTCCGATCCTCTTATGCAAGGGAAAGAAATGTAATGGTTAAGTGAGTTGGTGGTTCCTACTGATTGTAGGAATTGATATCATAAGGCTGCTAATTGGCTCGAGGATGAATATTATGCTCTTGATACATTTCTCTTGATTGTTGTGGAAGAAATGTATAATGTACATGTTGCTTGTTTATTGCTCATAGGTGAAGGCAAGAAAAGTGTACAATTTTCAACACATCATGCAGGTGCGAAGAAGGGTTCCAAAAAGGGAAAAGAGGTCCTGGGAGGCTCAAAGCAGCAGCCTCTCGCATCAACAAAGGTAATTACTATTCTGTTTATTTCTGAACTAAAAAGTAAATTATAAACAAATATTAGTGTGTGTCTAAGTGGTATTTATTGTTGGAATACACAGACCCCAATATCTGGTGGTACACCCTGGCCAGGAAGAAGCCTCATTTGGCTGCCAAGCGTGCCAAAGGTATCAGTTGATGTTGATGCTTTCAGTGATAAACTTTCTGAAAATATGCCGTGGTATTAAATCATATCAGAGATTTAGAAATTACATGTGTATTATTTGTGCATTTGCTTTATGTTGCATACTTTATAATACCTCATTATGCATTGCCTTAGGAAGTTATATACTTTTTGAGCTCCTGCTTCTAATTTTACATACGGTGTTTTATTTTCAGGGTCTCAAGTTCAGAATCCACACTGAACAGCCGCAGTGTTGCAAAAACTGTGGAAAGTAAAAAAATTGCAGATTTGGTTTTTGGCAGTCAAATAGTAGTGCTCATCATGAAAACCGGAGAGTTTAAAATAGTATCTGTTCATGTGAGGATAAGTTTTGCAACCTTAAGTTTTATAGCGCTTTGTCCAGTTAAATTTATGGACATCTGTGGCAGTTGCACAAAATACAAATTATTTGGAAGCCATATTGTTGAAACAACAGAGTGGATTGGATTTCTGTTATCCTGTTGAGAAGTGTATGATTGCAATCAATTTTTTAAATATAGACTCCAAACAATTATGCTTCTCCAATAATTTGGATTTTCTAGATTTGTAGAAGGTTGCACTCTTTGTACAGGATGTTTGTGTTCCACCATGGCTATAAATGAACAATTAGGTTTAATTCATGAAGCAAATTTTCTAGATTGAATATACCCAAATGAATGGGACTGTAGATTATAATTTGTTTTATTTTGGTTAACGTATTTCGATCAATGTGTTGATTGATCACCATAAATTTGGTGGTAATTGAGACCATTACACAATTTTATGGAGATGTAATTAAATGGAAAAGGATTCATGTACTGGGAACCGAGCATTATGCTTTAAAATACAGGGTGGCGGTTCATCTTTGTACATACAATTTCGTTGGTCCTCATCATCGTCATGAACGGTTTGTTTTGTTAGATCTCTTTTGTAATTCTGTCTTTGGCATAATCTGTCTGTCTTGGAATTAATTTAGCGACATTAAAGTCCTCATATCCATATAAAAACTCAATCCCTCGCTGTTTGGAAGTCTTTGTCTAATGCAACATCTTAATATACCATATCCTATATCGATGGGGTGATGTCACAATTGAAGCGACTTAAAAGAATCCCAAATAAAAACCCTTACAACAAGCTTCTAAAAATATGTCTAAAGTCCTATGTAAGGATTGTTTTTGTTTGATGGGCCTCTTTAGAGACTCAAAGGAATGTATGTAACCAAGATTGTATTTATGATGGATGTATCACCTCATGGATTAAAAGGTGTTTGTGTGTTTTGTTGGTCTAGTTGACTTGTGATGGTTGGAATTTCCATAATGAATGTAATTTTTTTATTTATTTTTTATTGAAATCTAGCAAGTCCGTGGAGCACCTTCATCCACGGTGAAGTGGGTAGATTTCTTAGGCTAAGCGGCCAAAGACTAAGGGGTATACATTCCTTCAAATTCATTCGAAGCACGATCTCGACCTCATCCTTTATTACGAGTGCATCCCCGATTTCACTTGCGGCGAGAATTGAACCCTGGTGGGCTCTTTAACCACTGGTGGGCTCTTTAAGAGCCAAACATCTTCACCATTGAGTCGATAATCATTCAATAAAATGAATGTAAATTAAATTTTCAATGCAATCAATTATATTACACTAAATTATAAAATTAAAAGTTGGCTCTTTCCAATATAATGGAATAGAATAGACCAAGATTGTATTTCTAGTGGACGTATCACTTCCTGGATTAAAAGGTGTTTGTGTGCTTTGTTGGTCCGGTTGACTTGTGATGGTTGGAATTTCCACAAGAAATGTAAATTAAATTTTCAATGCAATCAATTATATTACAATAAATTATAAAATTAAAAGTTGGTTCTCTCTCGATATAATGGAATAGAATAGACCAAGATTGTATTTCTAGTGGACAAATCACCTCCTGGATTAAAAGGTGTTTGTGTGCTTTGTTGGTCATGTTGACTTGTGATAGTTAGAATTTCCACAATGAATGTAACTAAACAAATGACACATCAAAAATTAACTTAATTATTGAATTTTCAATATAATCAATTATACTACAATAAATTATAAAACTAAAAGTTGGTCCTTTCTCTAATATAATGGAATAGGATAGATGTATGCAATAATTTTCAAGATATAACACAAGGATAAATAAAGTATTTTTTCTTATTTTTAATATCTATAAATTTATGTGTATGGATTGTTTAGACTAATAAGATGGGGGTGTCCATTTGCCCTCTCTTTGTGTGATTGGTGCGAGAATATTTTGGTTATTCTATAACCGATTTTCTAGGGGGCTTGTTTAAGGGATTAGCATTTGGGAATGAAGTTATCGGTGGGTTAATAGACATTTTGTTGATGATTCCTTCTTGGGGTGGGGGAATGAAGCCTTCATTTCTTATGTCACCGTGCCATAAATTGTCTCGACATTTTTCTTAAGTTTGAGCTCAAACATTGGTTGAAAATGTAGTGTCGTGCAAAGCCATATGCATTTCTCAAACTAGATTCAACATTGTTGGCAAAATAATTTGTCGCTAGGAAAAATTAGTTGATTTTCACCAATGCTCTGGGACTAGGTCCCTCTACTTGAATGGGGCAATTTCATTATAGTATATAAACGAAAACAAATCTTTGTGGTTAGCCAGATGTTGAAGATCCAACAGGCACACTCCACTGCACTTGCATGCAAATGCTTGCAATTTTTTGTAAGGGGGGAATTTGCAGGGAAGGTGAGGTATCGGGAGTGGGAATTTAGAGATCGAGATCATCAACACACAACTAGGATAACTCAAATTCTTACAACTAGGATGAGGTATTGCAAGTAGGATAGCTCAGATTCTTACAATTATTAATCGAGATCATCAACATACAATTGGAAAGAATAACTTTGCTAATTATCAAGACAAGATAAAACCATGAACATAAAATTTCATTTATTCACTCATCCAAAAAGTTGAAACACTCTTCTTGATTGACATTTCTACAAAGTTGTGACATGAGAGAGAGAGAGGAACATATAGAAAGGGAAATAGAAGCAAAAATGTTATCGTTTGCTTATCTTTAGTAGCTATCTACTCATGAGTTCACAAAATTGACAACCCTTTGAAATGAGGAAGTCACTACAATTTATAATTTTCAGAAGAGACTCTTTACCTAACCCCCACATGTCTTTACACTTGTCTTTTAAATCGTGTGACTCTTGGTATTCCTAAGAAATAAATTAAGTCCCTTTTTTATTAATTGAGGGAAACTTATTACAATTTTCAACTATAGTCACATTAATGAATAAGATGAAAATGAAAAGTGTAACCCCAACGAAGAATTAGAACATGAGAGAAGGGAGGAAAGAGGGAGTGAATAGAGAAAGAAAATAGCTACTCAAACTGAAGAAGATGCTTCCGTTGATGGACTCTTGATACCTTTGAATTCCTTATTGTATCGTGTTGCACGCAGTGCAACTTTTTCAGCTTGTGGGATGTGGAAAAAGCTCAAGGATTTGACCTAGTTTTCGGAGAGAGAGTTGATGTTCTTACATTCCGTGAACCAAGACTAATGATCTTTCGCAGTGTTTGATATGACGGCCCTTATCTCAGCCAAAGACTCTAGTCTGTCTTCGATGAAGGAAAAAAGATATTCGACCTCTTTCTTTACAAGATCTTGAATGGCTTCAACAGATCATCCGTCGAAGTGTCTTCACTCACTACCGGCACTCCAAGATTTTGTATCTCAACATTGACATCCCCTTGCATCTTTGAAATGTGTTCCTCATATGAATCCAATTCACCAAGATCACGATTTATCATTTCATAACGAACAACCAAAGTCCTAGCCCGAATTGAGACAAGTCCTTAGATGCATAATTGAATACTTCCTTGTTCCCAATAGGGAAGAGTTTACCTTTCCCATCTTAATGACCAATGGATACACTTGGTTCCAATGTTCATTTTATTTTTCAATCTCATCTCTTTTCATTTCTACGTTCGTGGTCGTTGCACTCATGTACTTGAATAAGGAAATGATCTCAAGAAGCAACACATTACCCTTTTCTAGAATCTTGTTCACCCATTTATCATTTTCTCTACCTTACATGGTGAAACCTTGTGTTCTTCTGATGGACTTGGGGTCGAAGTTACTGATGGGAGTAACTTCCTCGGCCGAGAGAGAGGTGGCAATATTTGGGTCCATGAATGTTTGCATGTATTAAGTGAGGGTCCTTATATGGTCTTCCAATTGATCAATTCTCTCCTTGTACTCTTGGTTTCTCGAGAGAAGGCGAGTGGAAGACTCATAGAACAAATGAGCATCTCCTTCGTGTGTTGTTGGTCCAAGGGGAATGGTGTTGATCTCATAATTAGATGGGGCCATTTCACTGATAGGTTTGATGACTTTAGGCCAAGCTACCTCCACATATTGGTTTCTGAAGTGCTGTTGAAAAAGTGGGAGGTAATTTGTGCTTTCTTCCCCTTCTTTTCCTTCACCATTGTAGATATAGCCTAGAAATATAGGATCACCCCATGTTGGACCGTGCATGTCTCTCCTTCAATAACGTCTTGCACCCATGAGAATGTCTCATTTGCTTCAGGATCAATGTTGGGTATGATGGCGCTTCTTGCTCCATTGAGAAGGTGCATTTTGGGCGATTGAATAGGCATAACTATGGAAGAAGAAATGCTCCGAATTCTCGAATGACAGGTGTTTGAGCTTGATCAATCTCACCTTGTTCTGTACCTTTGTTGGGTCTTGAGTTTTTGTTGACATGAGTCGGTTGTGTGCAAAGCTCGAACATAACAATCTTTTCACTGAGGTACCTTGGAAGTTTTCATGGAGTGAAGTCAAATCTATATACCCTAATATATGAGAAAGTTGCAAACTATCTAAAGAAGGATTAGTATCTTTCAATCAACACGTTAGCTTGCGAGGACAATCTCAGTTCGGGGTTTCCTTCAAGCAATCTCACAACATACATGGTGAATGCATCATTCAAGATAAAATGTGGATATCTCTCGTATGTGGGGGGGCTTTTGGGAGATGTTTTGTGTGAGAGTGAGACCCATGTATGACCTTATACTTTCAAGAGCATACACTAAATATGATGTCATTACAAATTTCCTTGTGACTGGAAGTTGGAGCAACTAAAAATGGAGGTTGTCACTAATTATTTGACCCCAGTCAATCATTTGCTTCTTCTCCCATCACCCTACTCAAAAATATGATCGCATCCGAGAATCCTTCATGAAACTCATGCCTAGACCATGACTTTAGCATGCGGCAGGCTTTCTCACCTACTTCAACCAAGACCCCAATGCAAGGCCTTGGAGGTATGAATCTATCTTTGACCATTCTCCTGATGCAAACTCCTTTGGGATGATTACCATGTTTCTCCAAGTTGGAATATGCATACTTTGTGATATTCCTTTGGGGGTGAGCACTGCCAAGATTGAATTTTCGTTCACCCTTATAATTCTCTTGTCCTGTTCATATTGTTGAGAAAAAATCATCACCAGTTATATGATCTAGATGGATAATTGGTGGCCACCTATGGTATACAAACCACTTGTGTATATCCTTTCTTCTACATGTTCCCTAGGTCCACCAAGCATCCAGGTTTTTCAGATCCTTCAAGTCCATGTGATAAAATTGCTATCACCCACTTACGGATACTCGATGCAAGAGTTGAAACAAGCTCCAAACTAACAATTTTGAAATTCATGATGGAAAAAATCCACTAGGTGAGAAAAATTGAGGAAGACAGAACTTTCTGCACCTAAAACAGACACTTTCTATTTTTAGTAAGTAAGAGCTAGGGCATGCTTTTTTCTACTATTTTACTTTTTCTTGCTTTTTTCAGTATCCTAAATCTCCTAACATACTGCATACACTTTCATTGGGGTTATTTCTTATGATATTTAATATTTACTATATTTAGAAAGTGTTTTTTGCTTTTTTACTTTTTTGACCAAATTTGTCTAGTTTGACTTCTCTACTGATCTCTAAGTGTATTGTCTTCGAAATCTTTGATTTTTTCAAAATGTTTCTATTTATAGTAAGTATAAAGACCAAATACTTAGTATTTTTATAAATGAGACTTCTTCCTATCAGTTTTCCACAAAATCAGCTTCATTAGAATAGGCTCGCTCTCAGGATCCCATGCACAAAATTTCGTCTCAATCCACCCGTTAGAATGCTTGGAAATCGAAAAAGCATAAACTAGGGCACAAAACTAGGGTTTAATGTTTTAAATAATCCAAAGCATCATAGGTTTTTCAATAATTGTCTTCTTTAAGGCACCTTGATTGTAAAACAACGAGAAAAATTTTGTTTGAATCGGATCACTAGTTTGAGAGATACAAAAAATTCTTCGTTTCTATGTTCATGGCTTCCCTGGATGAAACTACATGTTTATCTTATGAATTTTAGGCTTCTTGAGCTTCCTAGTGTCAAAAATGGCTTCCTAGGTCGACCTGGTGAAGGAATGGGGTAAAACGGGTTTGTAAAACTCCTTTAAAGCTCAAAACAGTTATATTTTTAAGCCATGAAAGCACACTTTAAAACTTAGGTTTTGAAAGCAAGGGGTTGGGCGCATTTTTTTGTCCCAACTATCCCCACTATCCTCGGGATATTTGGGGTAGCAAAAATTTTCCCCTTCCCTAGGCTTTACAAGTTACGGGAGATGAGTGGAGCGTTGAGAGGATGAGCGGGAAAGGTTTGAGCATCGGGGAGAAAAAAATTGTGGTCACATGAAGAACATGTGCAATAGGCTAGGGTGGGTCACATTTTTTTGTCCCAATTTTCCTGCTATCTTAGAAATTTGGGATTAAAAAAATTTGCCCAAGGTTTTAGGAGGAAAAAACTTAGCCAAGTTTTCACTCATGACTATTTAAAGACCGCTTAGAAGGTACAGGGTCACATGAGGGTCCAATAAATTACAACCGGGGTAGGCCACATGTTTTTATCCCCATTGTCCAAGATAGTTGGGACAATTTAGACAGTTGGGACACTAAATTTAATGTCCCCATTTCCGAGAAAATGGGTTAGGAGGATTTTCATGTCTTATCCTTTGGTTATGCCTAAGGGGCTAGTGATGTTGATGGTTATTGGGTTAGGTTTGTAACTTCATTTCACTTATATGTTATGTTTTCAAGGTTGACACGTACTTTGAGGTGAATTAAGTGAAATAAGGTTGTGAGATGCTCCCTAAGTTACTTTATGTTATATTTAGTCGATGACTTAAGTGATGGGTGATTATATGGTACTTTATGTTCACATTCTTTGTTGGGGTGACTTAAGTGCACTTTTGGCATGTGTGGAATAAAGTGACTTAAGTTATTTTAATTAATTAAAGAAAAGACCCAATGGGGCGATTAGGGTTCTTTTGGGCCTTTTGTTGCAATGAAAAGTTATAAAAGGAAGTGCTTGGGGGAGAAAGGGGAATTCATTCATACACACACATATTTTGATATTGGAGCAACTATTGTTTGCACTTTCTTTGCTTATGGAGTAAGATCCCATAGGAACCCTAGCTTCGGTGGTGAAAGATCCACACCTAGCTAGCAGAGCACTCTTTGGTGGTGAAATATCCTCCCTAGTTTGCAATTTTGGAGATTTATTCATATTGATAGATCGATCTGGAGAGTAATCAAAAATTTGATTTCAAAGCAACATGATAGCCCTTCTTCATCAAGGGTTTCATTGATTTGGAAAATCTATTTTCTATAGTTTTATCTACTCGGTTTTAGATTTGAGGAGCCGTTTTGGAGGGGTTTATGTGATCCAATTCTAGATATTTCGGAGTTGGAGATTGTTATCATCATGAAAATGCCCTAGAATTCATTTCCATCATTTTTCCATTGTTATTCTAGAAATTACGATCAGCTGTATTTTTCTCTCATTTTCCGCCCTAAAATAAATAAATAAAATCATACGTGAGAGAGAAAAAAATATTTGTCTCTTGTTTATTGTTCTATATATTTTTCTAAGTTGTTTGAAGCTTCTGGTAGTGTTGGAAGTGATTAGTTTGAAAAATACAAAAATTTCTTTATTTCTACATATTGTTGTCATAAAAATCAGAATTCAGTTTGTTGTTATTTTATACATATTTTGTGAATTTCAAGTAATATCCCAAAAGGTATATTTTAGTGGTATTAAAAGCAGTGTATCCTCCCAGTGTCATGTGAGGAAAATCATATCTAAATGCAACCCAGACAAATGAAGCGGACCCAAATACCTTTTCTTGATGGTACTAACGAAATATTTGCTAGATTTTGGTTGAAGGAATTTGAGGGATGTTTGCTATGGAATCCTATGTGTCAGGATGATGCCCTCAGGCTCATCCCTAGATACATGGATGGAGCAGCCCATAAGTGGTGGCATCAATTGTTGAAGACTCAAGGGGTTGAATCCATTGAAGATTTCACACAAAAGTTTCTAGAAAGATTTGATGTGCAGGATGGCAAGGGTAAGCAAGGAAATGAAGCCATGGAGTCTACACCCATGAAGGAGAACAAATCAGATCTACAGCCAAATGAAGAAGAAGAAGCTTTTAGAGAAAAAGGTATGACTTTTGATGAGCAAAATATTTGTGGCAAAGAGGAACAAACATGGTTGGTTGGTTGCAAAATTGAAAGAGATGTTTCAATCCAAAAGGTATCTATCAATCCTCCAAAGAATAAGTCATTATCATATGGGATGGATTTACCAAGCGAGAATGAGCATGAATTTTTGAAAGGTGTTGATTCTTGTTCCACTTGTTCTCCATCTAAAATCATGAATAGCAATAGGGATGGTGTTATTTTGGAGGTTTCTAAATCAGCATTAGAGGGTGAACCTTTTGGTGATATTCTTTATTAGGAGGATAATAGTAACATGGATTTATTTCATCATCTTCATTCTATATCATTACAACAGTTTTATCATGATGGTATTCAGCCTATTGTGGATAATAATGCTAAGGATTACGTACATCAAAGTCAATTCATCATGAAGACAAAGGTTGATGATATTCTTTATGAGGAGATACAAGAGAAGCAAAGATGGAATACCTTGCATAATACAAGGGTTCATGGGCATTATAAGGTATGAGATCCTCGTAATATGTTACAATTGTCCAAAACTATCAATTCTGATTTTGAATACTTTGTGACTGACTTCATAAGGAAAAGAAGGAGTTCAAATGTGTCTTTTGGGATTACAAGTGGTGGCAAGCGTAGTTTCTTTCTGGAGACTCGGTGAAAGAAGGAGAGACCCTCTTAAGGTACTAGCGCTGATTTTATGATTGCTAAAAAGGGTAAGAGAATATTTTTTAATCATCTTCACCTTTTTGGATTGTGTATAACAATAGTCATAAAGAGAGGAGAAAAAACTTTGTTAATAAAACCCATGAATTATTTTTATATCAGCTACATGGTGGAACCCTTGGAAGGGTTAGTGGGGGCATTTGGTCTTCAAAGTTCTCAAAGAATCAAGGTGCAATCTGTTGTTAAAAAGAGGAGTTGAATTCAAGGGTATCCATGACTTTAACATCCTAAAGCATGAGAATGGTTACCGGTTTCCTAGTTTGTTGAGTTCTCCTATATTGTTGTCATTTTTCTATCATTTGGGATAGTGTGTACATGCTTGGATGATTGGCGAAGACTATTTCATAATCAAGTCTCAAGGTATGTTAGTTGGGATAAACATGTATCCTCCTTTCACATTGCTCTTGATTCAACTAATGAGAATATGTTGGCAAAGAAAATAATGCAGTAGCACATGATAGTGAAAGGACATGAGGTATGTGGTATAGTTATTATGGTTGAGTTTGCAATGGTTGCATGATGTTAAGGCTCCTCATTATGGTTGTTTTTGGATGCAATGGTTGCATGATGTTAAGGAATAAGATGATGCATGGGTTGAAAAATTGAAGAGGATGAAGATGATGATCCTATATCAGAAATTATGAGTTGCGAAAGGTATGATGAGAAGCCCCAATTATGTTATTTTAGATGTGTTGTCTTCTCTCATAACTTGAGGAATCAAATGGATACGATAAAATTTATGAAGTTCCTTAAGATAAAGTTTATGGACGCATGATTTATAATGTTGATTTCCCTTTCTCTTGCATTTATGATGAAATGAAAATATGGGGAGAGACAATAAAGTGTGATAAGGGGGCAGCCATATATATTTCCAACACAAAAGAAATTAGTGACCTATGTCCATGGAAAGACATGTCTTGTACAAAAAAAGGTAACTTGTTTCTTTATTTTCTTTAAGAGGTATGAGGTACTTGAATGTTTTTATACAAGTGGGTTACTTGAAGTGGGGACTATTCATTGGATTCATTGGCTGCTATATTTTGGGAAAATTGTTTTCATTCACCATGTTGATAAATTGAAGTTCGGTGGTAAAAATAAAAGAATAATAATTCAAGGCAAGAGGGAATGGGTGAAATCTAAAGCTAACTTTGAGGTACCACATTGTCGGATGCCCTTTCACAAAACAAATGATTGGAAAAAATTATTACGATTGTAGCTATCAAAAATTAGTTTTTAATTATGATGTGAAAAGACTAAATTGGGTTGCAAATGCAAGGAAAATAGTCATTAGCCATATTAGGAGCAGAGAAAAAGATTACAACAATAATATGGGGCATTAGGTAGAAGTTTTTGATGAGGAATCTTGTTGGGAGAAGTATCAATCTTTGAGTAGTGGTTTCATAGATAATATGCCAATTTTAGATTATTGCATGATGAATATTGGTAGCAATCCCAAGCAAGATCATCATATGTCGGTACCAATTGCAAAAGAACTCATTTGAACCGATAATAGCTCCACATAAGGTAATTTCAGATGATGGAGTTGATGGAGATAATGTTGATCCAAAGAAGATTGAAGACCAAGCGAAAGAAGGAGAAGTGGTTATCACAGGTACCACACTTGCATGAGATATGGATTATGTGGTAAGAGATACATCTTTTTTATTGTAGTAGTGTTATCATACAGATATTCATCCCATAGATTTCATATTTTTGGTTGACCATTTGTTGAAGACTTGGGGTTCTTCCCCCAAAACACATTAAGATACATTATGAGGAGCCTTGATCTCACACAAGTGTGGGTCATGTGGGAGAGTTGGCACGCTTAGTTCTTATACATGTTTTTCACAGGTTAATCTAGGGAATGTTATAGGATTCATAGTGGATTTTTGTACCCATGGGTTGACAAAAGAGGCAGTGATTGTGAGTGATCACATGATGGCAGCTTCACATTGACAGGGATTGGACATATTGGCAGTTTTAGTGTGGGTGCTAGTGGAGAGTTGGTGTGGGTATCATACTACTTCGGGGGCAACATTTCTCTCTACTCGGCATGGAGAGCATGATGATTACATAGGGTGTCTTGGTTACTTTGGATCCTTCTGATCATTAAGTGATTGTAGGGTGAGGTGGAGGGACTTTCCTTGTGGTATTCAGTTTGTAGCAATTATTTTGATTGACTATAAGATGAGGTAGAGAAACTTGCTTTTTCATATTCATCTTGTGTAACCCTGACAGGATAATGTTTGGGGTCAAGCATTTTTCAAGAAGGGAGGACTGTAATGTCCCCATTTATGAGAAAATGGCTTAGGAGGCTTTTCATCCGTCTTAGCCTTTGTTATGCCCAAGGGGCTAGTGACATTGATGGTTATTGGGTGTGGTTTGTAACTTCATTTCACTTATATGTTATGTTTTGGAGGTTGACATGTATTTTGACATGACTTAAGTGAAATAAGGTTGTGAGATGCCCCCTAAGGTAATTTATGTTATATTTAGTCGATGACTCAAGTGATGGGTGAATATATGGTACTTTATGTTCTAATTCTTCGTTAGGATGACTTCGATGAACTTTTGGCATGTGTGGAATAAAGTGACTTGAGTTGTTTTAATTAATTAAAGAAAATACGCAATGGGGCAATAAGGTTTCTTTTGGGCCTTTTGTCACAATAAAAAATTATAAAAGGAAATGCTTAGGGAGAAAGAGGCATTCATTCATACACACATATTTTGTTATTGGAGAAGCTGTTGTTTGCAAAAAAATTCTTTTGGAGTAAGATCTCACAGGGAACCTAGCTTCGTTGGTGAAAGATCCACACCTAGCTAGCATTACTCTTCGATGGTGAAATATCCTCCCTAGTTTTCTATTTTGGAGCTTTATTCAGATTTTTGGATCAAATCTAGAGAGTAATCGAACTTCGAGTTTCAAAGTAAGAGGATATCCCTTCTCCATCAAGAGTTTTAGTTCGATTTGGAAAATCTATTTTCTAGGGTTTTATCTACCCAGTTCCAAATTTGAGGAGCGAGTTTTAGAGGGGTTTACGTGGTCCGATTCCAAAGATTTCGAAGATGGAGATTGTGATCATCATGAACACACCCTAGAATTCATTTCCATCATTGTTCCATTGTTATTCTAGAAATTACGGTCAACCGTATTTTTCTCTCATTTTTCACCCTAAAATAAATAAATAAAATCATATATTAGAGATAAAAAAATTATTTCTCTCTTGTTTATTGTTCTATATATTTTTAAGGTTGTTTGAAGCTTACAGGTAGAGCTAGAAGTGGTTATTTTACAAAATATAAAAAATTCTTTATTTTTGCATATTGTTGTCATAAAAATCGAGAAAAATAGAATTCCGTTCGTTGTTATTTTATACATATTTTGTGAATTTCAATTAATTTCCCACAAGGGGTATTTCACTAAAATTTGTCCCCCATCCAACTATGAATTTGACTAACTCCCAAAAACATGAAACCAAATTTCTGGAGTTCTAAGAATTCTTTTTTGGAAAAAAATTATATCAATTTGACTCCCAATACCATTTTAAGATCAATGGGAGGGTTTTCAAGACTTGATTATACCTCCTTCTCCAAAAAAATATATTCTTTTCATTCGGGACCACAAGAGTGAGTGTCTTTAAGATTTATCTACATTGAGAAGTGCTTGGGTTTTCCGATGATACCTTTTTTTCCTCTTGAATCATCCCGAGCCCTCGAAATCCTTCATTAAAGTTCGTGTATCATTTTCCATTGTCTTGTCTGGCTGCTCTTTGTTTTCATAGCCAAATTCAAATTTTTGAGCTCATGCCCTCCGTTGGTGTTTAAGCCAAGTTAGAGATTTAAGAAATTAGCAAAAGTCGTGCCCTTGTGTTGTTTAAATCTTTGTTTTGCTCGTTTTGAGAAATTCTCCATTTCTCGATCTGTGCACGTAATATCCTCTTTGTAACCTCCATTTTTGATCGAAATTGTTCACTTGTTCTATGGCCCGGGTCGTCAAGTCATTGTTTTGCCTCCATGCCTCCGGTTCATGAAGGAAATTCGAAAGTTGGACTCAAAATGATGAAGTTTTCTTCCTCTGCATATTTTCCACAGTCGGGATGACGGGCGTCTTTTCCTGTCAAATTTTGGCTCCAATGAATGTAGGTACGTGGTTAGATCCTATTGGATGGGGAAGAACGAGATTTTTGGTGAACTTAACACTTTTGGTCACTTTTGGAAAAAATGGTAAATTTGCCTGCGGCCCCGATCAAGCTATAAAGGAAAAAGTCAAAGTTGAAGCCCGCAAGGAAAAATTCAAAGGTGAAGCCCGCCATTGAAAAGTCAAAGCGGGAGAGCGGGCTTGGGCAGAGGCAATTGAGTTTTTGAACCTTTTTCCAAAAAGGTTAAAATATTGAGAAAAGGGCCGCGACCCCATTTCCAATTAGAAGCAGCCACGTGTCTAAGTTGAAAAGTCAAAGCGGGAGAGCAGGCCGGCGGAGGAAATTGAGTTTTGAACCTTTTTCCAAAAAGGTTAAAATATTGAGAAAAGGGCCGCGACCCCATTTCCAATCAGAAGCAGCCACGTGTCTAAGTTGAAAAGTCAAAGCGGGGGTGCGGGCCAATTTGTTCCAAATTGCCAAATCTTCAAAAAATCACAAAATGCAAAGGGATTCCCCATACCCGCTCCAATCCCTTCCTGCCACATGGACGGCCCGATTTCAGAGTTAGAGGAGCAAATCAAATGGTCTATATTTAAACTGGCAAATCGAATGTAACAGTAGCTTCGCAAGATCTGGTTTTTAACCCACCATGAGTGTTTTCTTCACAACAGA